>CM034152.1:649209768-649832268 GCA_019776745.2 Taxus chinensis
ATTAATGTATTACCTTTTTTGGTTTGATCGTTTACTGGGAAGATGTGTTTTAATTGTAGTGTTGTTAACAATGAAATTAATAATATAGTTAAATTGTTCATAGAAGTTGTTTTGGAATAGAAATTGGTTTAGTGTCATCTAATTTATAGCAGTATAAAATGTCGTTGACAATTTATCTAACCACATTTTAACACAAGTATCATTTGGATTATTTATATTTGCTATCGCACAAAAAATGGTTTAATCACATTTAATTCTTAATTAACGTTTTAAAAAAATTCCCAATTTTTTACAGGTTAGTTCGATGAAATTTTGGGTCGTGTAAATCATGGGCATTACATATCTTATCAGAGTTTGGTTTCAACACTGGGCACATTGGGAATGATCGAGTAATAAATTAATAACATTGGATTGGTTTATTTTCCCATTCTGAAAAAAATTGTTTCTTTTAAACGTTTTTGTTTCCTATCTATATTGGTCAAATGTCGCAATGGAGTGTTAAACAAAGCACCAATAAAGTGATTATTTTGGGAAGTGGATAGTTCTTATGAGATTTGTAATAATACTAATTATAAACTTAGCCAAGTAAGCCACTGACGGTTATTTGAATGCATGTGTCATTCAAATTTATCTATTTAAAACACCTTGCAAAAGTTAGGAAAATTCATTCAAAAATAATGTGCAAAATGGCTCATAGACTCCCGTAGAGGAGCTTGTTTAGGTTGATTGTGTTCTCTGGTGACATGGGATGTCACAATAACCTTTGAACCAAATTTATAAGATCATTTGATCATTTATTTGATGGTGTTATAAGCCCATATGGTTGTTTTGTTATATGGGATGATTGTTGAAAACTAGGAAATTTGTTTTGATTTGGACCCGTGGTTTAGGGATCTGTGGTGAGAAATTGTAATCCACCACTTCAAACATTTAGTTGTCACCATGTTTATTGATTTCAATCATTGGTTTTGATAAAATTTCTTAGGGAGATAGTTTTTATAGTGTGTTTTAGAGGCCTTTGGTTGTTCTATAACAAAAACAAACTAGCCCAATCATGATAATCAACCTAGGAAATGAGGCCATGATTTGAGCCCTTGTTATCATAAATGTATTATGTAAATTTAATTACATTATATATATATATATATATATATATATATATATATATATATATATATATATATATATATATATAGGAGATTATATGCGAGTTAAAATAATTAGTTTTCAAGTCATGGATGTTTATTTTCAAACCCCATTTCATAGCCACTTTGGCTATAATTGTTGAAATGCAACAACATAATTTTAATAATTGGCTTCGGAGAGGTGCTTTCTGTTTGAGATATAATATCTAGTTTTAGTTTTTACACATCTTGTTGGACTCTCTATATAACGAAGAATTATTTTTTATGTGTTATATTTTCTATTTGGGTATTTGGCAATTGTTTTGGCAAGCCCTTTGTAGCCATTTTGGCTAGATCATGCAATGGGAGAATTGGGTCTTATTGACCCATTTGACGTTGTAGGAAACTCTTAGAGATGAAAAATATTATAATGTTGTAAACATGTTGTGTTACACATTTTCTTGGTTAAATTATGTGACACAAATGAGTTAGGTGCTAAGAAGCATTTTTTGGTGTTAACTACTTTGGTTTCATTTCGTCATTTGAGACATTGTGAGGAGTCTTGATTTTTGTATTAGAAATAATTAGTAATCTGATTAGAGAGTGTAGATTTTTTCATGTGAGCCTAAGGGCATAACTTTTTGTTCATTTAGTTTGGTATTCCTCTCCTAGTTGAGTCGTTATCTTTGGAAGACTTGTTGCATTGTTAAAAGCATCTCTTTTAGACTTGGTGCAACCCATTTAGAATGGGCACAAAATAAATAGATGTACTCTATTGTAGAGCAACTTAGTGACTAAAAATGGTTTTCCATGGATAAAATTGTAATATTATGAATTAGAATAAATTATATTCCTCGATAATATGCTACCCGAGATCGATTTTATAACCCTCTTTATAAAAAAAATGGCAAAAGCATCCTATAAACCTTGAAATTTCCTTTTGGAATAATATGTCTAAAATATTATGGTATGGTTAGGATTCTTATCTAGGGTTTTTTCTGCTCCGCGACTAGGGTTTTGACTGCTCCAGGATTGCTCCGCGGCCGTTCCGCGGCTGTTCCGCGGCTGTTCTACGACTGTTCCGCGGTTGTTCTGCTCCGAGACTGCTCCGGGATTGCTCCGCGACTGTTCCGCGGCCGTTCCGCGCCTGTTCCGCAGCTGTTCTGCGATTGTTCCGCAGCTGTTCCGCGACCATGGAAACTTGCTCATGGAGGTCCAAGCTATTCCCTCAATCCACAGGGGTGTTTACTGCCCTTTCCTCCATCTGGGATGATGAAACGAAAGTGCACTGCATTTCTGTTCCAGAATCTGTGATTGAGAAGGCCAAGTCCAGGTTTCCCTTTGCACTAATTGGAGCTTTTGCAGGCTATCGTCCAAATATCGATGCTGTCCGCAAATGGTGCGGACGGAAGTGGTGCTGCTGGGTTGATATCATCGCTCTTCCCGACCACGCCCTCCTGTTCAATTTTTCTAAGGAAGCTGAGATGATTAAGGTTCTCGACGCTGCTCCTTGGATGTTTGGAAGAACTGCCCTGCATCTGAAGCGATGGAAGCCAGGGGTCTCTCTTCAAATCAAGGAATTGCCCATTTGGATATCTCTGCCGACTCTTCCAGTGGAATTTTGGGAGGACGAAGTCCTTTTTGGCATAGCAGCTTCAATGGGAGAGCTAATATCCTTGGAACCTGCAACAAAAGCTAGAAGCAGGCTTGTAAGAGCACGACTATGTGTTAGCATGGAGGTGGGGGCTGTTCTCCCAAAGAATATCATTCTTTCTTCTCCCACGGGCCGTGTTGTGCAGAACATCATCCCTGAAGACCACGGTTTGGTCTGTCCCAAATGTTGGAAGGTCAACTTCCAAGCCAAACTATGCAAGTGCTCCGCGGAGACAGTGGATGAAATAGACAGGAAAAACAGCAGAGAGGAGGTGCGGATCTTCGAAGGAGAGATCCCTGACACATTACGCACAGGAAATTGCAACGATGGCGGAACTAACCAGTCCGATATGGCTCTACTCGCGGCTTCACACGGCGACCTCTCTGCACGCGTGGGACAGGCTGCTACGGCATGGAAGACGCGGGAAATTCCATTCAAAACTGGTCACGAGTCAAACAAGGGTAGATAGTGAATCTTCCGAATGGGAGACTGGGTCAGAAACAGATTTAATTACGGCAGATTTGGAGACTGCCATGCGGGAAGTGAACCGACATAGTAAATCTATGAAAGCTCATAAACAAAGACCTTTAAATGTGGATTTGAACCGTTGCAGAAGGAAGATGGACAGTAAAAGTGAGGCGAGGGTTTCAAATTCTGTTTTAAATGGTAATTTAGAGGAGGTTCTCGACGTGGATGACGAAAACATGGCGGGCTGGAGCACTGTTTGTAGAAAATCTTTCCGCGGTTTTCGTGGTGGGGGTGCGCGCCGGGGCACTTAGGCTGGTTGTTATTGTTCCCATCGGCGCTGTTCTTTTGCTGTTCTCTTGCTGGGCTTTGCAGGTTTTAGTGCTGTCTTTAGTAGGTTCTATTCCTGCTTGCGCCCTTGTTGTTTTTGACCTTTTGATATTTTGCTCACTTGGGCACATCTGGCTTCTGAGTCATCTTTGTACAAGGGTATAGTCCCTTTCAAAAAACTATTTGCCAATAATAAAAAAAAAAAATGTCTAAAATAAGCATACTTTTATGCAAGGTGTTATTTCATAGCTATTTTTGGAAACTGAGAATCCCTTATATTATTGGAATTGAACTTTTGGTTCCACAATTAAAAAAATTTCGAGACCCTCGATATAAATTATGAATATTTCTTGGGGAACATTGGTAACACTTCTAGTCTTTTAGAACCCTTCTTGGGCCCGACAAGTCCATTTTCATATAATCGTATCTTGTTAGATTTTGTCACATGGGACATCACAATGTAACTTGGTTGAACTTTATTTCCATAGAAGGTACACTCATGATACTAAGCCTTCACGAATTGGTACAAAATTTATTTAATAGTCATGTTTCCAGTACTTCAGGCTTAAATATGGAAAATGTGGAATTGTTCTCCCATTCTTACCATATCTCTTAGAAAGAAAAACAATGACTATGTGAAAATAGCAATATTCTCTCACCCTCTCTCTTGCTAGAAAACAAAAAAAAAACTTAAATTCGGTCACTCACTTGGTGGGGCAAGATTGCATGCCAACATTGACCTGTTGGCCCATGAAATCACAAGCTAATAAGTTGCTAAGAATGGTGAATATAATAATTGGTAAAATCACAAGAATTATATCTATACGTGCATTTATAACTACGAATAAAATTTAGACACTATATGTAATTGGGAACATGTAGAATACACACACACACACACACACACACACACACACATATGTGTGTGTGTGTGTGTATATGTTATGTGATATATTATTATAACATATACATATATATATACATATACATATATATATATATAGATATAACATATATGTATATATATATGTATATTATATACTATCCAATATTACATAGATGTATATAGTTATATATATATATCTATATGTATGTATAGGTTTATATATATAATATCTATATACATATTATATCATATGTGTGTGTGTGTATGTAAATATACTATATACATATATATATACATATATACTATATAGATACATATATATACATATATACATACCTCCATCAGTACCACCAGATATATATACATACATATATACAAAAAAAAACACATTTCAATTGGATTTATTGGTTAAGATTCAATGTCATAATCGAGATTTTTAATGGTTAATGGAAATAAAACATTTTCCATCATCCAAGATTTCATACATAATATGTATTATATGTATAGAGATCTATATGTGGTTGGTCTATAGATATGTATATATATATATATATATAGTATATATAATATTATATATATATATATATATAATATATCTCTCTCACTCTCTCTCTCTCTGTCTCTCTCTCTGCTCATCTCTCTGTCGCTCTCTGTCTGTCTCTGTCTGCTTCTGTCTCTCTGTTCGGTGCTCCTCTGTCCTGGTCTCTCTCTTTCTCTTCTCGCTCTCTCTGTCTATGGCTCTCTGTCTCTGTCTCTGTGCTCTGTCCGCTCTGTCTCTCTGTCTGTCTCTCGCTCTCCTCTGGTCTCTCTCTCTCTCCTCTCTCTCTCTCTCTCTCTCTCCCTCTGTCTACTCTATCTCTCTCTCTCTTTCCTATCGCTATCTCTCTTCTGTGTGTGTGTGTGTTTGTGTGTGGGGTGTGTGTGTGTGTGTGTGTGTCTTCTCTCTCTCTCTCTCTCCTCTCCTCTCTCTCTCTCTCTCATCCTCCCTCTCTTCTCTCTCTAGCCCTCTTGGCCTGCTGGCCCCTGTCTTTCCTTCCCCCTCCCACTCTCGATTCGCCCTGCCTCTTACCCCTCTTCCCCCCTTGCCCTGTTGTTTTTTTTGTTTGGTTGTGCTCTCCTTCTCGCTTCCCCCCTCCTTTTTGCGTCCCTGCTCCGTTCCCTTCGGCCTTTCCTCTTGTCTTTTCCTTGCTCCCCCGTCCCCGTCCCTCCCTCCTCCCGGTATGCCTCCTCTCCCCGTTTGGATTTCTTTGGATTACTTAACTCTTAGGAGACTCTTGTATAAAAATTTCCTCACCTGTGTCCCATTCTCGTTACTTGTTATAGATAATTGTTTTGACCCTACTTGTGTACACATAGAAGAATGGTGATATACTAATCAATCACCCACTCGTGGTTTAATGACATCCTTTAAATAGTGTAACCTCTATTCAAATAATGTGAATTTGGAGTTGACTTGAGATTTGTGTGTTTTGGGGTTCTCTTGAAAACGTGGCCTGTTGTTTTTACCACTCATTGGGGTGGTGAATTTGAAGTTCCTTGTTTGAAAATGGAATCATGCCTCTAGTTTAAAAAATATTATTTTGGAATTAATGGGTCATTAGTGACCTAGGTAATTGATGAATTATAATAACATATGTTAAGAATTTTGGGAAGACTTTGGAATCTACCTTTCCATCTAGAGAAAACAATTTGTGTTTCTCTCCTGACCTCATGGGAAAGGTGTGATAGAACAAGATGTTCCTAATTTAACAAAAATAAAATTTTATAAAATCCTAATTGCAGAGTAAATCATGTAAACTATGATGTACAACTACTAAGTATAATATGACACAAGAAAATAAGAAAATGTGTATAAAACCCTAAATAGGAGATGTAAAAAAGGACTTATTTGATTGACGTTTGATCTGAAAGTGCACTGGACTAGGAAAACTATTGAATAGAAAGTGAACAACGTCATCAATTCTCAAGATAAATTTTGGACTATAGGAATAAGGTTGGACAAGGGCGCCCACGGCTGGACAGGGGTGCATGTGTGCTAGAGACCTCTACTGAGCACCTGTGACTGCGTAGATGGTCAAAAATTCATGTTTATTGTATCACAAAAGTGTCACAAATATTCCTTGTTGATCACTTGTGTGTCACTCTTTGATCGCTGAGGGTACATGTAACCCGCAAAATAGATATCTCCTACAAAAACCCACAAACGACATCAAATCCAAAGAAAGCAGGATGAAGAATAGGGATTCAGACTGACCCCGACAATCACCCCAAGAGTGAACTTACAACTGATCGTTGCACTACATCTTATATTCCATGTAGTTCTAGTGAGTGTGTGTAGAAATTACTCCCTAGGATACCCTTGTGCAAGTTAGACTTGATAACAGGTTGTACCTAAATATACAGCATTGTAGCAGGATGTGTGGATAGAATAAAGAACTTCCCTTTCCTATGTTGTGTATGCAGAAAATGTAGTCCATTGTCCCTTGAATGGATTCTAGATGGATGCCTTAAAGTGCTTTAGGTGCCTTTAGATGCAAGCTTAGGTAATGATAGTTTATGCTTAGTGTTTGGTCCTTGATTTTGAACATATAAATATGTATTTATATGATTCCCTTTTTTTAATTTCATAATTGACAACTGGAAGGTCAACCCATAAGTGAAAAAGATGCCAAAATATATAAGAGACCCAAAAGAAGTGAGTAAGGTGGAAATGGGTCAGGGGCACCCAGAGGGGGCAGGGGCAACTGGGAACTCTTGTCATAACTGGACGCTGGTGTCTAGAGTCATAAAATATAAATAAGTAAAATACTAAAAAGGTTGTAGGGTGTAAAAGACCAAGTAGAAAACAAGAAACACAAAAGAGAGGCCAAATACATTCATCATTTACTAGTTTTCTTGCTTAGGAATCATATGAATGCTAATATGTGTTTAGGACCTAGAAATGTACCCAAATGCATGATTTAGTGTCTGCATTTTCCCCCACTTTATGTTGTAAATTTAATACTTGATAACATAAAGTAGATAAGAGATGTGTACCTGATAACCATGTAGAACGTGCGGTGAAGAACGTGTCGAGTGGACAAGTAAAGTGTGGAATGATGCAAAAATGAAGCATGGAAACTAGGAAAGGAGAGTGACCCTAGGGGGTAGAGAGTATGTGTTGCGGTGTATTATGTGTTTGTGTTTGTTGGTGTTGCTTCTTGTAAGGATAACCTATAAAAAGAAAAAAGAAATGTAGTCAAAGTATTGTATAATGATAATCATAGAAAAGTGTGAATAGGAGAACTAGGTGTTGAATGTCCCTTAGATTTAATAGGCCACGTAGACCTAGATAAGTAGATGCTGAAGTGATAAAAAAAGTTATGGAATTACTTCCCAAGAAAAATGTGAAAAACTTGGTGAAGATGGATTTACAAAAATTAAAATAATTTTCCCAACAAGAACCACTATCGCGAAAGAAAACAACAAAAAGTGTAGAGATAGTATATGGTGAATTTGTTAATTTGACTACAGTTGCTAGAGCACATTTGTTGGTTACATTCTTGAATCATGTTGATATGAGGGAAACATTAGAATTGTTGGGTGTTGATTTTGGATGGAAAAATTCAAAACATGTAGAAGAAGAATTTGTTGGGAATGTTTTCAAAGGAATAAGTTCTTTGGGTACATAAACTAGGTCTGCTGATAAGAGTATTTCTCGTAGAGCAATATTAACTTCAGTTGTAAGTGAAGATACAACAAAGAATCGTCATGTTACCACCTTTGCCAAGGCATTGGATTTATCTAGAAAGACGGTTAGTAGGTATGCAAAGAGGAGGAAGACATTGGATGACTCCACTATGGAAGGAAATTTGGCACTAATGTGTAGAAATCCATGTTCTGATAAAATAGAGGATAATATTGTGAAGATAGTTTCTAATTTTTGGACTGAGAGGACTCATCCTTCTCCAAATGTGAGGGATGTTTTAAAACATAAGATAACTTGCAATAACTATGATGAACATATAAAACATTGGCTTGAAATAACTCAACATGAGATGTGCATAAAGTTTATAGAAGAAAATCCAGATGTTAATATTGGACAACGAATGTTTAAAAATTTGAAGCCTTGGTATGTGCAAGCTGATAAAGTCCTTGACACATGTTGTTGTCGCTATCACGTTGAGTTTGATTATCACTATCAGGTACAAAAAAAATTATAGATTCAATGTATATATATTTTGAGGCGTGCTTTCATTTATATCTATATATTTGAAATTTGTTTAAATATTGTTTTTTGAGATGTGATTTAAAATTAATGCATTTCAAAATTTTATGTTTTTTTCAGGTGTATAGAAAGTTACGAGAAGAAATTGCCCCACCTACACGTGTCAATGAATTCATAACTTCAATTCTTTGCAATGTATCCGATGATCATGTCGATGATCATATGACTTGCATCAAAGGTGTCTGTGACAAGTGTGGGGACTTGAAATTATTGCCAAAAACAAATGAAGATTTGGACACAGTTAACCTAGTTGCTTGCAAGAGGTGATATATATAAATTTATGCTTTTAAATTTGGATGTTAGATTTTTATTTTTATTTTTATTTTACTGCAATGAATACATGATAATTTTTCCATGTTATGAATGATTTGTAGGTTCAAATACATAAAATATTCAACAAGGCTTGGAAAAATATGCAACCAGGTTGGATTGGTAGAAAAGGAAATCCCCATTGCTACATTCATGCAAAGTTTTTGAATTTTAATTAGTCCGTACATCAAACATTCTCACTATTCAAAGTGGCAGGCTACACAATTCAAGACTAATAGGGACACATTTCCTATTGGTTCTATATTTTCCGTGGTTGATTTTGCTGAGAATTACTCATTTTCTCATCAAAAAAAAATTCAAACACAGTATTATCATACTGACCAGGTTACTATCATGGTTCAAGTATTTTATAGGCATGCACAATTGGATTTGGATGGGGTTGAATGTAGTTGTAATGCAAAATTGAAGCCCAGTTGTAAAGGTAAAACAATACCTTTTGATGCCCCAAAACATTTGGATTTAAGCTTTAGCTCACACTCTGGAAATGCAAGGAACAATGATTGGATTCTCTCAAGATAATGCACAAATAGAAGTTGTTTCAATGGAAAGAAGCTGCTGGATAACCTGAAATTTCCAACACATAGAAATTAACATTGTTCTTCAAGATAGTATGTCGTTATTTATTAAAAAATAAGTATGAGGTCATGAAGCATACTTTAACGTAAGAATAGGAAATCTCATCATAGGGTTTTCCTCATTCAACCTTCCTTTTATTGTTCAGTCGTTCTGTACTCTCAGCTACTGAGATATGAAAAGGTTCATAATGGCCTAAAACTCTTAAAGTTGAAATCCTTGGATCTTTTTCAATCTTTGGATCTGAATGGTAGTCTTTATCAGTGTGGTTGGCGCATCCTCTCAACCTATTTAATCAGGAAGTATCACTATGTCAAGTTCGAACATTATAAAAGCAGGTAAAGTTCACCTTGGAACACGGGGGAAATTGGAAATTAAAAGGGAGTACTGAAAATGGAAGATAAGTTTTGCTCACCTAAGAATAGTCCAAGAAGTCACCAACTGCGCTTAGAAGTTAAAACGTCAGGTCATAAAGTGTCTTGCAGAGTTTATGTGGTCGCACACATGCTTTGATAGCATGGTATTGCAAGCCCTTAGTAAATTCAAGTGAAATTTTACTGCAGATCCAGTCATACACTCCCATGTTCTCCATAAATGATCTTTGAGATTGCAAGACAGAATAAAAACTGTGATAACTACTCTACACAAATCAATTGAAAAGGAAGACTCAATGACCTTGCTCGTGACAATTTAATATGCTTTGCTTGTTCATCCAGTGCACTTAGTCATAAATTTCTTAACAATTAAAAATGTACAGGTAATATTTACAACATAGCTTCTTGGCCACAAGTATGCTCATAGGCTAACAGTAGATGTTGTCAAAAGAATCAAATAATAATTTTATCAATAATACCAAATTCCTCAATTTTTAGCTTAACAAATAAAGGTAAATTTATAGCGCAAAATTATCGACACCTTAACGTGAGGTTTGCAACTAAAAAAATCTATATGTTACTATAAATGCTTGTCGCCAAAGAGGATGATAAAGGAAAAAACTTTATAAAGAATTTACCTACATTATTTTCAGAAAAAGTCAAGCTTGACTAACAACCATCGATATGCAACTTTAGTGATTAAATTAGAGAAATCTAGAACTAATGAGGTTCCACCCAAGAATTGGCCTTTATAAGTGAAAATGCAGTTGTATTTGAACTACTCCTCCAAATCAATAAATATTTAGAAATGTAGAAGCATCTTTAATTGATCACCTGATATGATGGTATTTGCATGTCTCAGAAGCACAATAAGTAAATTGATGGAATAATGGATCAAAGCCGTTTATCAATCTTCCCTAATCTCTGAAGTTTGAATCATATCAAAATCCAAGGAGGTAATATTCCCACAAAAATAACAATGGCTTGCAGGTGAAATCTCAACAGATAATCCAAACATTTCATAGAATATGATATAACTCCATACTTATAATTCACATAGAGTTGTTGGAGTTCAAAAAAGAATCTAACATGGATAATTTATTATTATGTGGTGACCTTTGTTGCAGAAACGCCCTCGTATCCACACGTGAAAATGTTTTCGGTATGGAAATGGTACGAAATGCCTGGAAATGTCCCAAAACATTTGGGAAGTTCGGAAGCGTCCAGGACGTTTCTGGCATTTTCGGATAGTTTTCGCATTCTCCACAAGAAGTTTTCAGACGTTTTCGCGTCTTAACATATATATAGGAGTTTATTCCAGTTTTTTTGTTGTTCATACTTAATCTTTTCAAAATATAGCTATATTTCTGCCTCAAAAAATTTCCAAAACCCAGGTGTTTATTACATGTGCTTCTCGGCTGTAGAGTCTATAAACATTAAAACTATACTTAACTAAGGAGCACATTAAAAAAAATCCTAAAGATAGTTTGGGTCGAAATAGTAATCCAAAGAAAGTAGGAAGACATCTCTATAGAAACCAAGAATGCCGAAAGCAGAAAGAAAGTTTTGACTCAGTGTATTATCTGCTCCTTTTGAAAATGGCGTTTCCACGTTTCAAACCTGTTTCTCATTTTCTTGGCAACATAGGTGGTGAAACCATTCTCTATCTACTTTTAGTTATTCAGATGGTTTTCAAGCTAACCTTCAGTAAGGTTATGCCTGTCAGACACTTTATCTGCAATTCATAGTTGTACCTAAGCCCTCAAAAAACATGTCATAGGCTATCATACCATAGCTGCAACCTAGTTTTTCAAGAAGTCTCAGTGTAAAACTGTAATATATACTATGGATCCATCTGTGATTATCGATCAACTTGAACCTCATTCATTTTTTATAAGAGACAGTGAATCTCAAGGATTTTATCCGCTTGGATTAATCAGTCTTCACCAATCTTTTCCTCCATCCAAACCATCCTCAAACAAACCTTAAACAAAAACAATCAATCTTGTGGACCTAAAGATCTTAGACTGAAGACCAGAAGATAATAGCATGACACAAAATTCAACTTCAATTTTTTTGTTTTTGGATCATGAATTCTTTGAAAGATTGTGCCAAACAGATTAATGCAATTGCCATCATCATGTTCTATGGAATGTAATATTTTGAGCAATCAGTTGGCAAACTCTGATAAGAGTTGTTTATTATTTGTCTCTTTCATGTTGGAAGCAATTTTTTGATTTCATTCTATTCTTAAGAAAAAGTTTCAACAAACTTACTATAGCAAGGCTACTGAAAGATTTACTGGATCTGAGTTCGAATTTATGATATTATTCATCTCAGGAAGCACACACTTTATGGACATCCTTTATTCCAAGGAATCAACAATTTTTTTCCACAGCTCTTGCTTGAATCCATCTCTCCTCCATCCCTTACTATTCTTTTGCTCTGTTTGAAGTTATGCTCTTCTAATTCTCACTAGAGATGATTTCAATCAACAAAGAAAAATTGTCCAATAAAGAGTGAATTAGCCATTTAAGGATTTTGTTAGTGTCATGCTTGGAAATCATGTATCTGAAGGATCTCATCAACAGGCTAAAGTAAGCCTCCCACCTTATCCACCCAGAAGTACTAGAAATTGTTTCTATGTAAAAACTAACTATATGACATGCCCCTTCCTGTCACCCTCTAGCTCCAAACACAAACTAAAAAAGGGTGGCACAAGTATTTGCTTGAGAGCTTCCTGCAATGTTTTGATATATCATCAGCAAGGCAATGACATGTTGCAAGAATAATAATAATAAAATATGTGGTAAAGAATGAAAATTGTAACATTAATATCTCTCTTACACAGGACTCGAGAGTCATCCTAAAGAAAGCACTTCACCTCAGATAGATTTCCAGCATCCACTGTTGAATATTTATACTAATAATCAACAGTTAAATAGTTGGGAACTATCTCTAATGTATGAAAATGAAAACTATTTGTAACCACCTCTTCATAAAAAAATTCCCTGTCTACGTCCATTCTGGAAGTGTGGCAGATTTTCCTCTCTTATTTCTTCTTAGTTTTTCTTCTGCTAAACTTTGGTAATCAGAGCCCAAGGAAGCCCTTGAAAGGTAATGGGGGATGAAACAAGTTTGAGGAAGGCCCTATAGGGCCAAACTAAACTTGTATTCACGTTATAATTGGTAGGAAGAACAGACTATTACAAAGCCTACCTGGTGTTAGACACGTCTACTTTATTCACGGTTTTCAAGGGAAAATACTCCGAATAACGCGTCTGCAAAAGATAAAATATTATACAGTTCGTCAATGGATTTTTTGGAAGCTGAATTTCAATTGAAATTGTAATTATATATCCAGTCTCAGGAGAAATGATGAGGGGGAGAGCCCCAAAGAAGTTGTAAGATTTGTATATATATCAATATCATGACTAGTTGATAGGGGAGAGCTCCAAGAGTTGTAGATTTAATAGAGATGTTAAAGAAATTAGGTCTAGTTGGAGGTATGGAGACTACAATGTGTCTGGAATTCGTTGCAGATGTAAGTGAAATATGGGAGAATGTTGCACCTGAGTTTCAGTAGAGAATTTTGGAATATGGACTAGAAAGATATATTTTTTTAAAAGGGCCATTACTGGAATGGAAAAGCTAAGTTTAGATTGGACACTCCGAGTTATCATGGAGTTTGATGGATCGGTCAGTTAGAATTTTTTTTTTTGAATATTTGAGAAAATGGAGGAATTCAAGAAATGTTTTGCAATGCACTCAAACCTAAAAGGAGAAGTTCATACTTGTGTGAGAGCAATGTGGAGATCAAGAAGAAACAAATATAAGATCAAATCTTTTACTACATAATGAATTAGGAAGTTGAAAAAGTAGGTTCTTACCTACAAATCACAAATGGTTTATTTCGAGAAATGTGCAGAACTAACGAATTGAAAATTTGCAATCAAGGTGTTATATACCAAGGTCACCAATTATAAGAGTAGCCATGTTTGAAGATGTGAAGAGAAGAAATAAATATCGTGAAAGGTTTGCATATTTCAGTCAATGACGAGTTTTGGATTATAGTTTGCATTGACTAGATAAAGCTTATCAATGGGCTTTGAAAGGTGAAAAGAAAAGTGAACTAAAAGTTATGTAACAACATCGAAGAAAAGAGGAAGATTCTTCTAAAGGAGAGGACAAACTAAATGTTGGTAGAGAAAAATATATCCATCATGAAGAAGCCAACAGTTCTCAGATTGAGAATACTGCACTTAGGGTAGGGGGTTTATTAATTTTCTTCTTTGAAAAAAATAGAGTATAAAAAGATTGAATACTTTTGATGAAGAAGGGTGAGGATATATGGGAAATGTGCATTCATATTCCCACAAGTCGTTGAGAAAGTGTTGCAACAAGAAAAATTACATAGAAGGAACTAAAGTAAAGGGGTAGCCTCAATTCTGCAGGTGAGTTTATTTCATTAGGCTACCTTATTTTCTACCAATTTAATAGTGGTCCAATAGTATAACACAAAGGGCTACACCTTAAATCAGAATCCGGTGCATTGCATATCATGAACAAAGTACACAAAGTTGAATCAGACCAACTTGTTAGAGTCTGGACAAGAAAACCAAGTGAGTTGCGTTATTGGATTTTTAACCTAGTGACATTCTGAGACAAAGATGTATCTGGTTAGAGATGTCTGCATGAGCTCTATAAATCCAGAAATGAAATTTACACTCATTTGTAATAAATACAACAGCGAATCTCAATATCCCAATGCTGCATCCCTTGAACTTGGCTTAGAGTAGAGGTAGTTGTTGATTCCTAAAACTTGAAATCATGTATGCTAATTGCCCTAATAAAGGGTTTGTAAATAACTGTCAGTATTTTTTTCAATACAGCTAGTAGTCTTATCTCATGTCATGATGTTATATAGGTTCGATCGACTGGATTTCATGCATGGCTAATGGACAAAGGTGGTAGAACGTCTTCTCCTCATGGTAAGTATAATAGCTAGTTCTATGGATACTCAAACTACACATTTGGAAGATCACAATGGATCAATTCAAAGCCTTATATATATAATTCATGTATTACTTTCATTTTTGACCATATCTCATCTGCAGGAATAGCTACAAGTATTTTTCTCATAGGGCTTGCATCTCTACTTTTTAAAGGTGTCCTCTCAACATCTGTAGAATATCTATTTTAATCAAGGTGCATGATAATGCAAAAAATTACTCGGTTCATTTGTTTTTTTGGATGGAACGGGACAAACAACCAAGTTCTTTATTGCTAAGTATCTAAGTGTGTTGTATTACTTCATGGCATCTTGCAGACTATATGACAGAAGCTTCTCAATTTTGCTAGTGATTTTGGCGTTCAGATTGGTTTTTGGTAAGGCTCGGATCCAAAGTTGCCTTACCAAGTTATTGCTTTCCACTACAATTGTTCACCTCTGTCATAGTGACACTTATTGATTCATTCAACTGATATGGTTACTTTCCACAACATACTTACATTATCTCTACTCTCATGGAATGGGGGCCATCCCATGGATTTTATTTCCGATGGTAAATGTGCTTCTTCACAACTTCATTTGCGAAGATTAGAAAGGATTTGGGGACTGTGGGGGTAATTTTTTGTATTTTTTTGACAAAAAAAAACTATGGGCTGGTGGTAAAGTGGGGGTATTTCCAATTAGTGAGCATGATTTCTTTTTTCACAAGGAATCACACTACGGGAATCTAATGGATTTGGTGTACCTGGTAAACTTAAAAGATCGAGCCTTTGTAATATTTGAACTTTGACTCTTAATTATCATGTTGACTACTAGGTTAATTTCTCCATATTAAGACATATAATCATGAAGAAATGCCCCCTTTCAATTTTGATGTGATTTGTGGTTTATATACCCTCAACCCATTAAATACCTACTATTGTAATCTACTGTACGAATACTCCTATTAATGTAGGCATTGCTAGTAGTCTAGCGAACTTTGGCCAGTTGGTTGTTTCTGGACAAGTGAATGACAATGAATTTACTCTTTAGAGTGGAGCTCTACAGCGTATGTTTGTATCTAGGTCATAAACTCTGTTTGGGAACTTAAGGATGGATTTTCAATTTACGATGTTTTTTTTTTACATAAAATGTGTATATGATTTCCAAACTAAAATTTTAAGCCTTTTGTCCCCTACGGAACATTTATGAATGTATGCTCTGTTTTAGTGCTGCGTACCTTAACTTTGTAGTACTTTTTGTTGACCTGAAACTGAAGGGAAAACACTTGAAGAAATTGAGGCAGTCAATAGATGTAAATTTAAGGCTGGCTGGAAATACATTGATTCGCATTCATGGAATGATATAATAATATGTAACAAGGTTCTAAGTAGGTACGGTTGGTTCATAACAGTTAAATTGGTTGGCCAGAAATTTAAATGGGATACTCCATCCTTTGGAATCATGTCTCATCCTGTAAAAATGGGGTTTTCAATTTTCTCAAAAGATCAATCAAAGTCACAAGCATCTACGCAGTGACCCTTTGGGAACCCTTGGCCCTATTTCAAAGAAAGAATACATTGACACCCAGGGGTCTTCTATTGAAGTTCAAGAAGCACGTTTGAATACATAGGCAAACATTTGAAATGTAGCCACTATTCTTTACATTGCTTTGGTTACCTAAAAATATTGTGAAGCAATTGGCATTGCAAGCATTGGCAGTTGATTGTTTTCTATGTCTGAAATGTATTCAAAAAAAAGTTTTGGGGTCCTTTGGTTTGGCAAGAAGATGATCTAGAAACTTGGTATTGGAATTTGAATATCTCATTCCCTTGAAATCTGACTTATTGAACACTTTTATGAGATCTTTTGAATCAAGAGAATGGTAAACATGCTTGTATTT
Organism: Taxus chinensis; assembly: GCA_019776745.2. NCBI lineage: Eukaryota > Viridiplantae > Streptophyta > Pinopsida > Cupressales > Taxaceae > Taxus > Taxus chinensis. Next base: position 649,226,665 of record CM034152.1, read on the forward strand.
TTATTTATTCAGTCAAATCACACAACTAAAATTGTAAAGAACAACTAATGCATTGCAGAAAACATAGTAAAATCAAGCCATAGCGCTGTAGCCAACATCTCCTAATTACTGACTATATTTATAATTTCATTCTCAATCTCATGATCTCATATCATTTTTATAGGCCCATTGTATTCTAAATCTTCCTTTATGACTTTTTCACCTTACATCATTCATGCGAGAATTTTTTATCGATAGAGACTTCTGGCTGGCTTAAGGTCCCTCCAAAGTTTTTAGAGTCATTCTTGAAAAACATCTAGAAAAATTTGTAGCATTAATGTGCAATTCTCTGATGATATTTAAATGAATTTATGTGTAATAAATATATTAGATCCAGCTCCAATTCATTGCAACAACAGTTAATTATCCATTGCATCTGTGAGCATGACACCATATTCAGAAGCAAGAATTCTTAATTATTTTTGTCTATCCTGGACCCAGGGATAGTCTAATCACAGTCAGCTCTTCTATTCCTCTTAGTTCTATATTATAGCAAGAAGCATTACAATTAGTGTTCAACTGTTACTAACATTTGCCATCTCTACACTAATGTGGCGATGCATTAATTAAATATGAAATCATGTTTATTTTATGTTTTCTGCATCTAAATTTTTATTTTTATTTTTTCTGAATGTTACTTGGTAGTTACTATGGCCTTGCAGCCCCAGGTTTTTTTGACAAGAAGCCCAACGTTTCAATTCTTCAGGTCGTCTATTTTATGTCAATCGAGACAGATTTCTACAAAAAGTACACATCAAAGCCTATTTTCTCAACATACCTTAACGTAGTGCCTACAACACATCAAGTATCAGAGACCTTACTCAAACAAAAATATTTTGAGTAGGTAGGAGGATTTTTATAGCACATTCAGCAGTTCACTAATTGCTTCCAATCCAACCAACATGAATAAAATGAGTAGCATTAGAAAAGACTTACTGATTGGTGAGAAGGTCTAGCTCTATCGTCTAGATTAAGTTAGCCGATATGTTTCGGATGGGTACAGATACGAAAGAATTCACTACGTGGATAACGCAATTTTTTATTATCCCATTCAAAACAATGACTTAAATCCCCCCACAAGACTGCAAATGGGGAATCATTTCTCTGGCGTCCTCCTCATGTTATCAAAAAGAATAATCAAATCGAACTCTCAAAGTAAGCTTGCAATCAACTATACAAGTCTTTCATGAACGATACAACAAACTAAAGACGATAACTCACAGTATTGGATCAATGAACTAAAAAGGAAAGAAAAGAGTACATTACAAATTATTTGTTTTTATAACAGCAGAAATTACAGTCTTCAGAGCACAATTATTCTACAAAAGGTTATTTAAATTTAATATTCATTAGAGCAGAAATTAATGCTCAAAAGCACCATTATTCTACAGAGGTATATTTTAAATTTAAATAAAAACATTACACAGTCAGCAAAGTCAAATGAACTAGGGTTTCTTCCAAAATGAGCCTAGGGTTTTGCTAAGATTTTAAATGGGTTTACCAAAAAAAATGAGCCAGGGTTTTTGCAAAGAAAATGGTATTTTAAATGGCTGCGATTTTTGCTAAAAAATGGGTTTCAATTTTTTCGCTGCCACTGATAATATTTAAAAATGGCTAACATACCTGGGCTCGTCGTTGGTGGCATGTTGCTGGGATCGTCGCGGTGGGCTCGTTGGTGTGGTGGTCTGGTGTGGTGGGGCTCTCGACTCTGGTCGGTCGTGGCACAACTTTGCGCAATAGGAGTGGGGCAGAGGAAAATGATTTCCTCTTCAGGCCTCCACTATATAGAACAGGGGTTCGAGCGAACAACCTTTCGTGTGAAGGGGTGTCGCACGAACGGGTGGTTCACGCCAAACCTAAAAAAATGTGACATGCCGGCAAGATATGGTCTCATGTCTCTTCACCTGAAACGTTTCACCGTGAACACTGTGTTCACAGCGAACGCCACCGTGGATACCACCCATTTACCAGCCCTAACTCACATTTTGGACACAAGTGGGACACAACCCATGCGTGACCTACTGTAGCTTGGAAAATAATGTTGAAGAGGAGGTAATAGGAAAATGGTGTGCATGGTGCGGGAATGCTTATTAAGTGAACTAGTTTAATTGTGTAATGAACTTGAGACCAACATATGAATCATGGATGGAATATTTTGAGCAACACTAAGAGCTAAGGAAACCTAAGAGCATGTCAATCCTTTTGATTTGAAGATGCCAACAACGAATGGAAAAATCATGGTGAGAGGCTTTAATTGATCACATGATATGATGGTATTGCCATGTCTCAGAAGCACCAATAAGAAGAAATTGATGGAATAAGGATCAAAAGCGTTATCAATCTTCCCTAATCTCTGAAGTTTGATCATATCAAAATCCAAGGGAGGTAATATTCCCACAAAATAACAATGGCGTGCAGGTGAATCTCAACAGATAATCCAAACATTCATAGAATATGATATAACTCCATACTTATAACTTCACATAGAGTTGTTGGAGTTCCAAAAAAGACTCTAACATGGATATTTATTATTATGTGGTGACCTTTGTTGCCAAGAAACGCCCTCGTATCCACCCTGAAATGTTTTCGGTATGGAAATGGGTACGAAATGCCTTGGAAATGTCCCAAAAACATTTGGGAAGTTTCTGGAAGCGTCCAGGACGTTTCTGGCATTTTCGGGAAGTTTTCGGCATTTCCAAGAAGTTTTCAGGACGTTTCGCGTCTTACATATTATAAGGAGTTTATTCCAGTTTTTTGTTGTGTCACTCCACTTAATCTTTTCAAATATAGCCTATATTTCTGCTCAAAAAAATTTCCAAACCCAGGTTTAAGTTACAGTGTTCTCAGCTGTAGAGTCTTATAACATTAAAACTATACTAACAAGGAGGCACATTAAAAAATCCTAAAGATAGTTTGGGTCAGAATAGTAATCCAAAGAAAGTAGGAAGAATCTAGTAGAAACCAAGAAATGCCAAGCTAGAAAGAAAGTTTTGACTCAGTGTATTACTGCTCCTTTGAAAATGGGCGTTTCCACGTTTCAAACCTGTTTCCATTTCTTGGCAACATAGGTGGTGACCATTCCTATCTACTTTTAGTTATTTCAGATGGTTTTCAAGCTACCTTAGTAGGTATGCCTGTACAGACCACTTTATCTGCAAGTTCATAGTTGTACCTAAGCCCCTCAAAAAAATGTCATACCTACATACCATAGCTGCTACCTAGTTTTCAAGAAGGTCTCAGTGTGAAAAACTGTAATTATATACCTATTGGATCCATCTGTATTATCATCAACTTGAACCTTCATTCAATTTTTATAAGAGACAGATGATCTTAAGGATTTTATCCCTTAGGATTAAAATCAGTCTTCCTACCAATCTTTTCTCCATCCAAACCATCCTCAAACAAACCTTAAACAAAAACAATCAAATCTTGTGGACCTAAAGATCTTAGACTGAAGACCAGAAGATAAATAGCATGACACAAATTCAACTTCAATTTTTTGTTTTGGATCATGAATTCTTTGAAGATTGTGCCAAACAGATCTATGCAATGCATCATCATGTCTATGGAATGTAATATTTTGAGCAATCAGTTGCAAACTCTGATAAGAGTTGTTATTATTTGTCTCTTTCATGTTGGAAGCAATTTTTTGATTTCATTCTATTCTTAAGAAAAAGTTTCAACAAACTTACTATAGCAAGGCTAACTGAAAGATTTACTGGATCTGAGTTAGAATTTATGATATTATTCATCTCAGGAAGCACACACTTTATGGACATCCTTTTATTCCAAGGAATCAACAATTTTTTTCACAGCTCTTGCTTGAATCCATCTCTCCTCCATCCCTTACTATTTCTTTTTGCTCTGTTTGAAGTTTATGCTCTTCTAATTCTCACTAAGAGATGAATTTCAATCAACAAAGAAAAAATTGTCCAATAAAGAGTGAATTAGCCATTTAAGGATTTTGTTAGTGTCATGCTTGGAAATCATGTATCTGAAGGATCTCATCAACAGGCTAAAGTAAGCCTCCCACCTTATCCACCCAGAAGTACTAGAAATTGTTTCTATGTAAAAACTAACTAATGACATGCCCCTTCCTGTCACCTCTAGCTCCAAACAACAAACTAAAAAAGGGTGGCACAAGTATTTGCTTGAGAGCTTCCTGCAATGTTTTTGATATATTCATCAGCAAAGGCAATGACATGTTGCAAGAATAATAATAATAAAAATATGTGGTAAAGAATGGAAAATTGTAACATTAATATCTCTCTTACACAGGACTCGAGAGTCATCCTAAAGAAAGCACTTCACCTCAGATAGATTTCCAGCATCCACTGTTGAATATTTATACTAATAATCAACAGTTAAATAGTTGGGAACTATCTCTAATTTGTATGAAAAATGAAAACTATTTGTAACCACCTCTTCATAAAAAAATTCCCTGTCACGTCCATTCTGGAAGTGTGCAGATTTTCTCTTCTTATTTCTTTCTTAGTTTTCTTCTGCTAACTTTGGTATCAGAGCCCAAGGAAGCCCTTGAAGGGTATGGGGGAGTGAAACAGTTTGAGGAAGCCCTAATAGGGCACAAACTAAACTTTGTATTCACGTTTATAATTGTGTAAGGAAGAACAACTATTACAAAGCTACCTGGTGTAGACACGTCTACTTTATTCACGTTTTCAAGGGAAAATACTACGAATACTCGTCTGCAAAAGAAAAATATATATACAGTTCGCAATGGATTTTTGAAGTGAATTCATTGAAATTGTATATATATCCAGTCTCAAGGAGAAATGATGAGGGGAGAGCCCCAAGAGTTGTAGATTTGATATATACAATCATACTAGTTGAGAGGGGAGAGCCCCAAGAGTTGTAGATTTAATAGAGATGTTAAGAGAAATATAGGTCTAGTTGGAGGGTATGGAGACTACACAATGTGTCATGGAATTGTTGCAGATGTAAGTGAATATGGAGATGTAGCACCTGAGTTTCAGGTAGAAGAATTTTGATATGGACTAGAAGATATATTTTTAAAGGGCCATTACTAGAATGGAAAGTAAGTTTAGATTGGACACTCCGAGTTACTCATGGAGTTTGATGGATCGGTCAGTTAGAATTTTTTTTTTTGATATTGAGAAAATGGAGGAATTCAAGAAATGTTTGCATGCATCAAACCTAAAAGGAAATTCATACTTGTGGTGAGAGCATGTGGAGATCAAGAAGAAACAAATATAAGATCAAATCTTACTACATAATGATTAGGAAGTTGAAAGGTAGGTTCTTACCTACAAATCATCAAATGGGTTTATTCGAGAAAGTGCAGAACTAACGAATGTGAAATATTGCATCAACGTGTTATATACAAGGTCACCATTATAAGTAGCCATGTTGAAGATGGTGAAGAGAAGAAATAAATATCGGTGAAAGGTTTGCATATTTCCAGTCAAGACGAGTTTGGATTATAAGTTTGCATTTGATAGATAAAGCTTATCAATGGGCTTTGAAGGTGAAAGAAAAGTGAACTAGAAGTTAATGTAACAACATCGAAGAAGAGGAAGATTCTTCTAAAGGAGAGGACAAACTAATGTTGGTAGAGAAAAATATATCCATCATGAAGAAGCCAACAGTTCTCAGATTGAGAATACTGCACTTAGGGGTAGGGTATATTCTTATAGAGTAAGATGATACTTTTGATGAAGAAGAGGTAGAGGATATATGGGAATGTGCATTCATATTCCCCAAGTCGTTGAGAAAAGTGTTGCACAAGAAAATTACATAGAAGGAACTAAAGTAAAGGGGTAGCTCATATCTGCAGGTGAGTTATTTCATTAAGGCTACCTTAATTTTTCTACCAATTTATAGTGGTCCATAGTATACACAAAGGCTACACCTTATCAGAATCGGTGCATTGCATATCATGAACAAAGTACACAAAGTTGAACAGACCAACTTGTTAGAGTCTGGACAAGAAAACCAAAGTGCAGTTGCGTTATTGGATTTTAACCTAGTGAACTTTCTGAGACAAAGATTGTATCTGGTTAGAGATGTCTGCATGAGCTCTATAGAATCCAGAATGAAATTACAACTCATTTGTAATAAATCCAACAGGAATCTCATATCCCAAGGCTGCATCCCTTGGACTGGCTAGAGTAGAGGTAGTTGTTGATTCCTAAACTTGAATCATGTATGCTAATTGCCTAATAAATGGTTTGTAAATACACTGTCAGTATTTTCAATACAGCTAGTAGTCTTGATCTCATGTCATGATGTTATATAGGTTCTGATGACTGGATTCATTGCATGGCTAATGGACAAAGCTGGTAGACGTCTTCTCCTCATGGTAAGTAAATAAGCTAGTTCTATGGATACTCAACTACCACATTGGAAGATCACAATGGAATCAATTCAAGCCTTATAATATAATTACATGTTATTACTTTCATTTTGACATATCTCATCTGCAGGAATAGCTACAAGTATTTTTCTCATAGGGCTTGCATTCTACTTAAAGGTAGTCCTCTCAACATCTGTAGAAATCCTATTTTATCAGGTGCATGATATGCACAAAAATTACTCGGTTCATTTGTTTTTGGATGGACGGGACAAAAACCAAGTTCTTATTGCTAAGTATCTAAGTGTGTTGTCATTACTTCATGGCATCTTGCAGAACTATATGACAGAAGCTTCTCATTTTGCTAGTATTTTGGCTTCAATTGGTTTATTGGTAAGCTCGGGATCCAAGTTGCCTACCAAGTTTTATGCTTTCACTACAATTGTTCACTTCTGTCATAGTGACACTTATTGATCATTCAACTGAATGGTTATCTTTCACAACATACTTACATTATCTCCTACTCTCTGGGAATGGGGGCCATCCCATGGATTATTATGTCCGAGGTAATGTGACTTCTCCAACTTCATTTGCGAAAGATTTAGAAAGGATTGGGGACTGTGGGGGTAATTTTTTGTATTTTTTGACAAAAAAAACCATGGGCTGGTGGTAAAGTGGGGGTATTTTCCAATTAGTGAGCATGATTTCTTTTTCACAAGGAATCACACTACGTGGAATCTAATGGATTTGGTGTACCTGGTAACTTAAAAGATCGAGCTTCTGTAATATTGTGAAACTTTGATCTTAATATCATGTTGACTACCTAGGTCTAATTTCCCTCCATATTAGACATATAATCATGAGAAATGCCCTTCATTTTGATGTGATTTGTGGTCTTATATACCCTCAACCATTAAATACCTACTCTATTGTACTCTACTGTAGATACGTCCTATTAATGTCAAGGGCATTGCTAGTAGTCTAGCAACTTTGGCCAGTTGGTTGCTTTCTTGGGCAGTGACAATGACAATGAATTTACTCTTAGAGTGGAGCTCTACAGGTATGTCTGTATCTAGGTCATAAACTCTGTTTGGGAACTTAGGATGGATTTCATTTACGATGTTTTTTTTTTACATAAAATGTGTATAGGATTCCAAACTAAAATTTAAGCTTTGTCCCCTACAGGAACATTTATGATGTATGCTCTGTTTAGTGCTCGTACCTTAACATTTGTAGTACTTTTTGTGCCTGAAACTAAGGGAAAAACACTTGAAGAAATTGAGGCATCACATAGATGTATTTAAGCTGGCTGGAAAACATTTGATCGCAGTCATGGAATGATATAATACTATGTAACAGGTCTCTAAGTAGGTACGGTTGGTTCATACAGTTAAATTGGTTGGCCAAGAAATTTAAAATGGGATACTCCATCCTTTGGAAATCATGTCTCATCCTGTAAAAATGGGTTTTCAATTTCTCAAGAGATCAAATCAAGTCACAAGCATCTACGCAGTGACCCATTTGGGGAACCCTTGGCCTATTTCAAAGAAGATACATTGACACAGGGGTCTTCTATTGAAGTTCAAGCACGTTTGAATAATAGCAAACATTTGAATGTAAGCCACTATTCTTTACATTGTTTGGTTACCTAAAAAATATTGAACAATTGGCATGCAAGCATTGCAGTTGATTGTTTCTATGTCTGAAATGTATTCAAAAAAAAGTTATTGGGTCCCTTTGGTGCAAGAATGATGATCTAGAACTTGGTATTGGAATTTGAAATCTCATTCTCCTTGAAATCTGACTATTGAAACTTTGTAGAGATCTTTTGAATCAAGAGAATGGTAAACATCTTGTATTTTTATTTATTCATCACATCACACAACTAAACATTGTAAAGAACAACTATGCATTGCAGAAAACCATAGTAACTCAAGCCATACCTGTAGCCACATCTCCTACTGACTATATTTAAATTTCATCTCATCTCAATGATCTCATATCATATTTTATAGGCATTGTATCTAAATCTTCCTTTATGTGACTTTTTTCGCTTACATCATTCATCGAGAATTTTATCGATAGAGACTCTGGCTAGGCTTAAGGTCCCCTCCAAATTTTTAGTCACTTCTTGAAAAACATCTTAGAAAAATTTGTAGCATTATGTGCAATTCTCTGATGATATTTAAATGAATGTATGTGTTAATAATATAATTAGATCCAGCTTCCATTCATTGCAACAACAGTTAATATCCATTGCACTGTGAGCATGACACCAAATTCAGAAGCAAGAATCTTAATTATTTTTGTCCTACCCCTGGACCAGGGATAGTCTAGCACAGTCAGCTCTTCTCATTCCTCTTAGTTCAATATCTATAGCAAGAAGCATTACAATTAGTGTATCAACTGTTACTAACCATTTGCATCTCTACACTAATGTGCGATGCATTAAATTAAATATGAAATCATGTTTATTTTATGTTTTTCTGCATCTAAATTTTTATTTTTATTTTTTCTGATGTTACTGGTAGTTCACTATTGCTTGCAGCCCCCAGGTTTTTGACAAGAAGCCTCAACGTTTTCAATTTCATTTCAGGTGGTCTATTTATGCTCATCGAGACAAGATATTTCCTACAAAAAGTACACATTCAAGCCTATTTCTAGAACATACCTTAAACGTAGTGCTCTACACACCATCAGTATCAGAGACCCTTACTCAAACAAAAATATTTGAGTAGGTATGAGGATTTTATAGCACATTCAGCAAGTTCACTAGATGCTTCCATGCCAACAACATGAATAAAAATGAGTAGCATTAGCGACCTCTCATGACTTACTGATTGGTGAGAAGGTCTAGCTCTACGTCTAGATTAAGTAGCCGATATGTTTCGGATGGGTACAGATACGAAGAATTCACTACGTGGATACCGCAATTTTTTTATTATCCACACTTCAAAACAATGACTTAAATCCCCCACAAATGCAAATGAATCATTTCTCTGGGTCCTCCTCATGTTATCAAAAAGAATAATCACAATCAACTCTCAAAGTAAGCTTTGCAATCACACTATACCAAGTCTTCATGAAGATACACAAACTAAGACAAACTCCCACAGTATTGGATCAATGACTAAAAGGAAAAAACAGAGTACATTACAAAGATATTTGTTTTTAATACAAGCAGAAATTACAGTCTTCAGAGCACCAATTATTCTACAAAAGGTATATTTTAAATTTAATATTATCATTAGAGCAGAAATTACAGTCTTCAAAGCACCATTATTCTACAGAAGGTATATTTTAAATTTAATAAAACATTACAAGTCAGCAAATCAAATGAGCTAGGGGTTCTTCAAATGAGCTAGGGTTTTGCTAAGATTTTAAATGGGGTTTTACCAAAAAAATGAGCCAGGGTTTTGCAAAAAATGGTATTTTAATGGCTGCGATTTTGCTAAAAAATGGGTTTCAATTTTTTTTCGCCCACTGTAATATTAAAATGGCTAACATACCTGGGCTCGTCGTTGGTGGGCATCGTTGCTGGGATTCGTCGCTGGTGGGCTCGTTGGTGTGGTGGGTCTGGTGTGGTGGGCTCTCGACTCTGGTCGGTCGTGGGCACAAACTTTGCGCAAAGGAGGTGGGGCAGAGGAAAATGATTTCCTCTTCAGTGCCTCCACTATATAAACAGGGGGTTCGAGCGAACAACCTTCGTGTGAAAGGGGTTCGCACGAACGGGTGGTTCACCGCAAACCTAAAAAAATGTGACATGCGGCAAGATAATGGTCTGCATGTCTCTTCACCTGAAACGTGTTCACGTGAACACTGTGTTCACGCGAACCCACCTTGGATACCACCCATTTACCATCCCTACTCACATTTTTTGGGACAACAAGTGGGACACAACACCATGCGTTGACCCCTACTGTAGCTGGAAAAATAATGTTGTCAAGAGGAGGTATAGGAAATGGTGTGCATGGTGGGATGCCTTTATTAGTGACAATTAGTTTATTGTGTATGAACTTGAGACACATATGATTCATGGATGGAATAGTTTTGAGCAACACAGAGCTAAGGGGAAACCTAAAGAGCATGTCACATCCTTTGATTGAAGATGCCACAACGAATGGAAAAATCATGGTGAGAGGCTCAACTGTATTGAGTTGCCTAATGTAGCCAAAAGAATGAGGAATTGGATATTAAATAACAGAAATTAGACATTTAATATCCATAAGAAGTGTGATAGAGCATATCCTGATAGGAGCCTCTAGATAGATCATGGTATTATTAGCATTGTATGAACCAATAGAAGCATTTATGTGTAGTGAATTAGAAGATAATGTTGTATGATAAATCGTGATTTGAAAATGTAATGGCTAGTGGTGATGCATCAAACATAAGTAACAAGAAATCAATGGGGGCCGATGAAGGAGGGGAAACAACATGATATGTATGATTATCAGAAGATTCGGTAGCTTTCATGTTATGCTTATGCAAAGGGTCATTAACGATTTTGATCTTTTTTGTCATCATTGACTGGTTTAGAAGAAGATGATGATGATGAAGCAGGGAGCTCCGGTGAATTATTATCAATAAGGTCTTAGCTGAGATTCCTGATTTTAAAACCACGATCGGTAAAATGTCTAATGCATTGATGATAGTCACATTTAGCATTTTCATCATAATTTCGCCCATGAGGGTGAGATGGATCAAGATTGAGTGGCAGTGGAAGAATGGCTAGATGACTTTCGAGAATTTGAGGCAATGGAAAGTGAGGTTCATATGGTAATTTGGTGAATTTACGCTTTAGTGATTTAAATTGAAGATTTTCAAGAGGAGAGACGACATTGACAGTTGCCCTTTGCTTTAGTAGGTTTAGGATAAGTTTTGAATGTTGACTTGGATTGAAACCTATTATAAGAAGATGAAGAAGTATCTTGATATTTTAATTTTTCCATAGAGAGTGGTTTGACTTCATGCATCTTAAGCATATCGCATAATTGATCAAAAGAAGGATAGGTATCAAAGATAACACTCTTTTGTAGTGGTGGTAAGAGGATTTAAACAAATAGATATTCTAGTTCTAAGTCATTCAGTACATTGGTCATCTTATCTAGATTATTCTTATAACTTAGCTACACGGTCTGCTAGATGTTCATTAGATCATTGTTTAATTTAAGCCACTTGTGCATATGAGATCTTAGTGCCGATATTGATTGAAAAATGAGCAAGAAAAGCATTGGTTAAATACATGAAATAAGTTACCTAATGAACAGTTAAATTGTAAAACTAACGCATGGCGTAATCTTGAAGATTGCGAGGAAATAGATTAGCTAGTAATGTATAATCATCCGCATAATCTAGACATGCTATATGAAAAGCTCATAGATGCTCTTGAGGGTCAAAAATGCCATTGAAAATGGGAAGCTTAAGGGTGATGAAGTTTAAAGGAAGTGAATAAGCAGAACTAACGGGTGCAAAAGCAGTATGCAGAAGTAAGGAGGAATTAAGAGATGGAGAAGAGTGTGAAATATCCTACTATAACTAACATATTTGAACTTGTAAGTCTTAGATAGAAAGAAGTGAGTTCTTGTGTGCCAGAAGAAAGAGATTTTTCGAGTGTGAGAACTAATACGCAAAGCAAAGTGGTTGGTAGGAGTAGGAACTGATGAATCCCCATTTTGCTATGTTTAAACCCATGTTGAAACCCTATATTATTTTGATATCATGTTGCACGATGTATAATGTTGGTGGTTTATAATTAATACTTTACTATGTTTTGGAAGGAAATGTTGTTCATATTCCTTATTATTTGAATCTTTTCATTGCTTCTTCAAAAATGGCCTAAATTAATCTTTTTATGAGCATTAACACTACATTTGGAAAATCATATGTTGAATTATCATAGGAGTTAATTGTAGAATAGCGCATGACTCGTTGGTGCACTGGTATAGGACTCACCTTTGCATTAGCTTAGGACTCATCCTGAAGTGTCAGGCTTGTCCAGATCACCAATTTATATTTCCTTAAAATAAGAAACTTGCACAAATGAGATAAATACGTCAAACGATTGAACTATAAGTTGATATAGCTGGTAGCGCAACAATATGAGCATGAAACATGTGCCACTACCTCAACCTACCTTCATGCAAATTATGAGGCCCAGTCACTCCTAGTTAAGCTCCGACTTCTTGAAGACGGGATTCAAACGAAAACTTTTGATCGCCACAATCCTATGGAATCAGTCCAAGATCTTCAATATCTTCCAGCACTGATTAACTCCCTCAAGGGAGTAAATTACTACTCCTTCCACAATTCTACTTCTTAGAGTAGATATTCATTGTTTTAGTCAACATCCAATTAATTAAATGTTAGTTATTGCAAATAAACTAGTTCTCTCCTAGAGGTACTAGGACATCTATGTTATAAAAGAGCTAATGTGTTAAGATTTATCAGTTTGGTTCAGTTAGTCAATTATTGTAAAATCATACTCTTTCAATTCAATTAAATTACATTCAGGGGAAAACTTTATTGTGTGACTTTCAGCATTGAACTTGATCGAAAGGAAGGATCAAGGGACACTCCTCCCCAACGAGAAGGAAGATTTAATTTTATTTATTTTCTTTCATCTTGAATGCATTTACCATTTCAACATTTAAATGTGTTAAATACCTTTAAACTATGTCTTTAATATTATTTTTCTTTCAATGCATTTCATTTCCTAATTACAGTAAGTCTATTATTCAATTGATTATTTTGTTAAGTACATGCTGAGAACAATTCCCACTATTCCTTTTGTTGCAAATAGTTATGGACACCGCCCTAGACTGACAAACATGATATAACTGAAGTACGAGTATCAACGGACACTCGTCACTTATATGGTTTTTTGTCGAGAAATTCAAGGTGTTATCAAAGGTTAAAGGTGCTAGCTAGAAGTGTTGTCTAGTTGTTTGGTAAGTTTCCATTCAGAAATTTTATTTCCATAACTCTTTCTTAGGAAGTAAGAAGACCTTGTAGTGAATAACAAGAATCCTCTATGCTTTAGAGTATGTAGAAATATTAGCTAATCTGATTTGTTAATGTTTTTTATTTAAATGATGTGCATACTTCTGCATCACTTTCACTATCACTTTTTCTTTTTGTTAATAAAATATTAGCTAATCTTTTACACATATATTCTACCTGAACCTGCGGAATATGATTTGGATTAGCTATTTTACATTATTTTTTTCTGTTAATATAAATGATTTTCCAATCGAGAAAGGAAAAACTTTATAATATGAGCACAAAAAAAGACTATTGTAAATTGGGAAGAATTTAGATCCCGGAAAACGCTGTAAACTCGTATCCGACTTTACGCGTGAGATAGTTTTTATTAAAAAAATCACAAGCACATCGCGATTCGCGACGGAAGAATTCTATTTTTGAATTCTCTTCTGCAAGACTATTCACACCATGAATAAATATGCAAATCTTTTCATGGCTAACGCAAGACTGTTCCATTGAATAAATATTCAAATTTTCACTTTCAACTAATAATTCGGCTTAAACAAAAAAATAGAGTGAGGCTTAACTTTAATTCTATTTTTTTATTACTTCAAAAAAATATTGTTTTTTAAGTATTTTCAAAAATTGTTTTTTATTATACTTGTAATTTTTTTAACAAATACAAATAATTTCAACTTTCGATATATATATATATATATAATGTGTTATGGAAATGGTGGGCTATTATATATGTGAGTATGTTCATTTTTAATACCGATCTTACAGTGTATTCATTACAATTTTTTTATTTTTCCTTCAAAAAGTTAATCTAACAATCAAAATATCTAGTGTGTTCTATAGAGTTTGGATCACTTTTTTTCTCTATACACAAATTAGTAACCATTTTCCACCATTCAATAAGATTTTTTTTAAAAGGTATTAATATTATTATTAATTGTGATATGCTAATGTAATAAAATCCAAGAAAAACGCTTTGAGATTCATATTTCACAACATCTTTAAGATATATAAGATATCCATACTAGTAGTGAATAGGCATGGTAATCTAGGGAGACATGTAATGTGCCTCTAGTAGAATTGTTACATGTAGGAAATGTTTGGTTAGACAAATGGATGCTAGCCCCTAAAGGGGAAGGAGAGCCTCTATCATGTGGATTTATATCATTCAAAGGTTTGATATACACCTCATCTATCTTAACTTTGTATATAAGTTATTTTTGTATTCTAACAACATAAAATAATTAAAGGACTTGATTAGGGTCTGATAAGATTATTTTCCTAACCTTGTCCATTAATTATACATCAATATTAGGAGCTATGGAAGAAGAAGAATTAATATCATACATTGTAGCAATGTAAACAATGTATGAAAAAAATGTCAATGAAGTGGGGGTGAGTTGGTTGAGTCATTTGGATGTTTCCAAGCCCACTAATGTTCGATTCCTGCTGAGGCACTTGAGGTCAGTTGTGATCGCGAGTATTCGGCGATGGATCCTATGGAACGTGTGGGCGAATCCTCCGATGGAGGAAGCGATTTCGATTGTGGTACTGTTCAAAGGTTGGTGTGGTTTGCATTATATGGGTTACAATGTTTTTTTGAGGTTGTGTGGTCTTGGGGATCTGGGGCCCCCAGTTGTGTCCCAGATCAGTTGTCACTCCAATGATTAAAAAGTGATACATAGGGAAAGGGACATGTTGGAGCTCAAAATTGCACCCTGACTTGAGTCATAGATAACCCAGGATTTTGAGGCAACATGGTACTATCTCCAAGTTATGGGATTTGAACTGAGACAGACCTAAGAATAGGTAGAGGAACCATCCTTCTCTGGAGGTTTGTCTCAATTCAATTTCCAAACCTTGGAGACAGTCCCATGTTGTCTCAAAATCCTGGGTTGCCTATGACTTAAGGCAGGGTGCAACTTTAAGCTCCAACATGACCCTTCAACCCTTGTTTACCAATAAAACAAACATATGAAAAATAAGGGATTTCAGGAAAACCTTAGAAACATTTATGATAATGAACATATGCAACCCGAAGGGTGAGGAACAAAACCCTAGGTTGACGCGTATTGATAAATAAGCGGGATCACCAAATTGTAATATCATTTATAGGGTTTATCTAATTTATATATTACTTATTTATATTATAATTCATAACACAAAATACATAAATATAAATTCCTAAATTATGTATGGATAATGAGATCCTCAACACTATAAATAAGACAAAAAAAGTGCAGTTAGGATTTTAGAAATAAAGCATCATTATTTGGTCTTAATTTGGGTGGCAATGAGATAAAACTAGATGAGGAGTTATGGAGAGTGTCATCAAGCCACCTAAAAATTGGTAATTTAGAACTGAGTGTGACATATATTGTTCATATGGCAGGGGACAAATTCATTACCTAATCTATATAGGGATCAAACAAATGTGTCTTCTAGGGTTTTGATTTACAATTTGGACCTAACACTTTCTTCACTTATGTCTTTAGACCTAAATTTTTCATTTATATCTTTGTGATGATGCTGTTGTAACTGTTTTATGTCTGCTCCTTCAATTTATTGCCCCTAAAAAGGAATTTAGTCATCATTTGACTTGAGTGACCTCCTTTGTACCCAATTGATGTAATGAGCATTACACTATGTACCCCCAAACTATGGAGAGGAATCAAGCCACGGCCTAGTTCTCCAAATTCCTTTATGACACTGAATATTCGAAAAAAATAAACCAGATGGATCCATCGATTCATCCCTTCGCATATGGTAATCGATTCTTAGATTGATTATAATATATAATGTGTGATCTAGGGTAGGTAAGAGCTATTTATTTATATTTTCTTAGATTTGTTGTGTGTGTTCCAAGGGATAAGTCCTTTAATTGAATGTGCTAAATGATATTTTAAAGTGTCTTTGATACGGATCCTTGAAATACCATATCCAGTAAGAGTGTATATGCTCACATATATGACTTTTTATGTTTCAGTTTTGCAACCTTTTTTTGTTGATTGAAAGAACATTAGCTAATTTTTTACACATGTAATTTGATTTGGACCCTACCGGTCATATAACTTGGGTCACACCCACACTTTTTTTAATTATGATTAGCTAAGGTATGTATATTAACTTTTTCTACGGATACAAATAAATTTTCAATTCAAAAAACGTTTTATAATATAGGGACAAAACAGGGTTGAGTGTGTACGTGCGGATTAGGAATAAATAGGTCTTAAAAGTTGTATAGACCCGGCAAAAATGTTTGAGTTAATACTCCGATTCCAGCTTTCTGACGTGAAGGATAAGTGGTTATTATTAAAAAATACAAGCGCATTGAAATATTTTTTGTGTTGGTCCTTTTTTCGTGGTAACATTGCTATGAGGAATAAAATTCCCAACATGAGTTTAATTTTATTTATTATTAATCGATTCACGCTTATTTTTAATGGCTAATTTTTTTTAATTTAAAAAAAAATTTAAGAGGAAAGGAAAACGATATTTCTAGCATAATAAATTTATTTTGATGTATGTTAATGTATGGTATGTTCTGATGTCATGTGGTAGAGCCTCTTAGCGATGATCGAAGATGAGAGTTTCGGATTACAGGACAATGAAATATACACAAAAATGTGACAGAGACGAGTGTTGTTTATAATCGACCCACTACACCTTGCAACCCCGCTGCAACCCACTATGAAGAGGTTGTGACCTTGGACAAGGAAGTAAGACTAGAAATTGGGTCCTTTCTACAAAGCTCAGGCCATCCAAGTTGGTTTCCAAAAATTCTATGGTGGTGGAGAGCTTCCAAATTCATTTCCTTAATATTTTTTTTGCCTTGTTGTATTCACTTCTATTGGAGAAATTTTTTTGCAATGGCCGTTGTAGTAATTTTACATAAACAACAAAACATCGCAGCTATTGAGATTCCTCTTCTTCCTCCTCTTTTGAGGGGGTGACGGATGTTGGATTGTTAGGAAATAAGAGATAAAATATGCGGAGTAATCCCTTATAGAATCGCAACAGTAGAAACTAATATGCAGAAAATATTACAGATCTCAAATAAAAGTGCAGAATAAATAACACAACACAGAGAGACAAGATTTAACGTGATTCACCCAATTTGGGCTACGTCCACCAAGAATCACTTGCTCAGATTCTATTACAAGCCTCCACTCTCTCAATAGAATACCCATATCCGTTTGGAGCTATGCTCAACAAACTCTACAGAATTCACACCCGAATTCAAAACACATCTGCAATTCATTTGCTTGTCTATCTATCATATGCATAAGACCATATAAATAGACAACTGCTTAAGCAGTTTTACAAAAACATGGGTATCAAACAATGGGCAAAAAACAAAACCGTCCCATAAACCTATGGGTAGCCGAAGAGGTGATTTTACAAAACTATGGGTACCGAAAAACCATGGGCCCAAAAATAACCCATAACGGTTACCCATTACCCATGGTTAATAAACCACCCATGAAAATTTGCTTCGGGGGCTTTGCCCTCGAACCCCCCTGACCCGCTCACCGACGAGCGGGACCGCCGTAAAAATACGCAAGTGTAACACATAGAAGTGTACCACACTCTAACATGAAAATAGGCTCCACAAACATAACAATCTCCCACTTGGAGACTGATTTCCACTTAGCAAGCTTTTCAACCCTTCACTATCATCCGCGAAGGCCAACCAAAGCTGAACATAGCTTTAGTTTATCCCTTGTGACCACCTTGGTCATCATGTCTGCAGGATTCTGACTGGTATGAATCTTCTCCAACTTCAACTTATCTTCCTCCAAAGTTGTCCTGATGAAGTGATATCTCAACTGTATATGCTTCGTCCTGAGTGGAAAGCAGAGTTCTTAGCTAGGTGTATAGCACTCTGACTATCACTATGCAGCTTACATTCCTCCTGCTTATGCCCCAACTCCTCAAGAAATTGTTGTAACCAAATCATCTCTTTGCTTGCCTCTGTGGCAGCAACATACTCAGCCTCCATGGTTGACAAAGCCACTAGCTTTTGTAGTCGTGAAATCCAACTCACTAATGTCCCACCTATAGTATAAATATAACATGTCGTGCTCCTCCTGTTGTCTACATCTCCAGCCATGTTTGAATCTACATATCCACGTAAAGTTGTGTCTGATCCACTATAGCACAAAACTATCCCCATGGTCCCTCTCAAATACCGAAGGATCCACTTTACTGCTTGCCAATGCTCTTTACCTAGATCACTCATAAATCTACTCACAGCTCCCACTACATGGGCAATATCAAGCCTAGTGCACACCATAACATACATCAAACTGCCAACTACTGATGAGTAAGGTACCTTGGACATCTGGTTTCTTTCCTGCTCTGTCTTGGGACACTGCTCCTTTGATAACTTGAAATGGCCTGCCAAAGGAGTCCCAACCGGTTTAGCATCTTGCATGTTAAACCTGTCCAATATCTTCTTAATGTACTCTTCCTAAGATAAAGTCAACTTCCGTTCCTTCCTATCCCGAGTTATCCTCATACCAAGGATTTGTCTGGCTGCCCCCAAATCCTTCATATCAAAGGATTCACTTAGTTGTTTCTTGAGTACTTTTATTTCATGCATGTTTTTACCTGCAACCAACATGTCATCAACATACAAACACAGGATAATATAACTTCCATCCTCAAATTTCTTTGTATACACGCAATGGTCAGAATGACATCTAATATAACCTTGCTCCATCATGAAGCTATCAAACTTCTTATACCATTGACATGGAGCTTGTTTTAAGCCATACAAGCTCTTCTTCAGTTTACACACTATCTCGTCTTTACCTTTGACCTCATAGCCCTCTGGTTGTTGCATATATAATTCCTCCTCCAAATCACCATGGAGAAATGTAGTATTTACATCTAATTGTTCTAATTGCAAGTCTTCTGCTGCCACTATTCCAATAACAGTTCTAATAGAAGTCATTTTTACTACAGGAGAAAATATTTCATCAAAATCTATACCTTGTTTCTGTGCATACCCCTTGACCACCAACCGGGCCTTATATCTTTTCTTTCCTCCTTCATCTTTAAATCTGTACACCCACTTGTTCTGCAATGCTCTTTTGTCTTCTAGTAGCTTCACCAAATCCCAAGTCTGGTTCTCCATGAGAGACTTATGCTCCTCATCCATGGCTTGCTCCCACTTCTTACTGGCATCTACCTGCATTGCTTCATCAAAGCTCTCTGGCTCTCCACTATCAGTGAGTAATAAATAACAAAGAGAAGGAGAAAAACATTCAGGTTCTTTTCTTACCCTAGAAGACCTCCTCACTGTAGGAGTTTGGGGTTCCTGTTGAGTAGGTTCCTAAACTGATTCATGGGTCACTTTCCCATCTGGAAGATCCTCTACCACTGCATATTCTTTCTTGGATTCTTTCCTGTTTTCCTGCAACTATTGCTTATACATGAATTTCTCATTAAATACCACATCCCTAGACCGAATGATTTTCTTGTCCTTAATACTCCAATATTTAAATCCAAATTCATCACCACCATAACCAATGAAAGTACATTTTTCTGATTTAGCCTCTAGCTTAGTCCTATCATCCTTGTCTATATGAACAAACACCTCACATCCAAAGACTCTAAGAAATGAATAATCAAATTTCTTACCATACCATGCCTCCTCAGGCATGCCTCCATCCAAGGCACTTGAGGGTCCTCTGTTTATCAAGTACACAGCTGTGCTCACCGCTTCTACCCAAAAAGAAAGAGGCAGTCCTGCATGTAACCTCATGCTCCTAACACGTTCCATTATTGTTCTGTTCATCCTTTCTGATACCCCATTCTGCTGTGGAGTTCCTGGAACCGTCTTTTTCCTACGGATTCCATTCTTAGAACAGTAATCATTAAATTCATTACTGCAATACTTCCCTCCATTATCTGACCTGAGACATTTTAGCTTAAGACTGTTTCATTCTCTACCAAGGCTTTCCATTTAACAAAAGTGTCAAATACATCAGATTTGTTTCTAATACAATAAACCCAAACTTTCCTTGTTGCATCATCAATAAAAGTAACATAATAACTTGAACCCCCAAGAGATGATACCTGAGCCGGCCCCCACCAGGCTTGGATTTTGCAAGGTGTTTAGACGTTTTTAGTCATTTTAGATGTCAAAATACTGTCACTTTTAAAATATGACCGTTATGATTGACATGCAAAAATATAATTTCAACGTCAAAATGACATGTATATAACAAATTTAACCGTCTACATATATATATATATATATATATAATTATAATAATTAAGAAAGTTAATAAATTAAATATTCTATTATAAATATAAAAAATTTGAGATTCATGAAAAATATAATATAAATAAAAATAGAAATTTTGAAATATAAAGAAAATAAAAATAATAGAATCTTAAAAATTAGATGTTTCTATTTCATAATTAGATGTTTCTATAAAACTAAAAAAATAGAAAAATAATTATTAGTTTTGTTTGATTTATTTTTTAGTTTTATTTGAATTTTTGTTTAGCTTTTTGTACTGAATTTGATTTGTAATTATTATTTGTTTGATATTTAAAAAAAAAAATGGAAACTGGAATTATTGCAAGAATTGTGAAATTTGAAGATTGAATTTGCTACAAATTGGAATTTGGAATTAAGAAGGTAGCACTCATTTTCTACAAAATTCATTTTGAATGAGTCATTTTTTTCATTTTCTAAAATTGTAGTTTGAAATTTTATTATTTGCAAAAGTAATAAATTTAGAACTAAGTATACACACATGAATTTGATGTACTGCAAAATATGCATTAGCTTTCCAATTTATAGTATCAAAAGAGGATATGAGTATCATTTACAACATGCAAATATGTGGACGCCACCAAACCATAAAAAATAGAGTTTTTTAATGCTGGGAACATCTCTCGAGATCTGTTATTGTGATTAGCATACCCATAGATGTAATTTTTTTTTTTCGATAAATGTATTTTCAATCTTGTAGATGTAAAATTTTACTCAATATTATATTTTGTTATAATTATTATAAACATAAATTTGATGTGCATATTATATTTTGAACGTCAAATGACATCCATATAATTTTTTAGAGCGCCAAATGATATTATTGTGACATGTAACATTGAACATCAAAATCCAGCACTGGCCCCCACACATCAGAATGTACCAGCTCTACCTTACTCTCTTTCTTCATAGGTCCAACCTTGAGAAACCTTACTCGCTTCTGTTTCCCATATATGCAGTTCTCACAGAAATCCAAACATGTTTCTGTATATCCAGGTAAATTCTTCTTTATGATGTTCATGCCCTTATGGCTCATATGACCGAGCCTATAGTGCCATAATGTTGTATCTGCATCTGAAGCCACAAGATTACAATCATTAGTACTATCAGTGGTTAAATACAAGGTTCCAACCTTCTTACCTCTTGCCACCATAAGAGCACCCTTAGTAACCTTCCAAGAGTTAGCTGTAAATATCACAGTACAACCATCACTTCACAATTGCCTCACCAATATCAAATTTCTCCTTAATGTAGGCACATGTCTGACATCCTTCAATAGCCATGTATTCCCATTCTGCATCTTAACCTGAACATAACCTTTTCCAACTATACTGCAAGGCTCATCATCACCAAGATAAACATGCCCAAATTCCCCTTGAACATAATCAACAAAATAATGCCTATGTGGAGTAGCATGAAAAGAAGCCCCTGAATCTAAAACCCAAGATTCAGTAATATTATGCAAAGAAATAATCAAAACATCCTGACATACATTACCCAATGCCACATTTGTCTCCTTGTTTTCTTCTTGTTGTTTCTTCTTTTCCTGAAGCTCCCAACAATCCTTCTTTGCATGCCCAAACTTTCCACAGTTCCAACATACAATCTTGCTCTTGGATTTTGACCTTGCCCAATCTTTCGATTTTCCACGGTTTCCTCTATTCTTTTGTCTCCCTATAGTTTCCACTGTCAAAGCATTCCCTAAAGTAGAAGATTCCCTGGAGATTTTTCTTCACATTTCCTCACTTAGAATCACCCCTATAACATCCTCAAACTTCAAGTTCGAGTTAGCTGGAACCGAGTTGCTTACCGCCATTACCAGGCTATTCTAACTTTCAGGTAAAGAGCACAGAATTAATAAAGCCCTAACTTCTTCATCAAATTCTATTGTAACCGAAGCTAGCATATTCACAACCATATTGAAATCATTTAAATGATCTGCTACTAAACTATTCTCATACATCTTCATATTAAACAACTTTTTCATTAAAAATATCTTGTTAGAGGCAAAGGGTTTTTCATACAACTTCCCTAATGCATCCATTAGATCTTTTGTAGTCTTTTCCTTTGAAACATTAAATAATACAGAAGATGAAAGACACAGCTAGATCATTCCAAGTGCCTTCCGATCCAAAAAATCACATTCCACATTTTTCAGACTTGAGGGTTTGTTCACCTTCTCAGACAACGGAGTATAAAGATCCTTCTGATAAAGGTAATCTTCCATCTGCATCTTCCAAAGACTGAAATTCTGCCCGTCGAATTTATCAACCCTAGATCTTCCATCATCTGCCATAGCTCCCACTCAAGATAAAACTTTCCCTGCGATTCAACACTTCAGCAAACCAAACCAGGCTCTGATACCACTTGTTAGGAAATAAGAGATAAAATATGCGGAATAATCCCTTATAGAATCGCAACAGTAGAAACTAATATGCCAAAAATATTACAGATCTCAAATAAAAGTGCAGAATAAATAACACAACACAGAGAGACAATATTTAACATGGTTCACCCAATTTGGGCTACGTCCACTAAGAATCACTTGCTCAGATTTTATTACAAGCCTCCACTCTCTCAATAGAATACCCAGATCCGTTTGGAGCTATGCTCAACAAACTCTACAGAATTCACACCCGAATTCAAAACACATCTGCAATACATTTGCTTGTTTATCTATCATATGCATAAGACCATATAAATAGACAACTACTTAAGTAGTTTTACAAAACCGTGGGTATCAAACAATAGGCAAAAAACAAAACTGTCCCATAAACCTATGGGTAATCGAAGAGGTGGTTTTACAAAACAATGGGTACTGAAAAACCATGGGCCCAAAAACAACCCATAACGGTTACCCATTACCCATGGGTTAATAAACCACCCATGAAAATTTGTTTTTGGGTCTTTGCCCCCGAACCCCCCTGACCCGCTCACCGGCAAGCGGGACTGCCGTAAAAATACCTGAGTGTAACACATAGAAGGTGTACCACACTCTAACATGAAAATAGGCTCCACAAACATAACATGGGCTTCATTTTGCACTTGGGAGTTTGGAGGAGAGCTTGAGAAAGAGTTGTAGCTTGGAGAGCTTGGCATTGATTTGGAAGTTGGTTTGCTTGGTTGAGAGGTAGGATCTCATCATCTTGTTTTATGTTTGATTTATGCAAAAATGTATAGAATGGACTTCTTTTTTGGTTGTGCATTTGTGTTGAATTTTTAGTGTATTGTATGGGGTTACTTTTATTTTAGTCTACAAGAATTATATATACAATGCATTTATAACTTGTATCTTATAACTACAAATAAAATTTGGACAATTATATGTAATTGGGAACATGTGTGTGTGTGTGTGTGTGTGTGTGTGTGTGTGGCAATGTTATTGCCATTATCCCTACAATCTAGACTATATGTGAATCTTAACATATTAAATCAATTGAAATGTGTGTTTTTCAACGGGTTATGCTCTCCTAATCTCGATTACACACTAAATTTTTGTCAAGCGAAGTTGAATTAGGGATTTATCTTGTCTTTCCTTAATACAACAAGTAAAAGTAACGTGAATAAAAAAGGTTGCATCATCTCACAATTTGGATATTCCTTTGGATTGCTTGACTCTTAGGAGACTCTTATATAAGATATCAATCACCTTGGAAAAATCTTGTTAACTTGTTATTAGAAAATTGTTTGACCCTATATTGCATAAACAAAGAGTGGTGATTATAGAATCATCCCACCTACATTGGTTAATGACATCCTTGAAATACGTGTAACCTCTAGTCAAACAATGTGAATTTGGAGTTGACTTGAGAGTTATGTTGTTTTGGGGTTCTCTTAAAAACATGGCCCCATTGTTTTTACCACTCAATGGGGTGGTGAATTTGAAGTTCCTTGTTTGAAAATGGACTCATGCATCTAGTTTTAAAAAATTATATATATTTATATACTTACCCTTTAGACTTAATGGGTCATTGACGACCTCGGTAATTGATCAGTTAAAATAACATATGTTAAGGATATTGGGAAGAATTTGGAATCTACCTTTCCATCTGAAGAAAGCATTTCTTGTTGACCTCATATGGAAGGTGTGATAGGACAAGTTGTTCCAAGCTCGTCCAAGAAATAATTTGGTTAAATTGCCTAGGAAATCGATAAGTTTTAAAGACTCCTTTTTGGATGCATGTTCCTCCTCACTCATTCATGTTTACTCTTAGCTAAAACGGTAAAGTTCGTAATCTTACAAAACTCTTATATGCCTTTTTGAGTTCGAAAACTAGTTGTTTGTTGTTTTAATAAGTGACAGTGGCATTGTTGGGATGTGGTAGTGCAAAATTTGGATTGCCATGGTGGAAACTTCGGTAATCTTATTAAAAAATAGAAAATTTATCTATCATTATCAATTCCCTAAATCAAAATTAATGGGTGTATTATATGATACTCGAGAAAAGGGTTTAATTTATGGAACCCCAAGGAAAAACTACAAAATTCATCTTAACCTTATAGTTGTCTAGAATTACATACTTAAATTAATGGTACATTCGGTCTATGAACATAAAAAGAATTTCCAATTCAAGTCATCACTTTTTTTTTTACTATGATTGGTGTTATGTGACCCTTCAACCTTGACAATTAAAGGAATAGCACAAATGTTAGGGAATATTTGAGGTTGTGGTGAATAGTTTGCCCATATTTTAAAAGATAAGTGCGAGCTAGGAAGTGAGTCCTCTCATAAATTTGGAAATTTGTATCTCTTCTTGTATGGTTTTCATGACGTTCTTGGGTGGGTTCATGCACATAATGTGTGCATAACTTGTTGGCATTTTTAACACAACAATTTTTGTTCCCTTGTCTGACTTCTCATTAGCTTCCTTAAAAGTGACCTTTATGTTATATATCCACTTATGTGGAATCTTGTGGAGAATTTAGATGTTGATGCTAATGAATTTTTTAGAAGCTACATTTTTTCTTGATTAACATTCTCCTAATGTGAGATACACTAGACCTTGAACCAAGTTGGAGCTGGCAGGAAATGTTTGTTGATACTAACAATTATGTGGTATAATGTGATACCTTTGAGATTTCTGGAGAAAGTCTATTTCTAGGGGAGGGGGATGTAATGCCCACCATTTTATTGCTTTATTTTATTGATAACTCATCTTATCAATTTTTTTAGTGAAATAATACAACACTATTTTGGAAATTATATGGTATTTTTCATGGATCAAATTTTTGATACAGGTTTTGTATGATGCATACGGTGCTAGTCTATTGTTGTGATTTTTATTGCTAACTTTGGTGATGTTGTTATAGATATTATCAGGATGTGATTTAGATGGGTTTTATTTGGTATACAATGGATGTATGTCATTCTGGATAATTATTATGATTACTAGCTATGGTGATGATGTGATAGATGTTATCATGATGTGATTTAGGTGGACTCTATTTTTTATCTATATGGATGTATGTCATTTTGGTTAATCATCTCATTATATATTAGTCAATTTCCTAATTTTAATAGTTTACCTCATAATTGATTTAATTATTGGATGTATGCAGTATCGTTTTACTTGGTTTATTGTATCAAGTGGGTATGATGATGTGTGAATCGAGTGTACATGTTACAGGTTCACACAGGAAAACATGGGACTTAGCATTGCACCTTTAAGTTTGCATGAGTGGTCATCTAGGTCGAAACCTCACCTTTCCTTATTACTCGATTGGTCTTATTATTTTGGGTTTGATTGGTTTTGGATAAATCACTCTCCTTGTGTATGTGTCATGAATAATTTAGGAACTATTAGTTGTTTCCTTCTTGACTCTTTTTTAGAATAATTTATCCAAACCTTGTTTAGAGTTATTTTAGGGGCATAAAATTCCCTACTTGTGTTAGTGATGTTTTAATTTTTAAATCATTTTTATTGGTGTGGGACCACTTAAGCATGGGTTAGGTGGGCCCCACTACCTCTCTTTGTATGCCACTTTTTTCAAACTCGAAATTGGGATAAAAGTGGAAATTGGAAGGGTTGTTTTTCACTTTGGGGGTCCCATTTACATGAAAATAGACCCCATGGAACCTATCTATGGGTAGGGGGACTTTTTCAAGGGTCAAATGGGATTTTCCCTCCCATTTGAGTCTCTCTTGTCCTCATATTCTTAATTAACTTATTTTGTGTGCCTTCTTAGGATTTTGGAATATATTTTATTTTGGATTTTATTATTTTTTAAGAGATTCCCCTCATTAAGACCCTTGTGTTATGCATGATGGAGGCCTGAGGTATTCTTTGGTTTGAGAGAGAGAAGGTTGACACATGTTACCCTATCATTGGTGAGGATCCTTGAGATTTCTCTTCTTATTTCTCCACTTTAGAGGGGGTAAGGGATGTTTGGATTCATTTTTCACTTTGATTTTGGAGGAGAGATTGGGAAAGAGTTGGACCTTAGAGAGCTTGGAATTGATTTGGAATTTGGCTTGCTTGGTTGAGAGGTAGACCTCTCATCCTCTTTTTTTATGTTTTATTTATGTAAAAATGTATAGAGTGGATTTATTGTTTGGTTGTGTATTTTTGTTGAATGCTTAGTGTATTGTACGAGGTTACTTTTATTTTGGTTTCCCTCCATCTCACTTGAGATGGACTTGGTATGTTGGGGAAGATGGTGTAAACCCCTTCTTGCACCTGCATGGCTTGATGGGCAAGCCATGATGGGATTTTCCTTTTATTTTCTTCCTCCCTCATATCGTTGATGAGGGAGCTCAAATTTCATATGGGTTAAAATCTCATCTCCCGTCCTTTCCAAGGAAATCTTCCAAGGTATTAAAAACCTTGGAAAGGAGGATACTTGGAGTTGGGATTTGGAGGTTATGTGAATTTTAGAGTATGGTGTTCTTGTTGGAAAAATGTAATATATGGATTTTCAAATGTTGGAAATGGGAATTCTTGCCCCTCTTCCCCTTCATGAATTTTTTTAGTGTTTTTTAATTGTGTTGGGTTTATGGTGGATGTTTTGAGTTTTTGAATATGTGTGTTTGGGCCTTGTATTCTTCCAATCTTGTGAAACTTAGAAGCATGCATCCTCTTTCTCCCATGATATTTGAAGGAGGCTAGCATGTCCTCCTTTTTTTATATGACATGTAATGATGCCATTTGGTTGGGTGGAAAACCAAGCCACCTCTCTTATGTATGAATATATCCTTTTAGGAGATGAAGCATGGTTTTTGAGCTTTACATGGATTGTTTTTACTCAGTGAGATGGAATTTTCACTCAAAATTTGACATGTCATTCCCTTTTTGGCAGGATTATTCAATTTATTTTTAAGGTTATAGTTTCTTGTGAAGTGTAAGGAAAGAAGGAATGTGAATGTTTATTGTATTAGATGGGAAATTTTCATTGTATTTCTTTTGGAAATCTTGTAAAGGGAAACATTGTTCAATATGATTTAGAACTATGGTGTAATAAATTGTAGAAGCTTGCATTTTTAAGTGCCTTATAAACTTGCAACTTGTAGAGGAGGAAAGATTCATTTAAATGTATAGTGTTTGGGGCAAGCACTTGATAAAATGTGTAGATCTTGAAATTTGAAATGATTGATTTTGTGAGAAGTTGTGAAGAGTAGTTCTACTGCTATCTCGGTTTCCCATGAGATTTGTTTTAGCATCAAACTCTTATGAATATCATTTTTCTTTCTAATAAAATTGAGAAATATGGGTTTCAATTTCAAAATTCCATTTCTAATTTTTGCAAGCATGTAAAACATACTTTAGTTAATTGTGTTTAGATTGATAAGAGGAATAAGGTTTTTCAAGGTTGTTTGATTGAAGTGGTAATGAGTTATGTGATTTTGTAATTTGAAGTTTCAATTTACAAAATAATAAGCAAGGATTAAAACTTATCTATGTTTTATTTTAGATATCATGTTAAGGGTTTAGAAGAAGTTGTGAGTTATTTATAAAAGGGAAGTCTTTTTCTACCATGTTTTTCCAATGTCTTTGTTTGGTTTCAATCCCCTTGATATTGTATGGTTATCTCTCCCTATTCTTAATCTTGAAACATAATAGAAGTTGTAATGTGACATTATTCAATATAAATTATTTATTCCTTGTAAGGATTGGATTGGAAATAATCAATATAAATTTTGTATTCCTTGTACGGATTGGATTTTAAATAATTTGTGTTGCTTTATTATAAATATGCTCTTATTAACTCCTTAAGACATATAAAGGAATTATTTTTTTAGTTACATTGGATTCTCATTGAAAAATATTGTCTTGTTTTGGGTCTTTCAAGTTTAAATCTCTTAAAGTGCTCCTTAACATAAAGGAAAATTTAACCATATGAATCACCCTATCCCTCTTAGAACTAAAATGAAAATTGTTTAAACAATAAAATTTTATATATCTCTTTCTCATTGGAAAATTAAAATATATGAACTCATTGTGTAAGCAATCCTCCTCCTCCTTATCTCGTTTATTTAGCTTAATATAATAACATGTCTTATAATCCCTGAAAAATCCTCCCTTACTCCTTGAATAGTATATATATATATATGTGTGAATATTTACATTTCCCTTAATGTTTATCCGGATAATGAAAATCGAGAGTTTCTTATTTTTAAACTCTTCTATATAGAGAGACGTACATAGAAGCATGGTGTATTTATATTATAAGACATTGGTTTTGTTTTAAATATATATATTAAAAAAATAAAGTTTGCGGGCAGTAGGGCCGACCCGGCCCCCCCTTCCTCTACACCATTGTAAATGTTAGGCTTAGCCTAAATTGGTATGTGACCCTACTCCTTGATATGCCCCTGTGGCCATGTCCGCAACCTTGCGATGGATATTTGGCCTCACTTCCTTACAACCACACCAACTCAAGTATATTATATATACATATGGCCTCTAATATGTTTATATATAAATTACAAAACAAAAACAAAAACAAAAAAAATGCTTATCTCTAGCCACATTGAGGATAGCAAGGTAGATACCATTCTCCTATATATATACACACACACTCAAACGTTAATAAGGGTCTTAGAAATGCAATAAAAATGTATTAAGAGGTAATAAAAAAATAAAATTTTTGGTGCTTCCATGGATGTCTTGTCCTCCTTGAAGTGAAAAAGAAAACTAAGAATAAAAAATATACAAAAATATTGTCTCCATGAAATCCCTCGATCATGGAAAAAAATGCATGAGGAAATGAAAGAGAAATAGAAAATAAAAGAATTGTTGTAGAGAAATCATAAGATGAGATTAGGGCTTTTAGGAATCCCTAAAATCAATGGTGTAAATTCTTTTGATCATATGTCTATCATTTAACCTAGAGTATGTCACTTGCACATTAGGGCTTCTAAGTGGACTTGGGAGGGACAGGTGGACTCACCTTGCCCTTGATGTTGATAAATAAGTTGGTTTTTAAATTATGTTTATTTAATTTTTGGTGGACATGGGCATGGGTCCATTTCGATGGGACTCCTGCCCAATTTTTGCAAACCTAACACTTGGTTCAATTTATCTAAATTCTTACTTTGTTAGGGAAAAATCTAAGGTTGAAAGTTTGGATTTAAAACATGTAATTAATCATAATTAAGCCTAATCAACTATCATAGCACAAATAAATGACGGTGGAGATTTAATTAGTAACCTTATATTGTAGAAACATTAGCATGGTTTACACCTCTCACCTAGGATTAAAATTAATGTCATAGAATAAAAATGATATTAATGTCTTACCTTTTTTGGTTGGATATTTTAGTGGGAAGATGTGTTTTAATTATAGTGTTGTTAGCAATGAAATTAATTATATGGTTAAATTGTTCATAGAATTTGTTTTAGAATAGAAATTGGTTTAGGTCATCTAATTTATAGCAATATAAAACATTGTTAACAATTTATCCAACCACATTTTAATGCAAGTATCATTTGGATTATTTCTAGTCGTTATTACACAAACAATGGTTTAATCACGTTTATTCTTAATTAACGTTATAAAAAAATGTCCCAATTTTTTACAGGGTAGTTGGATGAGTTTTTGGGTCATGAAAATCATGGGCATTACACATAGTATCAGAGCTTGGTTTCAACACTGGGCACACTGGGAATGATCGAGTAATAGATTAATAACATTGGATTGGTTTATTTTCTTGTTCCAAAAAAATTGTTTCTGCTAAACTTATTTGTTTCCTTCCTACATTGGTCGAATGTCACAATGGAACACTAATAAAGTGATTATTTTGGAAAGTGAACAATGCTCGTGAGATAATTTTATGAGACTAATTATAAAATTATCCAAGTAAGCCACTGACGGTGATTTTAATGCATGTGTCATTCAAATTTATCTCTTTTAAAACACCTTGCAAAATTTAGGAAAAGTCATTCAAAAATAGTGTGCAAAATGGCTCTTGGACTCTCGTATGTTAGAGTAGGTATTTACCAAGTAGCTCATGTTCACCTAGGTACTTTATTTACCTTTATTGTATTTATCCTCACCCACTTATGTGTGTGGATATTTATTTTTATTTATTTAGATATTAGGGGGATATTATCTAGTTGTTAGGTATAGTTCTTTCATTGATCTATGGTATTAACTAGTTCTTTCCTTGATCTAGGGTATTGACTAGATCCTTGATGTCTAGTTCTCTCATAAGTCTATGGTCTTGACTAGTTCTTTGATGACTAGTAATTTCCTTGCTTTATGGCTTGATCTACGACATTGATTGGTTCTTAGATTGTTATTTCTTTCCTATATAAGCAAGGCCCATTCTCATTGTATTTCATTGAATTCCATAATAATATATGATATTGTTGCTCATTTGTTTCCAAAGGTTTATGTAAAGTTATTCTGGTGAATTAATTTCATCTTATTGATCATGGTGTTTGATTAAAATCTATGTTCTTAGCTTGGTACAATCTGGTTATCGTTCCTTTTATGGTATCATAACAAGAGATTGCTATTGACATTTGTCTGTAAGTTTTATTTTGTAAATAAATTCTTTGTATATTCATATATTTGGTGTTGCTCATATTTTGTTTTTGTGTGCGTTTTTATGAAAAATAAAATCTTCCATTAGATTCAGAAGGCGTCAAAACCCTAAGATCAACTATAAATGTGGCCATTTATGGAGACAGTCATTTTTCTAGTTTTTTTGTTGCAGAGAAATACATTAGTTCACCTCGAGATCCGCACCATCTAGGAAAGAAAACAAGAAATTATTTTTCTGGGTTTTGTTTGGTTTGTCAAGATCTGAATTGGGTATTTTTTGTTGCAGCACAGCATTTTCAGTTTGCATGCAGGAGGCCTTTTTCAAAGCTTGTGATTCATAATAGTAGGTTCTGAACTCCAGCCCCCTTTCATTTTATATGTGGGGTGAAAACAAGTGCATTTTATTTGGTTTTAGTGGCAGCCAAAATAAATAGTAGAGCATAAAATATAAAAGCATGTAGATTTTGATCGGTAACTCAGATTTGAGTGCCTTTTTTTGCAAAAGTGTTTTTTTGTGTTTGCTCCATTGGAGTTATTTATTTTGAGAAACACACTATAATAATAAAGTTCCATATTGTAGCGCACACTCAATTATAAAGTGCCAAAATCTAGGGGGGTCTTGTTACATTGCTTGAATCTTGCATTTTTTTGGAGAATGACGTCTTTATATACTTCTACATTAGTTCATGTTGAGCCATTAACAACACATAATTACCACACATGGAAACCAAAAATGGAAACAATCATTAAGCGGAAAGGATTATGGGATTTAAATTCTTTAGAACAACCAGTGTTCACTAGAGAATGTGAGAAATTTTAGTTCCAATGCAAATTTGATGAGTGTATGGGTTTGATAGGAACTTATGTAAGTGATAGTCTTTTGTTTCATTTGGAAAAATGTGACTCTCCTTTCAAAATATGAGAGAAATTGGAGGGTTTATTTGGTAAGGTGGATCACATGAGAGCCATGTAACTTGAAATTGAGATCACCTCTCTTAATCGTGAATATTTTCCATCAATTATAGATTATCTTACCAAGTTCAAGAATTTTTTGACACAATTGAAGGGAAGTGGAAGAGATAAGAATGATGAAGAGTGTGCTTACTTAATTTTATCCAAGTTGAGAGGACTATTCCAAATCTTTGCTTCTACATTTTTCTCTAGCATGGATGCCTTAGGTGACACCTTTAAAATGCCTGGCTTATAACCATTTTGTAAAATACTTACTAGGGAAGAATCCAAATTTCCTAACCTTGAGTCTTCCACCTCTCAAAAGACATTAGTTGCTTCTAATCCCAAGGGCAAGGGAAAACCAAATCCACCCCTTATCCATCTCAAAGTGCTCTTAAACCAAAATAAAACAACTCTAAACCTAAGGAGTCTTCTAAATCCAAGAATAAGTCTAGCCTTTCATGCTCTTTTTATGGAGGCATTGGTCATAAAGAACATAGGTGTTATAAGTGAATGCAAGCCCTAGAGGATGCAGTCAAGAAAAAAAAAGTCTATCTCCACTCCACCTTCCTTCTAATCAAAATGACAAAGCACTTAATGTTGTTGGAAGATCTCAGTAACCACTTGTAGATAGTTGGGTTATAGATTATAGTACTTCTCATCACATGAGTTCTTCCAATGAGTCTTTCGTATCTCTAGGTTTGAGTTCTACTTCCAAAATTGAGGTTAGAAATTCTTCCTTCCTTTCTGTTAAAGGAAAATGTGACATATGCCATGATGGTGGCAATATCCAAGATGCACCATATGTTCCTAACATAACTACAAATTTACTTTATGTATATCAAATTTGACATTCTGGTCAAGTAAAAATAGGGAATTTTACACCATATGGGGTAGAAGTAAGAACTTTGTTGGAGCCTCATTCACTTGTTGCTCAAAGTCTTGTTGATCATAGTTCTAGACTATATCACTTTGAGGGTTTTGATGACACTTCCTCTATAAGGACATGATTGGTTTCTCATGCAGATTCAAAGAGTAAGCTTTGGTATGAGAGGTTTGGACATCTCAATTACAGATATTTGAAGGAGTACTCATGGTATGGTTGATGGCCTTCCTAGAGTTTCTTGTCTTGAGAGAGTTTTCCCTAGATATGCATTAGGGAAATGACACCAAGATCTATTTCCTAATAATTTATTCAAGAGATATTATTCACCACTTGAGCTTGTGCATAGTGACTTTACGGTTTTTCCTAACCCCTCTTTCAATGGAGCTAAGTATGCACTTACATTTATTAATAATTTCTCAAGGTGTACTTGGGTTTATTTTCTTAAGTACAAAAGTGATTGTTTTTCACACTTCAAAGTCTTCAAGGCTTTGGTAAAGAAACTATCTTCTAGTTGCATAAAGAACCCTCACACTGATAATGGGGGGAGTACTTCAACAATGAATTTTTGGAAACTCATGACATTATTCGCTAGCATTATATTCCTCATACTCTAAAATATAATGACTTAACAGAAAAAAAGAATCAGAACATTGAAGGAAATGGCTAACTGCATGATGCATTCTAGAGACTTACCTCTTATCTACTAGATAGAAGCGATTAATTGTGCTAACTACATTCATAATCACACACCACACAAATCACTTGAGAATTTGAGTCAAGAGGAAGCTTGGTCCAACACTGAGCCAGATGTCTCATTTTTTTGAGTCTTTGGAGCCATGCTTGGGCCTTTTTGCTTAACAAGAAAAGGAAAGCCTTGGATATGAGCAAACCCTTGATCTTTGTAGGGTATTGTGAGGGTATGCGAGCTTACCACATTTTAGATCTTGATACTCATGAGGTTATTTTTCGATCACATGTTCAATTTGATGAGCACTTCACACCTAATGATTCTTCATCTTATTCTATGCTTACTTCTTCTTTATCTCATATTGAGGATATTTTCTTTGTGTAGGTTGATGAGGATGTTATAGATGGTGATGAGGATCATATTCCTACTGATGTTGTCACTATGCCTAAGTGGTCTTGTATTAAAATTTCTGAGGCAACACCTTTCATACAAGATCTTCCACCCAGTAGGCATCATCACACACATTCTATAGGTTTTGGAATTTTGTGTCAAACATTTTCTGAGGATATACAATATTTTTCACAGGCTCATGAGATATAGGAGTGGAATGATGCGATGACATCTGAGTATTATTATTTGATGAAGAATCATACTTGAGATTTGGTATCTCTTCCTAAAGGAAGAAAGATGGTTAGGTGTAAGTGGGTATACTGAAACAAATACGCAGGTGATGGGTCCATTGACAAGTATAAGGATCGTCTTGTTGCAAAGGTTTTTTCACAAGTTAAAGGTATTTATTACTTTGAGATTTTTACACCCGTTGTTAAGATGGATTCTATACCCTTGTACTTACTACTGCTGCATCACAGTGGTGGCCCATATACCAGATAGATGTGAAGAGTGCCTTCTTACATGGATATTTACAAAAGGAAATATACATGGAGCAACCTGTTGGATTTTTTCAAGATTATTCTCTTGTTTATAGACTTTGAAGGTGTCTCTACGGTCTCAAACAAGCCCCTCGGGCTTTGTATGAGAAGATGGATTCTTTTCTTCTATCTATTGGTTCTGTTTGCTGCCACTTCGATCATACAATATATCTCCAACATGTTGGTGAGGATATTGTGATACTTGTCTTGTATGTTGATGATCTGTTACTTACTGATAACTCTTTTTCCCACATTTAGTGTATTCTGAGGGCTCTTTCTACTCAGTTTGACATGACATATATTGGGTTATTGCATTATTTCCTTGGATTGCAGATTTATCAGATAGATTCAGGGATTCATTTGAGTCAGAAAAATTACACCCATGATCTTCTTTAGTGCTTTGATATGGCTAATTGCAAGACAAGTCCTCTTTTTTAGTCTGAGGTTCCTCTTACTTCCACATGTACCACTCCACTTTGTGATTGTACATTGTATATGTAGTTGGTTGGAAGTCTCATGTATTTGACCCATACTCGCTCTAATATTTCATTTGCTCGTAGGGATTGTATCTTGGTTAGCACATTCTCCTTATAGTAGTCACTGACAGGTTGCTAAAAGGATTTTGTGCTATTTATAGGGAACTTCCCACTTTGGAATCTAATACACTAGGGGTTATACTTGGTTAGATATATAGATTCAGATTGGGCAAATTCTATTGATGAAAGACATTTCAATTTTGGCTATATTTTTTTTCTTGGTTCTTCTCTAGTTGCTTGGGCATGCAAAAAGCAACAAGATATTTCACTTTGATCTTCAGAGGTAGAGTACAAGGCAACAGTTACAATGATTCAACAAATTATTTGGCTTTGACAATTATTGATAGAGTTTGGATTCCCCCAAGATTCACCGATTATAATTTTGTGTGAAAACCAAAGAGCAATTCACATTTCTCACAACCCTATTAAGTACCAACAAACCAAACATATTCAGATACACATACACTTTATTCATCAGCACATTCAAGATGAAGCTATTTTCTTAGAGTACATTCCAACTCAACAGCAGGTTGCAGACATCTTTATGAATCCTTTTGCATCTCCTCGCTACTTTGAGTTTGGCATGCTTGGGGTTTTAGAAGTTGTTCTTGGGGGGTTTTCGTGAGAACATATTCCTTCTTCTTCTTCTTTTTGTTTCTTTTTTACCAGGATTCTTTCCTACTTTTGGTTTGATATTTCTTCATGGATATATTATACATGAGTACCTGATCAGGCCTAGTTTCTGGGACTCATACTATGGATATGCCACTTTTCTTTTGGGCCCCTAGCTTCACTTGAGGGGGGGTGTTAGAGTAGGTATTTACCTTAACTCATGTTGACCTAGGTATTTTATTTACCTTTATTGTATTTATCCTTGCACACTTATGTGTGTGGATATTTATTTTATCTTATTTAGATATTAGGAAGATATTATGTAGTTGTTGGGTATAGTTCTTTCCTTGATCTATGGTACTGAGTAGATCTTTGATGTAGTTCTTTCCTAAATCTATTGTCTTGACTAGTTCTTTGATGATGAGTTCTTTTCTTGATTTATGACTTAATCTAGGACTTTGACTGGATCTTAGATTGATATTCCTTGCCTATATAAGAAAGGCCCATTCTCATTGTATTTAATCGAGTTCCATAATAATATATGATGTTGTTGGTCATTTGGTTGTAAAGGTTTTATGTAAAGCTATTTTGGCGAATTAATTTCATCTTATTGAGTATGGTGTTTGATTAGTATATGAGTTCTTTGTGGCTTGGTACAATATGGTATATCTTTCTTTTTATTTTCTATAGGTGTAGAATATACCCAAATTAGGTTGCCTCGTCTTCTCTGGTAACATGGGATGTCACAATAACCATGTTGAACCAACTTTATAGGCTCATTTTATAAAATAGTTGATGGTTTCTATGCAGCCAATATGGTTTCAAAGAAATCATGGGACAGTTATTGAAAACTAAGAAATTCCACCTTTAATAACATGTACATATAAAAGTTTAAGGTTTTGTGCATGGTGAGCAACCATGGCGTGCACCACTTAAAGGAAATGATAATTATAACTCATAAAAAATGATATCAACGATAGCAAAAATGAGATACAAATGCATGTTAGACATAAGACAAGTACTAGTAAATAGGGATAAAATCAAATGTACAGAATTATGAAAATAATGTCACACATAAATATTGTAAATAAACATTACATCATAACATATGTAATAAATAAATACTTACAAGGAAATAAATAACACAGGTGACATAATTATTTATAGTGGAAAACCTAATAATGGTAAAACCCACTTTGAAAATAACATTTTACTTTAGAGAACTTATTTTACATCCATTAAGATCACCTCCTCCTTTAAAACCCTATTTACCAAGGGTAAAACCAAATCACTTGATTTTCACACCTTTGATATATTTCGGGGAAATATATCAAATAAGGACCTAAAGTCCTTTTTATATAAGGTGATCGGGTATGTCTCCCGACCCACCTTTTCAACCGAAATGGTTGACACATATACCTAGGTGAGTGTATTTAATAAATATAAACATAAATGATTCACATTATTAAATACTTACCTAATGTATATTACCTAGGTATGAATATTTAATAATATAAAATTATTTCATATTATTAAATATTTAACCTATATAATAGTGATGGACCCATATTAATTAAGGGTTGGCCAGACCACTTAATAATTATGTTCCAACACTCCCCCTTAATGTTAAGTGGGATAACATATGCCAATAGATTACCTGCCCATGGTACACTATAGGATTTACAATCCTTAAACCATAAAGGTTTTAGGCTAGCATATCAGGTGAAGGAATTATAACACCTTCATCATACTCAAGCTTACCTTTTGGTACAAAAGGATTTGGAATCCCAAAGATCATCCCATGATCAGTGGCTAAGTATGATTTGTGAGTTTTACATATTCTCACAAGTTCTCATAAAAGGTTATTGAAACCAAACATATAGGATCTTTTATAACCAAGAACTCCTTTAATAATATGCTTGTACTAGATGTTTACCAGTAAACTCAATAACACTAAAGAGTTTACTGAAGACCGCCTTTAAGATCTTTCTACACTTCTTTCTAAAAAAGAAATGAGGTATACATGCCCAGAAGGTCTTTTTTACACTTGCCCGAAGGTATTTTTACAAAAACCAAGTTCCATTAGGAGGTGACATTGTCATGCACACTCCCCCTCAATGGAAACTTCTAACAATCCAAGCATTTTCACGAAAGTGACAAAACTTTACAGCACTCAAGGCTTTGTGAAGATATCAATAACCTGATCTTCAGTCATACACGAACTTGAGATCTATCTCACCACTTAGCACCTTCTCACAGGATGAAGTGTATATGTATCTCAATGTGCTTTGTCCTTTGATGTTGTACTAGATTATGTAACAAGAGCTATGGTGCTTTGGTTGTTCACATAACAAAGGAACACTTAGGTGGATCCTTCATCTTTATCTCATCAACAACCTCTTTAGCCACATGGCCTCTTTTGCAAATTCCATTGCACTTCTATACTCTAGCTTCTATTGAAGAGATAGAAACAGTTGGTTACTTTTACTTGCTGCACCAAGTAATGGCACCTACACCAAATTTAAACACATAACCAGAAGTAGAATTTTCTATCCAATACATCACCAACATGATCAGAATCACAAAATCCATATAAGTTAGCATTTTCATTCTTAGTATAATGTAAACCCATAATTGATTGTACCTTTAATATATCTAAGAATCCTTTTTGCAAGATTCCAATGATCTCTATAAGGTTCTTGCATAAACCTAGAAGTAATTCCTACTGCATAGGAAATATCTGTCTAGTGATAGTTAGATAAATCAAACTACCAACTAACTTCCTATATAAAGTAGGATCAAATTTTTCACATGCAGGTTTAGGATCAATTTTTAGTCTAACTTCCATAGGAGTAGAAATTGGTTTACAATCAATCATATTAAACTTTTTCAGTACATTGGTTGCATATTGTGCTTGAGAAACAACAATAGAATGTTTTTATCTTGAAATACAGTCATGCCAAGAAAATGATGTAAGAGACCTAAATCAGTCATTTCAAAGTACCGTTTCAATTTTTCTTTAATTCTACAAATTAAAGCAGGATTATCACCAGTCATAAGAAAATCATCAACATATATACAAATAATGATAATATGTGATCCTTCTTTCTTAATGAATAGATCATTTCAGAAGAACAATTAGCAAATCCTAGCGGTTTAAAGAAAGAATTAATTTTTGCATACCAAGCTCTAGGAGCTTGCTTTAAACCATATAAGGATTTTTTCAATTTACAAACATAGTTTTCTTTACCAGTTTCTTCAAATCCTTTAGGTTGAGATATGTAAAGTTCCTCTTTTAAATCACCATTCAAAAATGTATTTTTCACATCCATTTGGTGGATTTCCCACCCAAATTGAATGGAAATTGCAAATAAGGTCCTAACAGTACTCATTTTAGCTACAAGGGTGCAAATGTCTCAACATAATCAATACCAAGTTTCTGAGTGAAACCTCTAGCAACTAAGTCTAGCTTTATGTTTGTCAATACTACCATCTATATTATATTTTACTTTTTATAACCACCTAGACCCTATAATACTTCTTTTCTCTGGAGGTGGAACCAACTCCCAAGTTTGATTTTGAATTAGGGCATTATATTCAACTTGCATTGCATTGATCCACTTCTCATCCTGAGAAGCTTCTTCAAAACTTTGCGGCTCAAGTTCATACAAGGTCATTAATGCATGGTACATATGATGGCTTCTGGTCATTTTCCTAAGATCAATAGGATTAGAACTCTCTAACATAGATTGAACCCATTTTAGGTTTCTTAACTAGGGAGTTAAGAGATTCAGAAGCATCTATAGTATCAACACAAGAAACATCATCATGACCATTTACTATATTTTCAATATCAAAATCATAAGCATTATTAGAAATATTGACAGAGTTAGGAACATCTTTACCATTATCAGATGAACAAAAGTATTTTTCCAAAACCACCACATTGTAGTTTTTAGTTACTTCCCTTTTTACAGTGTCGTAAATCCTTAGACCTGTATGTTAATACCATATCCAATGAAAATACAAGAGGAATAAAGGTCATATCAAGTTTCTTTCTTTTCATTTTAGGAATGTATAAAGAAGCAGGACTACCAAAAACTTTTAGATGAGAAATATCAGGTTTTTGATTTGACCATTTTTCTAAAGGAGTTGAAAGATAAATAGCTTTGGTGGGAACTCTATTTAGAATGTAGACTGTTGTGTTCATTGCTTCTACCCACAGAAATTTAGGAAGACTAGCAGAATGAAGCATAGTGCGAGCCATATCTAAAATAGTCATATTCTTACGTTCTACAACACCATTAGATTGGGGAGAATGAAGAGAAATTAATTACCTTTTAATACCACAATCAATACAAAAAAATTCAAATGCTTTGCTAACATATTCACCCCCATTATCTATTCTAAGTCCCTTAATTTTATAATTTGAAGAGTTTTTCAATAGATCCTTTAAATTCCTTAAATTTCCCTAGTACATCAGATTTATTTTTAAGAAAATATGACCAAATCATCTTGGTGAAATCATCAATGAAAGTCACAGCATATAAAGAACCATTTAATGAAGCTACTTCAAGAGGTCCTCTAACATCACTATGAATAAGTTCTAGCGGGGAAGACGAAATCTCTTCAAGATGTGAGTGAAAGGGTTTAGCTCTTTGTTTTGAGCGTAAACACTCTTCACATGCATCATGAAAAGAAGACAACATAGACAAACCTTTCACAAGATTATATCTAGAAATTTCATATAAACTTCTATAATTAACATGTCATAATCTTGCATGCCATAGTTTTGAATTATTCAAACTTTGAGAAACAAAACAGGATGCAGAATGGAAATCATCAAAAATATACAGACCATTTCTTTGAATTCCTTCAACTATTATATTATCATTACTATCCTTGATATACCAAGTATCTTTCAAAATTTGAATAGTCAAACCATCATGAGTTAATTGAAAACATGATAAAGGTTCTTTTTGAGCTTAGGAACAAATAAAACATTATTCAACACACCATTAGCAAATTTTCCTTTCCCTTTCTCTATTGCTTCTAAAGATGAGTTATCACCAAGATACACACATTCATTGATTTTCACAACATCAAATAAATAATTTGAAACACTTATCATATGATTTGATGCACCTGAATCTAGAATCCATTCAGAATTAGAGGAATAATACAACGCAGCATATAATGCAATCATTTTAGCAATATCATTAGAGCTATCCTTTTTCCTTAAATTGTATTTTGAAGAAATAATTTTATTTTATTTTTATGGATAGGTTTCTTAGTTTTGCAATCTTCCTTTTTATGTCCAAATTTACGACATTTGTGACATTTACCACTAAAGCTAACATGCAATTGATCAGAAGAAAAACTTTTCTTATCAACAAAAGAAGATTTAGATCTAAATTTTTGATCTGAGAAGGGCTTGTGAGGTTTGAACTTTGAATTATGAGCAAGAAGTGCCTGAGAGGCATTCTCCTTAGAGGTAAAATTTATCATCACTTTCTCTTCCTGTATCAAAAGTGAACTCAAGGTATTTAAATCAGGTAGATCATTTTCATTTTGATATTTAGAGTTCAAGATATAAATAAAATTTCTAAATATTTCATGTATATTTAACTAAACAATAAAGTAGATTAATTTTTCACCAATTAAATCACAATTGCATCCATCTAATTGTGCTTTAATATTTTTAATTTTGGCTAAGAAATTAACTAATTTTTCATCTCCTTTCATAGGAGTTGTAAGCAATTCTAAAACTAATTTAATAATTTTAGATAAACATGTACCTTCATGCATGGATTCTAGTTGTGTCCATACCTCTTTCAGATGTTCGATATTACCAATGTGTAGAAGGTACTCATCATTCACATTACACAAAATCATGGAAATAGCTTCATGCATTCATTGCAAGAATTCATTCATGTTATCTACATTTACTTGACGACCGGTGGGAGCAACCTCGGATCCAGAAACAATTGTCCAGAGTTTCCTCACCATAAGTTCTGATTTGACCCTGATCTTCCAAATATTGTAGTTGGTCCCATTCATGATCTAGGTTTTTTCAAGACAGAAATAGCTAGACGTCATTGTATTTCCTGAACCTATAAAACACACCCCATTATAATATACAATGTACCATAGAGTTAGATACATTTTTTTTAAAAAAACAACACTTTTAATACAAACAAATCTAAATTTTATAGATCTACATAAAATATTTAATCATAACTAATTTTGTCATTACAATGCATATTAATTAACCATCTCATGATCAAAATAATAACCCACAATATAAAAGGCTTTGCGTTATACCCCAAACTTATAGCTATATATATATATATATATATATATATATATATATATATATATATATATATAAGTGAAGAAGAAACCCTTAAGAATGTAAAATAACTTCAAATTTCTAGAAAAAATTAATGTAGACAAAGACCCGGCTAGCTTAAATTTGACATCTAAATGACCGTCATACCGCCTTATGTTTGGTCTGTTGTGACAGTCATTTGACCGTCAAATTTAATGGAGTCAAAACTTGTGTATTTCCAGAATTTCTTCTTCTATATAATATTAAAGAGGTTATATTTTAATACATTATATTAACCTATTATAATTTATAATGTAAAAATATATTCACATTTAAAAAGAGGTATATAGTTTATATAATATAAATAAAAAACAACATATAGTCTATAAAAAAATTATAAACTATAGTATATATATTTTTTTTTAAACACATATAACCCTTATTCACGGGGCCCCTCGTGAAAAAAAGATTTAAAACATTTTCCAGGCCATGTAATTTTAAATTCTACATAAACCTTAGAATTTACAGAGGAGACAACATGTTTCACACATCCAATAAGATCACCTCCTCCTTTAAACCCTATTTACCAAGGGTAAAACCAAATCACTTGATTTGCACACCTTTGATATATTTCCCGAATATATCAAATGAGGACCTAAAGTCCTTTTTATATAAGGTAATCGGGTATGTCTCC
Source organism: Taxus chinensis (assembly GCA_019776745.2). Taxonomy (NCBI): domain Eukaryota; kingdom Viridiplantae; phylum Streptophyta; class Pinopsida; order Cupressales; family Taxaceae; genus Taxus; species Taxus chinensis. The sequence goes on from CM034152.1 coordinate 649,269,944, forward strand.
CGAACCACCTTTTCAACCTAAATGGTTGACACATATACCTAGGTGAGTGTATTTAATAAATATAAACATAAATGATTCACATTATTAAATACTTACCTAATGTATATTACCTAGGTATGAATATTTAATAATAGAAAAGTATTTCATATTATTAAATATTTAACCTATATAATAGTGATGGACCTATATTAAATAAGGGTTGGCCAGACCACTTAATCATTATGTTCCAACAAAATACTTTTGGAGCTAATTTTTTAGAGTGTGTTTTGGATGCCTTTGGTCATTCTACAACAAAAACAAACAAGCCCAATCACGATAATCAACCTCGGAAAGGAGGCCACAGTTTGAGCCCTTGATATCATAAATTTATTCTGTAAATTGCATTAGATTATATATATAAGAGTAAATATATTTAATATAATTAAGAGTTAATTCAAGTCATGGATGCTTATTTTCAAACCCCATTTCATAGCCACTTTGGCTAGAATTGTTGAAACGCAACAACACAATTTTAATAATTGGCTTTGAAGATGTGCTTTCGTTTGAGATATGCTCTCTAGTTTTAGGTTTTACACATGTTCGTTGGACTCTCTATATAACGAATAATTGGTTTGATGTGTTACATTTTCCATTTTGGTATTTGGCAATTGTTTTGGCAGACCCTTTTGTAGCTATTTTGGTTAGATTGTGCAATGGGAGAATTGGGTCCTACTAACCCATTTGACATTATACGAAACTCTTGGAGGATGAAAACTATTATAATATTGTAAACATGTTGTGTTACACATATTATTGGTTGAATGATGTGACATAAATGATTTAGGTGCTAAGAATCATTTTTGGGTGTTAACTACTTTGGTTTGGTTTTGTCATTTTAGACATTGTGAGGAGACTTGGTTTTTGTATTGGAAAGAATTGGTAATCTAATAAGAGAGTGTATATTTGTTCATGTGAGCCTAAGGGAATAATGTTTTGTTCATTTAGTCTAGTATTTCTCTCCTAGTTGATTCGTTATCTTTGGAACACTCGATGCAGTGTTAAAAGTGTCTCTTTTAGACATTAGTGAAACCCATTTATAATGGGCACAAAATAAATAGATGTACTCTATTGTAGTGAAATCTAATGACTGAAAAAGGTTTTCCATGGCTAAAATTGTAATATTATGAATTAGAAGAAATTTTACTCCTCGAAGAATATGTTACCCAAGCTTGATTTTATAACCATCTTTATAAAAACAATTGGCAAAAGCGGCCTATAAACCTTGCAATTTCGTTTTGGAATTATATGTCTAAAATAATCATACTTCAGTGATAATTTTCTCCTCCAACCCCTCTAAATTATCTAGAGATAATCAATAAATGATATGGAAGAAACGGTTTTTTAATCCCCTTATACGATGATTTTATACAAGATGTTATTTTATAGCTATTTTTGGAAACTAATAATCCCTTATATTATTGGAAGTGAAATTTTGGTTCCATAATTAAAATTTTGTCAAGATCCTCGATATAACTTATGGAGATTTCTTGGGGAAAATTGGTAATACTTCTAGTCTTTTAGAACCCTTCTTGGGCCTGACAAGTGCATTTTCATACAATGATCTCTTGTTAGATTTTGTCTTATGGGACATCCCAATGTAACTTGGTTGATCTTTATTTCCATAGAAGGTACACTCATGATACCAAGCCTTCATGAATTGGTAAAAATATTATTTAATAGTCATGTTTCTAGTACTTCAGGCTTAAATATGGACAATGTCGAAATTTTCTCCTACTCTTACCATATCTCTTAGAAAAAAAAATAATGATTATGTGAAAATAGCAATATTCTTTCACCCTCTCTCTTGCTAGAAGACAAAAAACTTAAATTCGGTCATTCACTTGGTGGGGCGAGATTGCATGCCAACATTGGTGTTGGCCCATGAAATCGCAAGTTAATAAGGTGCTAAGAATAATGAATAAAATAATTGGGAAAAGCACAAGAATTATATCTATAAGTGCATTTATAACTTGTGTCTTATAACTACAAATAAAATTTGGACAACTATATATAATTGGGAATATGTAGAATATATATATATATATATATATATATATGAGAAATATTGGATGTATGGAAATGTTATTTCCATTACCCCTAAAATCTAGATTAGACATGAATCTTAACATATTAAATCAATTGAAATGTGTGTTTTTCATTTCACTATGCTCTCCTAATCTCAATTACAAAAAACACTAAGATTTGGTCATGCGAAGTTAACTTAGGCATTTATCTTTGTATTTCCTTGATACAACAAGTAAAATTAGTGTGAATAATAAAAGGTTACATCATCTCACAATTTGGATATTCCTTTGGATTACTGGACTCTTGGGAGAATCTTGTATAAGATTTCAATCACCTTGGAAAAATGATTTTTAACTTGTTATTACATAAATTGTTTGACCCTACATTGCATAAAATAAGAATGGTGATTATATAATCATCCCACCTACTTTGGTTAATGAAATTCTTGAAATCAGTGTAGGCTCTAGTCAAATAATGTGAATTTGGAGTTGACTTGAGAGTTATGTTGTTTTGGGTTTCTCTTGAAAATGTGGCCCCGTTGTTTGTACCACTCAATGGGGTGGTGAATTTGAAGTTCCTTGTTTGAAAATGGAATCAAGCACTCTAGCATAAAAAATATATTTTTGGATTTAATGGGTCATTAGTGACCTAGGTAATTCATGAGTTAAAATTTGGTAACATATGTTAAGGATATTGGGAAGACTTTGGAATCTACATTTCCATCTAGACAAAATGTTGCAATTTAGTTGCTCTCCCCGACCTCATGGGAAAGGTGTGATAAGAAAATTTGTTCCTAATTTAACAAAAATAAACTTTTGTAAGACCCTAATTATAGATTAACTCATGTAAACTATGATGTACAGTTGCTAAGTAAAATATGACACAAGCAAATAAGTGTAAAACCCTAAGCAGGAGATGTAAAAAGAAGGACTTAGTTGATTGAAACTTGATCCAAAAGTTCTCTAGATTGGGAAAATTGTTGAACAAATAGTGAACAGTGTCACCAATTCTTAGTATAAATTTTGGGCTACATGAATAAGGCTGGACAAGGGTGCCCATGGCTAGACAGGGGCGCTTGTGTGTTGGAGACCTCTGCTAAGCACATGTGACTATGTAGATGGTCAAAACCTAATTTATTATGTCGTAAAAGTGTCACAAATATTCCTTGTTAATTTCCTATGTGTCATTTTTTTGATCACCGAGGGTACCTGTAACCCACAAAATAGATATCACCTACAAAAACCCACAAACCACATCAAATGCCCAAAAAAAAGATACATAATGGGGATTCAAACTGACCCTGGTGGTCACCTTGAGAGTGAAATTACAACTGATCATTGCATTACATCTCAAATTCCATATAGTTCTGGTGAGTTTGTGTAGAAATTATTCCCTAGGATGCCCTTGTGTAAGTTGCACTTGATAGAGGGTTACAACTAAATGGAGAAATGTAGTAGAATGTGTGGATGGAATAAATAACTTCCCCTTCCTATGTTGTGTATGTAAAAAATGTAGTCCCTTGAATGGATATTAGATGGATGTCTTGAAGTACTTTAGATGCCTTTAGATACAAGCTTAGGTGATGATAGTATATGTTTAGTGTTTGGTCCTTGATTTTGAACATATAAGTATGTATTTATATGATTCCCTTGTTTGAATTTCATAATTGACAACTAGAAGGTTGACCCATGAGTGAAAAAGATGCCAAATGATAAAAGAGACCCAAAATAAGTGAGTAAGGTGAAAAGGGGTCAAGGGTTCCCAAAGGGGATAGGGGCAATTAGGAACTCCTATCCTAGCTGGGTGTTGGTGTCTAGAGTCATAAAATATAAATGAGTAAAATATCGACTAGGTTGTAGGGTGTAAAAGACCAAGTAGGAAACACATAAAAGAGGCCAAAGAAAATCGGCATTTACCAGTTTCCTTAGTTAGGAATCATATGAATGTTGATATGTGTTTAGGACTTAGAAATGTACCCAAGTGTGTGATTTAGTGTCTACAATTTTCCCCCACTTTATGTTGTAAATTGAATACTCGATAACATAAAGTAGATAAGAGATATGTACTTGATAATGATATAGAGTGTTTGGTGAAGAATGTGTTGAGTGGATAAGTGAAGCGTGGAATGATGCAAAAATAAAGTGTGGAAACTAGGAAAGGAGAGTGACCCTAAGGGTAGAGACATATGTGTTGTGTTGTACTATGTTTTTGTACTTGTTGTTCTTGCTTATTATAAGGATGGACCTATAAAAAGAAGAGAAAGAATGTAGTCAAGTATTGTATATGATAATAAAAGTGTGCATAAGTAAAAGTATGTAAAAGAGTGTAAGAGAAAAGTGTGCACTTGATGTAGAAGAGTGTAAAAGATAGAAAGCGTGGAATGATAACCATATAGAGTGTTCAATGAAGAACGTGCTAAGTGGACAAGTGAAGCATGGAATGATACAAAAATAAAGCTTGGAAACTAGGAAAGGAGAGTGACCCTAGGGGTAGAGCATATGCGTTTCGTTGTATTGTGTTTTTGTGCTTGTTGTTGTTGCTTCTTGTAAGGATGGACCTATAAAAAGAAGAGCAAGAATGTAGTCAAGGTATTGTATATGATAAGACAAGTGTGCATAAGTAAGTAAAAGTATGTAAAAGAAAAGTGTGCACCTGATGTAGAAGAGTGTAAAGGATAGAAAAAAATTCTTGAACTACTGTGAAGAGCATGTTTTTGGGTTAATCTAACGCAAAAATCAAGTTCTTTTGGAAAGCTCATGCAAAGAGTGAGTTTTTTGGGAGATCTCACACCAAATGTGAGTTTTTTTGGCGATCTCACGCCAAAGAGGAAGTGTTGGGGAGAGAGGTCTAGTGCTACTCTCCATCCATAACTATGCTCGATAAACACCACTATAGATGGTGTGTTTCTTTTATCCCTGATTTGTTTTGAATTGTACCAATTGAGTTGTATGTAGGAGATAAGTTGTCTTCTATTTGCTGGAGGACTATACCTGATACTATCAAACTGATCTAAAGGCTTATGTAAATTGTGTTAATCTAAGAAATTTTTTGTGTGTGCCATAAGACATTAGTGCCTAAGGGAGGACACAGGCACCTAAGAGCTCCTGTTTGAGCCTAGGTGTTAGTGTCTGTGTTGTGCTGAAGATCGAAGTTATATTCTGGGTCATTTTTTACATGTGTTCTTGTTATAATTTTTTTGATGTATTGTACTATGTTGTCACTCTGAGTTATTATATGGGTTGATTTGTTCACCCAAAGTATGCCCCCCTTGTTTGGGGTGTATGTGACATCAGTAGGAGTGTGCGGCCCAAAAGAGAGGCCCAAATGTTGATTTGAATTATAACCCTACATGGGGAGGGAATGTGCATGGTGGAAACCAAGGCACATGTAAACAAAGTGGCTAGATGCATGTGTTAGTAGCAAAAAATAGAAAACATGCCATATAAAAACAATGTAACAAGAAAATGTGCATACAATATAGATCGTGAAAAGTGGGTTTCAAACATGGTACATCACTCACAATGTCACAAAACAATCTAGGGCCGAAGTAGCCAAAAGTGTACAAGAATTTATCAAACAAGAGATAGGGCGTAGCATGAAATAAATAGCATACAAGTAGAAAGAAATGAAAAGCAAGATGTAACAGACAACCATGGTGGCATATAGTTCCTATAAGGAAAATGTTGCACATGAAGCACCTGTTAGCATGTTAGAAAGATAAAAATTATGTCAAAGCATGTATGTACCAATAGAAAGAAGTGTGATAAGAAGTAGAAGTAGTAAATAATGAAATAATAACACTTGTAATGTGTGAGAAATTAGATGCCCCTAGGAACCTTGGTGGGATTGGTAAGAGGTACAGTGCCAAGCATCATTACATCATGTAAAGTCCTATAAGAATTCAGCATTCACTCCAAAACACCAATTGAACATGCATGTGTATATAGAAAATTTATTGACATACTAAGTATTTGTCTAGCATGGGAAACAAAGTGTACATGTAAGTATAAGAAAACAAGAGTAAGTGTAACCAAGATATGCAATATGCAGTATATAAGTGAGATTGAATGGTATGCAATGTGAATGTAAATATGGAAGGTGCAGTGTTCCCCCAGGGTATGTGTATGAGAATTATATGAGGTTAATTTATAAAAGACCCCTCAAGAATCAATAATAAACCATAGAATAAGAGTGTGTCATCAAGAAATTGTTTGATAATGTGTGCTAAATAGATAGATCATGAAGTATAGAGCATGTAGAGTGAATGTGGTGAGGTTCATTTCATATTTTTGCCCTCAATAGTCAACTATGAACCGTGGAACTAGATTGCATCATAGGGTAATGATGATACAAGGTGTGTATCAAGATGTGAAAGAGAGACTAGATGCAAAACACAAAGCATAATTTGTATGTGGAGAGGCTAGAAAGAAATAAAAATGATTGAATGGGGGGATAAAGTGTGATGACCCCCAAGTGTGTGATGAAAATTAAGCTATCCAATGAGAGTGAAGGGAATGGATCCTTCACCCTATGTTTAAGGACGCAAAGGCGTGTGACAATGAACTAATATCAGTGGCATATGAGAAGGATGATGTACATGTAAAGGAAGTTGATGTGGTGAACACCTATATAAATTAGATCTATGAGGTGAAGGATGTGATAAGAACCTATGTGAAGAACTATGAGGTGAAGGAGGTGGTGAACACCTATGTGAAGGGGTTGCCCAAGTAAGGTGCTTATGCTAACAAGATGGACTAGTGGACCTATGAGGACAACAACGTCATGAAGTGGATGTGTGTGAATAGGATAACTAGGTGTTGAATATGCCTTAGATTTAAGAGGCCGTGGAGACGTAGACATTGTAGCTATCAGAAGAATGTCATCAAGAGGAGGTAGAGGAAATGGTGTGCATGGTGGGATGTCTTTATTAGTGACAACTTGTTTACTATTTATGAATTTGAGACACATGTGATTCATGGATGGAATAGCTTGAGTGACGTGGAGCTAAGGGATACCTAAGAACGTGTCACATCCTTTGATTGAAGATGCCACAATTAGTGGAACAAGCATGGTGAGAGGCCCAACTGTATTGAGAAACCTAATGTAGCCAAAATAACGAGGAATTATATATGAAATAACAAAAATTGGACATTTAATATCCATAAGTGTGATAGAGCATACACTGATATGATCCTTTAGATAGATCGTGGTATTATTAACATTGTATGAAATAATAGAATCATTGATGTGTAGTGAATTAGAAGAGAATTTTGCATGATAATTATGATCTTAAAATGTAATGGTTGGTGGTGATGCATTAGCAGAAGTAACAAGAAATTAATAAAGGAGGGGACACAACATGATATGTATGATTAGCAGAAGAGTCGGTAGCTTGCATGTCGTGCTTATGTAAAGGGTCATTAAATATTTTGAGTTTTTATTATCATTGACTGGTTTAGAAGAAGATGATGATGATTTAGAAGGGATATCCGATGAATTATTGTCAATAATATCTTGTATGATATTGCTTAGTTTGAAACAATGATTAGTAAAATTTTCAATGCATTGATGATAGTCACATTTAGCATTTTCATCATAATTATGGCCACGAGGTCGAGATGGATCACAATTGAGTGGAAATGGAATAATAGTAAGATTACTTTCGAGAAGTTGAGGCAATGGAAAGTGAGGTACATATGATGATCTGGTGAATGTACATGTTAGTGCAGAATCATAGCACCCCTAAATGGCCTGATTGTGAAGTGGGGAATTTGGTGTGATTACACAAAATGGGACCATCTCTCAAGTTGTGGGACTTGCAAAACTTGAGATGGACCTCCGGAGAAAGCCAATTATTGCCTCCTAATCTACCTGCCACAAGCTACTCTAGTGTAGGCAAAACCTATCCTATCCTAATCTAACCATTCCAAGGGGACAGAGAGAGAGAGAGAGGGTAAAAGAGCCTACACTAAGTGGTGATACACCAGAAAAGGAAGTTTTTGAATCACAGACCTGACCACCTGAAGTAGGAGAGAGGTGAGTAGAGGAGAGGGTGGACAAGATGCATCACAGACCAGAGATAGTTTTCACACAAAACACCACTTCAAAACCCATTAAGCACATCTCACAAAACCTACAACAAACATCAGAGTATGCACAATATACCCTGCAATAATGAGAGGTAAGAAGCGGCAATAAAATGAGCCAAGGATGGACAGATGCATCACGAAATAGATTTTATTGCTCCAAAAGTTACATGGTACATTTTCAGTGGGAAAGAGGCAAGAAAATGACCATTACAGAGCCATGGGAGGAGGCTTAGACTCCACATTAGACCCTAAGGAAGAAAGAGAGGGGGGCAGAAGAGTGAAGATCAACAACCATTTGAATATGCCCCTCCTTTATAATATATAGGAAGAATAAGAGAGAGAGGAGGGAAAATTTTGAATCCTGCTTCAACTACCTCTACGATGCATTGAATCCTTTTCTGAAAGGTCAACCACTATCAATCAATGCTACTCTCAAATCCACCCAAAATCTATCGATTCTAGTTCACTATGTCTGCTCGGCGTGTCAAGGAAGAAGAACAGTGGTTTAAATCAAACCTGATCCACTTGTTAGAGCAAATAGATTTTGTATTAATGGCCTGGAAGACATTTTCCCATTTTCACCCACTAAATCCTATAAATAATGATATTTTATGTTTTCATGGCGTAGAGGGTGTCGAGACGTTTCCAAAAAGTCTTATCCCACCCAAATCTTATTTTCCTGTCAAAAGATATGGTCATTTGAAGATTAGGGTCTTAGGCACACAAATTTGAAAGAGTTTGTCCATACCAGGTCCACATGGCAGCCTCGTGCATCTTGGAGATTTGGCCCCTACCTTTCATTTCTGAAATAGCACCAGACTGACACATGGAGGCTTCTGTAGGCTCCATGATGTTCCCTGTTATTTTTCCTGAGGCCTTTGTTTGGTGGGGCCAAAAGTCTGACCCTGGACACGTGGAGGCCTGACACTTGTTTGGAGACCCGCCACAAATTTTACTCTTGAAACAACGTCATGCTGACACTTGGCACCTTCCTCCAACTTACTTCTTCTTTGACTATTCAATCCTGACTATGTCCCTTTTTGGACTCTAGGACATGTGGAAGGCATGCGCTCATTTGAAAACCTGCTCAGGGTTTTACCTTTGAAGGAGCATCATTAAGACACGTGGCGCCTTCCTCCTACACTCTATACTTAGTCATTTTGGGCCCACTCTCCTTTTTGACCTCATGTTTACCATTGGCTACATGGAGGGTTGGCACAAGTTTTAGTCTTTTCCTAGGACTCCCATCTTGGAATTATGCCAGGCTGACACTTGGCACCTTCCGCTGAGTCGAAGAATTTTCAACGGCCGGTGCTTTGACTTTTGGGGCTTTAAATACATGGAGGCTTAGCGCTTGTTTGAGTCTCTAGCCTGGGATTCAATCTTTAGAGGTGCACCGTTTAGACACTTGGTAGCATTCGATGTCTCCTCCATACTTAGCCAATTTCGGGGCTCATTCGGAGTCATTTGCAGAGCCCGAAAACTTCAAACCTTCATCGTTTCTTTTCCTTTGAGCTTCTAGTTTCTTCCTTATATTTACTACTTTCCCAACCCTGTTACTCCATTGTAGAGTCTTCCAATAACTTTTCTATTGGATTTGAAGCATGGGCTCGAACGACAGAACCATTTTTTTGAATTTCTTCCTGCACGAGGGTCGTGTTTGATCAATTTTGTTGAGGGGGAAATTGAGATAACAATTGGTGACTCACAGGGGCATCTACCTGCTAGATGAAGGAACTAGCAGCCTTGAAGCATCCATTAGGCATGGAGTCAAGAATAATAGCCTAATATTGATCCTTTTGCTTTGAAAATCTGATCCTCGAGCCATTGCAAACCCAACTACTTGCTCTTAGTGACCCTGAACCTTGCCCGCGCATCTGCACTCTCAATTTTCATAAGAAATTTGGAAACAAGGCTTCTGAGAGTAGAAAATTGTTTTGACCCAAGGCTTTCATCTGTCCCTGAATGGATTGTTTTGAAGACGGCTTTAGTTGCTCTACATTTGTTTTATTTTGAAATTTTCAACTATTACAGGCAACTATGAATCTTTTTCCATGAATAGTGAAGGGCCTGGCCTCAGTAGCTCTGGAGCAATACGAACAAAACTTATGTACAAAAACAAAAATCATACATGCCTCAAATGAGACATGCAGAATGTGCACAAGCACTTCTTTTACTGGAAACAAAGTCTACTCCTACTCCTAAACTAACCAGAGAGAAAAGGGGCTAAACAAAGCCTACTACAGGAAGGGAGAAGTATCTTCCCTTTCTCAAGAGGGGAGGTTGTGCAAATGATTTGACACTGAATATGGCTGCTTGTATGAGTGAAAAAATGACTATAAGTCGGTCCTCCACCCAAATCATCAAGGTATCTACATCAACCAAAAATACCTCCTCAAGCTAATTGGCATTGGACTCCTAGAGGTGTTGATGATGACCCTTGGTACTTTGATGCTCATCCTCATGCCCTGAAGTAGGTATGACTGGTTTTGGCTTCTCTCCTTGGCTCTAATGAAGCCAAGTACCTGATTGGGCATGGTCTGATCCTTTGAATGTGCCCTTTTCTCTAAAATTTAACTCCAAAAATGGAGTCTTTTGTGGACCTTCTTGGATGGATGGTGTGAGAGAGATGATGAAATCTTCTTTCCTTTTCTCTTCCTTCTCTTATGAAGAACATGGAAGACTCATATCTTCCAACCTTGGTTCCATAGGGTTGTTATGAAGTGCAAGATGTTTTCCTTGAACACTCTCCTTCATAGTAGCAGGCTCATATGCTTGGAAGATGGATGGAGGAGGAGCAAATGATGTAATTTCCATGGGTTCTTTTCCATCAAAGAAATCCTCCAAGTTAGACAGATAATCTATCTCCTTATTGTCTTGTTGCATGTACTCGACCTCCTCCATGGTGTCCTCCTGATCTGTAACTAGCTCACCATGGTTTTCCTCTTCCTAAAACATGAAGTTTGAAAGTTCAAACTCTTCTTCAACATCAGAGCTTGAAGGGGATGAAGTGGGAGGAATAACTAAAGGTTCTTCTGTGGCCTGCTCTGCACTTGGGGCCTCTGAAACTGTATGATCCTCCTCCATCATGGGTTCATTAATCAAATCATAGGCCCTTGAAATGAAAGAAAAAAATCTTCAATGATTCCTTCTTCATTGAGTGGCTTCAACTCTGATTTGATCTCTCCTAGCTTCTCCTCTTCAATGGGACTTGGAGCTGATTGTTCCTCCTCTTTAACTGGTTGTGTAGCTTGGATCAGATCAGCATCCTCTTCAGAAAAAGTGCCATCATGGACACTACATTTGGAGTAAACAGACTGTTGATCTTCTTCTTCTTGTTTTTTTTCTTCTTCTGCTGCAAACTCAAGCCTCAGCCACCACTGGTTCTTCAACCCTGACCTCCTCTATTGGCTTGACCATCAAGGGGATCTTTGTAAACCCAAATTTGGCAGCCAAAATCTTCAGATTTTCTATCATTTATTTTCTGTTGGGCTGCCTCTTCTTGTTGTTTTCCTTGACTGGATTCTTGATTCTCTTCCCAACATGGTCTTGGGAAAGCAAGAGGAGTGGCAGGTTGGGGTTCAACCAGTTTTGCTTTTGTTTGTGGTGGGGAGGGAGTTGGAAATTATTGTTTGTTTAGCGGGGATGATTGCTTGGGAATGGAAAAGGGAAGAATAATTGAGATGAGGTGGAAGACTAGGATATGGAGAAGAGAAACCAACACTTGGGGCAGCAAGATGAGGGGCTTGACTCTTGTTCATGCTGAAATGATAAAGATTGAGAAAGAGAAAATGAAGGATAGGGAGTTGGTGATTGACTTACCCATTGACAAGGATGTCTCACACTTTTCTCATAACCCTCAATATCCTTAATCCACTGTGTAAGTTAAGGAAACACTTCAACCATGAAGTCAAGCTTATCTTGAGGGTTGTAATGTCTTGGAAAAGGGCCTCCCCATGGACAAGGTGCCCTACAACCAATCTTGAATGCCTTCATTTGTGTTATGGCCCTTGACTGAACCATGTTAGCCTCCATTTTTTGAATCTTCTCTAGCAAACCAACATTCTCCACATAGTTTTCGACATTGTATGCGTCCCCTTGTTCTTGATAAGCTCTATGGCCAAACTGAATTTGACCCTGCTCATATGGGTAAGCATAATGGTCCTGGATCTTATTATAGTGCTGATCTGGAGGAGTTGGGAAATGCATTGGAGGTGAACTACATTTCTGTTGTAAGTGTGAGTTCTAAAAAGCAAATGAAGCCATGATTGCAAAACTTCATGGAATGGGAGAAAATGGAAGAGATGGAAGAATAAAATGGATGAAAATGGGTGAAAATGGATGGAAAAGGTCTACAACTTCAGAGATAGGGTTGTTGACCAAATGGAGTAGTCAAATGTGCTTGCATGTGCCTCAAAAGGTTAAATCTCAATAGAAACACACCAACCTGCTAAGATGAAGTGGTCAGGTGCTTTAGACCTGTCCCATCGGGCATGCCAAAATTGTTAGTTGTAGAATCATAGCACCCCCAAATGGGCTAATTGTGAAGTGGGACATTCGGTGTGATTTCACAACATGGGACAATCTCTTAAGTTGTGGGACTTGCAAAACTTGAGATGGACCTCCAAAGAAAGTTGATTCTTTCCTCCTAATCTATCTGCCACAAGCTACTCCAGTGGAGGAAGAACCTAATCTCAGAGATTTGGCCCCTTCCTTTCATTTATGAAATAGTTCCGGACTAATACATGGAGGATTTCATAAGCTCGATGATGTTCCCTTATATTTTACTTGAGTCCTTTGTTTGGCAGGGCCAAAATTTTGACCCTAGACACGTGGAGGCCTGGCGCTTGTTTGGAGACTAGTCCCAAATTTTACTCTTGAAATAATGCCATGTTGATACTTGGCACCTTCTGTCGGCCTGCTTCTACTTTGACTATGCAACCCCGACTTTGTCCCTTTTTGTACTTTGGGACACATGGAAGTATTGCACTCATTTAAAAACCCACTCAGGATTTTACCTTTGAAGAAGTGTCGTTAAGACATGTGGCACCTTCCGCCTGCACTCTATACTTAGTCATTTTGGGCCTGCTCTCCTTTTTTACCTCTATTGACCATTGGCTACGTGGAGGGTTGGCACAAGTTTGATTCTCCACCCAAGACACCCATCTTGTAATTATATTGAGCCAACACTTGGCACCTTCCACTGAGTTGAAAAATTTTCAACGTCCGGTGTAACTTTTGGGGCTCTGGACGCATGGAGGTTTGGCACTTGTTTGAGTCTCTGGCCTGGGATTCAATCTTTGGAGGTACGCCATTTGGACACTTGGCATCGTCCGCTGTCTCCTCCATACTTAGCCAATTTTGGGGCTCATTCTGAGTCATTTGCAGAGCCCAAAAACTTTGAACCTTCATTATTTCTTTTCCTTTGATCTTCTGGTTTATTCCTTTTATTTACTCCTTCCCCGACCCTGTTACTCTATTATAGAGTCTTCCAGTAACTTGTCTGTTGGATTTGAAGCACAAGCTCAAACGAAGGAACCATTTTTTTTTTTATTTCTTCCTGCACGAGGTCGTGTTTGATCAATTTTTCTGAGGGGTGAAAGTTACACAGCACCCCCGAATGGCCTGATTGTGAAGTGGGGCATTTGGTGTGATTACACAACAATACACTTTAGTGATTTTTATTGAAGCTTTTCATGAGGAGAGACGGTATTGACAGTTGCCTTTATTTCAGTAAGGTTTAGGAGAAGTTTTAAATGTTGTCTTAGATTGAAACCTATTATAAGAAGATGAAGAAGTATCTTGATATTTGATTTTTCCTATAGAGAGTAGTTTGACTTCATGCATCTTAAGCATATGGCATAATTGATCAAATGAAGGAGAGGTCTCGAATATAACACTCTCTTGTAGTGGTGGGTAAGATAATTTGAACAAATAGATATTTTAGTTCAGAGTCATCCAGTACATTAGTCATCTTAGCTAGATTATTCTTATAACTTAGTACATAGTCCACTAGATGTTCATTAGATCATTGTTTAATTTACACTAGATGTGCATAGGAGATCTTAGTGCCGATTGAAAAATGATAAAGAAAAGCATCAGCTAAATGTGTGAAATAAGTTACCTAATGAACAAGCAGATTGTAAAACAAATGCATGGCGTAATTTTGAAGATTGTGACGAAATATCTTAGCTAGTAATGTATGATCATCCGCATAATCTAGACATGCTATATGGAAATCTTGGAGATTATCTTGAGGGTCACTAAGGCCATTGAAAATGGGAATCTTAAGGGTGAAATTTTTTAAAGGAAGTGAATAAGTAGAAATGGAAGGTGCAAAAGGAGTGTGCAGAAATAAGGAGGAATCAAGAGATGGAGAAGAGCATGAAATACCCTACTATAACTGACATATTTGAACTTGTAAGTCTTGATAGAGAGAAGTGAGGTCTTGTGCACCAGATGAAGATATTTTCTGAGTGTGAGAAATAATAAGTGGAGTAAAGTGGTTGGTAGGTTTAGGAACTAATGAATCCCCATTTTTATATGTTTAAAACCCATGTGAAACCCCATATTATTTTGATATCATGTTGCATGATGTATAATATTGGTGGTTTATAATTAATACTTTACTATTTTTTGGAAGGAAATGTTGTGCATATTCTTGTTATTTTCATCATGTTATTTCTTCTTCAAAAATGGCCTAAATTAATATTTTTATGAGTATTAATAATACATTTGGAAAAGCACATGTTGAGTTATCATAGGAGTAAATTGTAGACTAGTGCATGACTCGTTAGTGCTTTGGCACAGGACTCACCTTTGCATTAGCTTATGACTCATTGTGAAGCATCGAGCTCATCCAGATCATCAACTTAGATTTCCTTAAAATAAGGAACTTGCACAAAGGATATAAATAGCTCAGATGACTAAACTATAAGTTGATACAATTGGAAGCACAATAATATCAGCATGAAATGTGTGCCACTACCTCAACCTACCTTCATGCAGATTATGAGACCCAGTCACTCGCAATTAAGCTCGAGCTGCTTGAAGACGGGATGTAAACAAATACTTCTGATCACCACAATCCTATGGAATGAATCCAATATCTTCAATATATTCCAGCACCAATTGACTCCCTTAAAGGATTCAATTATGGGCCTCACCTATAGTTAATAAGATTAGTTCAATCCAAACATTGCATAGACAACTCCTTCCACAACTATACTTCTTAGAATAGATATTCATTGTTTTAGTCAACATCCATTTAAGTAAATGTTATTTATTGTAAATAAATTAGTTCTCTCCTAGAGGGACCGAGTCTTTTCTATTATAAAAGAACTAATGTATTAAGATTTATTAGTTCAGTTCAATTAGTCGATTATTGTAAAAGTATACTCTTTCAATTCAATAAAATTCCATATTCAAGCGAAAACTTTGGTGTGTGACTTTCAGCATTGAACCTGATCAAAGGGAAGGAGAAAGGGCCACTCCTCCCCAATGATAAGGGATATTTACTAGTATTTCCTTTCTATAATCTTAAATGCATTTACCATTTCAACATTAAACTGTGTTAAATACCTTTAAATTATGTCTTTAATATTATTTTTCTCTCAATGCATTTCATTTCCCTATTACAGTAAGTCTATTATTTAGTTTATTTTGTTATTAAATATGTTTTGAGAATAATTCCTACTATTCCCTTTGTTGCAAAAATCCATGGACACCGCCCTAGACTGACGAACATGATATAACTAAAGTGCAAGTATCAACGATGCTCGTCACTTTTTGGTGTTGTTTCTGGGGAATTCAAGGTGTTATTAAAGGTTAAAGGTGATAACTAGAAGTGTTTTCTGGTTTTTTGGTAAGATTCCATTTAGAAATTTTATTTCTATAACTCTTTCTTAGGAAGTAAGAAGACCTTGTAGTGATAACAGAATCCTCTATGCTTTGGAGTATGTAGAACACAAATAATTAAGTTAAGAATTAATGGTCAGGGAACTATCCTCAGTATGATAGGGTTTTATGTTTAGAAATAGATACCATAGAGGTAGATTCATTAGGATAAATCTTCAAAAAAACCCTCAAAACCATCATGTGGAACAACTTGTTGACCAAAGAAGGATGGTTAATGAAGTAGAGAACTCCAATGGTGTAGAAAATGGAAACACTCCAGTTGGTAGAATGTTTACCTAACCCATAAAATTAGATCCTAACGATTAGGCTCCTATGAATAATGTATCCCCCTCAATCTTACCAACCTTGCAGGGATTAGTTTCACAAGACCTTGATCAATTCCTTTTAGAATTCAAGGTCATGTTCCAAACTTATAATTACACTACTAATTCCTAGAAACTCAAGTTATTTCCCTCCACTTTAAAATATGCAACTATGAGATGGTTTATGGGCTCAACCCCTAACTCCATCCATATTTGGGAGGAGATGGAAATAGTTTTCATGGACAAATATCAAGAATACTGTAGAGTTGGGGACAGGGAGGAAGAACTTTTTACAATTCAACAAAAGGAATATGAGAGTGTGGAGGACTATCTTGATAGGTTCCCTCTTCCTTCATGGGAGGTTTGGTACTAGTCTAGATATTAATCTGCTTAAAACTCTATTCCTTAAGGGGTTGGATGAGGACACACATGAAGTCGTCAATCTTATAGGGAAGGGAGACATGAACAAACTAGAATTTACATAAATCATTGACCTTTGTAGGAATTACTCTCGAACTCTCCCAAAATTTTGTATAAAGAAAGGAAAAATGGTCGGTGGTGATATATCATTTTTTAGGGAGAGAAATTACAAATTTTAGAACATATCTTTTGGTTCAACTCAATACAACTATGGATAGAGAGAAATCCAGAAATATAGAGCCTTTATTCATCTACTACCCAAGATTTAGAGACAAACATAGACTTAAGGATTGCCCCATAGACAAGAAATACATTTGTCTTCTTAGTGAACTCAAGCATGCCATAAACCAATGTGGATTACTTCCCTTGTTGAAGAATCATCTAAAAAAGAACACACAAGATGAATCTGAGTTTAACTATATGGCTCAAAGGCAAGGACAAAATTTTTAGTCCAACCAAAATCAGTCCTACATCAAAAAATCACAATGGGTCCCAAATCAATGGAATGCACTATGGCCATATCCCTAACCTTGGGTTCAATAAGCCCTACAGGAGTGAAGCCCACAGTGGAATGCCCCACCAAATTATTATCAACAAACTTGGGCTCCACATCTAAAGATTCCACCATTTCAACAGTTTAATCCTTAGTACCAACAACAGTGGAATGTACCCCAAGGATCTGGGTAGTAGTATTATAATCAAAGAAGACCCCAAGGTCAACAAGTTTTATTGACTAGACCTACAAATGTTTCTCCATCTGATCAATCTACCCAGCCACAGATACCTGTAAAAAATTGTGGCAAATCCCAAAAATGTGAGATAAGGTTACCTAGTGTACACTGTGGAATTATATAAAAATCCCATACTAAAATTTTTGGATTGTAATAAAATCTTGTTGCATTCAGGGAAGATCACCTCAAAACCTTCATCTCATGTGATAGAAGAAATCCTTGAAGAAACCAAAAAATTAGAAGAAACGTAGCCTAGTATTGTTGTTGAAGAAACTCTTCAACCAAACATTGACATTCTCTTTCCATCCAAACTCTCATAAAAACACAGTACTATCAAAACTATCAAAGAGCTATGTTTTAATACTCTAGGAAGAATAAATAATCAACCTAAAACCATCCATGTTGATGGGAAACTTGTTATTATTATAGAAGGGAATATGACCCGTCCTAAATACGGAGACCCTGGAAGTTCTATTGTTATAGTTTGCATAGGAGATGTCCAAATTCCTAATGTCCTAATTGACCTATGAGTTGTTATCAATGTTATGACCACACATGATTTTTCCAAGCTATTACTTCCTGAACCATAGTCAACCTCCATATTATTACAAATGGCAGATCAGTCTGTAAATAAGCCAAAGGGAATTATAGAAGATTTCACCATCACTATTGAATCCTAGGACTATTTGATATACTTCATGATCATAAAAAAGAAGAATAAAAATATTGGATACCCAATAATTCTAGGACGTCCTTGGTTAGCCATAGCTTCTACCATCATTGATTGTAGAATAACGAATATGGAGATTACAAATGGGCAA
Organism: Taxus chinensis; assembly: GCA_019776745.2. Classification (NCBI taxonomy): domain Eukaryota; kingdom Viridiplantae; phylum Streptophyta; class Pinopsida; order Cupressales; family Taxaceae; genus Taxus; species Taxus chinensis. The sequence goes on from CM034152.1 coordinate 649,288,288, forward strand.
GATTCAAAAAAAATTATCAATATGCCATGTTGCAAACCCTTTTGCTATAGATAATAAACAATGGTGTAAGGACAATTTAGATGATTTAGATCACATCATCTCTTTTCTAGCCATGGTCATAATTTAATAACACTTAGATTAAATTCAATATGGTGACCATGAGCCCTACGCTGGACATAGTATAATTCTTGTGCATAAGTCTTGTGCTATATTCATTTCGAGTCTTGCACTACAACTAATGGAAACAAGAGATGATTTTATGGATGAAAAAACCACACCATCATCTATCCTTTTTCACATAATATAGATATGATCGATTCCATCAATCAAAACATTACTGTTGTTCACAAATTACTTTCACATAGGTTTCCATTGAATGTATTATTGAGAGAATATCTTGTTGTAGATTCTCTTCATCCAGCTACCAAACAACTACCTATTTTCCCAAGGAAAACATTGACAATTAAAAGTTGGCTGACGAATCAGGAAGAGAGTACCCTATTTGAACTCTTATGCTCTCATCCCCAATATTTTTCTTGGGAATATAGTGACATGAAGGGTATTCATCTTGGTATTTGTACACACCATATCTACACTACTTATTCTAGACCATTCAAGCAACCTCAAAGAAGGATAAACCCTTCTCTAAGAGACATTGTGAAAAATAATATTGAAAAGCTTCTAAAGGTAATTAATAGACATTTTAATTTAGTTCAGAGATAGGTATTTTAAAAAAATTCATAGATACAAGCAGAAAAATGATGGGAGGAGGAAAGGACATAAGAATTTGGCAACACTTAATGCATTGTTTTACCTATGCCAAAAATGATCAAACAAGGAATAAAACATGCATTTGGCCCAAAAACCATGAACTCTGCAACTTTATTCGTAGGATTTTAGGAGAATTGGTGAGAATGTCCAGTCGAATACACACATATACATACTAAAGGAATCTACTATGATACCTACTCGAATACATACATATATATACGTATACATATACATGTACATACACACTTGTGTGTGAGTATACATGTGTGTGTGTGTATACGAGTCTCATATGCATTGTATTATCATATGGTAGTGTTGTACATGTACTATACTCCAAATCAAGTAGACTATACTTGTAATCAATGAACCAAAAGTATCAAAAAAAATTAGGTGATAATATGCTAGATACATAGGCTAGTGATGAATCACTTGTCGTGGATGATATTACAATAAGTTTCAAGTAGAGGAATCAAGTCTGCAAAGATGGAAAATAGATTTAAGGTGAAAATTGTATACACGCTGTGTGTATACCACATAATAGAGAAAAAAACTATCTATAGTCTTCAATTTTATGGGAACTCAAGGAATTTGTTGTCGTGATACATACTCGAATACATACATATACATATATATCCATCACGCACATACACACACGCATGTACGAGTAAACATGTACATATGTATATTTATATTTATATGTACGAGTATACATGTACATATGTATATGCATATGTCTCACATACCTTGTATTATCATATGGTAGTGTTGTATGTGGTATACACATTGTGTGTATACCACATAACAAAGGGAAAAAAATTGTCTATACTCTTCCCTTTGATGGGTAGTCAAGGAATCTGTTGTCCTACTCGAATATATACACATACATATACAATACATATACACGTACATACATGTACATGTGCGCATGTGTGTGTGTGTGTGTAATTGCATGTGTATGTTCATGCATGCATATTGTGTTCAATGAAAAGTTGCAAAATCCATGGACATGGGGTAAGAATCTCTAAAAAAACCCCAAATGATCTTAACAAACTAGTCATTGGACCATCATATAAGAGATAAACAAGGATTCATCACTTTGCATACATTAGTATTGAAAGAAACAAGCAAATCTAGAATATTTAGTAATCCTCTACTATTGAAAGCTTTAAAATGAACCTAGGAAGGATTCTAAGCAATCGGTTTGTGATTATGAGAATGGGATCTCACCATTAATGGCTTCAAGGCTAATGGTTCTTCCCATTTACTCAATGCTTACTGTGTACTGCAATGGAAAAAAACAATATCTCAAATAAAACAAATGAAATAACTCTAAACCCTAAGCAAAATACTATAGTTTATGTTAGGAAGAAGGAGAGTTATTAGAAATGAGAGGGGCTAGTGGGATATTTATAGTTTTCCATTTGGGAAAATGGGGGAATTTCGGTGCATGTGGGACTAAAAGGGAGTAAACAAGTTGATTAGTGAGTCAAAGTAAGATTTGACTAGGTTTCTAAGAGGTTAATCATGGTTTAGGGTAATTTACCTAGGTTTAGGCTAGTTAATCCTATTTAGAGAGGAATTATGGTTTTAAGAGGGTTTTAAGAGGCCTAATCAATCCAGTGAAATGGATTGATAGTCTAGGAAGTTAGTAAAATTGGTATAGAAGGGAATGAGAAGATGGTTTAGTCAATAAAAGGCTATACTAGCATGTTTAATTGATTTATAAGAGGAATACGACAAAAAGAGTGTCGTAAAAGGGGAGTTAGATAGGTCTAACTTATGGTATGTCGTCAATTTGCAAGGAGTGAGAATAATTAGTGTCATATTAAGAATAATAGTGCTTTGACCAACTACGAGTGTCTACATTTTCCCCTCTTTTGGGTGACGTAAGCTACGTCGCTTCAAAGAAAGTAGACAAACATAAGTAAATGAAAATTCTGGAAGGGGTAGAAGAAAAATTAGTTAGCTCAAGGGATGCTCCCTCGAGTGTCGACGGTGTGATGGAAGAATCTCGATCGACGATCGAAAAGAGAATAGAAGAGAAGATGAGACAACACCAAGAAAAGGGGATATTGAGCTATCCACAAACCAGTGCAAATAATTTTTAATCATCATTTTTCTTAGAATCTTCATCATCGGTCCTTTTTAAAATGTGAGCATACGACGGAAGTGTAAAATGACATGAAAATCTAAGATACAAAAAACCGTCTCTTTCTAAAATAACAACTCCATGCAACATATAAATCATGCAATGCAATACGAGAAGTAAATAAACTTATCTAATAGGTAAATAAGTACAATCACACATGCTCAAACCAACAACGTTCAAGATAGTTGCACAAATAATTTGTTATCGAGATGTAGTCCCAAATGTTTTTATAAACGAAAAGGGTTTAAAATAATTCCCAAAGAAATTTGTATATGAAAGGGAAAGGCTGGAGGACGCTTGGGTCCAATGGAAAATCAATGTCCACGATGAAAATAGTACCAAGAAACTGATAGTGCCCCAGAGTACAGACGAAGTAAGCAGCTTAGCTTTTGCAAATGATTGTAGAGTTGGGTGATCCGTGAGTCGTTGTTTCAAAACATGTGAAAATGTCAGCAAGATACGAGATGAGTGGTATGTGAGAGACACAGATTTTTGCTTCAAATGACCTTTTTACCAATTTTAGTCCATTTTTGAAGTGTTTATGATTTTTTGGATTTTTGGATGATTTTATAATAAAAAAAATTAAATTTTTTTATCGGTCAGAGGAATTTAGGAAATGGAAGGTCACCTAAAAGCACACGAAAATGCCCCAAAGTAAAGAGAACGGGCATCGGGTGGCAGTAAATATGCCCCGACGAGAAGACAAACAGTCCAACAATAATTATTTAAAAATAATCATGGTGCTAGATAAAAATAAAATACAAACAACACCTAGAAATATTTAAAAATGCCCCAAGGTGAAGATATAAGCGCTAGGTGGCAAATAGTTCCCAAGGGTGCTTTAGATGATATCATATGTTTTTTACATGAGATATTTTGGTAGATGCTTAGCATTTGGGATGATATTAGATGATATTGATGCGGGGGATAGATTTGTGATCATGTGCAACCCCTCTTTCCCCCATTGATGATATGATATGTGATGATTAGCTTAGTATACATGCATGATGTAAATCTTAGCATTGTTTGTATACATGATGTATCAGATGATGTTATATGTGATGAATGATAGATGGTAGATATGATGACAACATATGTGCAATAAACAAACACACAAACAAAATTTAACAAAACTAAACAAACTGAAAACTAAAAGTAATTTAATCACTACCTTGATTTTGTGGGATCGCATTGATATATTTTAAAATGTTTTTGGGTTATCTAGATCGATATGTTTTCAAGGCTATTGTTCACATTTTTTTCAAGGTTTCCCTAAGACAATGTTATAATGTTTCTGAAGATTTGTCCCTAGAAGGGAGATTTTCTGAATGTTTATATTTTGTGTATCTTTTTCTGAATGTTTTTGTATTTTCTAAGGTCATGTTCTGAAAGCAATGTACAAGGAAAAAGAAGCGTGGGTTCCCCCAACGTGATGTGTGAATATACAAAGGGCATAATGTCATGCACATATGTACAAGAAATTTTAATGTGAATGTTCCCCCAACATTAGACAGGAATATTCAAAGGCAAATCCCTCACGCAGATACAAGAACAAATAAGCCAGATCACGACTCGACGAATATGGATTCATTAGGGTTCTTAGACCTAGAAAAGGAAGTTATTCCTAGAAAGCAGTGAGGGTTACCCATTCTGATGCATGAGTAACTTGTGACCGACGAATCCTCCTTGAGCACCAAAAACCGGTTTTCACCCAAAGACTTACCCACTGCGACATAATTGTGTGGTTTTCACATGTGGACGACCTGTTTTTTTACCATTTTCTCAAATTTTTCATGTTTTTCTTGTTTTTTCTTTACTTTTCTAATTTTTAGTTCTTATCTGATATTCACACCATATTTAAGCATAGAAACGCTTGAGATGCATGGCATTCATAGGTTCCAGAAGTTCTTCACCATCTAAATATGCTAGTTTATAAGCTCCTAACCCATATTTAACAACCACTACATAAGGCCCTAGCCAGTTGACCTCAAACTTACCTTTATTTTCTCTTTCTTTAACGGTATTCTTCTTTTTTTTTTTCAACACTATATCACCTACATCAAATTCATGATGAATGATCCATTTGTTATATCCTCTTGATACTCTATTTTGGTAGACCTTGAGGTTATTAAATGCTCTTATACGTTTTTCATCCAACAGCTCTAACTTTCCTAGCCAAGAAACTCTATAGTCTTTGTCCTTATCAAGATAATCCCAGAGATATATTCTCAGCGAGTGAAGCTCCACTTCCAAGGGTATGATGGCTTCAGTGCCATAAACTAGGGAATATGGGGTCACACTGATAGGAGTGCAGATGGAGGTTCGATGGGCCCAAAGGGTGGGATGTATCTGTAAGTGCCAATTAAGGACAATATTATTTACCATTTTCTCCATGATTCGTACAAGGATTTTATTGGTAGCTTCAGTTTTTCCATTACCTTGGGGGTAATAGGGGTATACCACTTGAGTTTAATATGGAAGTGTTAACACAATGTCTTAATCGTTTTATTTTTGAAGGATTTACCATTATTAGTGACAATGGTGGAAGGGATACCATAACAGAAGATGAGATGGTTCATGATGAATTTGAAAATTTGCACACCAATGACATAAGTAAGAGGCACAACCTCTACCTATTTAGTAAAATACTTGGTGGCGGTGATAATGTGGGTGTGGCCATCTAAAGAAGAAGGATGGAGCTTCCCTATGAGATCCAGGCCCCATTTAGAAAACAACCAAGGTGTTGCAATGGGTTGTAAATCATGTGGTAGCGCATGTATCAAGTTTCCACACTTTTGGCATAGCTCACATTTCTTGATGAAATTACAACAGTCTGCTTCCATGGTGGGCCAATAATAACCTACTCTTCAGAGTTTCTTAGCCAAGTCCATACCACTAATGTGTGTTCCACAAATACCACTGTGTACTTCCTTAATAGTGTAGATTGAGTCAGTAACATCCAAACAATGAAGAAGATTCCCGTCGTATCCACGATGATAAAGGGTTCCTCCTAGAAGGGTATAACGGGCTATACAACAGATAAGGGCCTTCTTCTCATAATGGGTAATGTCCTGGGGAAATGTTTCATCTTGTAAGTATATAAATATAGGGTCATACCAAGGGGAGTATGGACCAACAATTTCACATGCCAAAAAAATTCTGGCATGTCGTATGTGGGTATTTGTAAATGATCTACCAACAAAGGAATTTTCCTTTCCTGAGGTGGAATGTGCAAGAGAGACCCAATTGTAGCCATAACATCTATTTATTTATTATGTGACCTCAGTTTTTTCTCAAAGACAGTCTATGTAAAATACTCCTTCAAGGTTTCAACCAATTTCTTGAATGGAACAAGTCTCTCAGCTTTGACCTTATACTCATCATTAACTTCTTTAATGATAAGTTGGGAATCCCCAATGATTCGTAGCTATTTGATATTCCAAATAATAGCCAACTTGAGGGAAAAAATGAGTGCCTCGTACTCTGTAATGTTATTAGTGCAAGGGAATCCCAAAAAAAAATCTCTCAGAATAACCTCACCTATGGGAGTGACGACCATTACCCCTGACCCCGATCCGTGGAAGGTGAATGATCCATCAAAATGGACTTTCCACTCTACAGACTCTTCAAAATACATCGTAAATGCATCTAGAAGGTCCAGACAAAAAGGTTCCATTCCTGGTAGAGGAGCTTCTTCCAATTGATCCGCCAATACCTATCCTTTCAAGGACTTCTAGTTTACAAACTTAATATCAAATTCACTTAGGAGAATGATCCAATTAGCCATTCGTCTCGTAAGGGTGGGTTTGGATAAAAGGTACTTGAGAGGGTCATATTTGGATATTACATTGGTTTTTTTATTAAGGACATAGTGGAAAAGTTTCTAAAAGGTGAAGACGACTGCTAAGCAGGCCTTTTCAATCTGTCGGTAATTCAGCTCATAGGAAATCAAGGTGCAACTAAGATAATAAACTGCCCTTTCTTTGTGGTCTAGGTCATATTGGGAAAGCAGTGCACCAATAACAAACTAGGTAGCTAAGATGTATAAGAGGAGAGGTTCACTTGGGGTAGGCGGCATGAGTACAAGTGGGTTGACAAGGTATTTTTAAGTTGTGAAAATGCCTTTTGACAGTCTGGTCCCCAGTTGAATGCAACATCCTTTTTGAGGAGATGTGTAAGTGGGTGGCACTTATCCGCAAGTTATGAAATAAAACGGCAGATTACCTAAATTTCCCCTTGTAAAATTCTCAATTGTTTGAGATTTATAGGTGGAGGCATTTATGTGATAGTTGTAACCTTGGCAGGGTCTACCTCTATTCCTCTTGGCAGGAGCTTCCCTGACAAAATGCCAAAGACACACTTCCTAGGATTCAAGCATACTTTATAATCCAAGAGACGCTGGAAAATACATCTCAGCACTTCAAGGTGCTCTCCTCTGCTTTTTTACTTTGTTAAAATATCATCAATGTAATCATCCATGATGTCATTCATCATGTCATGGAAGATGAAATTCATTATGCGTTGATAGGTGGCCCCGACATTCTTGAGTCTGAAATGCATGACCTTGTAACAAAATTTTCCCCAAGGGGTGATGCAAGTTGTCTTATGTTTATACTCCTCTGTAATCTTGATTTGGTTATAACCTAAAAACCATCCATTAGGGACAACATTTCATAACCAACAATGGAATCAACGATCATATCAATGTTAGGAAAGGGGAATTCATCCTCGGGACATGCTTTATTGATGTCATGGAAATTGATGTAGATCCTTATGCCAACAGGTTTCTTCTGAATAGGGACTATGTTAGATATCCAATCCGAATAGGTAAAGGGCTTAATGAAATCAGCAGCTAATAACTTTTCCAGTTCCTCCTTGACAAAGAGTGCAATTTTAGGGTTCATCTTTCTTAACTTCTGCTTGATGGATTTGGCATCTGGGTGCATAATGAGGTTGTGCACAATCAATTCTAGGTCCAAATCAAGCATATCAGCATATGACCACGTAAATATATCTCCATATTATCATAATAGCTCTACAAAAACCTTTTTCTCTTGAGCTAAGAGTGAAGCTCCCAACTTTATCATTCTAGGTTCCTCTTCCGAGCCAATGTTAACACTAATGGTTTCTTCCACAAGCATATTAGAAGTATCCTCCATCTAGGTAGGATCATGGGGAAGAGTAAGATTAGCCTCCTTAGGTGGCTCATCATCATCCTTGAATGGGTAGATCATTTTGTCCATAGGTTCTTCGTTCTATTTGTCTACAAGTTCTTCGAAAAGTATGTCGCTATGAGAATTGTGTTTATTCCTTGCACAAGGTTTCTCTTAAGTATTCTTACTTTTTTTTACGACTTTCCTATTCAAGTGTCCACACATCTCTGCCTCTTCTCTGAAGTATGCACAGGTGTCTAGTTAAATTGTAAATCCTTTCTTGTGATCCCCAGCCAGAATAGAATCCCTGAGTCCCATTAACTCTGCAAATGCCTCGTCATTCTCAAAGAAATCAATTGGCATGTGAAATTGTTGATCCCAATCTACAAGTTTGGGATATACAAGGGTTACATGGTAATTGGTTTGAGGATTGGATTTGGATAAAGTAAGGACAGCTAAATCAAGGAATAAGTTAGTGGAGGAAAGATCCTCATAGAGGATACATTAGGAATCCACGTCGCTATCGGAATGAGATGATTCATCCTCACTATCATAAGAGGTGGCATCATCATGTGGTCTTATTCCAAGACCGTGTTTTTCTGATTTGAAATGAGGGATAGGAATGGGTTCTAATATCCCTTGCACATTTATTCCATATCCAAACCCATTATAACCCATGACGTACATCATATGGTGGCCTTTGACGTATAGCGGGGCCTGATGGCATGAAGCCATGGTAACTTTAGGTACTCTGCTGGTGGAATCTTCTAACATCTTTTCCTCAGATAAGAAACCACTAGGAATGAACTTCTCCAATCGTTTAAGGCATTGATCTCGAGTGCTTTTGAATTAAAAATAGGGTTTTCCACTTTTCCTAGGCGACACTGATAAATCTGATATTAATATAGCTTATTCAAGGGTGAGCGGTTTTCCTGGGCCATATTTTTCCAACGTTTCCTCCCATGATACGAAAGGGTTGATCAATGAAGGAAAGTTTTGATTGCAAGGAGTGAGTGAATTTGGATCCACACGTTCCTGGATAATTTTTGTTTGCAAAGGAACAACAATGTCTGCAAAAGGGCATTCATAAGGTGCACGAGAAAAATTGTGCAAGGCTCTGCAATGGGTAAATTGTTCTAGATCACCCTAAATGGTGATTATTTTTCCTTTATGGCACATTTTGATACACTGATGGAAATTTGAATGAATGGCCTGCACGGCATGGATCCATGGGTGTCTTAAGAGCATGTTGTATGGTAGGTCCAAGTCAAGGACATGGAACGTTGTATCATTACAAATCGGCCCTACTTCCATTGGAACTACTATAGTGACTGCTGACTCTCACTCCTCATTATCATAGGCCATGATTGTAATATTTTTGGCACCTAGATCAATTTCTGAGTGGCCTAGTTGCTTAACCAGCTTCAAAGTACAAATGTTTAAACCAGATCCACTGTCTACAAGTACTCTCTTGATCTTGTGATGGGTAACAACTACTTCTAGATATAAGGGTAAGTTGTACTCTGGGTCATTATGCAAGATTGTAGTGTGATCAAAAGTGATATGATCATTGGAGTCAAGGTGTGTAATCATGGCTTAGAGGTGCATGGGATCTACATTGGTGGAGACTCCCGAACTATGCATCATTTTATATAATATGTTCTTATGGGCAGTACAGATTTTGAGGAGATCTAAGATTGATATCCTAGCGGGTGTCTTCTCTAACTGGTCTATAAAATTGTGCTAACCTTCCTGAGGGACAGGTTGGGGATCTGGTATGATTAAATGAGCACATATTGTCCCTACTACACAACTCTTTTCTAAGATCCTAATAGTATTGACATGTTCATCAAATAAACGGATACATCCTATGAGAGAATCGAAGGGACTATCATTAGTGGGATAAATATAAGCAACAATCCTATATTCATTGGAAGTTTGTCTATGATCTGGCTTCCTTTTCTTTTTATTTGCATGGTTGGGAAAGGGCTCTTTAAAGATGCCCCATTTCCTCATTTGGCCCTTGTCCTGAGTCAAGGGGAGAATCTACGGTGATTTTACCCTCTTTAATGAGGCCTTATATGTAATGGTGTAGTCTCAAGCATCTATCTATCTTGTGCCCTTTAATGTGGTGGAAGTCACATTACTCATGTTCTTTGAACCAAATGGCTTTGGATAATTTTCTGGGTATGGTACCCTCGCGGTTTGATACTTCACCATGTTTACGTTATCTAACTATTTCAGTATGGCAGATAGGGATTCTATTAATGGCATGAATGTACATTTAGTGGGTGCCTTGGGATGAGGTCCTTGTGAGAGCTTTAAAAGAGGACCATTCTTCACAGTTTGGACTCTTTTGGCATCCGTAATGCCATCTCCAATGACATGTTTGTTTTTTTGAAGAACTTTAGTTTATATAAGGTTTTTTCTTCATGTTTGTCTTTGAAAACCATTTTAAGTGTTCCCTTTACGATGAGGGCATTTTTTATTTGACTTCCCATCTCTATAACTTCTTCGAAGTTAGAGCCGTAATGCATTTGCAAATGGAAGGCTATCTTTGGGTTCAAGTTAGGCACAAATATGCTTACTAGTTGTTTTTCTAGAAAGGCACAAGGGAAACGACTTGCCAACCCTCGCCATCATTTTCAAAAGCTCACAAATTTCTTGTTGGGCTTCTGCTTTACATTGTAAAGGTTGTTCATTGTGATATCATTTTCCATGTTGTAGGAATAATTCCATATAAATTTTCCTACTAACGCGGGCCAAGTTGTAATGGAGGCCTTGGGTATGCTAAAGAACCATTCCAATCCTAGTGCCCCTAGGCTGCAAGGGAAGATTCTTATTAAGAAGTTATCATTGTATGCGACCTCTTGACAAGCCATATAAAAGTCTTTTATATGATCACGAGGATCACCTTTGCTTTTACATTTATTGAATTTAGGAACAGTAAAATGCTTTGGGAATGGTTTTCGTAACATGTCCTTATCGAAGGGGTAAGGGCATAGTTCTTCATACAAATATTTCCTACTATGTCCTATGTTTCCCTCTTGAAGCATAGTAAGCGTGTATTTCATTTATTGTAATTCCCGTTCAATGATTTTTTCTTTGGTAGGTGACATTGGCGTTCACCACTTTAAAATTCACGTCACTATATGGATCAAAGTAGAACTCGCTAGATTTCGTTTTGAGTTTGTCTTGTATACATTCCTATTTGAAGAGCCTAAGTTTGCTAATTTTTGGCTTAGTTTTAGGATCTTTTTTTGAAGGATCTCTTCTTCAATTAAAGGATCCTCTTCAACATCGAACATGGGAGGTAATGAGGCTTTTTTCTCAATCTTCATTTTATGTGAAGCTTTGTAATAAGGTCTTTGTGGATCACCAAGTGGCTTGGATGGGTCTCCTTCAGCGGTGTTATGATGTTAACTAGAAGTAGAAGCATACCCCACATAAAAGGGGTTATCTATGTCTAATATGGATCTTCTTTCTTCTATTTTATGATTAATGACCTTAGTTTGTAGTTCGCATTCTAATTCTAAGACTCTTGCGAGGACTTGATACTTGTTGTAATAAAGGAGTTTGTCAAAGAGACCTAGGTATAATTGGTGTTGTTCTTCAGAAGAGTCAGACTCCTCTTTGCTATGATAAATCAACAGATCTGTGTCTTTAACCTGTGAAAAGAGAGGTGTTTAGTATTTCCGCTAAATGGGAACGATTCAAAAGGATTTTCTCCTAAGTCACGATCATTTGGTTTGGATGTCGTCTTCACTATTCTAGGCATCACTAGTCAAAGTGATACTAGATTTTGTCTAAATGTCCTTCAAAGTTTGCATGAAACCTAGGCATATGTTTGTGTAAGTTGTTTAATGTGATGTTGAAATAACCTAGTGTATTCTAGAAGTAATGTTATGCAGTTTTTTTATGATTCAAAGAACACTCATATGAATACTCAAATGCAATGATCATTCGAATTGTCATTTTGCCAATTTTATACCCTAACTATGATTCCGATGAAGGATCCAGAGCGGATAGTGACAATATCGTATCAATACGCAGATCAAGTGATAATTTTAATAAGGCCTAAATATTAAAGTGGTACTGACTCAATCTCTCGACGAGGTATACTAAAAATAGTTTAACTGCCGATGAAAGTTAAGTTTTCTAAAAAATTGAAGTTGCGAATATGTATAGCATAACAACACTATTTTGATACATTAACCAAGCAAGCAAGGTGTTAGTATCAAGATGATGTTATTTCAGTATATATAATACAATATCAACACTCTAAAAAAAAATTAGATAACGTCGGATTTAAAACAAAGTACGAGTATATCAAAAAAAATTAGTTGCGTGAGTAGCGTAACCACGTAATAAAGGGACTTATATCAAGTTATCAAGAAATTAAAAACACGATGTAAGTACCAAAATTGTGTGACTAAAATGCGAGCAAAAAACTATCAACTTAAGGAGAGATAAATGATGAACCAAAATCGCAATAGTGAAGACAATCTTAAAATCAATATCAAAGGACTATCAAAGATACAAAAATGTACTTGTGCACTTTAGACGTTTAACAACCCATCCGCAAATATGGATGGGCATAAATAGATTAAAAAGTGGCAAGTACTATCTTTGATAAAGCGCGTGAGGTATGCTTCCTTCTCTCCCCAAAAATGAGTGGTGAGAATACAATAGAATAGATCAAAAAGATGAAAATAAACTAAGCGCCACTTGAGCAGAGTTTTGCCTCATCCGAAGGTGAGAATGAAACTGAGTTAAGTGAGACATCATTTAATTTTGTGATGGAAGGAACTTAGTTCTAACTTACATGGGTTCTTTTCCTTGTTCGAAAAACAAGGTTCAGACTCCAAGTAAGTTGTCACTTCGTGATGGTTTGACGTGACAATGGACTAGCAAAGTGGGCTCCAAGACATAATGGATTCCCTAATAAGATCTCAAAACTAGGTGTCACAAGTTGTCTAGGAAAAATTTCAATTTACCCAAAGAGTCGCACTGACTAATTTGGGAGTATCTCGGCTTTAATTTACCCCCTTCTGATACAATGAAAAACTAGTGCGTTCAGTTGTACCATCACTGGGGTTACGATACAGACAACTTTAACTCTAACTTACAATGTGAAATATAATCAAGTGGGTGAGCGGAGCGCTTCCTGTTTCATTGACGAGGTTACTCAGTGGAGGATTACTTTCAGGTTCCTGGAACCACCCCCATTGTTGTAGCTTAAGGAGTTATGCCAAATGGGTTATGTTCCAATTGAGTGGATAGGGACGTACCCTTTTCTGAAACCTGCAATATAGTGTGAAGTGAAAATGGTGTGTTTTTTATCTTGCTTAACTTAATGTGATTTTAAGTAGCTCATTGTTTGGCAACCTGCATGACTCCTCCTTTATTTGACAAGCGTTATACCCTACATGTAAGGAGTTAGTAATTTTCCATCAAATAAAAAAAGAGTTTGCATGTTGTTTTTTATTCCTAAGGTCACCAAAAAGGCGCAAAGGAAGAGCATACACATGAAAACCCTACTAATATAAGACTTTGTGAAAAGTACTTCAAAAGGTAGAGTTCGTTTTAGCCAGCTTTGAAATATTACCCAATTATTTAAACGTAAATTAAGTGTTTTTAAAAGTGACAAGGTGTTTTTAGAAGTGTTTTTTATTCCCAAGATCACCTAGAAGGTGCAAGGGAAGAGCATACGCATTTTGAAAATCCCCTTCTAACTAAGAAAATGAAACACTTAAGCTACTTTAGTCAAATAAAACCAAACATAAACCTACAATTACTTGTTACAACTTGCAAACAAGTTACAAAACTAAGAAAAATTAGGAAATTCCATAAATCTATTTTTTGCATTTTTTCAACAATTTTTAGTATTTTGAATTTTTGGAGGTCTCCGGGGCCCTTTGGGATTTTGATGATATAAATAATGATACCAAAGCTATATTAATTTTGGAACTTCCCTCAAAAAAATTACTTCGTTCTCTTTCTGATGCCTATTCAAATTCTGAAAATGGGTCAATTGGTCAAAAGATATGACCCAAACTAGGAGCACTAAAAACTATATGAGCAAATCCGGATTAAACAGATATACCTACACACCCTTCAAGGTGTATGTGCATCATTTTGGGTATGTGCATGTGGGTTATGGTGCCTGCACTCCTCCATGTAAACCTAGCGGTTCTGTAGGGTGCCTACGCTATCCGAGAGATGCATGTGCTAGCATAAGTGTGTTTATGCTAGAGAATAGGTGCTTGCACCAGTGAAGCAGAAAATGGTAAAAGTTATGAAATTGTGTGTACTGGTAGAGGGGTGCTTGTGCTAGCAATAGGGTGTATGTGCCACGGTTTGGGAGGGTGCGCACATGTTAAAAAATTTGACAGAGGGCCGAGAATACACAGGGTGCTTGCGCGTGGGTTTGGGTGCTTATACGCCTAGTAAAAATGACAGGTTACAGGGTGTCTATGCTAGCAGAAGGGTATGTTCATCATGATTTGGGTGTGTGCACTTGATTTCAAGTACCTGCATGTGGTTTTGGGTGCTTGTGCCCCTCTGCTAAAAATGATAGTATGAATGTGCATGTGCTGGTAGAAAGGTGTATGTGCCCCTACCTAAAAAACCACCAAAAAACACGGAAAATGAAACTTTAAAAGTGTAAACAAGTTAGAAATTAGCCATTAAATTTAGTTTCTAGCATAAACTTAACAAAGAAGCATGAAAATTATGGTTAACTACATCAAACCTAGATAAAAAGCTCAAGGCAAAATATTTAAGCCTACAAAAACATGTAAAAAGTTAGAAACTAAAATAAAAGCTTCAAAATGACCCCATTAATGGAGGATGAACTAAGGGTCCCACCGGGCGTGGCAAATGTGTTCAATGAAAAGTTGTAAAATCCATGGACATGGGGTAAAAATCTCTAAATAAACCCCAAAGGCTCTTAACAAACTAGTCAATGGACCATCAGATAAGAAATAAAAAAGGATTCATCACTTTGCATACATTAATATTGAAAGAAACAAGAAAATCTAGCATATTTAGTAATCCTCTACTCTTGAAAGCTTTAAAATGAACCTAGGAAGTATTCTAAACAATCAATTTGTGATTATGAGAATGGGGTCTCACCATTAATGGCTTTAAGGCTAATGGTTCTTCCCATTTACTCAATGTTTGGTGTGTACTGCAGTGGAAAAAACAATAGATCAAATAAAAGAAACGAAATAACTCTAAACCCTAAGCAAAATGCTATAGTTTATGTTAGGAAGAAGGAGAGTTCTTATAAATGAGAGAGGGTAGTGGGCTATTTATAGTTTTTCATTTGGAAAAATGGAGGAATTTTGGTGCATGTGGGACTAAAAGGGAGTCAACAAGTTGATTAGTGATTCAAAGTAAGATTTGACTAGGTTTAGAAGAGGTTAATCATGGTTTAGGTTAATTAACCTAGGTCTAGGCTAGTTAATCCTATTTAGAGAGGAATTAAGGTTTCAAGAGGGTTTTGAGAGGCCTAATCAATCCAGTGAAATGGATTGATAGTCTAGGAAGTTAGTAAAATTGGTATAGAAGGGAATGAGAAGATGGTTTAGTCAATAAAATGCTATACTAGCATGTTTAATTGATTTACAAGAGGAATACAACCAAAAGAGTGTCGTAAGAGCGAAGTTAGATAGGTCAAACTGATGGCATGTCATCAATTTGCGAGGGGTGAGAATATTTAGTGCCATATTAAGAATAATAGTGCTTTAACCAAACTACAGGTATCTACACATGCTTATCCATATACATGTATATGTACACGCATGTATATGTCTCACATACGTTGTTTATACATGATTATAGCTACCACAATTGTTTATTGTTTATATGTGCCACGTGGCAGCATAATGACAACCACCTGTAATCATTGCTTCTTCTCCATAGTTTTGCATTAAATGTTTCCAACTTCTAACATCCTTTCCTCATCCCATCATTTATCTATTCATATATGCCTTGGGATCGGCCTCAGGAATGGAGTTGTGTGACTATTTTAAAGAATGTTGAAATTGGTGGCTATCCTGGTGATAGGAAAGAGCACACACACTCCAGATGTACACTCCCTATGCATGCATGCATGAATGCATGCATGAGGTTTAGGATTCCACCCTAGATTAGGTGGTGCAGGTTTGGTTTTAACATAATATACTTGTTTGAAAAAGAAGGGTGGCATGCAACTGGTGCTATGAGGAGTGGTAAGCATGGAGACTTGTATATTTGGATGTCATGACCTCCAAAATACATACATCCATGCCTACCTCTACATCGAGCACCAGCCACATCCCACACTTCTTTTGCAAACACATGTATTATGTTAAAATCAAACCTACACCACCTCAGCAAGCTAGGGTCCCACCTCGTGCATGCATGCATACATGCACAGGAAATGGGAATCTGTAGTGCGTGCGTGCTATCCTGACGCCAGGATAGCCAGCTCAATGGTGACTAGGTTGACAGACTAGATGACGCATAGGAGGATACGAGTCCCACAAAGAGCTATGCATTTATGTCATTTGGTATGCATTAAGAATTGGGGAGAAGTATTACATCTTTAAAAAAATAGTCATGTGTTATGCATAAACACGTACTTATAGACATTTTAAAGTTGTTCATAGATAGAAATTTCTTATTATTAATCTGTTATATAGATTTGTGAAATGTTTTTTATGCATAAACATGTACTTATGGTATTAATAGCAATATACAAACTGTGTATACCACAGAAGAGAAATAAAAATACTCAAGCAATATACACACTATGTTATACAAACTGTGTGTATACCACAGAAAAGAGATACAAATACGTAAGCAATATAAACATTGTGATATACCTATAGTATCAATAACAAGATATAGACTATGATAGACACACTGTGTGTGGTATTTTGGATTATGATATACACACTATGTGTATACCATAGAAGAGAGATAAAAATACAAAAGCAATATACACAAGATATATGAAATATTTCAATAGCGTCAAAATTGTTCCACGAGGATCATGTGATATGGATGCAAGTCATGTCCTCATGTAGTCAGGATAGCGCAAGGCTCATTTTTGACACCTACATATTCATACACATAAATATACATATACATATATATATATATATATATGAATTTGTATATGTACGTGTATACATACACATATTCATAGATATGTACATGTGTGTACGGATAGACATGCATGCCCATGCAATTATGTCACCAGGGAACCATCTATCTTGAGAATGGTGTCGGATATCCTAGTGTCAGGATTGCATGTCACACATTCCTGGGAATGCGTGTGTGGTATACACACACTACATGCCTTAATTTTTTATTTGTTTTTTTAGTGTGGTATACAAACTTTGTATACCTCACTCATCAGGTACTCTGTAAAAAAATGTGGGATTAGAACGTGGGACCTCTTAATTAATATTGGAAGGGCCTACCAACTATGTTGCATATAGTGTGGCCCGGGACACACTACAAAAAATATATAATTAAATGATTCCTAAACTTGGTGTATATTGAACTTATATAATTATATGTTTTTTACAGTGTATTCCAGGACACGTCATAACATAGCTGATAGGTCCTTCCAATAATAATTAAGAGGTCCCATGTTCAAATCCCACACTTTTTTGTAGTGTACGCAATGAGTGAGGTATACAAAGTCTGTATACCACACTAAAAAACCAAATAAAAAACTAAGGCATGTCATGTGTGTATACTACACACTAATTCCCAAGAATGTGTGGCATGCAATCCTGACACTAGGATAGCCAATGCCATACTCATGATAGACGGCTCCCTAGTGATAGAATTTCATGGGCATGTGTGTGAATTATCATTTGTATCATCATCAACACACAAAACACGGTGTGTATGCCATAGTAAGAAAATGAAAAATAGTTTGGCTACCCCAACTAACACAAAAAAAACACAAAACACAGTGTGTATGCCATAGTAAGAAAATGAAAAATAGTTTGGCTACCCCAACTAACACAATAAAAACATGTGTGTGTGTGTGTATATATATATATATATATATATATATATATATATGCAC
Source organism: Taxus chinensis (assembly GCA_019776745.2). Classification (NCBI taxonomy): domain Eukaryota; kingdom Viridiplantae; phylum Streptophyta; class Pinopsida; order Cupressales; family Taxaceae; genus Taxus; species Taxus chinensis. Next base: position 649,306,457 of record CM034152.1, read on the forward strand.
ATGTCTCTGAATGCATATAGTTGTATTGAAAAGTTTAAATTTGCAATGCTGATAATGCAAAAAGAAAAAACTTCTTGTCATTTTTTTTTACGATGTATGCTTTTCCATTGTAAAGGTAAACATGGTTGTCATTTGAAGATAAAAAATTCATGGTGTATCTAATACCTCGGAAAACCTAACATGTTCATCGTTCATATTATATGACACTGATGGAAGAAAGAAATTAAGAGAGGCACCATTGTGTGAGATGGCAATATGAAGATCCACCAGGCTGAGTATAGGGCCTTGATATTGGGCCTTGAGGAAGCATTGCATCATGAAGTTTGAAACATTTGTGTTTTTTCTCATGATATGATTTTTTTAATCAAATGAATGGCGTATACCAATGTAAATATTTTTTTTCTTCATGTTCAAGCGCTAGAGATTATATCTCGCTTTGTGAAATGTTCATATGTACATGTAAAATTCAATAGAGGCAGGTTGGATGTATGTCAAGTGTCTAGGGCCACAACAAATGAAGAAGTGGTAGCATTGTTAGCACTTTCCATGGATGACATTGTAATATGATATATGTACATATTGTATTTCCTTTTTCTGTTATGTACAAATGATATATGTACATGTTGTTTTTAGTTATTGAATGGCTTAATATGTGTTATTTGTGAAGCATTTGTGTAATGGTAGACATAGATATTTTGTGGTAGGAATTATGAGGCCCACCGAAGAAATAATGCAAATTTTATCGCAAAATGATATATGTACACGTTGTTTTTAGTTATTGAATGGCTTAATATGTGTTATTTGAGAAGCATTTGTGTAATGGTAGACAAAGATATTTTGTGGTAGGAATTATGAGGCCCGCCGAAGAAATAATGCAAATTTTATCACAACATACTCAGAGGTTACATGCAGCATATTGTGCTATGGTGAGTACTCTTAGGAAAAAACATGTAGACACTATATCTATCCAAAATGTTATTGTTAAGTTGAATTATGATTGTTTGTGATCTATTGTTATTTAGCCAATATTGCAATCAGATTTTGTGAAGTTGCGTGTCATGGACATTGTATCTTCGTCGTAGGTAAGATTACAAGATTTTCATTTTCCCTTTTCATTGTTACATTTGAAAAATAGATAATTGTATTATATTTTATGTGGAAAATAATATATTAAGTAACCAACGCAATCTTATCTTAGGAACATGTTCCTAGGCCTCCACTTAGAAGATCAAAAAGAGGAAGGAAAATGATGCACCTTCAGATATCTTCATCGGTATGTGTGTGTACTTGATATAATAATCATTCTAACATTGATTTTTTAAAATTTGTTGGACTTTGGAATCATTTATTATGTCAGTAATTATTTTTATATGCTATGAATTATTGAGTGAAGGATGAGGAGGCTGCTATAACGAATGTTGTTTCGTCGTCACATGTATAGGCCAATATAGTTGTAGAGGAGGTAAAATTACTTTAATTTAAATTTGTATTTGTTATCGTAAATTAATTTAACGTGATTATATATTATTATCAATGTGTGTAACAAGTTTGTATGACTCACTACATGATTTTTGGAATGATTGTTACAGGAGGATGCACCCAGTGTTGTTGCTCCAAGCCATGCAAAGGATGCTCCTATCGTCGATGAGGTAAAATCAGAAAATTGAATATTGTAATTTATTGTTTTCATATATGTCCATTAATTATTGACTAATTGATTATATGATGTTCCTGAATAGGCCCCTCTTCACTATAGGAGGGAGCATAATGGGGATCGCATACTTAATTATTACGTATACCCCAGTTGCAACATAAAATTTTACGCTCTATGGCTACTAAATATCCACAAGGAAAATAACCATTTCCTACCTCATGTTCTCCCTGAGAGGAAAGGGAGAAAGTTTACTAGAAAGTATCTTCGGAGGGCCTCCGAAAAGTGGAGGCAATATAAGGAACAAAGAGAGGGAGACATTAATGGTGTGTTGCACTTGTGGTATATTATGCAGAGGCAAAACATGATACTTCATATTTGTAAGAGGCAAGGGAAGGAATCATTCAACAATCTTAGCAAACGCTGCAAGAAAGAGGTTTATGACGCCATGAGGGACTATGATTCGGAGAGTGTGAGGGCTAACAGGAGGGCAGACATTTTGGCTTTGAGAGAAAAGAAGAAAAATAGGGTAAGTTTGAGTAACGGTTTCATTTGACTCTTTTCTCATTGCGAGTACATAATTATTATCTCTTTATTATAAGTTACTTGTAATTTTCTTCACAGGTTGAGGAGGGTGAGATGGATGCAACAATGGAGGGGGTCATTCCCAAAAGATTTTGTAAAGGTGACTGCGATGTAAGTTAGTCGTTTTATATTTAGTTTTGTTATCTAAATCCTTGTTCATGAATCCTTCATTAACATTTTCATTGATACAACATGTATGTAGGAGGATGACATGCCTCTATTTCATCTTTATGAAAAATTAAAAAAAAAACGTAGAAACAAAACCAACAAACATAAAGGAAGTTGGGGTAAATAAAAGTGAACAGAAAATACATGAATTGTAATTTGTAATATTTTTTATAAAACCATTATAATAAAAAAATTATTATTTTGTATGTTGGTTCATCGTAAGGGGGTGATGAAGCGGAACCTTTTGAGTTGTTCGTTGATGTAGTAGTGCAAGAAATGGAGAGCATGGTAAGTCTTAAGCTGATTTTGAGTTTTTGAGTTTTAGTTCAAATTGGAAAATGGTGAGTTGAGTTAGCCTAAGTAAGGATTGGGGGATGTTATTAGGGTCCTAGTAGTTCATTCAAATGCCTAAGGTGGTCTAGGTATGCAAGAAATTTGAATTAGGAATTTTACCTCCAAAAATGTAATTTGAATTCCTACGAGGGCATCATGATGATTGTTGGCTTATAGAAGAAGTCTAAGTCAATGTTAAAGTATGGAATAATTAGGGTAACGTCTTTTATGTCCTAGGGAGTCTATTTGAATTCGTGATATTAGACCTAGGGTTTAAAAATTACTAGTTAGGGTTAGTATTCAAAGAGATTATAAGGTAATTTAGAAGTCTAAAGGGTAATAAAGCCTCAAAAGTGGGTGTAACCATTATGAAAGGCTATAAAATCCTAAAATGTAACTAAATTTAAGGAGGTTGAAGAAGAAGAGCTTGTATTGAGGCTTTGGAGAAGATATTTGGGAAAGATAAATTGGTGTTTTGTATATTTATTGTGGTTTGTTTGTTATTTCTCATTGTCTTGTATATTCTGGTTATCCTAGAAACTTTGGAGATGAAAGATATGGTTTGAAAAGTATTGTTCCAATATTAGTAAGGGTTTGAGAACCATTAGCAAGAAAGTGATCTAGAAGGAGTAATAGAAATAATGGAGCTCTAATATTTTGCATGCATCCTGCTAGAAATAAGATAATGTAAGTATTCACTGGTAAAAACTTATTGTTCAATATCTTACTACTAGAAAGAAGATAATGTAATTATTCACTGGTAAAAACTTATTGTTCAATATCTTACTAGAGATGATCAAGTTCCCATGAATATTTAATTAGGAGAGAAGGTCTCTAATTAATCCCTTTCTTATTTGTATAAACATATCAATCCAAATAGTCCATTCTATAGATGGGATATACAAAGTTTTATATACAATGTTAGCAACATATGGTTTGAATATCGTTAGTCTCATGCTAGTTCCTTAACCAAAATAAAATTTCTAGCCTTATAGACTCCCATTATGCCTTTCTAGACCCTGATATGGGCCTAAGACACCTAGTTACTCTACACTTCATCCCCTCACATGCTTATAGGCTTCAAGATTCTATCAAAGCATCCATAGCAAGCCAAAATCAAACTCAAGTTTCTATTTCTGTTCTATCAAAATGCTTATATGTTTCTATTCATTGTATGTACACTATTATATGCTTGAGGTGAAATTTATTTTTCAATATTACACTTCTAATCTTTTTCCACAATCAAGAGTGGAGGAGAACTTATTTCAAAGATTTTGGGAAAATCAGACTATGGGCTTATTAACCTTCTTCTTTTCTGATTATGAGTATTAGGTTTTACATCAATATGTTTCTTTTGGCCTTCAAATTGTTTTCCATCTTAACACACTTGACTCTGCTTGAAATTTATTGTAACATCATACACAAGTGGTTCATCACTACCCTCTATATCTAGCATATTATCACCTAAATTGTTTGATACTTTCGGTTCATTGATTGCAAGCGTAGTCTACTTGCTTCGGAGTGTAGTATACTTTCTTCGGAGTGTAGTCTATTATAACATACCATGTACATATGGTAGTGTTGTATGTGGTATACACAATGTGTGAGTATCACATAATAGAGGAAAAATACTATCTATATTCGCATACGAATGCAAGTAGATTATACTCTAAAGAAAGTAGCCAACACTCCGAAGCAAGTAGCCAACACATCAAATTATATCTGACAGTAACATAAAGTAAGTATAACTCAGACCCACTAGGTCTCTATAAACTTATGCACCCTAAAATTCATTGACAACAGGAAGTAAATGGGACCCATGGGATAGAGGAGAAAGAGGAGATGGAAATGCACCCCATTTTATAGGTACGGAATTAAATATCAGTTGATTATGTTTTTCGCATATACACGAACATTTAAATATGATTTATGTTTCTAGTTTGTGCAAGTAATTTAATGTGCATTAATTGTAGGCATCTCCCATTGGCCTCAATAGAGAAGGGGAAAATCATCCTTTGGTACATGAGGATTTACAGGTAACCTCTATGTGAAGTGGAATCAAGAATCTAAATAGTATTAAAAATAGGAATAAAGGTATAATATATAAATTTATTTTTGTTTCGACTAACTACCAGAATTATTTGAAGAGGATAAAGTGTTCCTATAATGCAGGGTATGGTGCTATCTATTGGTGATGCGGTGGATGTCTTGATGGTTAGAGAAGTGGTGGGCCATTGCAAATTGCACGTTGTTGATGATGATGCAGTTTGCCACCAGATGAAAGTTCCATCATGTTATGATGTTGTTAATATCCTCAGTGTCATCGATGATACTTTCCATCTCCTATTTCCTACCAGTTTCACGTGCATGTTGATCGACATTTTAGGGAGCTTTACCATTTGGCTACTTTGTGAAATGCAACGTAGTAGACCACCTTAGGTAATATATTGTTTGGAAATGTTTTACATGAAGTGTTGGCTTTGTGTTACTATTATCCTATATGAATTATAGTAACACAAACTGTCTAAATTTTCCAGGTTGATATGGTAGCCACCAAAAAATCACGGCAAACACCAAGTAAAAAAGTAACACTAGACTCCATACACAAGAACCCGAAATAAAAAACATACTTTGAAAGAGTTACCTCTGTTGCGTGTACTAGGAAAAGGAGGAAAAACTGATTGGATACAACTAACTTAATTATTTCAAAACAATATTATTAATTTAATGACAAACTTTTAATTGATAAATATTCACTTGTTTTAATATAATAACACTGACATTAACATGTGCTTGAATTGTGAATTTGTTGGATTTAATCGTGATTATAGTTGGCATAAGTGTTTTTAGTTTGAATATGCCATGATGTATCACAATGGGTGCATTATTCATGATTATACTTGTCACAAATGCTTTTTTGTTTTAATGTGCCATGTGGCATAGTAATGTGTTGATTATTCATGATTTTAGTTGTCACATTCTTTTTTTTCCATGTGGCATCACAAAGGAATGATTACTCGTGATTATACTAGTTTTAATGTGCCATGTGGCATAATAATGTGTTGATTTTTCATTATTTTAGTTGTCACGGTTTTTTTTTGCCATGTGGCATCAAAAAGGAATTATTACTCATGATTATACTAGTCTCAAAGGTTTTTTTATTTGAATATGCCATGTTGCACCACAATGGGTTGATTATTTATCATTACAAGTCGCACTTTTTTTGTTTTTTTGTTTGTATGTGTCATTTGGTACTACAATGACAACAACATGTAATCATCGCATATTCTCCATAATTTTTTCAACCATCATGTTAATTAGAACATTTTTTAACATGTGAACTATTTATTTCCTTTATTTATAGCAGCATACTAACCCCTTTGTTTATTTGTATTGTAGGAAAAACAAACCAAATATCTAGAACCGCATTGAGAGAATGGAGTAGGTACACATAAGAAAAATTAAAATCCCTATTTTTAATATGGTAAGTAAGTAATAGGTCTAACACCTTTGTTATGCCTCTTATGCATTTCAAAGAAGAAGAAAAAACTGAAATACAACCATATGATGACCATGTTATGCAAAATTTCAAATTCTTAGAGAACTTGATGTGTATGTTGGAGCTATAGATTCAGCTATGGAGAATTTTTTTTACTTTGCTTGTCTAAAAATGTAGGATGTCACTTATGTTTAGAAAAGGCTAAGTGTGCCGAGATAGATCATGACAGACATTTTGATGCAGACAAGCATGCAAATGTTATTTATTGTAAATTTCATGCAAAGTTTCACCTTAAAGATTAAAATAATAACCAATCTTTTTGGAAGATTGTGACTAGTGGCATTGAATGCCACAAGGTTGTTTGAGGTGAAGATTTTGATGGTACAATTGTTCTCATGTATCAAGCTAATATCTAAACTAAACCATGACCACAATTTATCATAACATTTTTAAACAAAGAAAAAGAGAAATTTGTTCCATGTTAAAAATCAAATGAAGAAAATTGTGATGGCTTGTTATACACTTAACATCTACACTTGTCATTACTACATCATGTATGATTGGATTATTCTCGGTTGGACAAATCTCTTTTGGAAAAATACAAGAGGAAGGCATCTCGACATCAAATGATTTTGATCTCTTGATGGGAGGTATTGTTCTGGATTCTGTTGATCCAATGTCCTCCCCTATCACTCCAATAACATGGTCCAAGCTTATTACTAGAAGCAATTTCAGAGCTGATGTGGGTAAAGACTTAACTCCAAAAGGGAGAAAATATAACAAGGAGAAGAGGGAGACCTTGGTAAAGAAAGAATAAATGATTTTACTATCTTAGAATATTATAGGGTTGAATAACCCCAGTAAGCAAAGAATTATGAATGATTTTAGGAACAAATAAAAACCTGATATTTTGATGATCCAAGAAACAAAGATGAGTACTGAAATATTCAAAGAATTGAGTAGGATGATCTAGAAAGATTGCCTTTAGGCTAGGGTAATCTCATATGGTGCTTTAGGAGGAATTACCACCCTCTGTAACCCCCTCTTGGTTAAAGGTTTGGTGCTTCTGTCTTTGACCAACCACCTGACCATGTGCTATATTGATTTAGTTTCACATAAGTCCTGGATTGTGTCTAATATCTATGCCCCCAACTCTATTGTTAGTAGAAGGAATATTTGGGGAGAACTCACTAAGGGGAGGTTTTTTTTTAAAGATAATGATTGGATTGTTGGGGGATATTTCAATACCCCTCTCTCCCCAGGGGAAAAAAAAGGTGGATCCATTTCATATACTGAAAGTATGGATGAGTTAGCTAAATTTTTAGTGAATAATGATCTTGTGTACCTCGAGCTTAGAGGGTCCAAATTCACTTGGGCTAAAAAAAGAACTGGTCAGGACCTCATACAGATTATACTGGATAGATTTTTGGTGAGTCATTCTTGCATGCTTAATTAACTCTACTTCTATCCACCTTGCCCAGAATTGGATCCGACCATAACCTGATCATTCTCAAGATGGGTATGGCTATTCCTAAAAAATTCAGACCTTTCAGATTTGAAAAAATGTGGCTCTAACATCCTGACATCCTCTTGAGAATTTAGTAATGGTGGAGGATCACGGTCCATGGTGTTCCGATGTATAAATTAAGTTTAAATTTGAAACATGTTAAACAAAACCTAAAAAATTGGAACAAGGAAATTTTTGGGAACATCTTTCAGTCCAAGAGCAGAATAGAGGAAGACTTAAGGACTATTGAGGATATGATGGAGGAATATGGGCTCAACCAAGTGCTTAAAATTCAAGATCAGGCCCTCCTCATTGAATACTATGATATCTTGGCGAAGGAGGAATTCTATTGGAAGAAAAAATCTAGAGTTAAATGGCTAAAGGAGGGCAATAGAAACACTAAATTATTCCACTTCTCTGTCACCTCCAGGAAAAACCATCTCAAGATCAAGGAAATCAAGAAAAATGATGGTACACTCACAGAAGATGAAAAAGAAATCAATGAAGCTATTATCAAATATTTTAATGACCTCTTTCTCCCTGGGGTTGATCCGAATATAAATTCTTGGGAGAAGGCTTTAGGACTATTCCAGAATGTCATCTCACAATAGGATAATAGAGATCTTCTACTCATTCCTGGGGAGGAAGAAATTAGATTTTTTTTTTTATATGGAACTGGATAAATCCCCTGGACCAGATGGGTTCCCATCATTCTTCTTCCAATAGTTCTGGGAAGTGGTTAAGAATGATGTCATAGATATGATCCATAGTTCTTCAGTAATGGCCAAATCCTCGAACAAATCAATAGCACCTTCCTGGTCCTTATTCCAAAGATGATAGGGGCCAAGGATGTGAAATATTTTAGACCCATCAGTTTGTGCAACACCAGCTATAAATTGATAACCAAAATTATCACTTTCAAGATCAGGAAAGTCCTAGCCAATTTCATCTCTCCTAATCAAGGGGCTATTATTCCTGGAAGAAAAATTCTGGATAATATTGTGGTCATCCAAGAATCCATTCATTTTTTCAAAATTTTAAGAATATCTACCATGTTTGTTAAGTTGGATATGCACAAAGCATATGACAGAATTTCATGGGCCCTTCTCTGGGCCATTCTAACCAAGGTGGGATTTGAAGCATTTTTAATCAACATGGTTATTGTCTTCATTTCTTTTTCTAGCTTGTCCATTATGATCAATGGCAAACCGAAAGTTTTATTTTAAGCTGGTAGAGGACTCAGACAGGAATATCCCCTCTCCCCCTTCCTCTACATGATTGTGGCAGAAACTTTAACCAGACTCTGCAACCAAGCGGTTTCCCTTAATCTTTTGAAAGGTCTCAAAATTTCTAATGGCATTCGGCTTACTTGCCTTAACCAATTTTTTTATGAAAATTTCTTGATGGGTAAGGCATCTATGCAGGAAGCCTCTATCTTTAAAGATGTTATGAATGAGTATAAGGAGGTCTCTGGTCATCTGGTTAACTTCCTCAAAATTGCTATTTTCTTCATTAATGTGGAAGAGCATTTCCGAGTGAGACTGGCCTACATTTTGGTTGTAAGATAAATAATTTTCTAGATTCCTATTTGGGAATGCCCCTCATTCACAAAAAACCAAACCATTCCATCTGGAACACTCTGCTTGAGAGAGTTTCCAATAACTTGTCTTCTTAGAAGGGGATTCTCCTTTCTCAAGTGGGAAAAATTCAACTTCTCCAAAGCTCTCTTCAAGGTGTCTCAATCTATGTCATGTCCCTTTTTTGGCTCCCGGGAAAGATTTTGGAAGCTCTTGAAAAAATTCAAAAAATGTTCCTATGGGCTGGTGCCGAGGTGATGTTCAAATTTCCTCTTGTGGCCTAGGAAAAAGTAACCAAGCCTAAGGATTGTTGTTGGCTGGGATTAAAGAATATGAGACTCATGAATGAACCTCTTGTGGCTAAAGCTAGTTGGAGAGTGATAAGGAAAGAAGGCCTATGGATTGATATCATGAAAAGGAAATATTTAAGGAATACTGGAAGAATAGAGACTTTCTTTCTATAGGACAATATCCCTAAGGGATCCTTCTTTTGGAATTATTTTCTCTCTTCTAGGGAGATCCTAAGTAGGGTCATTAAATGAATTATTGGGAAAGATGATAGAATTCTCTTTTGGAGGGATTGTTGGATCTCTAATAAACCTTTAATGGAGGAAGAATCTAGGTGAACTGTGGTGCAGTTCTTTGAAGATAATGGTAAATTTTGGGTTATGGACTATTAAAGCTTCTCTAATAATCTGGTTCTTTGGGAGAAGGTGCATCCCCCTCCCAATTTCATTGGGGATTCTCAAATTTTTAATAATCTCAACTCTAAATTAAAGATTTTATATATACCACTCTTCTAACAGAATGAGGACTCTATTATATGAAAGGAAGAGGATTCTGGAAATTTTTCTGTTAAATCTGCATACCTCCTAAATTTCAAGAATTCTAGCCAAAAAGATTACTGGGGAAAACTTTGGATAAAGGACCTACTACCTAAAGTTAACATTTTCCTTTGGTTGGCTGCTCAGAAAAAAATCCTCGCTGTGGATGATTTGAGGAAACGTGAGATGTTCCTCCCCAACAGGTGTGTACTTTTGTAAAAAACAGGAGGAAAGTTTCAACCACCTCTGCATCTCATGTACCTTCACTCAAGTGGTGCTTTCCAAGGTGTTGGAGCGTTTCAAAGTGAAATGGGTCTACTCTAACTCCATTGAGGAATGTTGTTTACACTGGGATTGTCCTTTCAAGTATCCCTTTCTTATGGCTACCTAGAAAATGGCCCTTCCCCACTTCATCTAGAGTTTATGGAAGGAAAGGAATGCTCTCATCTTCAGAAATTAGAAGGCTAACATCAGAAAGTTCAGTGTTGTTTTGATTTCCTTTATTAAAGAGAACTCCAATATCATTAAGGTGAAGAATAAAAAGGCCTATTCTAGTAGAGAAGAGGAATTCCTCAAACAGTTCACCTTCATTCTGCCTCAAATCAGATTCTCTTCCATTATCATTAAGTGGTCAAAACCAAAAAGGGGAAAAGTCAAACTTAATTTTGATGGAGCTTCAAAAGGCAACCCTGGCCTGGCTAGTGAAGGAGGCATAATCAGGGTTTATAATGGGGACTGGATCTTTTCCTATGTAGGATCTTTGGGGACTCATAGTAACAATGTGGCTGAAGAACATGCTCTTCTCTAGGGTGTTAATCTTGTTAAGGAAAGAGGAATTAAACATATTCTTATTGAAGGGGACTCTCTTCTCATTTTAAATGCCATCAACAAGACTAGTTATAATAATTGGAATTTGGGTAATATTATTCATGATATTAAAGAGCACCTTAAGTACTTTGATTCCCATATCATCATTCATATCCCTTGCATCGACAATACTTGTGTGGATAGATTTGTGAATGAGGGAGTTCAAAGTAATGATTTCAAAGTGTGGTTAAAAGGTGATGTCATACTTGTGCATATTATTGATATTATTAATCATGAAAAGTTGTAAGAACTTCACCTTAAGTAGCGCGAGGGAGAATAATGGGTTCATTTTCCAATATTACAAAAGTAAGTCCAGTTTAAGCTATTCTTGCAGAGGAAAGTCTAATATCAAAATTTGCAGGCTTCAAAGTGCTGAGCATTGGAGTAAAAATTTGGCCATCATGGGCAGAGATAGAACCATAGTCGAGTCATCTAGACATGGGCGTATTGTGGAGGATATGTGGCACCTGTTTAGGATTGGGGGTTTGAGGAACTTTATCACTAGACTCCAAGGGCGTGATCCCTCGCTAACTATGGAGTTTGGGATGGCGTGGAAAGAGGGTAAAGTGGTGATCTGTGGCATGGAAATTGATATGTTGAAGGAGGCCATTGGTTGTTGTTGTCCTCTCAATTTTCCCTGAATCTAATTTTGTGGAAATTGGAGCCCCGTTCATACAAAGGGGAAATTTTCTAAGTTAAGGCCCACATTTAATCAGGAATGGACATGTGGCCTGCGTTAAAATTTCAACGGTGGGGGCATGGACTTTCGGGGGAAATATTGGAAATTTTCCCTCTCCAAAATAGATAAAGTATAAAAGTGAAACATACCCCCACAACCAGTCAGGTGATACCACATGTCGAAGAATGAAATTGGAACAGTGGGCCCATGAAGGTTTTTGAGAATTAGAGCCTTTTGTTAAAAAAAAGTTTAAATGGTAGATTTGAACCGTATTTCCTCAGCCACTCAGACAATGCCACGTGTCTGGCCTTTGGTGGAGCTACAGGGGTGAAGCAAATCAAGAAATCATGCTTTTTCTCCCAGATGTCAGGAAATACATACTTCTTCCCCAGGGCCATCATTGCTTGGATCTGGCCACGTGTAGGGTCTAAATTTGAAGGTCAAAAGGGGAAAATATAGCCAAATGTACTCATCTGGTTTTTTAACGCCATTAATGAACCAGAGCTCTACAAAATGTAAAAATGGCTTGTTATTCATTCTTTTCTCTATATCTCTTGTCGTTTCTCCATGAGATGCATTTCCAGTTGGTTTTGAAGCCGAATCGATAAGTTTAAAGAAATGTAAAGTTTGATCATCAAAAAATGAAGTTTATCAGGCATACGCGATAAAAAGGGATAAAACTTATCAGTAAGCACTTGAGTGCTATGAAAGTGGTTAAAAGTTGGAAATGGCAGGAACACGTGAAGGAGAAAATCATGAGATGTCCCCTGCTAAAATAATCATGCTCGAACTGATGAAATATTCACCTTTTTGAACCTCCAGGTTTCATGAGTGCATTTGTTTCATGTCACTTTCCAAAAGCGGATCTGCAACAAACATTATCCCTTTCGGATATTCTTTTCTTGGGGACAAAGTATGGATGTATACAAATTGTTATAAATATATGGATTTGGCCACGGGAAAAGGGGATTCTAATTTTCTGGGAATGTTGTAAATTCTGAAGCAATTCAATACAAAAGGGCCTTCTTTCTTACTTTCCTTTATTATATCTCTCTCTCCTGGATCGATTCAATGGATCATTTGTTTTGCATTTAATAGAAACTTTGTGTTCTGGTCTGTGTAATCTTCAGAACTTTGTGTCTGCAGATTTGCATTGGTGGTGAAGTAATTGATTCTTTTCTATATTTTCTTGGTTCAATGTGAGTAGGGAGATACTCTACTATCTATATTTCCCAAAAGCATTGTTGTTTTTAATCCTTCTCCCTTCTCTTTATTCTTCCATTATTTCTGGTTGATAATCTTTCAAGTATGAAAACATCCCAGGATATCAGGGTGCAAACCTTGAGAGTTGTATATTTGTACATTTCTTTAACTACTTTCAATAAGGTAACCTCTCCCATTAAAGAGGAGGGAATTGTTGTCTCCTAACTATGGTTTCAACCCATGTTCTATTCTGAAACCCAACAGTTTTTGGCGACTCCACTAGGGAATTCATTACAAATGGATTCCAGTTTTTAATAATAACTTCTTGATCATCTTTGATTTGGTGACTCCAAGATACACTTGGGGTAGAAGAACCCTTGGGGAAGAAGACCCTCATTTTTAACTTTCGGATCATTAAGGTTTCTCTCTCCCTTCATCAAAAAGAAAAAGAAGAGAAACAAGATCTACAAGCACTCCTTTTGCTAGAGACATAACTTCTGGGAGTGACATCCCTCAAGATCAGATCAGTCCTAATTAGCATGCTTTGATTCTCGTTGGTGTTTCAGTTCCTCTCCAAACAACCTTTCTAAGGATGGAAGCTCCTCTACCTTGGGGCCAAAGGGTTGGGCCTCTTTCTCTTCCCCATCCATTGCATGAATTGCCTAGAGGCAATAGACCGAATTTCCCTAAATTAAAAGGTGATGGGAAGGTTCATCTAGATGAACATATTTCAACCTTCATTATTGCTTGTGGTGTTCTCGGGGTTAAACATGAGGATATATCTGTTAGAATTTTTGTGGAGACATTACAAGATAATGTTGCTGATTGGTTTTATCATCTCCCTACTAGATCCATCACCAATTGGAACGCCATGACAACCTAGTTTGAGCAATTTTTCAAACATACTGAGGATGTACATGCCCTCTTGGCCTAGATTTCTCAAGTCAAGAAAGAGCCACATGAGCCCATGAGGGAATTTGTGGCCAAATTCAATAGGTTGTTTAACAAGATCTCACTAAACACATGCCCTATGGATCACATTCAGAGATGTTTCTTCCTTAATGCCCAACTGCTTGAGGTGAGATATTAACTTAGGAGAGCCAATATTGCCACCTTTGATGTTGATCAGAGATTTGTTGTTAGTTTTGAAGATGATTTGATCATGTCTGGAAAGCTAAGGAGAGATTCATCCAAATCCAAAGCATCCCCTTCTTCCACATCTTCTCTTAGAGCTAGTGCAAATCAGTTAGTACATAAACTTGCTAATGATCTTATTTCCCTCAAGAAGCAGTTCACCCAGCATGCTCCTTATCAGGATGTTCCTAGGAAGAAATTTTATCCTGGGAATCGGTTTCCCTCTACTCAGACCATATTGGAAATTGAAGGCCCACCTATTTAAGTTCCAGTCAATGCAACATGTGAAGCGTTGGAGCCTAATGACAAGGAGGAGGATGAAATCTATGAAGAACATGAAGAGGAAGCTTAAGAAGAATTAGAAGAGTTGAATGGATCTCGTGTCCATTTTCTCACCACCAAAGGTTTAGATGAAGAGGATGATTATGAAGAAAGAATTGCAAAGATGAAAAATGAATCATATGTTGTCATGACTCGTGAGCAAGCCAACAAGAAGGAGAAAGTGGTGCAGCCTGCTAAAAGATCTAAGGATCCTCCTACGGTCATTCCAATGATTGTAAGGAGAGGAACTCCTATTCTAACTTCTTCCACACCCAAGGTAGGTTATGATGTCTCTTCCTCCTCTGTTTCTTCTCCTAAAACTTCTTGTTCTTCAAATGATAGAGTTGATAAGTCAAAAGTTTCATCTAATCCTATCAATGATGCTCCATCTACCTCTGGTTCTTTATACATTATCGACCATCTCAAGGAAACTAAGATCCAGATCTCAGAGGCTGAATTCTACCAAACCCATCCCAAGGCCTTTGCTAAGATGGTAGACATTGTAAACTCCAAATCCAAGCCTTCATCTCCTAGTTCTAAATGTCTCTTTCCCACTCCTTCTCCTTCATCTCAACCAAGCCTTGTGGCAACAGTCACTTCATCTGATGGGAAGATCAAACCATTTTATGTCACTCTGCTCCTAGCTAACCACAAACTCAACAATTGTGTTATTGATTTTGGTGCTTCAAACATTGTGATGCCTACTAAGGTAGCTCATGCCCTAGGCCTAACCCTAACCCTTGCTTTTGGTTCATGTTACTCAATGGAAAGTAGAGAAGTGCCATTGGTTAGAAGGATCAAGGATGCATAAGTAGCCTTTGCTGTTATGCCAGAGAAGAGAGTTTTAGCCACTATTTTTGGTAGATGATATTCCCCCTTCCTACGGCATGCTAATGAGTAGAAATTTTTCCAAAAATGTGGGAGGAGAAATCATGATGGACTGGTCACATGCCCTTATTCTAGTGAATGGGAAAATGAAGAAGCTACGGCCTGAGAAATAAACTGAATATATTTTTCAAAAAATAGATGATCCAAAAGCACAAATATTGTATGCAGATATTGGGCATGGTAATTACATGGTTATGTCACAAGGTGAGACAAATCCAGTGGGATGAAAATCATCTAATGGATTTGGGATACCTTGCAACAAAAAAGAGAACATTCCAGTTCTTAAAACTGCTCATAGTGATTCTTTCACACCTTCAGGTATTCATTCCTCACCATTATCTTAATCTCACCAATGAATGTCTTCTTAATGCCCCTCATGATGCATGCCAATTTGGTATTTCTTCCAATGATGAGGAAGATAAACAAATTGAGGCTTTGTTTCAGCCTAAAATAGATTTTATGGAAGATATGGCATGGGCTAGGATTGGATGTTCTTGTTTTGAAGGAAATAACCTCATCTTGGTAAAAGAGGAGGTGCATCACAATAGAGTGAATAGGTTTTCTTCTCTTGTGTTTGAGGGATTCCAATATACTGAGATGGAGATCTCTATTGACCATTGTCTTTTTGTTTTAAATTACATCAATGACAAACAAGTTCCTTTACCTAAAGAAAATGGAGTCATTTGGAGCACTAGTCCACTTGCTATATTTAATAATGATATGAGCACACATACACCTTTTTGCAGCCCTTCAAAGCAAATAGAAGTTGATCAGCCACACCTGGAAAATTTTCTTCACGATTACGACAGTCTTGTTTCAACTCGCCCTTTGGGATGCAGACAAGATGAAGGGTACGATGTGATTGATTCATCTTTACCTAGTCTATCAGCTTTCAAATTCCCTTTGGATCATGAAGAAAAATCAGTAGTGAAACTCGCACCCAAGAGCCAAGATCTCCTAGAAGTGGAAGACAAAGTTGTTGAGTTTGCAAAGGCAGCAGGGATGTTTCTGATGGGCATGGTAGAAATTTCTCATCATGAGGATAAATCGAAAAATGTCTAGGCCGAAGGAAATGATAATGATAAGTCATTCAGTGTCTCTTTCCCATTTCCTTTTGATGATTATTACAAGAAAGATTTTTTGTAAACATATGGGTCTCAAGGTATATTCCATGATGATTTCCAAACAGATGTGATTGGTAATTCGCTAAAGCAAGAAGTTGGTGTTATAAGAATTGGATTTTGTCATGAATCCAGTTATCATAATTTAGTGGTATGCAGGGATCAGTGTGGAGGCAGTCAAACATTTTTAAAGCTTAAAAATGGCATTAGTCCTTCACAAGAGAAAAGCTTCCAACAGACATTCAACTCTTCATAAGGACTGAATGTTTTTGGTCTTGGGTATCATTATCTGGATGGTTTTCTTGCCTCATTTTTTATTTTCAAACCACGTAATGTTCACATGATGTTTTGGTATGCCCCATTTTTCTTTCCCAATTCATGGGTACCTCATAATTTCACTTGGTTATTCCGCAAAGGTACCTATTTTTCTCAGCCTATCTTTGGAGTTGTGTAATTCTAAAACCTAGCAGTTTTGGCGGTCCCTTTGTACATTTTGTATAGCATTTTGCTTTCCTTGTTTTTGTTTTGTTTGGTTTCCTTCATGTGTTCTCTTCTATGTTAGTATTGCTTCTTTTGACTCTGTTGCCCATTAGTTAAGACACTGATCCAATCTGATTACCTAGAATTCTCTAAGGTTCTTGATTTTTCCTCTTTCCTCTACTAAATCATCCCCAAAAGGAGCCAGCTATTGTCCTCTCAATTTTTACTGAATCTAATTTCATGGAAATTGGAGCCCCACTCATACAAAAGGGAAATTTTCTAAGTTAAGGCCTGCAGTCAATCAAGAATGGACACGTGGCCTACGTTGAAAAGTCAATGGTGGGGGCATGGACTTTCGAGGGAAAGATTGGAAATTTTCCCTCTCCAAAATAGATAAAGTATAAAAGTGAAACACACCCCCGCAACTAGTCAGGTGATGCCATGAGTCAAAGAATGAAATCAAAACAGTGGGCCTGAAGAGGTTTTTGAGAATTCGGGCCTTTTGTTAAAAAAGAGTTTAAATGGTAGATTCGAACCACATTTCCTTAGCCACTCAGATGATGTCATGTGTCTGGCCTTTAGCGGAGCTACGGGGGCAGAGAAAATAAAGAAATTGCACTTTTTCTCCCAGATGTCAGGAAATGCAAACTTCTTCCCCATGGTCATCATTGCTTGGATCTTGCCACGTGTAGGGTCCAAATTTGAAGGTAAAAAGAGGAAAAGATAGCCGAATGTACTCATCTAGTTTTTTAACGCCATTAACGAACTAGAGCTCTACAAAATGCAAAAATGGATCGTTCTTCATTATTTTCTCTGTATCTCTTTTTGTTTCTCTAGGAGACGCATTTCTGGTTAGTTTTGAAGCCAAATCGATAAGTTTAAAGAGATGTAAAGTTTGATAATCAAAAACGGAGTTTATTGGGCATATGCGATAAAAAGGGATAAAACTTATCAGTAAGAACTTGAGTGCTATAAAAGTGGTTAAAAGGTGGAAATGGTCGGAACCACATGAAGGAGAAAATCATGAGATTTCCCCTACTAAAATAATCATGCTCAAAATGGTGAAATATTTGCCTTTTTGAACCTTCAGTTTTCATGAGTGCATTTGTTTCATGTCACTTTCCAAAAGTGGATCTGCAACAAACATTATCCCTTTCGGATATTCTTTTCGTTGGGAAAAAGTATGGATGTATACAAATTGTTATAAATATATGGCTTTGGCCACGGGAAAAGGGGATTCTAATTTTCTGGGAATGTTGTAAATTCTGAAGCAATTCAATATAGAAGGGCCTTATTTCTTACTTTCCTCTGTTATATCTCTCTCTCCGGGCTCGATTCAATGGATCATTTGTTTTGCATTTAATAGAAACTTTGTGTTCTAGTCTGTGTAATCTTTAGAACTTTGTGTCTATAGATTTACATTGGTGGTGAAGTAATTGATCATTTTCTATATTTTCTTAGTTCAATGTGAGTAGGGAGATACTCTGCTATCTATATTTCCCAAAAGCATTGTTGTTTTTATTCCTTCTCCCATCTCTTTATTCTTCCATGCTTTCTGGTTGATAATATTTCAAGTATGAAAACGTCCCAGGATATCAGGGTCCAAACCTTGAGAGTTGTATATTTATACATTTTTTGTCATGCTTTCAATGAGGGAACCTCTCCCATTAAAGAGGAGGGATGTGTTGTCCCCTGATTGTGGTTTCAACACATGTTCTATTCTAAAACCCAACACCTCTATAACTGGCATGGACATGGAAGGTCTGAAAATATTTAAGGATAGGAATTGGAGAGAGTACAAAATCAATACTTTCTTTATGGGAAATGAAATTGTCCATTACTTCACTGATGGCATCACTTGATCTTGTATTCCTAGGTTATTGAGGGAGGTATGTCTACACATCATGAAGTATCTCACCCTAGAAGGTAAATATCACAAGATATATACCCACCACTTGTCTTTTCTGAACATGTTCAGACACAAGAAAATGCTCAGTATTCCCTTTTATATTTTTATGTCTCTAACCACCTTAGTGAAGGATTTCCAATGAAGTAAGGTGGAGTCCCCCATTCACGAGGGCCACATTATTCTCTTGTTTCACAATGGGAAACTGATTCGGGATAAACACATGCCCCTTATTGAGGATGAGGAGGATATTACCCTGGCTGAGTGTCTTTCAACCATGAGGGAGGGTAATATGGGTACTAAGTAGATGGGAGAGGGGAAGAATGTGGAAGGGATGGAAAAGTAGGAAGCTGGCCTGTCAAAGGGTAAGGATAAAGTGCCCCCGGAAGGAGAGCATTGCCTTGATATGTGGAAGAACAAATTTCAGTATTTGGAGATGGTGGTCTAGGTCTTGGAAGATACTAACTCGATGGTGAGGAATGGCATGATTGATAGCATTGAAGCCACCAATCAAATATGCTTGGCCAAAAAGAACATTCACAAGGATATCAAGCAGTTGAACTCTCTGGTTCGGGATTTGGGTGCTCGTCTGACTGGTGTGGAAAAAGAGAAGTGGAAAAGGAGGTGGATAAGTTCTGATGAAGTTGAAGAGGAGGAGGAGGAGTCTGTGGAGTATTTTGAGGACGATGCCGAGGAACCGCCCCAAAAGAAGTTGAACACTGATCCTAGCACAAAAGATGAGATCATGGAGGTTAAACCCTCCAACAAAAGTAAAGCTAACTAATGGAACTTTTTCCGATATTTCAGTGGAATTTTGGGGAAATTTCACTATTTTTTATTGTTTAATGGTTTAGTTCTCTTTTGTTCATCGCTTCTTGGACCCCCTTCTCTGTTTTGGAGTTAAGTCGGTTTAACTCCTTGGGTCTTATTCCTCTTTTTCCTCACTTTGTTTTTGTCACGATGTAATCTTTTTGTATTCGGCCTCTGGGAGCCTATCCCTTCTTTTTACCCTATCTAATAAAAAATGTGTGATTGGATTATGGAGTAACCAGTATGTCATGTGCATAATCCTTGAATAATCTTCAAGTATATAGGTTTTCTCTTTTCTGTTAGTCCAATCTAATTAGGAGATTATGGATTTCTCTAACCTAATTATGGTTATACTACAGGGAATAGCACTTCATTTGGAAACATCACTGTAGAATTCTTCTCCCATGAAATGAATTAACTATTATGTTTCGTCATTTCAGTATTGCAGTTATCATTTCTGATTTTGGGTGTGTTTTGATTTTATCTCCTGCTCAATTTCATTATTATTGTGTTTAATAATGTTGTTTGTTTCATTGTATGTCTGTTATTTCATGTGAGTGGTGATTTATGCTACGTATGGGTTCATCCTTGAACACTTCATCAAATTTAGTGTAGAGCTTGTGTTTTGATGAACTTTTTTAATATGTTGAGTATCTCATGCATGTATATGTAGGTTACAATGTAGTCTTGATTCCTTTCTTCTTGACCTAGCCATATTGTTCTATTAAGATTTATATGTAAGCTGATTATTTTTTTGGAGATGTGCATATCTATTTGTAGTTCATTTTTTGAACATAACTAATGACAAGTCTTTATTATACATAGTTTTGTAGGCTTTGTTTGGCTAGCAATAGGTTAGAGGAACTCACTCCATCTATAATAGAGTTTGTTACTAAGTTGTGCATGGTACTTTTTACCTACGATGGGTCAAAATAAAACCCTTGGTAAGGATAAAAAATAGGCAAATGTCGAAGAAGCAATGTAAAATGCCAAAATGTTTGATAGTGATGTTGGTATAGCCAAAAGGAGAAGGAATGATTTGCATTCTACTGTCTTTGGAGGTGAGAAATGTAACAAATTATTTACTTTGACATTTTTTTACATTAATTTCATAGATGTGAAGACCATAACATGATGTTTGCATGCCGAAGTTGATAAAAACATATAAATGGTTTGGAAGATAAATTTAATTTTTATGAAAAAGAAAACAACTATGAGAAGAAATAAAATGTGTAACACTGGAGCTTGTAGATCTGCTCGAGTCAAAGGCCAATATAGAGATGGACTTGATTTAACTAGAGATGACACATAAAAACATGGAAACATTGTCTACGACAAATTTGAAAATGCGTGAACTTTCCTTGGCCAAGCTTCATGAGGTGATCGCCAATCATGACTGTTGATCAAAGAATACTTGGCAAAGATCACAAAAGGAGTCCGCGTGGGATAGAAGGCCAAGATCAAAGGCACGGAAGGAAAGGAAGGACCTGTGTGTGGAAGGCAAGTTCATATTTCAGGACTTAGCTGATTTTGAGCATGATGATCTATTTTTAAAAGATGGTGTGCAGAACACATCAATGATGCAGAGATGTGTGTGTCATGCATTGTCTATATTTGGAGAAATGGTTCAAAGCGTCTATGCATGGAGGCAAGCTAAGCATAGAATCGACACTTTAGTTGAACTGCAAGAGGACTATATATAGTGCACTTGCATGTGTGGTTATAATTGTAAATGATGTGTGTGACCTATTTCTGGAGTAGTTTAGCGGTGAAGGGAAAGTCCCCACCCTATATATGTGATGTTAGGTGCATAGTAGAAGATATATGTGTGTGTAGAGATGATTTTGGTATGTATCACAGAGAGTGGTGTATGTATGATTATGAATGTGTGTATCAGATCCATATGCGCCTTGAGATAAATTGACAATACTATAAGGAGCTTCTATATTTATTAATAGATGGAAGATATTGGCTGAATCTAAGTGTCATTATGTGTAATTGAGTAGTGCATGTTAATGATTCAATCATGATTACTGTTTAAGCTTGTTCTTTCATAGATCTATGGGTAGCATGTACTGTAGAATGATGGATTAGTTATGAATCTATATGTTTCTTCCTTCACCATGTTATCATCCTATTACAGCAACACTAAAGAGGGACCTAGTACCTTTGCGCACTTCGGGTGAGCGCTCAGTCTAGGCTGAGTGATGTGCTAGCATGACTAGGGTGTTATCTTGCAAATTCTAGGCTGCATCATTGGTTTTGTTACTAGGAATTCTTTTTCAGGTTTTTTCAGGATGGTTCACAATGAAGACGTATCGGTTAACTCTAGCAAGTATTGAGGAATGGATACATGATCTGGAGGAAGAATATGCACGACGGTTCAGTAGTGGATCTGGGTTTAACGCATGCACCTGGGTAGAACAGAAGTTGCGTGACATCTTATATGAGAGCTTTTTCACTATCTTTCTAGTAGAACTTTATGAGTGGCTTACGGCTTATGCATCTCAGCAGAATTGGAGATATCGTGCACTTGTTTGGACATAGGAAGAATTTCAGGCTCTTTATGATGTTGATCTAATTTGGAATCACATGGTGGATACGTGGTTTCATGGTGTTCTAAATAGTTATATTCTAGAATACTCAATTTCAACGTACTCTTTCCTAGAGGTCGTTGAATTTTAGTTTTTGAGGTATCCAAGAGGAACATATTTACACGATATTCCACTGGTGATGAAGATATTAATGATAACTTTGAACCTAGAGATTAAACCAATGGCTAACCAAACTTCACCATGCGCGAGGGTAGGAATGTGTTTGGTATTAAGATGGTGAACCTAGCGGCAAAAAAGCAGAGAGAGGAAATGCGGCTTAAGTATAATAAGGCATGTGAGAGGGAAATAGAGAAGTAGCATTCCATTGCAAAAAGTATGGCGTTGAGGAGAGATGGCTAGTGAAGGATTTATGGCTCACGTAGAAGACGTGGAGCCAGAGCATCAGGAACTCCCCCATCTTGGAAAGCGTGATAGAGATCCCTTCTCAGCCTCACACAGAAGTGCACCAGCAGAGACTACTTGGGCTGCGGGCATGCATTTTAATCCACCTGGTGACCTAGCCTTTGCACTTGATTTTTCAGTATCTAGTATGAAAAGTAATCAGTAAGCTAACTTGAGAAGTATGAAAGCAAGAGTAAGTCAGGGATCAAGTACATCAATGGCTAGATAGACAGATTCAATGTTATATGGAGGAACATTCTTAGGCATATCATCTGCATAGAATGTGAGCATGTAGAATGTTGGATTCGACTCTGGAAGTGGAGCTACCTCACATATTGTAGGGGTTCAATATAGTACTACTTTCAGAGCACAAGGGAGTACATATACAGGTCCTACTCCAGCTATAGGTGGAGGATTATAGGTGGTTCTAGTTCTGGTGGATCTAGTGGTTCTTGAGATAGAGGAAACCTAGGGGGTTCTAGATCAGGTGGTCAAGGTCCGAAGCAACCACAGAATATCTACATGGAGATGTCTCTTCATCTCCCAGAATATAGAGGTATAGAGGATGTTGTTGAACATGTGCATATGTGTGAAATCTTGTGGTGCGCTAAAGGGATTGCAACTACTGAGAAAAAATCAAGTCAATTTACTACTACATTATAGGGGTGCATGCATAGCTGGTATAGGAATTTTGACCCAGATCAAACTTGAGTGGATTATGCGGCACTGAGGGATGCTTTCTTGAAAGATTTCCATATCCCTGAGTTTGAGTATAAGAGTATAAGTGTGCTCAAAGATATCAAGCAAGGCACTACTAAGATTGTACGTGAGTATGATGCTCATTTTAAAACACTTCTATCTAAGTTGTCTTATGATATCCACGCTAGCCATCATGCACAGTGGTTCGTTGGAGGTGTAGACACCTAAAATGGGTTACCCAATTTCATGTCCCTCACATTCGTTTACCCTCTTGGGTAACCTGGGGCACGTTTGCATTACCACTGCCCCCTTAGGGTATTATTCAATTTGTGATTTAAACACCTATCCTAAGTTTAATTCACCCCATTATGTTTTACCCGTGAGTAATTAAATATTAACTATTTAATTACACCTTTTTACATGTATCCTAACCACTTATCTACCCCATATCTATTCTATCCATATATCCTCCCTATTTCTCCTCCTCCCAAACCAAGCAGTGGGATATCTCCCGTATTTGAGGTGGAGGGATCACTCTCATCTTTCCAGAAATCACTCCTTTTGGCCATTTCGGGAGTCTGTTCCATGATCGGCACCGACCGGTACTTGGTCGACGCCGATTTTTTAGAACGGCACCGATTTAATCTCGGTCGGCGCCGATTACAAATAGAAGCCTAGAAATCAGTTCTGGTTAGACACAAATTGTGAGAGAGACAGTCAGACAGTGAGATAGCTAGTGAATTAGACAAGGAGAACGAGAGATTTTTGAGCATCTAGTCTGAGCATCATCTATCAAGTGAGAGTGAATCCTGTCCAAACCAATCCTTGAGAGGAGTACCGTTACTCTGCTCCTACCACATCAACATCGTGAGTCTTCATCGACCTCTTGGTGACCCTGTTCTTGCATCTAACACAGGTGGAGATTTTCCAGTATCTCTATAGCTTCTGCAGATCCAGCGGATGTTGACGACCTTGCCTACGTTTTCCGTTTCCCAAACCTTCTTGCAGTTTGTCTCGGATCGACACCGATCAAAACAAGTCGATGCCGATCTATCTCAGTCGACGCCGATCTAAACAAGTCGATGCCAATTTTACATAATCGACGTCGATCATCTTGCAGACAGGTAAAAGAACTCAGGTAACACAAATCCAGCATTGTTTTCATAGTTTCCTATTTTCTGTTGCTTTCTATCCACTGTTTAGATTATATTTATTACTTTGATCAGAAAATCCAGTCCTTTACGTACATATTTTATCATGTATGCTTCTTTACTTAATTGAAAATGTGGGCTGACATCCGCCGAGGGAGCTTATCGCTTCCCGGACCCTCTTCTCGGGCAGTCCACCTAAATATCTTTTAACGTGGTGTCCTTCTGTCAAGCATCGGTGTCTCGTAGGTTTCTTAGATCTACTATGCAAGATCACTCATGTGCGCCCGTCTTATCTACATCAAATTCCTTATCCTTCTACATCTTCGGATCTTGTCCATCAAGTATCGATTTTATTTGAGTTTTTCAAGGCTTTTTTGTTTAGTTTGGTACATTAACTTGGACAGGTAATAAGCGGGAAATTATTGATCAACATTCTGGCACGCCCAGTGGGACCCAACCAAAGTCCCTTATTGGTAAGTTCATCTCTTTTCTAATTTTGAGCTTTGTTCTTTTTCTTCACTGATTTTTATCAGTTCTGCTTAAGCATTTCCTTTCATCGTTTCAGTCTTGCTTATTTCATTTCTGAATTTGCAAAGTTAGCTCATTTCTTTTTTGCAAATTTCAATTCCAATTTCTATTTATAAAATTAGTAAATATTTCATTTTGATTTCAAGATTGCATGTTTGATCCATCTCTTTATGCAAAATTGTTATTTCTTTGAAATTTTTCTAATCCCTTAAATAGAAATTTTTCATTTTGCTATTATCTGGATATATCTTTCTGGGTTGGTTTGTGTGTTTGCTTAACCTTTTCTTGCAGAACACTTTGCTTGTTCGTGGGATTTTTCGAGGGGAAGAGCTCAACAACGCACTTTTTTAAGTCCACACACCTTGGAGAGATAAATATACAGGTATTTCTCTTTTACGGTGTTTTCCCCTTTTTAGGAACTAAAGAGAAAAAAAAGAGAAAAAAAAGAGACTTTGTTTGTTTGCTTTCTATCACATTCGAACATTTCAATTTTGGTGCTTAAAAATAAATTAATCACATTTGGGAAAGAATCTATTCGACTTGTCTTCATCGAAATCAAACACTTCATTTTTAGTGCTTAAAAGGAACTCTTTCTTCATCATTTCTGTTGTGTGTTTTCATCTAGTTTTAATTAGGCTGGAAAATTTATCAAAATCGGTAGTGACACTATTTGATTTTCATTTTTCACCCTTGCACACAGCCAAAATCACTAGGTATAAAGCATTTAAACAAGAATTCCTCCCCTGGCCTCACCTACTTGGAAGTGATATCCAAGGGGAAGAGCCTACGCGGTACTCAGGCTGCGCTATAAATTCACGGAAGTTCTGGTATATATTGGCAAAGCACCCGACTCCCTTATCGCAGCGGGTGTGTGAAGTGCGGGGGTAGGCCCCTTTATCAAGCCACGTACCGGTCTTTTACTAAAGTGCCTTCAGGACTCCTCACCAAACATTCCCCAAACCATCCTTAGTTTGGCTATTTGAGTAGTTCCTGTTCTAAAAAGCCTTCCCTAACATTTTCTTTCTTAAAAGCATCAAACTTTAAAAGAGATAATCACCTACGCTTCTTGAATTGTCTGTGCATTACTTAGGTCAATCTTCTTTTTTCTCACTATATTTCGGTTTGTTTATGATGGTCATCACTCAATCACAATCTAGAAGAATGGCTCAACTGGCCCCTACTTCCTCCGAGATCACCACTAGTGTGGATGTTTCGGCACCCCCCGGGTCTTCCTCGGGACCACTGTTAGTTGGTTCCCCATCCTGGTCATATAATCCTTTTTATCAGGCCAAAGCAACCCCATCACGTCCAGCTACCCCTAGTCCTTCAGAAATATCATCCGCTTCTGATATGGAGTATGTTCCTTGCGGGGATCCTGAATTTCAAGTGCTCCTTGATCACAATCCGGTAGCCCTTACGGACTACCTAGTACACAAGTCTATTCGAATATCTGATCAGGGACCACTAATCCAGCAAGTTTACAATTACCCTCGTGAACCATCCTAGGCTTTTGTAGAACAGTTAGCATCCTTTTTTTTACCTCGAACCATGGAGGAGGGTGGCACACCTGTGCCTCCTTTTTCTCTTCCACCGACCATGTCGACTAGTTCTCAAATAGTCTTGCCCATTCCTAACGCCATAGTTACCTCGACTATTCCACAACCTACTTCTGAGAAGTCCTCTTCTCTGGCTATAATGGGAACGTCTGCGCACCCACAGATTGCTTTTAATTCATCTATGTCATCCATTACATCCCAGGGTCAGTACCTCTTTATGAGTCAACCTCCTTCAACGAGTCAGTTGGTTCCTGTTTCTCATCCTCCAGTTGGTTTTTTTTCCAATGTTCCAGTAACAGTGACCTTCGCCCATCCTCTAGCGTCAGCACCCTTAATAATTAATCCAGCAGTAAAAAGCCTCTTTCAGACATTATTCCCCACCATGTCCAATCAAATCGACACCCATGTTCCTCAATCCATTCCAATTCAGTCAACAAGCATAGGAGTCCACCAATCACAGGCTTCACCTGTCATCCAACCTTCTTTTTCTCAACCACTCATCATCTCACAACATGTCTATACACAGGCTCCTTCACAACAAATACCACACCAGGTGTCACCCAGAACGCCTGGTTACTCCTCTTATCATCCTGTTAATCAACAGATGAATCCCCTGTTGACGCCTCAACAACATCCACCATTTGCTTCTTATATAGGACACGCCACCATGCCTCCTCCTCAATCTGACGTGGTCCAAATTATTTTCAAGAAAATCGCATACTTAGAAGCCTCCACCAAAGGAACTCGTCCCTCATACTCTTTTGAAGAAGTATGCAATGAGCCAATTCATCCATCAGTGGATTTTAAGCCTTATCCTCCCCAATGGGAGCTTCCTAAATTTTCAAAATTTTATAGTTAAGAGGACTCTCAACAGCATCTGTGAGCATTCAAACATGCTTGCTACCTTATAGTCCAGGATCAGGAGCTTATGCTCCGTACTTTCCCTATGTCTCTCGCAGGACTTGCTTTAGACTGGTATAATAACATTCCCAAACATTCCTTGTTTTCTTTCTCTCAATTGGACCAGATGTTTTTTGAAAACTTTTCGATAAATATTGCACATAAGATCTCGATTACAGATCTTTATAACATTCGTCAATTTGATGATGAGTCTATTGCAGACTTTTTCGCTCGTTGGAGAGGGATAATAAACCAATTGTCTTTCTCCCTTCCTCAATCTCAACAGATCGAGTTATTTACTCGATCCTGTGCTAATCATATTTCCTCTACCTTAAGAATATAGACCTTTCATACATTCAAATAAGCCTTTACGATGGCACGCAAACTTGAATCTCGCGTCATTGAACAAGGGAAGTTAAAACTTCGTTCTAAAACTAAACCAGATTTTTCTCGGTTTACAAAATCAAACCCTTCCACTTCTAAAGAAAAGAATCAGGGATCCACCAATGCTATCATATTAAAAACATCACGAGTCGATAACACTTCTAATCAAACACCATGGAGAGACTCCTCATCCTCTCGAAAAGGATCCTCGTCATCTCGATCTTTCACTTCGTTGGGGGAATCATATGCTTCTATCCTGGAAAAAATGTTGGAAGTTCACATGATCGAACTTCCCCCCATTAGGAATATTGATGAAAGCCAAGAACGTCCATTCTGGTATAGGGAAAATGACTTCTATCATTATTATAGAACTAAAGGTCATGACACTGAACGATGTCAAACCTTAAAAAATCTTGTCCAGAAATTCATTGATAAAGGTGAGCTCATTTTGGATAACCCAAATGCTCCCCCAAATCAAGCGCTTGATGTTTTTAAGCAACCTTTTCCCAATCATTCCCCGAACCATGATGCTTCAGAGTCTCAAAAACCAAACACTCATACTATCAGCTTCATCTCTACTGAAGAATATTCTTCTAAACCTAAGCCATCTGCGAACACATCGACTGAATCAGAACCTCCTTCCACTTCGTTAATCACTGGGATTCCACCACCTTCAGATAGCCCATCTTTGAATATTCCAACATTGTTAGATACATATTCATCTCTCTCTGCTTCTTTGTCTGATCTTTCGTCCATACCCGAGACAGTATCATCCTCATCTGTCTCATCGTCAGATATTCTTTCAATGCTCGAGGTAATTACATCCCTTCGAGTTTCCACCGCGGATACATCTACTTTTGTTTCTCCCATTTTTTCTATGACTATGCCATTGGTGAATGTACTTATAGTTGTACCAACTTCAACGGAAGCATCTTTGATTTTGACTCTTCCCGTTTTCTTTCCTACAGTAGTCTCACCCATAATTACTGTACCAGAAGTAGCTCCCTTACAAGGAACTGCTTCTTCATCACTCACTTCTTCCATCACCGATGCTACTTTGCCTATTAAAGGAAAATCTAAAGAAGTAGCACCAGCGCCCAAACTCTTGGTGCCTGAACTTAGACCAAGACAACTGAAACCTAATGTTGCATCATCAGTACCTCCCCATTTGCTTCCCCCGAAAAGGTTACAATCACCTTATGCGGTTGAAATTGTCACCATCCTTGAAAAAGGAAATCCCATATTTCGAACCATCAAGACTCTTGGTGCTTTCCCGAAAAAATCTCTCTCTGCGCCTCATAAAAGATTGGATTTGTCCACTGAGAAGACGTCTTCTTCTGCAAACTTATCAAAACCATCATCTTCTTCTACAACACATTCTTCACCAGCACCTCGAAAAGTGGACTTACCTACTAGAAAGACATCACCTCTTTTATCAAAATCATCATCTTTGTTACCAAAAACTAGGGCACCCTCTATTCCTCCAACCAAACCTACTTTGGGAGCTCCTCCCTCATCTAAATCGACATTATCTAAATCATCATTAGTTTCGACCAAGCAGCCTCCCTTATCTCTGAAGACCACAAAACTTGTCACATCTCCATCATCTTCAAAATCTATTTTAGGGGCTCCTCCTCCATCGAAATCAATCATGTCTCACTTACTTCCATCTCAAGTGCCCAAAGCTACTCCTCCAGATGTCAGAAAAAATAAGACGATCCCTAAAGAGACTGTCAAACCTAACATGCAGGTTCTTTTACCTCGGCAGTCTGTTAAAGTAAAAGAGCCGCCTTCATCATATTTGTCCTCATCTTTGTCTACCGGATTCTATACTGAAATCCTCCGCCAACTTATCCAATCTTCATCCATATCTCTTCCTCCGATTAAACCCTAGAACCCTAAAGGAGTAAAACCTTCCTGGTTTAACTCTGATTTGATTTGTGCTTACCACCATACTCCGGGTCATGACACCAAGGGATGTAAAGCTCTTCAATCTGTCATCAATGGTCTTTTGGAAGAAAGTGATATTTTGCTGGAAGAGGAGGAGGAACAAGTATCTCCTATCATCTTAGCTCCATCTGAGCCCCAACGATCTACTCATACCTCTACTTCTAGTGATTCCACTCCGGATGGTCTTCCACCTTCTCAAATTGACACAATTCATATCGCCACTAGAACCCAACAGTATGATAATCCATCATCATCTACAACATCTCGACCACGGGTTGTCATTTCTGCAGCCCACGAAGGAGTTCTTCCATCCTCATTAGCCCCGAGACCTCAGAGTCTCTATTCGTGATGCACCTCGGGCTCAAATTCCCGTGTCAGTTGAGGAGAGTGTTATGAAACAACTCACCTAAGCTCCGGTCAAAATGTCTCTTTTTGACCTCATTCAATCCTCTCCGCAACATCGCCAGGCTCTGATTGATAATCTACGTCGCATCGCAGTGAATTAAGATGAGCCCCAGCCCTTCAAGATGGTTGTTGGATTGAATAGACCATCAACCACCTTTTCTTTTGAAGATTCAGAAATTCCTTCCCTTTCTTCCGAGGATTTAGAGGCTCCCCTCTTTATCACAGTCCAAATCAACAACACTACATTAAAATGCACTATGATTGACAATGGTGCTGCACTCAACGTCATCTCCTCACACACATTCGAGAAACTTAAGTTACCAAAGAATGTAGTGTCACCCCTGCCTTTCGCTCTTCGATCATTTAACGATCAGCTAGCAGTTACTTTAGGAACTGTGGTCCTGCCCATTCGAGTAGGTAAGAAGCTGCTTCACGAACTCTTTTACATTGTTGAAGGGAAATTCCACTACAATATGATCCTCGGACGCTCCTAGGATTTGTGCAATGCATTGTGTCCCATCCACACTCCATCGATGCTTAAAATATCAATATGAGGGCAAAATCTATACTCATCCAGGAGATCCTTTTCCTTCCGCACAATGCGACATGACCACAGGGTCTGCCCCTCTAAAGGAGAATGCTTGTTCTCCTGACAAGGCCTCATCCTCTTCCATACCTGCAACTAAACTACTGGACTTACAAAATCTAGAAGAGACATTGCAGTGTTTCTCACTAGGAGAGCTTCCTCTTTTTTCTTTTGATGCCCATCTCAAACCTAACGAGTATGGTAGACCAGAAAAACAACCTGAATATCAGCCAGGTCTCGGTAGCATCATCACCATTGGTCTGCCCAATCAACAGACTAATTTCATTTACGGTGGTCTTGATATACCTCACTATCACCTGGATTCTCCTCCTAGGGCCAAGCCCTATTCAGCAGGATTCGATTGTCTACAGAATCCCACGTTTGCAAAAAATTATTTATATCGATGCGCGTGGAAGGGCTTTTGGCTTGGGAAAATATGAACAAGGTGTGCATGACCTCGTGTCCATTCCAACTCTCAAGCCACATCAAAAATTTGGTTTAGGATTTAAACCTCTTTCAAAAGCCACCATCACTATTCTCGATGAGCCTCTTCCTATTGAGGAACCATCTTCTCCCGCTAGGTCAGAAGCATCACTTGATGTGGATGACGCCATTTCCATCCCGTCTAACTTTTTTTTTTAGTCAATACCATTTCCTTAGGGCCACTAACCTATAAGACTAATGACAAGCCCGCTTCCATACCGTTAATTTTCCCTGAAATAGTTGGAGATGACTCTCCTACTATCAACACTATCCACTGTGCGGATGATGATTCTGTCCTCACCTATCTGGGGGCAGAGGATTCCTATCTTCCTAAAACCATTCCTTCTGACACATCTATGCTTCTCAACGAAGCCACTTTCGACCTTAATATAGGGACTTCTAAAGACCCTCGCATCATTAAGGTCGGTCAATCCCTTAATCCACAGGAGTTAGGAGACTTTACCACTTTTCTTTCCAACCATCGTCAAGCCTTTGCTTGGTCATATGAGGATATGCCAGGACTCGATCCCGATATCGTGGTCCACAATATCGTTACTCTTCCCGACATCAAACCGGTTAAACAAAAATTGCGTAAAATGCACCCTAGAGTAGCCCTTCTTGTTAAAGAAGAGTTGCAGCACTTGCTCTCAGCTAACTTCATCCAACCCATCGATTATCCACAATGGGTTTCTAATGTAGTACCAGTAACTAAAGCTACTAGGAAAATTTGAATTTGTACCAACTTCCGGGATCTTAATCTTGCTTGTCCAAAAGATGATTTTCCTCTACCTAATATCGACCAACTCGTGGATTTAACTGCGGGTCATGAGATGCTTTCTCTTATGGATGGTTTCTCTGGGTATAATCAAATTCTCATCGCACCAGAGGACCAACATAAGACTTCCTTCATAACTCCTTGGGGGACCTTTTGTTATCGTGTCATGCCTTTCGGTCTTAAGAACGCAGGAGCAACCTATTAGCAAGCAATGACCTACATCTTCCATGATCTCTTACACAAAACTGTGGAAGATTACGTCGATGATATCCTCGGTAAATCCAAATGCCGTCAAGATCATCTTTTCATTCTTGCACCTCTCTTTGAGAGGCTTATTCACTTTTGTCTTCGTCTAAATCCATCTAAGTGCGTGTTTGGCGTTCTCACTGGTAAACTCTTAGGCTTTATCATTTCTATTAGGGGTATTGAAGTAGACCCCGCAAAAATAAAAGCTATCCTTGAGATGCCTCCCCCTTCTAACTTAAAGCAACTCCGTAGTCTTCAAGGATGCCTTCAATCAGTGCGGTCATTTTATCTTGCAACTGTCGGACCGTTGTCAACCTTTTCATCACCTCCTTCATAAGAATGTTCATTTTGAATGGGATGAGCGTTGCCAAAAGGCCTTTGATGATCTCAAAGCTTATCTTCTTTCTCCACCTGTGCTTACACCTCCACGCGAGGGGGAGCCTTTCTATCTTTATATCTCTGTGACTGACCATGCTCTGGGAGCCATGATCTCACATCGGGATGCTTGCGGTAAAGAACAAGCCGTCTATTACATCAGTCGCACTCTCCATGAGTATGAAACACGTTATTCTGAAGCTGAAAAGTTGTGTTGTGCTCTCTTCTTCGCAACTTCTAAGCTTCGTCACTATCTCCTTAATCACAAAACTTACATTGTCACAAGTGTCAATCCACTCAAGACAATACATGCGAAGCCTTATCACAATGATCGTATCACTCGTTGGCTCATGCTTATGACAAAATTTGATCTCGAGTTTATCCCGCAAAAGTCTATCAAGGGTCAGGTCATTGCAGATCAATTAGCTGATGCTCCTCTTCCAGACACTCAAGTCCCCTTTGCTCAATTCCCCTGATGAATATATCCAACAAATTGATTTTGGTCTGTCTCCATTTAAAGTAAAACTCTTCTTTGATGGATCCAAATGCCAGCAAGGGGGAGGTGCGGGTTTCATGATGATTCCTCCTTGGGGTGCGCCTATCCCAGTCGCACACAAATTAAACTTTGAGTGCACCAATAATATGGCTGAATATGAAGCTCTTGTTTTGGGTCTTCAAAATGCCATTAATCTTGGTGCTCGCCATATCGACATCTTTGGTGACTCTGAACTCATCGTTAATCAAGTCACGGGTGTCTATCAATGCAAGAATGACATCCTTCAAAAATATCATGATATCATTCTCTTTCAACTCCAATCTTTCAATAAATTCACTATCCAAGCTATTCCTCGCACTGTGAATCGATTCACAGATACAATGGCTTCATTAGCCTCGCTTATTCCACCTTTTACCGAGGACTCGCGAATTTATGTGGCAGTGCAATGATTAGATCAACCATCTCATCTTAGGCAACTAACTTCAATCAATGCCGTCACAACCAATACTCAGGATGAGTGGTATCAACAGATCGTTGATTATCTATCTCATTCAGTGCTTCCTCCAGATCTGACTTCCAATGGTAGAAGATCTTTTATCCTACGTTGCTAATCGCTATACTATTCTAGGCGGGATCCTCTACAAACGCGGCTTTGATGGTATTTTGCTTTGATGCCTCAAAACCCCTGAGTCATCTAAAGCTATCCAGGAGGTCCATGACGGTATCTGTGGTGGAAATTTTAGTGGTTTGGCTGTAGCTAAATGCATCTTACGCTTAGGCTATTATTGGCCTTCTCTTAATCAAGATTGTTGCGAATACACTAAGAAATGTGTCAAATGCCAACAACATTCCAATCTTACGCATATCCCTAGTCAAGATTTGCAACCTGCGACAGATTTGTGGCCTTTTTCGCAATGGGGTCTTGATCTCATCGGTCTTATCAATCCCCGTTCTTCACAGCGTCATCATTCTATCATTACTGCCACATAATACTTTACTAAGTGGGTGGAAGCTATTCCTCTTTCTTCAACAAAAGCTAAACCGATTGTTGACTTTGTCTATCAACACATCATTTGTCGCTTTGGTGTTCGACACAAACTCATCACAGACAACAGTAAGTCTTTCAAGAACGTCGATTTGCAAAACCTCTGTGACGCTTTCAATATCAAACTCAGCTTTTCTTCTCCATACTATCCCCAAGCTAATGGCCAGGCTGAAGCTTCCAATAAAACTTTGTGTAATATCCTCGCAAAGGTAACTAGTCGAGCTGGTAGGGATTGGCATTTACATATCCCTTTTGCTCTCTGGGCTTATCAGACTAGCATTCGTACCCCTACTGGTGCTACTCCCTTCTCTCTCATCTATGGGTCTGAGGTTGTTCTTCCTTTGGAAGTCCAGATCCCATCTCTTCGTGTTTCTCTCAGAGAATTTGTCTCTGATGAGGATTATCGTCAAAATCGTCTAGCACAACTTGAATTATTAGATGAGCGGCATCTCAACGCTCTTGAGCATCATCAAGTCTATCTTGAGCATGTCAAACATGCTTATAACAAACACTTGCAGCACCGTGACTTCAAAGTTGGTGATCTTGTTCTTAAAGAAAACCAAAATGTCACTACACTAGAAAGGAGTCAGCGTGGTAAGTTTGCTCCTAACTGGATGGGTCCATACGTGGTTACTCATAAATATGGATCTGGGGCTTACCATCTATCTTCCATGGATGGAGTACCTGAAATGGAACCTATTAATGCCTTGCATCTAAGGCCCTTCTACTGTTAAAATCTATCTTACATGTTCTTAGATCGCAAATCAGATCTTTCATCCATCTAACAACCAGTCATATACTTTCGTGGTGATTCGAAACTATGTGGTTCTCCGTGTATTGTCTTTTTTTACCTTAAATATGAGTATCGCGGCTCTACTCATAGCATTTTTCTTATGGATATGTTCCTCTTCATGGTAGGAATACCTTAATCACTGCTTCATCTGTCCCAAGTGTTTATCTTAATCGGATCTACTCGGGGCATGAGTACGTGCTCTTTATACGTTTTCTTCCCCTCTATCTGATCTATCTAGGTCTAAACTTAGCTTCTTTCAAAAAGCTCCAAAAAAAAAAAAAAAGAAGAAGAAGAAGAGATGCTATCCAAAATTCCTAAAAGATAGACTGATCCCTTGAAGGACAGCTATCCATGCATTATCAAATGAATCAAAAGATATAGACCATGCCCTCGAAGGATGGCTATCATTAAAATTCAAAATACAGACCGCTCCCTTGAAGGACGGCTATTTTCTCAAAGGAATTCCCAAGGCTTCTCGCATTGATCAGCCTTTCAGTCAGTTTATACACTTTTTAGCATCACTGAAAGACTTCCCGTATTGATCAGTCTTTCCATATCTAGCAAACTTCCCGCATTGATCAGTTTGCTTTTTCTGCCAGAAATAATGAAGCTGAGATATAGGACCTTTTGTCGATCATATAGAGAATCCTATTTTCCCAGTATGAACATGTATTATGTCCCTTGTAAATTTCGACAAGATACCTACTTACTGCTCCTTCCGTTTCCCTCCTAGATCTGGTTTGCGGCTAGTTAGTGTCAGGTTTATTTTAACCTCATATATGGCCTTGTATGCATGATCTTTTGGTTTCCTATCAAAGTTTCTATTTATGGTCGGTTAGGAGCCTAGCTCACCATTCTTTTTCTTATCTGGGTGTATTTCCTTTATTTCAAATCAAGGTCATTTCATTACGTCCTTGGCTCTCGCAGAGAGTATTTCCCCTTATTTCATCCGGTTAAATTGACATTTAACATGTTAATTTAATCAAACTCTATCATTTATCTAATTTCATCTGATCTACTTTGTCCAAAACACACATCATAGCATCTATTATGAACACATGTGGGTCTATCTATCTATTTTCATCAAAATTTAATTAACATCTCAAAACTATCAAATCCCATCTATCCATCACATCATCTAAACACTTGTACATCCAAGTAACATTACATCTATCTATATCTATTTCTCATCCAAATTAAATCCACATATCAATCACATCAAATCACATCTATTTATATCCTCTACATCTATGTCTATCCAATCACATCTATTCATCATCTATCGGTCTATGTCTATATCCATCATAATTATGCTACATCTATCCATGTATATCAAAATTAAAAGCATGAGAACAATCATATGACAAAGGAAATGATGAATCTATATATATACATGAGTATCTGTACAACAAAAAAATGGGTGGCTTTCAATCAAGCCATCTATAAAATGCCTTCCAATCGAGGCTACATCAATACATTGATACAAAAATACATCAATCTCTAAATCGTAAAGTCTGATAGGTGGAAGACACTATCTCCTCCACCCTCCTCTGGACTAGGTTGTCTCTCC
The DNA here is from genome assembly GCA_019776745.2 of Taxus chinensis. Lineage (NCBI taxonomy): Eukaryota > Viridiplantae > Streptophyta > Pinopsida > Cupressales > Taxaceae > Taxus > Taxus chinensis. Next base: position 649,342,948 of record CM034152.1, read on the forward strand.
TGGCTGCCACCTATCGAACTCGAAGCACCTGCTACTGGGGGCCTACCTCCACCTCGCCCTCTCCCGGTGCTCCCTCCCTCTGATACACCACTAGCTGTGGCTGTCGCAGATCTCCTCCTCGCACCGTAATGAGGCACCTCAGGGGCATGTTGTGCTAGAGCATCCTCATAGTATCTCACCTCAGCAAGGAGAGACTGATATGTACTCAGGCTCACTATACCAGGTGCTCATAGTGTCACTGCTGTGCTGCTGGTGCTACTAGTGGCAGCCCTCCTATGGTCGTACCCTGTGTCCCAGACTCTGATGTGGTACCTGTATCACCATATTTGGCCCTGAGGGCCTCCCTATGTCGATGATAGCGATCCCTCTGCTGGATCATTGTATATCACTCCTGGCGAGCTGTATCCCTCTCTAATATCAGGGCATCCCTCTCCTCTGTCAGAGCTCTAATCTCCTCTAGGGCAACCTGATGTGTCTGCATCAGTGTATAATGCTCTCCCTCCAGCCTCTCCAGTGCTGTGGCTATATCCTCCTCATCGGCATCTATGGACGCTGGCAAGTGTCATGGAAGCTCTGTCGAATACCATGCCGCATAGCTGTCATCCACTCTGGCATCATCATCACTGTCTGCAGAAGGTGGGGCCTCCCTCAATGGATCTGCCAGGATCAAAATCAGTAAATTTATCTCTCTGTTGTCTCGTCTATAGGGACTATAAGTGGTCGGCACTGTCCGCACTAGGCCAAACTATCTCAATACCCGTATAAATGGGACTCACTCCCACATATCAGGCCTGCGGCCCCTAACCACCCTGCTCCATCTCAATCCCTACCAGGTGAGCATCCTGACCAGCCCATGTCAGAAATACCCGATACGGTCTCCAGATGACCTGCTCTGGTGTCAGCGTCCTGAAACGCTCGGTATACCAATCTGCGGATCTCCCTGTATCTCCCGAGGCCATATCGGCCCACCATCGCCAGAATCCGTAATCAATAACCCCCACTGCTGCTGGCATCCAAGGAAGCCCAGATGGCCTGATCACTGCTATGTGCTCATATGCCCAGCAATGGAGCACAAAACTGACATCAATGCCTGTCCTCCGGCCAGTGGTATACATCCATAACTCATAATATATCTGCAGCTATCAAGGCATCAGCAAATGTGAACACCTGTCTAAACTACAGGATGTCACAAATGCAATCTAGCAATAATAATGGGAATCTCCCACCTCCTAAATCTGGTAAAGCAAAGTAGGAGATTGCCATCTGAATCAATACTATATGTCTGGCTCCTGGCATCATCCTGTTCTGTACTGTGAGGCTATCCTCACTGCCCCCGGACACTATCTCTGACTCATCCGCCTCTGTCCCCATATCAATCCTGTATATATCCTAGATAGCCCTCTGCTGCTGCTCTCGTGGAGTGATCTCAATCGAGGGTCCCCAGTAATCGGCAGCCTCAGGATCCTATATATATCCTCGTGGGTGATAGTCATCTCATTGGCAGGTAGCGTCCTGAACCAAAAATCCATGAAATAGTGCACGTCTGGCTATCCCATCGCCTAATTGTTTTATTATTCTAACTTACTAACTTACCACATACTAACCACATTTTACATTTACTATTTACATTTACTAGTGCTCGCATCAGCACTAATATATATTTCCTAACATTCCCCCCCTCTACATCTCGCTACGGCACTCATCTGGTAGTACCGAAAGCCCCAGATGGTTTTTGAGGAGCCTGGGCTAACTCTAAGTGGCACCAATCTGCGTCAGTGACATTGGGGAGAATGGTCTCCAAGTAGCTCAGGGAATCAAAGCATCCCTCATGTGTAATACCTCTCGTGCCTGCATCCACGACATCAAGAGCAATGTTAGCTTCATACAAAATGGAGTTTTATCCAAATCCGAACATCCAAAAGCACATATATTCTATCATTTTTATCCACATAATTGGCTTTCATATCGGCAATCGGCATCTGGTGTTGATTAATCTACAATCGGCATTGTGACTTCTTCGATCATAATTGCATAGTCGACATCGATTAATTTCAATCTTTGTCATCTCTAGCAATTTTGCTTAGATCATTATATAATCATAGATTTTTATTCATTAACTGCGTCGATTCATGTATGGAAGTTCAGCCCATTAAATTTATCAATACTGATCAAAAAAAAAATTGAATGTAGATTTGCCGATTCTCTGATTTCTTCAAAAAAACAGCAGGATCAAGCTATATGTTGCACGTTTCTCCCAAAACACTGGGTACTCTGAAATTTCTACTGCCTTCCTGTATAACAGATCATTCCACATGAAAATTTTTGGAGAAACCCAGATCGCGAAACAAAAGTTACGAGATCATCTTCGAGACAGAAACCTGCTCTGGTACCAAATGTAGAAATTAATCTGATCTAAATCCATGAAATAGATACACAGACAATAATTGAAATCAACAACTCTATATTATATTTTCATTAAAATCAATACACTCCATTATATAGGAATGACAGTTTGTCTTCACGTACAACCATACACCCATAGGTTTCAACCTCTCACCAATATAATAATAAAACAATACTAATTGTTTTATTATTCTAACTTACTAACTTACCACATACTAACCACACTTACCCATAGGTCGTGTCCTGGAGCACTAATATATATTTCCTGCTTCTGACCGCTTCCAGAGGCTTCCATGGTGCTCAAATCCAATTTTTGACTCTCTCTAAATCAATCGTCACGGTGTAAATAAATCGTTCACATTTTCCGTTCGCATATTTATATGTGCTTGCACGGTCGGCGCCGATTTTTTTGGTCGGCACCGATTAGTCTCGGTCAGCACCGATTAGTCTATTGTTGATCGACCGTCGATTTCTTCCATCTCTTAATCTTCTTGCCATAGTGTTGATGCTTGGCTTATTTATCTGGTCGTTATTCTGCCCTGAGTGTTGTCTTTTGGCACATACTTTTTCGATATTATCGTCCATTTCGAGTTTGTTCCCTTTGCATGGGGCACTTGCATTTTTTTTTTTTTTGGCAGCTTAGAGTTAACGGGTTTGTAGGCACTAACGTCGTCTACTTTGCAGACCGTCTGGTTGTCCCTACCAATGTGTCTCTCTTTAGGTGCTGACTATCTTGCAGCCCTCCTTACACTCATGGGTCTGTAGGTACTAACGTCGTCTCATGAGGAGACCGTCTAGACTGCCCTACCAATGTGAGTTCCTTAGGTTGCTGCCTCTTTATTTATTATTGTGCGTCATTAATGATCAGATCTACTCCAGACATCTAGCTGGGGCATCCTGCATTTTCATCTACCTTTTTCAAACTTGGGATCGTTTGTTCTATCACCCATCCCATCCCTAGTTTGAGGGGGATCGCATCATCACTTTTTCTTCCTTTCTTCCACCTCCTTGTTTTTGTCTTGCAACTTTGCTTATCGCAAGTTACTCAACAAAAAGGGGCAAAATGTAGACACCTAAAATGGGTTACCCAATTTCGTGTCCCTCACATTCGTTTACCCTCTCAGGTAACCTGGGGCACGTTTGCATTACCACTGCCCCCTTGGGGTATTATTCAATTTGTGATTTAAACACCTATCCTAAGTTTAATTCACCCCATTATGTTTTACCCGTGAGTAATTAAATATTAACTATTTAATTACACCTTTTTACATGTATCCTAACCACTTATCTACCCCATATCTATTCTATCCATATATCCCCCCTATTTCTCCTCCTCCCAAACCAAGCAGCGGGATATTTCCCATATTTGAGGTGGAGGGATCACTCTCATCTTTCCAGAAATCACTCCTTTTGGCCATTTCGGGAGTCTGTTCCATGATCGGCGACGACCGGTACTCGGTCGACGCCGATTTTTCGATTTAATCTCGGTGCCGATTACAAATAGAAGCCCAGAACTCAGTTCTGGTTAGACACAGATTGTGAGAGAGACAGTTAGACGGTGAGATAGAAAGTGAATTAGACAAGGAGAACGAGAGATTTTTGAGCATCTAGTCTGAGCATCATCTATCAAGTGAGAGTGAATCTTGTCCAAATCAATCCCTGAGAGGAGCACCGTTACTCTACTCTTACCACATCGACATCGCGAGTCTCCATTGATTTTCTGGTGACTTTGTTCCTGCATCCAGCACAGGTGGAGCCTTTCTAGTATCTCTACGGCTTCTGCAGATCCAATAGACGTTGACGACCTTGCCTACGTTTTCCGTTTCCCAAACCTTCTTGTAGTTTGTCTACGGATCGACGCCGATCAAAACAAGTTGACGCCGATCTATATCAGTCGACACCGATCTAAACAAGCTCGACGCTGATTTTACATAATCGATGCCGATCATCCTGCAGACAGGTAAAAGAACTCAGGTAACACAAATCCAGCATTGTTTTCACAGTTTCCTATTTTCTGTTGCTTTCTATCCGCTATTTAGATTCTTGTTTATTACTTTGATCAGAAAATCTAGTCCTTTACGTACATCTTTTATCATGTATGCTTCTTTACTTAATTGAAAACGTGGACTGACATCCGCTGAGGGAGCTTATCGCTTCCCGGACCCACTTCTCGGGCAGTCCACCTAAATATCTTTTAACGTGGTATTTTTCTGTCAAGCATCGGTGTCTCGCAGGTTTCTTGGATCTACTGTGCAGGATCGCTCGTGTGCACCCGTCTTATCTACATCGGCTTCCTTATCCGTCTACATCTTCGGATCTTGTCCATCAGGTATCGATTTCATTTGAGTTTTTTAAGGTTTTTGTGTTTAGTTTGGTACATTAACTTGGACAGGTAACAAGCGCAAAATTCTTGATCAACATTCTGATCGAAGGGCAAGTCAATTTTCCACCTATGTTACAAGGGCTCGCACGTAGCTGGTCACAGAAATTTTTACCTTGATTAGACTTGCGTAGACTATTCAACTTTAAAAGATGCTTTCCTTAAAGAGTTTCACATCCATGAGTTCAAGCAAAAGATTATAAGCACGCTCAAGGATATCAAGCAAGGCACTACTGAGAGTGTTAGAGAGTATAATGCTCATTTCATAACATTGTTATCTAATCTTTCTTATTATATCCATGCAAGCCAGCATGTGCAATGGTTCATTGGAGGTCTGATTACACCTTTTAGAAGGGCAGCTATCACATAAGACATACACTAATCCATGTGAAGCACTTGAATTCAGCTTTACACACTGAGGTATTAGGAAGTATAGACACTGGGGTGAGCCCATTTTTGGAAGCACAAATCGCAGTTATGGCGAAGCAGTTGAAGAAGATATCGGAAAATTGAGCATATGAGACACACACAGGGATTTGGTGCATAGATTGTGAAGTGAAAGGTCACACCATAGGATAGTTGTCCCCGCATATCAATGTGCTCATTACTACTAGACTATGAGATATGTCCATTTGAACCATGATGTTAGCCATTGTCCATTTATTACAACACAGCAATAAGGAAGAACATCTATTTCTACTGTAAAATTTACATGTCCATAACTCATGACACTAGAAGACCATCGGCTGATTGGTCAGATCCATGATGCTATAGATATTGGTGTATGATAGACAGGAGTATAACAAATAACTCTAAAGGCAAGAATGAGTATCGAGGATTAGGATCACAATCAAACGTGCACTATGATCAGGAACAAAGGGCATTTTGAAGGAGGTCATGGAAGAGGTTGACGTGGATACCGTGGGGGATTTGGAGGATGAGGCCGATGGCGGTGGATGGGGTGAGTTTCCTCACGGAACATGTTATACATGTGGATCTCCTGACCACTACAGGTGAGAATGTCCTCAGAATATTACATGTTCTTTCTGTGGAGAACAATCATAGTTATGAGGAATGCCTAGACTTATATCAGCATCTTAGTAAGTAGCGTAAACAAGAAAAGAAGAGCGCATCGGGATGGTTAGGATACTAGTGCGTTGCAGTAGAAGACAAGTGGATGTCCCAAGTTGGAACCAGAAGGACCTGAGGCATTGATAGTAAAGATTACTACATGCGCTGAAGTAGCACGTGCGTGCGTAGAGAGGCATTGCCCCAGAAGCCTACGATTACCAAGGAGGAGGTTTTGCATGCGAGGTACCCAGATCCTGCTCATCAGAAGGAAGTTTACCAGGATACCATGGAAGTACTAAGGAATCTTCAGGGCAAGATACATTACCTAAAGGAGCAAAAGAAAGCATCGGAGACATTCCAAACTGATATCGATGATCTGTGGGAGGTGTGCAAGATGTTGCACCAGGAGAACATTATTCCACTATTGGGAATTGGTTGAAAGGGAACACTCCACGTGCAAGTCTTGAGACCAAATGGCAGATTCTGCATGCAAACCTTCCCCTTGATAGCATTGACTATGACAAAGAAATTACTTTGAATGTTGTTGTGGATGGGTGGTTGTTGAGTAACATATTGATTGATACAGGCGTGGAAGTAAATGTGCTGACATTAGATGCATGGGTAAAAATGGGGAGGCCACCATTGCAGCCATCATCTAATGTGTTATTCATGGCAAACCAGACTAAGGCCACTCCCATAAGAGTGTTGAAGGATGCATCTATAACTATACAAGGGGCCAAGTTCACTGGGGATTTTGAGGTATTAGCACTTATAGAAGCAGACAATTTTCCAGCCTTCCTTGGATGCCCTTGGTGTTATGCAAATAATGCTGACTTGAGATTCAATAAGGGATATATCAGCTTTGAAAACAAGGAGGAGAGGGTTGTGATACCTTTGACAGATAGAAATTCTACGCCATATGTTGAGCCTCTAAGTGAGGAGGATTTAAACAAAGTCTATGTACGCGTTATTCAGGACCCAGAGGTCAATGAGCCATCAAAAGAAGGCATCCTACAGTGGGAGGATTCTCATTCTATTAGTGATACTACGAGTATTTCTTGTGACAATTGGGCTCATAGTACATATGAATTAGTAGGGCACGAGGTGAAAAGCATGGTTGCGCGCAAGAATAGATTTCATCTCAATTCGACAGATAGGTAGCACAGTACCTTGGTATACAGGGATAGAAGATATTTTTACCTTTTTGAAGGCCATGGAAACATAGTGGATAGATCACAGTAAGCAAGGAGGGATATGTTAGCATATACACTGCATGGGACAACAACGCGTTAGTGGGTAGTCCACAGAGATAACTCTTATAAACTGGGAAGAGATTGGAATAGCTTTGTCTACTAGGTTTATAAGGAACAATGCACCTACTCAAATCTTCACTTATCATGGTGATCAACCTATTCAACATCACATTCAGCAGTGTGAGAGACTCTAGACAGCAGGACAGGAAGCATTACCACCTTCACTCTGGGTGCATAGATTGTATTCCACACTCCAAGGATGTGCACGTGCTTGGTATGTATATGCAGAACTACATAGAGAAACTGGGAACTAGCAAGATTTGACTGCAGGTATGATCCAGACATTTGACTACTTCTCGACTCAACCTCCTGTAGCAGAGGCATTAAAATTTGTCAAGCACTTAACTATGGGAGATAGTGTGAAAGCAGAAGAGCATATTCAAGAATTATTCGGTGAGATAGAGTTTGGAGCATGTTTTGAAAAGGAAGAAGAAATAGAATCCAAACTACTTGAATGTGCTTGCCTTGAGAAAGAGAAAGGAAAGATGGTCTACATCGTGGATGACGAGGAAGTTGAGAACCTAGATATTGAACATTCACATGGGGTGCGCGAGGTCTTGGATAGTGCAGACAAAGATGCACGTGTGCCTACCATGAACCCATGAAGACAATGAAGGTGAATATAGGTTCGGAGGCTGAGCCTAAGGAGGCCATAATTGGAGATTACTGGTCAGACTCGGAGGTAGCAAAGATCATCGAGTTACTCAGGGATTATCAGGACTTATTCCCTATGAGGATATCATGAACTTAAAGGCATGCATGAATCACTTGGGGAAATGAAGATCAAACTTAAGGATGGTGCACAACCAGTTAGAAAGATACCTTACAGGATGAATCCTAATTTGCGTGAAAAGGTAAAGGAAGAAATTGATAAAATGTTGAAATATGGAATTATCAAGCCCCTTGATGAGTCAGAATGGGTTAGCCCAATGGTGATCAGTATCAAGAAGGACAGACAGATTAGGATATGTGTGGACTACAAGGAGCTGAATGTTGCATGCGTCACAGATCCTTTCCCTATGCCTTTCACTGAGGAAATACTAGGAGTTGCAGGGCACGAAATATATTCTTTCACAGATGGATTTTCTAGTTATCATCAGGTTAGGATCGCTCAGGAGGATCAAGAAAAGACAACATTTACTACTGAATGGGGTAGTTTTTCCTATACTGTGATGCCTTTTGGATTGAAAAATGTGCCTGTTGTATTCTCACGATAGTTGTTCAGGCATTCAAATATTTTATTCACAACTTCTTACAGGTCTACCTAGATGATTGGATAGTATATGGGCTTGTGAAAGATCATTGTGACAATCTACGCTTAATGTTTGAATGATGCAGACAATTGAGTATCTCTTTGAATATCAAGAAGTGCATATTTGCTATGCCATTTGGGATACTGTTAGGACATATAATCTGTAAGGAAGGTTTGCTAGTTGATCCAGCCAAGGTTGTAGTCATTTTAGGCCTGGAAGCACCTACCAGTCAAAGTGAGGTGCATGGATTTTTAGGTCATACAAGATATTACAGAAAATTTATAAAAGGGTATGCCAGAATTGCAGCACCCTTGGAAGAATTACTGAAGGGGAAAGGTACATTTTATTGGGGAGAACCGCAGTAGCACGCATTTGAGATATTAAAAGAGAGACTTACTACCGTGCCCATTCTGCTTTCCATCATGGGATAAGCCATTTCATGTGCATGTGGATGCTTCTGGTATGGCCATTGGCACTGTGTTAGCTCAACCTAGTGAAGGTATTATAGATCATCCAATCTATTTTGCTAGTAGGAAGCTGACTCCTGCTGAAAGGAATTATACAACTACAGAGCGTGAAGCTTTGTCAATGATCTATGCATTGTACAAGTTTCGACAGTACTTGTTAGCAACACCATTTGTGTTTTATACAGATCACATGGCATTGAAGTACTTGGTAAATAAGCCCATCTTACAGGGGCACATATGCATATGGGTGCTCCTATTTCAAGAATTTGACTTCACAGTTGTGGTGAAGCCAGGGAAAAGCAATTCTGGACCAGACCATTTATCTAGAATCAATTCAGGAGAGGATGCACAGAAAATTGAAGAAACAATGCCAGATGCACAGTTATACAGGTTACAATGCGTGCCCATGGAATTAGAAGACATTGTTGTCTTTCTACGAATAGGTATGGCACCAAAAGGAATGAAATCATTAGAAAAGAAGCATCTTGCTATACGTGACACGGCACCATTTATGTTAATCAGTGGTGACCTTTACAAGCTAGGTAGAGATGAAGTATTACGCCGTTGTGTGTTAGAGCATGAGTGCAAGGATATCATGGAAGAAGCTCATGGTGGTATTGCAGGAGGCCATTATGCAGGTGATGTGACTGCCTGGAAGATCTTAATTGTTGGATTATGGTGGGAGACACTGTATAAAGACTGTAAAGATTATTGTAAGGCATGTGATCATTGTCAGTGCCTAGGAAAACTAGGGCAAAGAGATGAGATGCCTTTGAGACCAATTACTAGTGCCAAACCATTTGAGAAATGGGCCATTGACTTTGTAGGACCTATTTCACCAGCCGCGCGTAGGACTGGATCGTGCTATATCATTACTTGCACAGATTATCTTACACGGTGGGCAGAAGCAGCACCTATGAAAGACTGTACGGTAGCTACAACAGCTAGGTTTCTATGGGAGAATGTTCTTACATGATATGGATGTCCTTTAAGCTTGACAAGTGATAGAGGTACACACTTTTTGAATGAGACAATCAGGATCCTATTAGATGAGTTTATGGTTGCACACCATAAAACTACACCTTACCATCCTTAGGAAAATGGAACTGCTGAGGCTTTCAACAAAATTTTGGGCCAACTTTGACAAAAATATGTGATGTTGGAAGAAAGGATTGGGATGACAAAGTGTCAGCCATCTGTTCTTTGGGCATACAGAACAAATTACAAGAGATTGAACAAAGCCACACCGTTTCAGTTGGTGTTTGGCACGGAAGTTGTTCTTCCTATAGAATTTATGTTACCTTCTTTGCGCATTGCACACACTGGAGGTCTAGCTGATGAATAGGCTTTAGAAGAACGTATTGAAAAGATGATTCAACTAGATGAGCACCGAGCCATAGCACGGTGGAGTCAGAAGTAGGAAAAGGCCAGGCAGAAGGCATGGCATGATAGAAACATAAGAGATAAGAAATTTGAGATTGGACAAATGGTCCTTCTTTATGACTCAAAGTTCTTGCACCATCCAAGGCAAGCTCAAAGTACATTGGTTGGGGCCGTATGTTATCACTTCTATACTTGAATCAGGTGCATGCCAGTTAGAAGCACTTGATGGAACATGACTACCCGGTTACTTTAACGGGAGTAGGCTGAAGCCCTACTATAAATAAGTCTTCTTGGTGTTTGTAATAAGGTAGTATTGCCATTTAGTTTAGGTTTTCAAATGTATTTCCTTAATGTATTTCCTTCATTGTCACTATGCTTTGTCAATTTAGTTGTTGTTTGTGTAATAAGCGTGCTTGCGCGCATGAAGCTAATTACTGTATGAAGAATGTTTATGCGCAGAGGACTGCACATACTTTTAGTGTGGGGTGGTTGTAGTGATCCAAGAGAAAGATAGAAAAAGACTGAGGGAATTGAAAGATGAAAGGAATAAGCTGCTACGGGTGTGCTTTAAGTCAAAAGAAGATTGTTTCTCAAAAGGTGACCAAGGATGAAGATGGATGAAGGAACAGTATAACGTGAGGTAAGTGGAGGCCATGATAGCTACCAGGAGAAGGTTCAGTGATGAGGTACTCGGTGCAGGAGCGCACGCTGAAGAGAAGTCTGTGACCAGAGGGTAGGAAGGTGCACGCTAGAAGGTTATAGTTGGGTGCGAAGATGTACCACATGGAATGAATGGATTTGGTCAATGAATGAAGGGATATTTGGTAGGTGAGGAGCAATAAATGCATCAAAATTTGAAAAAATTATATAAGGATGGGATGCAGATTCATTTTTACTGTTGCAACTAAGAGTATTTGAGAGAAGAGCCAAGTGCAAAGAGCTGAGTGATCGAGTTAAGGTGCGAAGGGTGTGAAACCAAGAGTGACAACTAGATCTGTGCTATAAGAAGCTTGTGTCCCCGGTGGTGAAGGGTTTGATGAAGCAAGAGACAGGAAAGAGTTAGGTTACGAGGTTTCCACCTAGGGCATAATTGAATCGAGCTAGGGTTTGATTCACAGAGTTGTAGGGTTGAAGAAGAGACATTTGCAAGTAGAAATGGCACCAAAGAAGGCATCTGCAGCAGCAGCAAAAGAAAAGAAGAAGGTGGTCATTGAGGAAGAAGAGATGACACCCGAAAGCCATTTTTCAGAGATGCAATACCCAGAAGGAGTTCATTGTTGGCCAAGAGTGGGATTCACCCATTAGAAAAAGAAAAGTGAGTGAATATAATCACAGGACATCAGAGAAACAAGAAGGAGCTTGATTCCTTGCTCATGGTTAGAACAAACAAACACATGGCAGATGACATGTTGGTATATGATGATGCGGGTGAAAAACTTTTGAAGAGAATTGGGGTATATCAGTTGTATGAGCTCCCATATTTTGGGAAGTATGAGCCCTTGTACCAGTGGCTCATGAGCAGGGTTCACGAAGACTACTTCTACTTTGCAGGATGTAGAGTTAGAATTTCATCTGCGCTTGTTTCATCATGACAGGTCTGAAGGCCATAGGGAAGACATAAAAAGTGACCTTACAGATAAAGCCATGATTTTAAAGACCAAACAGGAGTTGGGATACCTGAAGGGTCCGCGCAGAATGGACATAGACAAATTTAAGAACTGTCCAGTTGTACAAGCTGCAGCACACCTTGTTACCAAGTTGAATGATCAGGAGTGGTGGTCGCAAGTAAACACTATGTGGTTACATGTGGCGTGAAAGATGTCGGAAGGGACAATCTACAACATTGCAGGCTATATTGTAGAAAAATAGTCGAAGAAGCACACATAGGAGGGAAGATCAGCTTTGGGGCTGTTCTACTATCACTGGTCTTCATGGAAATTAGAGTACCAGATGGACCAAAGGAGAAAATATGGGAATACCCCATGGAGAACAAATCCCCAGCTGAAAGATTCAGCAAATACCTATGCAAGGGGGCCATGACAGACGAAGTCAAACAAAGGGCAGAGAAGTGGTATGATAGGCTCCGCATGACATTTGGGGAAGAGTGGCGCATCCCAAAGGACCTACCAGCAGTGGTAGGAAAACAAGTTCAGTTTTTTGTATACCAGCATTTCTGCATCACACATTTTCCAATGAAGGATGGAGTCTTGGAGCCCTTGGTGCAAGTTACCTTACGCATTCACTACAAGGTATTTTCAGGAATCTGTTCATAGATTTACAGACACGCGTAGACTGATCTTCAATGTAGATAAGGTTGACTGCGATTACCATACATTGAGGAAGAAGTATGTGTATCCTGGCAGAAGTGCTTATACAGAGAAGATCATTTCAGAGGTGTCTGAATATCAAGCCAATAAGTTTGGCTGTAGCAGATTTGGGGGTAGCGTTGGTGTATCTCCAGTTGAAGCCAAAGATGGAGAACAAAAAATATGTGGAAGGTGAGTTCACACTTCCAGCACCACCAAAGGGGAAGCATACAATGGAGAATATCCCAGTGCCTAAGCCCACAGAGAAAATCAAAGTGCAGGATGAGGAGGAGGAGTGTGAAGATAGTGGTGGCTTGGAGCATAGGGGTAGGAGACATCCTACAAGTTCAGAGTGAAGTTGAGCGTGATGTTACACCACCTCAGCCACAAGAGGGGGATGAAGAGGACTTGAATGCAGTCCAAGGGGAGCACAGGTTTAAAAGAGTATTCAGGAGAACAAGGACCCAAGGGTGCTACCCCAACCTCTGTGCGTAAATCACCCCTGACTCTCCCCACAAAAGGAAGTGACCGTAGAGAAGGAGGAAACTGAAGTTGAATGAGGAGGTGGAAGAATCAGAGGAGAGTGCCTACATCCCCTACACCCCCAGAGCACACAGAAGAAAAGGGTGAGGCATCAAAGGAGAAGGACGAAGAAGAGAAAAGACCAGAGGAAATAGCTACAAAAGATATTCAGGACATGGAGATGCAAGTCCCAAATTTGGAGGCTAGAGTTCCTAAGTAGCAGAGGTCTAGAAGGATAAGTGGAGAGCACATTCCACCAGCCATGGGGTATGTAGAGGATGTAGGAAATATTTTCGTGCCACTTCCAGAGCACGATAGCGCAGAAGGATCTATTTGGCTGGGAGTTGATGGATGAAGATATGGCGACCATGCGAACATGAAAGCAACTATCTTGGTCGATGCACACCCACATGGATGAGCCTGACTTTGATGTATGCGAAGAGTCATGCATTTCAAGGTGACTGAAGAAGGCACCTCAGGCTAGACACATGACAGTAAAGCCTACTTTCATGTCAGATGAACAGGTCAGTAATGCACTGGTGAAAGTTTCTGTGGAGGTGGCTAGAAGAAACATGGATAAATCTACCACAATCAAAGCAGCGTTGCGTGAAGAGCTGAAGATGAAGGATGTGGAGATAGCGCACATAACACAGGAAAGGGACTTCACGTAGAAGAAGAATGAAGTATTCATAAGCATCGCAAAGGAGATTGGGGACAATGTAATCAAAGCAAGGCCACACTTGGAACCCAAGGTACCACAGACATTTCCTTCAGCGATACACTATGTGGGGAAGTTGGTGGACTTGGTGCTCAAAGATGAAACTCTGTGTATGCAAGCACAGAATGATCAGATAAGGATTCCGAATGGGAGAAAGCATCGGTGATGAGAAAAATCACATCCTATGAAGGGTTGTTGCAGGCATTACAAGAAGTGTTGAAGAAAGTAGACCAAGCTTTGAATATATGCACAGCTCCAGAGGTGCTCATCAACATTAAGACCTTGGAGGAGAATAATGAGGTTCAGAGAGTAATGAAAGATGAAACATTGGGCTGTGCAGAAAGGTTGTCAATGGTTAAACAAAAGTGTGCACGAGGCCTGACAGCAGCACAAGAGCCGCATAAGACTCGGTTGGAAGAGCTTGGAAAGCTGATTGCACAGAAGATGGACCTTTTGGAAGGAAGGATGACATCCATGTCCAGTGTTGTGTTGGTTTTGCAAAATGAGAAAGGAGAAATTATGCGGGATGAGTTGGAATCCATAGTTGTGGACATCCCAGAGAAAGTGGAATAGGCACTCACGGAATGGCAGGTTTTGGAGGCCGCAATAAAAGAAGAGTATCCAGAGCTGATGCTACAAACTGATACTGAGGAGGTTGCTTAAATAACCTCATATACATTCTTTATGTGTCCACATTCTTCATTCTTATTCTTTCCTTCAAATTTTGGAGATAACCATTGTTGGGACGATAATGAGATTAGTGTGGGGTAATGTTGATCAAAGAATACTTGGCAAAGATCACACAAGGAGTCCGCGTGGGATAGAAGGCCAAGATCAAAGGCGTGGAAGGACAGGAAGGACCCGCACGTGGAAGGCAAGTTCAGATTTCAGGACTTAGCCAATTTTGAGCATGAGGATCTATTTTTAGAAGATGGCGTGTGGAACACATCAACGATGCAGAGATGTGTGCGCCATGCATTGTCTATATTTGGAGAAAGTGGTTCAAAGTGTCTATGCATGGAGGCAAGCTAAGAATAGAATTGACACTTCAGTTGAACTGCAAGAGGACTATAGATAGCGCACTTGCATGTGTGGCTATAATTGTAAACAACGTGTGGCTAATAATAGCATGCGACCTATTTCTGGAGTAGTTAAGTGGTGAAGGGAAAGTCCCCACCCTATATATATGATGTTAGGTGCATAGTAGAATATATATGTGTGTGTAGAGATGATTTTGGTATGTATCACAGAGAGTGGTGTATGTATGATTCTGAACGTGTGTATCAGATCCATATGTGCCTTGAGATAAATTGACAGTACTGTAAGGAGCTTCTATATTTATTAATAGATGGAAGATATTGGCTGAATCTAAGTGTCATTCTGTGTAATTGAGTAGTGCATGTTAATGATTCAATCATGATTACTGTTTAAGCTTGTTCTTTCATAGATCTGTGGGTAGCATGCACTGTAGAATGATGGATTAGTTATGAATCTATATGTTTCTTCCTTCATCATGTTATCATCATGTTACAGCAACCCTAAAGAGGTACCTGGTACCTTTGTGCAAGCTTCAGGTGATTGCTCAGTCTAGGCTGAGTGATGTGCCAGCATGACTAGGGTGTTATCTTGCAAATTCTAGGCTGCATCAGCGACTGGGAATACCAAAATTTGAAATAACTATTCAAAATCATGTTTGGATTCACAGATATATGTAATGAGAAAAAGGCTTAAAAGTGTGGCATTGCCACTTGTTTTTAAAAATAGTTTATAGTTATAATTTGTAACACATCAACAATTAATATTAATAATATTTGACGATATATTACTTTATGTATTTGATTCACATATTCATACTATAATTTTATGATGTCCTATAATTTTCATTTATCTAGAGATACAATTACCTAAAACTCTTTGAGAGTCAATTGGATGATATCGTAGTTTGATGCATGCTTTGGTTTCATTTTTAGCTTTCAATTTCCCATAACCTATTCACTGGTAAAAAATTATTGTTCAATATCTTACTGGAGATGATCAAGTTGTCATGAATATTTAATTAAAAGAGAAGATCTCTAATGAATCCCTTTATGATTTGTATAAACATACCAATCCAAATAGTCCATTTTATAGATGGGATATATAAAGTTTTATATACAGTATTAGCAACATATGGTTTAAGTCATTCCAAGCTTCAGTGAAGCTCCAACATTTCTATTTAAAATTTGAATCAATAGTCATGAGAATTATAGATACTAAATTAGGTAAAGGATCTGATAAAACTGCCAAGGGAACATGACTTATTGGATCAAGAAAATATTGTATGTTTGATTTTACCAAAATGGCATGTTTTGTAAGAGTGTAATTTTTCTTTATCACTTGTCACTGTCACTTTACATACTTCTACAATAATCACTGGATGTGTAAAGTTGCTACTTTTTTCCATTGAGATGTAAGAATGCGTGTTATATGGTAACTTATAATCACACTCATCATAAACCTACGAACCTCACAACATACTATAAAGTTGACTATCTCACTAATTTGTTCTCTCATTGAAAACAAAATAGACTTATTTTATCATAGACATTCACAGTTTAAACACGTTTAGGAATGCCACTCTTTTAACATTTTTAAAATTGCAATGTTCAACTAATGAAATTGTAGTTATAAATTATATACATATTAGTATTTATACTAGCATATGCATTTCTTGTAGTGATATTATTTAACACAACAAAAAAATTGATATATGCTTTAGATGCATTGTAATGAAGCTAATGTTAACCCGAATGAATACATTTCACACATTACACTCAACTAATAGGTTGTTCCTTTGATTAATTTTTAGCATGAAAATTGTTAGTTTTTTACAAATGTATCTTTAACAACTTGGAGGGTCAACATCTTAATGTTATTTATTGGTAAAATATCCCTTAAGAACTCTTAGACCTTGAGAGAATTCAATATTATCTTATTATTTCTTAATATCTAAGCTATTAAATTATACTAGTATAAGTATTTGATTGATTGAGTATAAGAATTAAGTGTATTTGTTTTTACCAATCCTTTCTGGGGTTTAAAATTTTGTTTGTCATATAAACATGAATATAAGAATTAGGAGTGTGTGTATTTTGTATTTTGTTTGGCACACATCCCCTTATCTTATTATATCACATTTATGATTTATAACTATCCTTTGAGATTGGTATATATAGATTTTGTACCACTGAGGGTGACATCATCAAACAAGTTATTTTCCATGTGATAAGACAAGTGGAAGGAGCGATTTCGGCCAAAATTGTGCAAGTATATCTTGATTATATCGAATTTTTTCCAATTTTTTCAGAATAATTTACTCTAAGTCAAAATATCTGAAAAATTCAGCTCGATTGGATCTATTTTGATTTTATTGGTGTTTTAGGTTTTTTCATAAATACTTTTCAAGAAGCAAATTGTGGTATTTTTTGATATATTTTCGGAAATCTCTTGAAATTTCATAATCTACCGAAATATTTTCAGAATTCCGAAAACCCTAGTTTTGTGGATATGGGGATGGTAGCTTTTTTTAGAGATGGCAGGATTGATGCTAGAGAATGGTGGAACAAATTGAGATATTTGGTTATTCAAGTTGTGGATTAGTGGCCTTACACAGATTTTATTTTCTAAGTTGAAAAGGAAAAGTCTAATTGGTCTTTGCAGGAACTGGAACAACATGACAGATGGGCAACAAAAGAAGAAGAAGCATCAGAAGTAGAAGCAACATCAGAAGAAGAATAAGAAGATGTTGATGATGAATCCATGATAGGATTTCATAGGGGTGGTTGGATGATCGAGCTTGGCGACAAGTGTATGATTTAAAGCACACTCATTATATGGCTTCTTCTTATGTTTCGGGGACGAAACATGTCAAAGAGGGAGGCAATGCTATTACCTTGGGATATGATAATATAATATATATTGGAGATGCCGACATGATCGTTCATTTATGATATTATACTTAGGAGGTCAGCCTTAGTATTGGCCATAGGTTAGAATGGTATATATAGAGGTTAGAAGGTTGTAGTTAATCATCATATTGAGTAGTGGAGTCTTATTGTATGGTTTGGAGGTTACCCCCCTCGAAGTGGTATTGGAGGTTGCCCCCTCGAAGTGGAAAAGCTACTATATGAGCATATTGTCGTCATTTATCTATATTTTGGTGTTCTTTCATATTATTCCTGATCTATACATATCCTTACAAGTGGTTCTGACCACCTAGGTTCAATATGCACGGGTAGCTACGTCGGCATTACAAGTAATATCCCGGGGCTCGTATAGGGCAGGGTGTGGTCCCGCTATCATGAGCAGCAAATCTATCCCGGGGTCCGAGCTACGGAAGTGTAGTGGCATGTTAAAACCCTAATTTGGATTTCACTAATGCCTTACCAAGTAAGGAACTGAAGAAATATTGTTTGTTTTGATATTTTTAAAGATAATGGTAAAGAGTTATAACCTTGGAAGGATTGAGAGGATTAATATTGAAGATGCAGGAAGTTATTGTACAGGAATATCTGAGACATTAATAAATCCTAGAAAAGATTGTAGTTTGATATTTTTTCCTAATTTTTTCCATGAATGATCGTTTAATAATAAAAGAAATGGTATGGTCCTAATTGAATTATAAACACTCCAATATCTTCTGTAGAATACACAAGTGTGTATACCACAAAAAACACTCCGAAGCAAGTATCCAACACTCCAAAGCAAGTCTCCGAAGTAATTAGCCAACACATCAAATTACTTCTGAACAAAAACAATTACGTAAAATACACTATTATATAATAAAGCATGTAGCATTATTCACTTAACTTGACACTCCTACATACTTACCATCTCATATTCAAAACCAAATTTGGCTCAAACTAATATCTTTCCAACCTTCCAATCTCTTTTGTAGAATACACATTGTGTGTATACCACAAACAACACTCTGAAGAAATTATCCAACACTCCGAAGCAAGAATCCAACACTTGTGGAAGTGAGTAGCTAACACTCTAAAACAAGTGGCCAACACTTGATGAAGAAAGTGGTCGACACTCAGGGAAGCAAGTCACTAACAATCCAAAGCAAGTGGCCAACACATCAAATTACTTAGTGAACAACAACAATAACATAAAATACACTATTAAATAATCAAGTGTGTAGCATTATTCACTTAATTTGACACTACTACATACCATCTCAAATTCAAAACCAAAATTGGCTCAAACTAATATCTTTCCAACATTCCAATCTCTTTTGTAGAATACACACGGTGTGTATACCAAAAAAAACACTCCAAAGCAAGTATCCAACACTCCGAAGCAAGTAGCCAACAACACCAAAGCAAGTGGCAAACATGGAAAATTACTTCTGAACAACAACAATAACGTAAACTACACTATTAAATAATAAAGTGTGTAGCATTATTCACTTAACCTGACACTCCTACATACTTACCATCTCATATTCAAAACCAAAATTGGCTCAAATTGGCTCAAACTAATATCTTTTCAACCTTCCAATCTCTTCTGTAGAATACACATGGTGATGTATACCACAAAAACACAGAAAGTATCTCCTAAGCAAGTATCCAACACACTTAAGCAAGTGGCCAACACTCTGAAGGAAGTGGCCAACACTCCGAAGCAAGTGGCCAACACATCAAATTACTTATGAACAACAAAAATAATGTAAACTACACTATTAAATAATGAAGTGTGTAGCATTATGGTCACTTAACTTGACACTCCTCCATACTTACCATCTCATATTCAAAACCATTATATGAGCAAATTGGCTCAAACTAATATCTTTCCAACCTTCCAATCTCTTCTGTAGAATACACACGGTGTGTATACCACAAACAACACTCTGAAACAAGTGGTCCAAAACTCCAAAGCAAGTATCCAACACACATAAGCAAGTGGCCAACACTCCGAAGAAAGTGGACAACACATCAAATTACTTCTGAACAACAACAATAATGTAAATCTATCACTATTGAATAATAAAGTGTGTAGCATTATTCACTTAACTTGACACTCCTACATACTTACCATCTCATATTCAAAACCAAAATTGGCTCAAACTAATGTCTTTCGAAGCTTCCAATCTCTTCTGTAGAATACACATGATGTGTATACCAAAAACAACACTCTAAAGCAAGTATCCAACACTTCGAAACAAGTAGCCAACACATCGAAGCAAGTCGCCAACACTCCAAAGTAAGTGGCCAACACCTAAAATTACTTCTGAACAACAACAATAACATAAACTACACTATTAAATAATAAAGTGTGTATCATTATTCACTTAACTTGACACTCCTACATACGTACCATCTCATATTTAAAACCAAAATTGGATCGATTATTGGCTCAAATTATAATATCTTTCCAACCTTTCCACACCCCCAGGTTTTTGTAAATTGAATTTTGATGGGGCCTCCAAAGGGAACCCTAGAACTTTGGGGGCGGGGTGTCTTCTTCAAAATGATTCAGGTAAGTTTATTTGTGCAGGTTCCTTCCACTTGCCAAAATGGAACATGTAATCAAGCCAAAGCACAAGAACTTCTCTCTGGTATCAAATTAGTAGTGTAAAATGGCATAACTCACCTCTTCATTAAAGGGGATTCAATGATCATCACTCAAGCCATTAAAAAAGGTAAAGCCCCAAACTGGACACTCGACTATTTCATATCCAATGCATTTTATTGACTTACCAAATTGGAATCATGGGAAATCCAACACATTTACCGAGAAGGTAATCAAGTGGCAAATTTTCTCACCAATATCAGTGTATTTCAAATCCCCCTTTCCCTTTCAACCAATGATTGTGGTGAGTCACCGGGATTGGCCGTCATTTTGGAGAATGATGCGTCCTCTCACGTGGCAAGGTAAATGTCAACATCTTGAGCGGCATTGTTTTAATTGCTCTCTTTTCCTCATTTGCTTCATCCTACACATTTGTCTCTAGCTTCTACGTGGTTTTATCCTCAATTCAAGATGGAATTTGGCCCATTGCCTGGTTTGCTTTTTAGGGGGAGAAACACAAAAAATGGAATTCTACGGTCCTGTCACACTGACCCGGCTAAAAAATGTGTTCTAGTTCGATTCCCTTTAGATTCACAGGGCCATTAAGGCCATTATCGAGACTGATTATCTACATAGATCTAGACACCCTCGGGTCAATGCTAAAATTGTGTCTCTTTTTATGACCCATCTACAATTGATTAGTGAAGACAAAGATGAAGTAGTTATTATCACCCATTGTTTCATTCTTCCCCGTCAATTAGTTGGGCTGGAAGAGGTGGTTTGGGGGTTCTATCTTCCTTCCTGATTTATGCTCAATAAATAAGACATGGGCTCGAAAGGGGTGGATAGGAAGTTGGTTCAAGAATTACAGAGGAGAAATAAGGTGTTGTGGAGCTTCACAGTAGCATTCCATGTGAAATGCTAATCTAAGGTCATGGAAGGTGCTTCCATCTCACAGCTCAATCTGGAGGACTTGGATGAGCCCATTGGTCCAATTCCCCCATGTGTGGCTCACCTTTCATGAGCATGGTGTTTTGACATATTATCTTCTTGGTGCCCCCAAATTTCACCCTGAAATTCTGAGACTACCCCATGTAAAAAAATTCGTACTTTTAAAATAATGGGTCGTTTTGTGTTTTTATTGCCAGAAAATGTCTGTATTGTGTCAAGATATTCCCAGAGAGTCATATGAGCCAATTTCGACAAATACCCAAATTCCCAAACGTGTTTTATCCCTTAGCAAGGGTTTGTCTGCAGGAAATTTTTATTTAATTATTTTAAGCCCCATTTGAGGAAAATTGTGCTCCGGTTTAACCCTATTGTGGTATTACATGTCGATATTCCCATATACCAGTAGGGTTTCCACCAGTAATGAATCTTGGGCTCTATCTGTGACTTCTAGAAAAGTTTTGCGTTTTTGGTGTTTTCTCATTTTGTTTTTTGTGAAATTTCTCTAGGTCAATTCCTTTGTTGGTTTAGTCTATTTTCTTGCCTAGAGTATTTGGATATCATCTATGGACATCATGCCAGAAGGAATTTACCACAGGAGGTCTGGTTCCCTCTAGAAAGACGAAGTCGTGCACAAAAAAGGCCTCTTCTGGGCAAGTCACATTTTGGGGAAAAGACGGTTTTAAGCTATAATGGGATTTTTGGTGGCAGCAAGCAGGTGGGAATTTTGTACCTACCTAGCAAGGTACTTTTTCCCATGAAAGCAAAGTCACTTAAGTCATAATGGGAAAATTAGAGGCAGCAGGCAGGGGGGAATTTCTTACCTGCCTTGTAGGGTGAAATTTCCCATTGTGAAATAAAAGAAAATCACTTAAGGCATTGATGGGAATTTCTTACTTGCCTTGCAGGGTAAAAAATCCCATTATGAAAGTCAAACAACTTAAGTGGATCATGGGATTTTTAGAGCTGCAGTGCAGGGTGAATAATCCCATTAGAAATTGATTTTTAAAAATAGAATTCACCCTTGCCAAAAAGTACGACCCACCTTGGGTGAATAATAATGTATTTAATAATATTTATTAATGTTTATTCACCCAATTTTGGTGCCCAAGCATGAGGAAAATTCAACGCATGGTGAAAGGATAAAGAAGATTGGAAATAGAATTCTAAAATTAAATAAATTTAATTTATTTAATGCAGCTCCCTCTCATGCAAAAAAGTGCGACCCATATTGAGGAGAAATAATACTTTTTAAAGTATTAATTAATGGAATTAATTCCTATTTTTGGTGCATAAGGTCAAAGCACATTGTGAAGTCAATGTGGACTGGAAGTAGAAAGCTAAAATTAAATAAATTTAATTTATTTAATGGCAGCCATGAGCATGCACAAAATAGGCGCCCAAATTGAAGAGAAAAACATGTTAATTAATTAATTAATTGCCAGGAATATGAGAGGCAATTATTAATTATAGAATGGTGAAGTTTATATAAAAATGGGCTGCCATAATGATGAATTAATTAATTCTTCAACAAGGAAGTGCAGCCCAGGCAATTTTGGCACCCAATTAAGGAGGAATTTTGCACAGAAGAAGGTGTTTTTACAGCTGGAAGGCTTCAAAGTTCGGTGCCTAGGTTTTAAGAAGCTTGAATTAAGTCTGATTAATTGTCTGCATAGTGGTACTGTTGCTTAGGTGAAGTTGGCAAAAGTCATGTTTGCTTTGCATGCAAACAAAACATCAAATTTTGGGGCAGAAGGCTTGATATATGCAGATTTTTATAATTAAAATCAAGCGTTCATGTTCCGGTTGCCATCTTTGTCTGAATTAATTGCAGGAATTCATTACAAGTGTTTTTATAAGAGAAAGGGAGATTAAATCAATGTCCAATACATTGAACATATCCTCTAAATCTAAATAAATCTCCAGATCTACACCGGTGGTAAAGAATTTTGGCTGAATAAAAAGAAAAAGAATTGCTCAGACAAAGATCGCTCTAGCCATGGCAAAGCGGGATGAACGAGAAAGATCAGCAGAATCATGCATAGATCTAGATATAGATCCAGATTCATATCCATAATTGCAAAGGCTTCATCCTCTTGTTTCGAATGCAGCTCGTGAAGAAGTCAATGCATAGAGAATTCCTTCCAGGACCTTGTGCATGTTCTCCCAATTTTCCAGTTGAAGCCTTCATTGAATTTGCATTCACCTGGAGTGCGTTCTAGAATTTTTAATTGCTCATATGCAATTAAAAAAAATAAAATGATGAGTTATTTATGGCAAACATTGCACTCATGTATGTACTAGAGAAGAACTACAAAAGCTTCAAGGATAAGAGGGAAGACATGTCAAAGGTAATACCCGCAAGCGAATCATAGTCACTTACTTCCAGATCCAGCTGCTTCCAGATCTAGTTGCTTCCAGATCCAACTTGGTGAGAATTAAAGGCAAAAGAATCAGCTACATGTAGAATATGAAAAAGGACAAGACTGTAGCTTTCCTCTTTCTTCTTCTTTCTCTTATTTCCTCTAACAAAGTAATTGAGCGATCAATTAAATTATAAAACTTAAGTGATTGGTTTAAAAGTCATTACTTGAAGAAGTCAACTACTTGGAAATAGGTGGCAGACATGTAAAATAGAAGTTTCTATCTTCAGTTACAAATCATGCATGTCATGCAAAGAGGAATTCCATGAGGGAGATTGTCAATTGTTTCCTTTACAACTTCCACATGTGCCAATTCACTAAGGGCTTCTTATTTGTAATTTCCCCTCTACATGATATAAGTAGAGGAAGAACCTACAGGGTAAAGGATTAGAATTTGTAAGTAGCATTCTTGTGTTCCATAATTTGCGTTGAAACCCCTGATAGCTATTTGAAGCAAAGGAATACAAAGGAGTAGATTTCCAGAGAAATTTGTGTCACGGTGCATTTTGTTTCTAGCTTGTCTTAGATCTACTTATAAAATTTGTGTTATTTTAGATCTAGATCTGAAAGTTGCCTTTGCTTATAATTTTATGTGTTAATATCTATTGGTTCCGTCTATGTGCATGCAATCAACTCTGTAAACTATTGATTGGGTTGCACATCTTCCCTATTTCTTCCCTGTGTTTTTATTATTTCCTTCTTCTTTAGATATTTCCTTTCTTTAATAGTTGCTTACTTGCTGCAAAACTATACAACTATGGTTCATGAGCTGCATGATTAAAGTAAAACCCCTAAATAGATACTAGCATATTTTATTGACAAATCTTACACGAGAGCCTCACCGGTAAATGAGGGATATTTATCTCATGACTACCTAGGTTTTTAGCGATGCAGAAAATCTAGCCAACACTTCTCCTTAAAGCCACCCAACAACAAGCTCCTGTCCGTCATAGCATCTCCAATTTTTGCCAAGTGGCTCCTGCGGAGGATGAAATCTTATGTTCCAAGACTGAGATTGTATATGTTTCTGATTAACAACAGTAAGGCCTGTTGATATAGATATTATATATAGTATTTTGGTTTTTAGCCTAGGGTGACATTGTTTCATTATGTCATATCTAATCACCCTGTTTCCTCTTTAGATTCTAATTTTTGTATTAGGGTGGTATGTTTTCATGGTTACCTAGTTAACCACCCTGTCATTTTTAGATTTTATATACATAATGTAAAAGGGAGGGGACCCAAGAACCCCCCGGTTCATAGCTCCAGTCAAAAGCATTTATCTTATCAAAAAAAAAATCTTTCCAACCTTCCAATCTCTTCTATAGAATGCACACAGTGTGTATACCACAAAGAACACTCTGAAGCAAGTATCCAACACTCCAAAGTAAGTGGCCAACACATCAAATTACTTCTGAACAACAAAAATAATGTAAACTACACTATTAAATAGTAATTTTATCATGAAGAGAGGTTCGTTGTCCTCAAATTTGAGGTACTCTTTTACATACAAATGCAAGTAGACTATACTCTGAAGCAAGTGTCCAACACTTCGAAGCAAGTAGCCAACACATCAAAATATATATAAACAACAACAATAACGTAAACTACACTATTAAATAGTAAATTATGTAGCATTATCCATAACAATTAAAATTTTCAATTAATTGACATATTGAGCATCTCAATAACCTGACATATCTATGTTTGTGACATATGAAATATGGTAGACTATACTTTGAAGCAAGTTGAGTAAAGCACCTATGTCCTATAAGAAAATTATCTTAATGAATAATTACACGCATTTTTGCATTTTTGACGTATGGGTATAAAGAATTTGGGCTTTACAATTAATTAGGAGTGAATAAAGTATTATTAACACATCAAATTATACCTGGACAACAAAACATGTAAATGGTAATAACGTAAACTACACTATTAAATAGTAAATTGTGTAGGATTATACATAAAAATTAAATGTTGCAATCAATTGACATATTGAACATCTCAATAAGCTGACATATCTAAATAAAATTTCATTAACACATCAATAAGTATGTTCATAAAGTGTGTTTGTAATAAACAACCCCCTAGGCATCCTTTACCTTATTACAAAAAGAGAGATTGAGGCTTCCTTTACCTTCTTAGGAAATACAAATCCTCGTGTTAAGGCATACTTTCTTCCCTTCCTTCGGATTATTCCCTAAGCAGTCTTGCTACGGTCTATATTCAGTGTTGCTTCATATTATTCCCTAAACTGTTCACTATCATTCTAGTTGTGTGTATCCCTTGCTCCGTTGTAGAAAAATGGGGCATAAAAAATATTTAGAACCAGATTCTGTGTCCATTTTATTATGAGATAAGCAAGTATCAAAATTGTTTTAAAAGGTAGGATAATTGGAATTCATGAAGAAATTTGAAGGTTATAAGGAAGCGATAGTGAAAGGATTCATTGAGAATTTTAAAGGAATATCTTTGAAGGTAAGAGGCATGAAGATTACTATGAATAGTAAGATCATTAATACAATTTTAGGGATTCCTTGTGAAGGGTTGTAGATTATAGGAAGGTCTACATACAAAGACCTAATTCAAATTTTTCATGATGAAGGAGAGCCTAAACCGCATATGGCACTTAACAAGGCAAAACACGTGAAAGGCATTAGGAGGGATACAATTCTTGAACCCTATGGGGAAACCACCTTTTGGATAGTGAAGTATTTCACTTACAAAGGTCCTAGCAGGCGATATAATATGTATTTTCATTAATTTGAAATAGGATTTGCACAAACCAGTGCATTGAGTCAATTTACCTCAATATATGTGTGATAGCATCCTCAATATGGAAATAAGATATAAAGAGAATAAATGAGCAATCAAGCACCATGGTCTCATATACCTGTTTTTTCAACACTCCATCAAACAACATAAGGATTAAAAGGGTTGGAGAAATTTTCTGTAAGAGATGGGTAAAGTTCCCAAGAAACAAAGGCACGGTCTCTATGAATCTATTGCACCCAACTAAACTCCATTCGTCGCTAAATCTAAAAGAGAAATGACAGCACCTAGCACTGAACAGGAAGAGATATCATGTACTATATCTTCTCTAACAAATGCCAAAAGAAAAAGAAATTTGATGAAATTAGGAGAAGTGATTGGGAAAAGAAAATGAAAATTGATTCTTTATGAGGATGAAGACATCGAGGAGGTAGCTGAAATTTTTAGAAGCATAAATTCAACTAAAGGAGAAATGGAAATAATTGAACAAATGATTCTTGACACTTTTCCACATCCATCTACTTGCACGAGGGAAACTATAAAAGGAAAGGCTATACTTACAAAAGAAAAACCTATATCTCCCGCTTCACTAGGTTGGGGTGTTGAAGAAGATCAATTGCAGCATGTGATTCTCCTCTCAAAGAAAGAAGCAATCATCAAGCAGTAGCAAGATGAAATAGAGTTTTTAAAAATAAAGGTACAATCATAAGAAACCCTCATCTCTTCTATATAAATGCAAATTGAAAAACTTCAAATGCAATGCAAGGAAAAGCAAGAAATAGCCCTTTCCAACGCTAAAGTAAAAGTTGATAAGGAAGTTCAAACTTCCTTGAACATACAAGATGTCAAAATTGTGTGGGGTAAAATTTGTAAAAATTATGAAAAATTACATTCTCAAAATGAGACATTAAAAAATAAGTTGGAATAGGAGAAGATGGAAAGGGAAAAAATAGAAAAGTAAAAGAAAAATATCAAAAAGGACCTATAGGCTGCATGTGAAGTAGGGGAAAAAATATTTTCCTACAGAAGACCTTTGTCAATAAATAGTACTTTCTTGGAGGAATAGTTCTACATGTGGCAATTATCAAGAATAGCTTGTGAATTGCCTTATTAAATAAACAATGACATAGAATTTTTAAAGGCATTTACAAGAAGCTTCACTGAACATCAAAATCTCATGTGTGAGTTCCACTTGTGTAATCTCCTTTTGGGTCACATGTCAAATTTTCAAATAAATCTCTTTGTGGGGGAATCCCAATTAAGAGCCTTCACTTCTACAATGCAAAATCAAATAGAATGGGATCGAAGGAAAGATGAGTATTTTGCAAAAATGAAGGTGAAAGGTTTGTGCATGAGGCCTCAATTTCCCAAACTAGGAATCGTTTGTCATTTAGGGCTTTAACCTATTAGCCCAATATTGAGAACCGTCATATTGCTCAACTAAAAGATTGTATTGCAAGTGTTTGCAAATTCCTTCCTGAAACAAAGTTTTCAAAATCATTGGCAATGTGCAACAAAATGTGGGATCCATTTAAACCTTCCCTTGAAAAGGAGGGAGGTAATTTCAACCAAAAAATTAAGGGGTCTGTGAGAAGAGATATGGAAATTACAAATATGATTCCACAAATTTTTCAAACACAAGGCAAGAAATGGATAGGAATGCGGTTTAGACCCACACTTATTCTTTACCCCATGCCTTCTTGGAAAACATCATCATTGCAAAGCAACAAAGCATTAAAGAAATAGAAAACAGATGTTGAAAAGCATGAAAGGTTTTGTGTGTCATTGGAAACCACATGGTCACTTCACAAAAGTGTTTTTGACTTGAACAAATATATGGAGGATAGGATTTTCGATCCAGAGTTTATAGTGGTTAAGAAGAATGTGGTCGAGCATCAGAATAATGCATATAAGCAACTTGCTTTGGAGTGTTGCATACTTGCTTTGGAGTATAGTCTACTTGCTTTGGATTGTTGGATACTTGCTTTAGATTATAGTCTATTTTCTTTGGAGTATAGTCTACTTACTTTTGAGTGTTAGATACTTGCTTCAAAGTATAGTCTACCATAGTTTATGTATAGTGAACAGATATATGTCAGTTTTTTAAGATGTTCAGAATAATCTTTTTTCTTCCAAGTGTAGTCTACTTGTTTCATGTTTTTAATATGGTGTTGATGTTAATGAAGTTTTTCGTATTTTTGTGTGTGTATCCGAACTTTTGTTCCTTCATCTTGTTTTTGAACTACTTCTGCAATTTTTTTAGTGATTTCCATTAGTTGAGAAATATATGAGTGAGTCACTTCTTGAGTGGTCTTAAATCCTCAAAACCTTCAATTTATCCTTTATTATGATTATTATATGATATGTACCAATTTCTAGATCTTACTTTAAAGTGCAAGTCCTAATTTTCATAGCACCGCCCTACACTTCTTGAATTCAAGTTTCACACCCTCCTTTAGATACTTTGACCTCTTGCCTGGGTGTCTCTATCTTGTCTCAGTCTCTTCATTATTACTGTTAGCAATAAAATACCACAAAATAAGTTATAAACCCTTGAATGATTCAATACCTATTTGTTGTGTGCTCAAAGCTTCTTCAAGAGTTTCTTCACTTATCTATAAATAACCCCTACTAGGCACTTAAATAAGCTTGTATAGGTCACTAGTGAGACTATCAAGCTTGTCTTTCTCCAAGCATGATCTCCTAAGACAATGCATTAAATTATGCAAGCATGTTTTATATCCTTCATTTAATTTATCACAACCACTCAGATCATTGGAACCTCAGGAATTGATCATCTCACTCTCCTTTACAAGAATTGTCAATTTGGGTTTCTTGATAACACATTCAATGGAATGATGCCGGAAATAAATTAAAAAACACAAGGTCCCAGGAGGAATTATTATTGATTTTTATATATTATTATAGATTTTGAGGTGTGTACCAAATTTCTTGATCCATCTCTAAGTGCAATTGTCTATCCCTTCCATACATTCCTTGTTATGGAAACGTGGCTTCTAGATTCTAAGTGAACTCAAATTACAAAATTTGATTTTCAAGACACTAAATCACTCTTTCTATACAATACTTTGTTAATCATCATATTCTCACCACGTTCTTACATGGCTTAAGATCATCTAGTCTCTGTGAACTTCCACAAGTAAGAGTATTTTCGTTTCACAATATTCTTGATTCCTCTACTCTAGCTTCCACTTGAAATTCCTCCTTTTGTCTTAATTGAACTTTAATATCTTTTTCTCCTAAAGTTGATAAGCCTAGGATTTCAAATGATGATGGCCCGTCCACTTCTGGGTCTTTTGATATTATTGATCATCTGAAAAAGACTAAGGTTCAAATCTCAGAGGCTGAGTATTATCAAACCCATCCCAAACCTTTTGCCAAAATGATTCAATTTGTTAATTCCCATTCTAAAACCACCTCTAAATGCCTTTACCTACTCCTTCTGCACCACAGCCTAATCTAGTAGCTGCTGTCACCTCACCTAATGACAAAATTAAACCATTTTATGTAACACTTCTTATAGCTGGTCATAGGCTCAGTAATTGTGTCATTGACTCAGGAGCCTCAGATAATGTGATGCCTGCTAAAGTAGCTCATGCTTTAGGTTTGACCCTCACACGCACTTATGGATCCTGTTACTCCATGGAGAGTAAGGAGGTGCCCCTGGTCGGAAGAATTAAAGATGCACAAGTGGATTTTGCTGCTTTGCCTGAAAAGAGAGTTTTGGCTACCATCTTAGCTGCAGATATTCCTCCTTCATACGGGATGTTGCTAAGTAGGAACTTCTGTAAGGATGTGGGTGGAGAAATCCAAATGGATTGGTCACATGCACTCGTACATGTTAATGGACAAATGAAGAAGCTGATGCCTGAGAAGCAATCTGAGTATATTGTGCAAAAAACGGATGATCCTAAAGCACAAATACTCTATGAGGATATGGGTCATGGCAACTACATGATTATGTCCCCTAATGAAATCCAACTTCCCAAAGTGTCACCTAAAGATCCTAATGGTGTTTGGATTTTAGAGTTTGATGGAAGTTGTTCCTCAACTGGTTCTGGAGCTGGTGTACTACTAGTGTCACCTGAAGGAAGCCTACATCCTTTTTCATTTAAGTTGCAGTTTGAAAATACTAATAATACAGCAGAGTATGAGGCTCTCATTCTTGGACTGCAAGCGGCCAAAGAACAAGGTGTAAAGAATCTTCTGGCTCGTGGTGATGCAGAATTGATTGTAAAGCAAGTCAGAAGCCTTTTTCAAGTAAAAAATGGAAGGTTGAAACATTACCAGAACCAGGTTTGGGATTCCATTGAATTTCTTGATGCTTTCTCCATTGAGGCAATACCTAGGGAGAAGAACAGCAGGGCTAATTCACTAGCAGTCTCAGGGTCACTATTGATTCCTCATCCTGACTTCTCTCAGGATAAGTTCACCATTGAGATGGTCCATCGACCTAGTGTACCTGATAATACCAATAACTGGCAAGTTTTCAATGATGATCAACACTTGCTTTCTTTCCTTGAACTCAAAGATAATTTCAAACAGCTGTATTTTGAAGGAAGTGACAACCTGCCTCGTGAAAGTGTGCCTTTTAACAAAGCAGTCACCCAAGGAGAAGAAACGGATCAGGACGGATGCATCAATCTCAAAGGAAACAAGATTCCTAAAGGGTTGGTGAGTTTAGAGGAACTATTTGATAAACA
The DNA here is from genome assembly GCA_019776745.2 of Taxus chinensis. Classification (NCBI taxonomy): domain Eukaryota; kingdom Viridiplantae; phylum Streptophyta; class Pinopsida; order Cupressales; family Taxaceae; genus Taxus; species Taxus chinensis. Next base: position 649,374,189 of record CM034152.1, read on the forward strand.
TGACAGGGATGTGAAGTCTAGAGCTTCTACTGGACCTCAGCAATCAGCTGAACATGACAAGATTAATATTGGGAGTTCTACTGACCCTAAGCTAGTGAATATTGGAAAATGTTGCACAGCAGATGAGAGGAGAAAAGCAATTGATCTTTTAAAGAGGTATAAGGATGTTCTTGCTTATTCTTATGAGGATTTAAAAGCCTTCAAACCAAAAGATATGCAGCATTTTATTCCTCTCAAACCAGGAATTAAACCTTTTAAGCAGAAATAGAGGCAATACAACCCCAAAATAGGTGACACCATCTTCCAGGAAATACAGAAGTTGCTGAAGGCTAAAATCATCTTTCCCATTCACCATTCAACGTGGATTGCAAATATTGTGCCTGTTAGGAAGAAAAATGGTGAGATTCACATCTGTGTTGATTTCAGGAACCTGAAATCAGGCTTCTTTGAAAGATAATTATCCTTTGCCCATGATGGACCAGGTCTTCCAAGCAGTAACGGGATCTAAAATGTTATCTATGCTTGACGGATTCTCGGGATATAATCAGGTAGAGGTTGATACTGCAGATCAACACAAAACAACTTTCACTACTCCTTGGGGTACCTTTGCTTACAAGAGAATGCCTTTTGGGCTTATTAATGCTGGTGCCACTTTTCAGAGAGCTATAGATATGGCTTTTGGAAGTTTTAAAGGGAAGTGTATTGTCATATAACTTGATGACCTGACAGTGTTTTCCAAAACAAGAGGGGATCATTTTTATCACTTAGAGACAGTTCTGCTAAGATGCAGAGAGCATGGGATTTCTTTGAATCCTAAAAAATCTGTCTTTTGTGTCACAGAGGGAAAATTATTAGGGCACATCGTTTCCAAATATGGTATTAAGATTGATCCTGAACAAGTACCAGCTATCCAGCAAATTCCTCTCCCAACCAGCAAAAAGGGCATGCACTCCTTCTTTGGTAAGATAAAATTTTTAAGAAGATTCATCACTTGATTTTGTAGAGCTAACTTTGAATATTTCTCATATGATGAAAGGGAAACAAACATTTGGTTGGTCTTCTGAAGAAAAGGGATTCTTTGACGGTATTAAGAGAGCTATCGCTAAAACTCCTATTTTAGCCTATCCTGATTTCAGCAAAGATTTTATTATCTATTGCTATGCCACAGATAATACCTTAGTTATTTTTTTGACTCAAGAAGACTCTAATGAGCATGAGCTCCCAATTGCGTTCATGAGCTACATTCTGAAAGATCATGAGTTGAAATACACTATGATGGAGAAACATGCTTTTGCAATGGTTAAAGCTGTCAAGCAGTTTCACTTTTACATCCTCAACTCTCATTCCATGGTGTTGGTTCCAAAATACAACTGTTAAGTCAATTCTCACACAGCAAGAATTTGGATCCAAGAGAGGGAACTGGGTTGCTAAGGTCCAAGAGTATGACATTGACATCAAACCAACCAAGCTGGTTCGTGGAAAAGGCCTTTGTGAGCTCATTGCTGAAGGAGCTAAATCATGAGTTGCTGGAGGAGAAAGTTGACCTTCCTAATATTTTTTTTCTTAGCTCGGTTGACAAATGGTATGCTGACATCACCCATTTTCTCACCTATGGGGAATGCCCCTCTCATTTAACTGCCAAAGAAAAGAGGACTGTTAAATTGAGGTCAGTGCAATATGTTTTGTTGGAAAACGCCTTGTTCAAGCGTGGGCTATATGGGAGATTTCTGAAGTGTGTGGACAAGGAACAGCAGAAAAAGTTGCTCTCAACTTTTCATGATCAGGCATGTGGAGGGAACTATTCATCAATGGTTACAGCTCATAAGATACTCCGTGGGAGGATATTACTGGCCTTCCTTGTTCAAAGATGCATCCAAGTGGGTTGATAAATGTGAGGCTTGTCAGACCTTTGTGGGAAGACCTAAATTAGCTTCTTTGCCTCTCAAGCCAGTTTTTATTGAGGAACCGTTTCAACAGTGGGGTTTGGACTTCATTGGTACACTTAATCCTACATCTAGTGCTGGTCACACTCATGTACTAACTGCCACAGATTATTTCACCAAATGGGTATAAGCTATTCTAGTTAAGAGCACCACTTCTGAAGTGGTGTGTAGCTTCATAAAAGAGAACATCTTGGTAAGATATGGTGTACCTAACAAGATTGTGACAGATAATGCTTCGAATTTCTCTTCAACTAAGATAATAGATTTCTACTATGGGCATGGCATCTCCCTGGCTCATTCCTTCAGATTATTACCCTCAAGGGAAATGGGCAAGCAGAATCCACTAATAAAAATCTAGTGACTATTATAAGGAAAATAGTAAACGAGTCTCAACGAAACTGGCACAATAAGCTCTATGATGCTCTTTGGGGCAGATATGATTACACCAAAGAGAGCTATTGGAATGTCTCCTTTCCAAGTGGTATATGGGGTAGAAGCTCAATTGCCAGTAACAGTGGAACTGCCAGCCTTGCACCTAATGAAGGCCATTGAAGATACTAGTTTCAGAGATGCTTTGGATAAGTGAATTATGTACCTACACAAATTGAATGAGGACAGATTGGTGGTTGCTGATAGGATATCTGTTCACCAGCAGAAGGTAAAGGTTCTGTTTGATAAGAAAGCCAGGTTCAGAGATTTTGAAGTTGGAGACACTGTGCTGTTATGGGATAAAAGGCATGAACCCCATGGCAGCCATGGAAAATTTGATTCCCTTTGGCTCGGACCTTTTAAGATCAGACACTTTGCAGGTAAGAATTTCTTTCTACCTTGATTACATGCATGGTTCTTCTCTCCCACTTCCTTATAGTGGGCTAGTATCTCAATTTTTTCAAGTCCTAGGTGATTAGGAAGTCCTTCGTACATTCTGTACAACGTTTTTGCTTTTTTTTCCTTTTTGTTTTGGTATGTTGCCCTCTATATTGGTCTGCTTTTTGACTCCGTTGCCCCAACGGATAAGGCACTGGTCTACTTCCCTGAGTTTGCCTAAGTTCTTGCCTTGTCTCATCCCTTAAATTTATGCCGAGTTATCCCCAGAAGGAGCCAGATGTTGTCCACATCAAAAATTCCCTGCTCCTAAAGAAAGTGAATTTTGAGAATTTTGAGTTTAAGTATTTTCTCTGTTATGCTGAAATTGTTACCGAAGTCGTGAAATTGAAAAAATCTGTACGTTTTGGGTCATTTCATGTATGTTTTCCGAGCCTGTCGAACATTTTTTGTCCCGCATGTCCCAGGTTCAAAAGTGCGCATTCCGTTCCCCGATCGGCCGATTTTTCTGAAGTTGTGTCCATTTTCGGGCCTGTCGGAACATTTTCGTCGCGAATGTCCCAAAGTCGAATTGAGCAAGTTGTTCCATTTCCAGCCGATAACACCCGAAAACCACGTACTTCACACATTTCATGTCCCATATGTCCCAAATCAAATTGTGTAAGTTGTTCCATTTTCGGCTGATTCACCTGAACCGCGTACTTCGTGCATTTCAAGTCCCAAATGTCCTAAACTCTTCCAGACCCATTGTCATCCTTTTCATCCGATCCACCCAAATCGCGTACTTCACGCATTCATGTCCCGCGTGTCCCAAAAGGCATCTGTGCGTCTTTTCCCCGCTTCACCCGAATTGGCTGAACCGCGTGTTTCACACATTCACGCCTCACATGTCCCTAAATGAACCAAGTGCCATTCGTGCTTAGTTTTTGCCGCTCTACCCAAATATCCGGCTTATTCAAACTGGTGGGTATGTATTAAATGCACATTCATTGACCTTTCTCTCTCCTAAATCGACTATATAACGAGCATTCCCCCTTTGCATTTTTCATATTGTTTCCATGTTATCCTTTACTCGAACCCTTGTAATCTAAATCCCTGCGCGTGTATCCCTTTTCTCTGTAATTCCTTCCCAAAGTCAAGTTCACGTCTCTGTAGCTCCAAATTACTATCAATATGAAGATCAAATTCCAGGGACAGGAAAAGATTTCTCCACTAGAATTTGTCGTTCCCAATATAGGGGACAATGAAGCTCGGCATCTTGACTTCAACGATTTTTGGGCGAGGGTGGCAGATGCATACCCTACACCAATGGCATACAGATGATTCACGATAGCGGTTTGGCTTTTGCTAGAGGTTTCCCGGGTCTCGGTACAATGCGTTGATACTGTGCTTTCATGCGGGAGCTCACTTCAACCCTGATTCGGGTGGATTAACCAATATACACGGGGAACTCATTGCTAAGATGGACGCTTCCACCATTAGTACAGCATAGCTAAGAATCCCAAAGATGGATAATGCCACAGTCGTTTCCCGAGATCAAGCATAGGCTCTGTTCAATCAAGACAACGATAAATACAAGGCGCAGGTGGTGAAGTCCTAGCTCAAGAACCCTAAGAAGGGAGCATCTCACATGTCCAAAACTCTTTTTCCAGGGCAGATTTTAACGAAGAATTGTCTGATTTTATAATTCTACTGGCTCGGGTTATGGGTTTGCCCTCTACCAACGAATTTCACTTCTGGATGTGCCTGCTCATCAACATGGTATGGCGAGGGAATGTAGAACATCAACTAGTCAGAGATCATCAGCATGAATTTGGCAGATCAGCTGTCCAATGTACAACAAACAAAGAAGTTCTACATGACTTCTTACCTAATGTATACTCCAGCAGCATCACGGCAATGGTTTGGTTTTTTCCTACATTAACGCTCACAAGGATGACCCTATATATGCCTACCTACGCACAGTTCACCCTAGAGACCAGTAATCGCAATTTCAGAAGGGTAAATGATGCTTTTACAATGTACGTGGTCAGGCTGCTCGAAGGTGATACTGCCAGGAGATTTTTCTGATGAAGCCATGAATCTGATATCGCGCTATGGTGCTTATTTCATACAATTCAGAAAATTCTCCTATATCAGGCTTGCCAGCTATGAAAGCACCCCTCTGAGGCTTCCCATGTTCTGCAATGATAAGATGGCTTTGATTGAAGTATTCTGACAATTAGACAAACTGCAAAAAAACCCTGCAGAGACAAGAATATTTTCTGGTTTGCACTTTCCCATCGCTTTGGGATATTACACTTGTAAAATAGCCCTGGACACACAGAACATAGAGAGATCCCTGGTCCCTATCACCATTCATTTCTTCAAGCCAAGAACCTTTCTTCGAACTTGAAGAAGTTCATTGAGCAGAACATCAAGATAAATCTACCATCATAGGGTAGATACAGAAGACTACTGGGCTAACTGTGCAGATGATTTTGAGGCCAGAAGGAAGGCATTGTTGGAATAGTTTTCTCTGCAATTGATCCAAGAACTCAGCTTTTACCAAGTTCGTGAAGGACTCCAGGAAGACAATTCTGATCTATACTCATATGAGTATGACAGTGTGATTAAGCACACCCCCTTGGAGGACTTGGATTGGAACAGGAAAGACAAAGTGATCTGGCTGAGATCCTTGCTCCAGTCTAGTCAGGACTAAGGTCTGGTTTGACAAGAAAGTTAGCCCCGTGTAAACCCCTCCTGCTCATCAAACATAAGGACCTACAGCTTCCACTCCCTTCATACACTCAAGTGTACCAGAAGAACTCAAGGAGGTTAAGAAGGGCCTTGTGGAAAATGATCCTCAAAGAAAGCAGCGGTGAGTAGAGTGCCCCCTCCGTGGGGACTAGGAGAACATCATTGTTTATCAGTGAAGTGAGAGAGTGAATGCCAGCCCCTGCAAATGCTCCTGAAGATCCAGGATAAAGAAAGGAAAGTCATAGCACTGAACTTCCAAGTTGCGATTGATTCTTCTGTAGAAATGTCTCCACGACCTACTAACATCTCAATCGAGACCACAGATGTGGGTAAGTAGTAAACCTTGAGCGTCATGAGCTCATGTCTCTTGGTCATCTGCCCCTCATGCTGCTGCTTCCTTCTCCTCTTTTGCAGGGGTCAAAACTCTTGTTGACAATGTAGTAGAAAAGAGGAAATTTCCTCTCGGAGCTCAGGGCCAAAATTTGATGCTGTGGCAGCTTGTTTGGGACTACTCCTTCTAGTGCCAAGAAATCCAGAAACACACCAGGATGTGTTGATGCTCAAGGTCAACAATTCCTGGAGATTGCTAAGCCTACAGTGGACAAATCAGAGCAGGACTTACAAATCATCGACTAGAGCTCTCAAGCATTCCAATGGAGAGTCTACTCCTGAAGGTGAGATCACACTAACTCTCCAGGACGGTCACCACGAGTCATTGGGAACGTTAGAGAAAAGGGCGAGCAAATATTTTGAAAAATTGGAAGGAACAGGCCCAGGATTCTCACAAGTTTTATCAAAATCTCTTTTGTCTAAGGACAAAGTTTTGGACACTACCCATTTTGACTAATCTTCACCTCCGTAATTTTGAGCCAAGATGAAATACAGAGATATCAAAGACTATGCCACAAAGATTCTGTCTACGGCAAGCTATGGAAAGCCAGGGGAAAGAAATGATCTGGCTTAGAGGATCCTTGATCCAGTTTCTTAGTCGGACTAAGGTCTTGGTTTCGACAAAAAGTTCGAGGAGCTTCAGAAACGGCACTCAGGAGAACCTCTTCGAAGGATGTTTCAACACCAAGGAGAGAGGCATCGATTCCCAGGTCAGAAACACCAGTGTAAACCCCTCCTGCCTCATCAACATAAGGACCTACAGCTTCCACTCCTTCTTCATCCACTCAAGTGTACCAGAAGAAACTCAAGGAGGTTAAGAAGGAGCCTGTGGAAAATGATCCTCAAAGAAAGCAGGTAGAAGTGCCTTTGGGACTAGAGAACATCATTGTTCTCAGTGAAAGTGAAGAGAGTGAACTGCCAGCCCCTGCAAATGCTCCTGAAGATCCAGCAGATAAAGATAAGGAAGTCCATAGCACTGAACTTCCAAGTGCTATTGATTCTTCTGTAGAAATTGTCTCCAGCGCCCTACTCACATCTCAACTCGAGACCACAGCTGTGTAAACCTTGAGCGTCATGAGCTCTATGTCTCTTGGTCCTCTTGCCCCTCCTGCTGCTTCCTCTTCCTCTTTTGCATGGGTTCAACCTCTTGTTGACAATAGAAAGAGGAAATCTTCCTCTCGGAGCTCAGGGCCAAATTTTGATGCTGTGGCAGCTTTGTTGGGCACTACTCCTTCTCGTGCCAAGAAATCCAGAACCACCTCCAGGATCGTGTCTGATGCTCAAGGTCAACAATTCCTGGAGATTGCTAAGCCTACAGTGGACAAATCAGAGCAGGACTTACAATCATCTGACTTAGAGCTCTCAAGAATTCCAATGGGAGAGTCTACTCCTGAAGGTGAGATCCACAACCTCCAGGAAACGGTCACACGAGTCATTGGGACGGTAGAGAAAGGGCAGCAAACTATTGAACAATTGGAGGCGAACAGGCCCAGATTCCACAAGTTTTATCAAATCTCTTTTGTCTAAGGACAAAGTTTTGGACCCTACCCCCATGACTACTCTTCCACCTCCTGTAATTTTGAGCCAAGATGAAATACAGAGTATCAAAGACATGCACAAGTATTCTGTCTACGGCAGAGCTATGGAAGCCATGGTGGAAGATATGCTCGTTGCAGGATTGAATTTCATCGATGAAGCTTTCAAACTCCACGGAAAGGTGAACAATTTGCAACAAAAGCTCTCCTCCACTATCGGAGTCATGGATAAAGAGCTCAAACTCTGGAGCAGTTACATATTAGACCTCCGTCTCATGGGACAAATAGATGAGAACATTTTATCGGCGAATAAGGTTTTTGATGATGCAAAGGATAATCTGTCAAAGTCCTGGGTTTACAGCGTGGAGTGGAAGATCAAAGTCCTGGAGGAGGCTTTGGGAGAGCTGAAGAATAGCTGGCAGAAAGGAGAGGCTTTCAAGACACTGGTGGTATCTGCTTTCAAAGATATACACTGTCATCTCCAAGATGAAACTTCTGGTGTGCCCCTTTCCTTGCAAGAAATCAAAGCTCAATTCAGAGCTTTTGTCAAAGATAATTTATTCAAGGAAAGTTCCATCTCCAAGGAGAAAATGAAAGAAATTTGCTCTCTTCAATTTGCCATCGAAGAAGCAAATAAAGATTATCATACTCATGTCGAGTTTGATAAAGAAATGGAGAAGTGTCTCGGATTTTGGGGTCAGTCTATAGCCAACACGTCAGTCCCTCGTGGCAGAGACATAGCCGAGGCGTTGAAAAGATTCAGGCAGCGGATTTTGAAGTCAGTGGGTCCCTCCCAGTAACTGACCACCTGTCTTCTTCTCCTTATTATTTTCTCTTCTTCCCATTCTTTTTCCGTTTTCTTTGTAAAAAGTTGAGGTATTGCGGTTGGCAGTTCTTAACTATTCTTGGTTAAAAGAAGCGGTTACGAAGAGTAACTGATTTGTAAGCTATATAATGGCCTCTCTACGCCATTCTTAAGGAGGAAGAACTGGGTTTATTTTCTGAAAGTGTAAATAGATCATAAAGAAATCAATACAGAAGGGCTTTCCATTCTTTGTCTATCTGATCTCTGTTATCTCTAAGCCTTCATTTAAATTTTGTGAAGATCATTTGTCTCCAGTTTGTTAGTCTTGCCGATTGCATACTCTTCAACTTTGCAAGCATGATGATCTTGTATAACCAAGAAGGAACTTTGTGTCCTTGATTAATGAATCTGTGTTACATTAATAAAACTTTGTGTTCTGGCAGATGTTATTTACAGAACTTTGTGTCTTTAAATTCCATCTTATTTATACGATACGAATGATCTTGTTTTCAATTCACTGTAACTTCGCATACATAAAGAATTACTCTGTTATCTATAATTCTGCATGTTGCCTTTCTGCTCATTCTCGTACTCTCATTCCTCAGTCCTTTTGTAATTGATGATCTTTGTAGTTAAACACTTTCGTAATATCCAAGTTCAACCAGAAAATCATGTTTTATATATTTGTAAATAGGTTCGTTTCTGAATAAGGGAACCTCTCCCATTAAAGAGGAGGGACTTCTTGTCCCCTGACTATTGCTCTTCGTAAAGTCCTATTTGACGACCAACACACATACAATTCAAGGCACTAAAATTCTTCCACACTCCATAATTTTCAAAAAGGTGATGTAAATGCCATAAGAACTTTAAATGTATCCATATTCATGAATAATATTTTGTTAGAGCATTGAGTACATTGAATTAAGTGAACAAAACCGAAGGGTTGATAGCATTATTTTAGTATCTAAAATTGAGCATCTCCTCAAGGGAGATTAAGCCTTAGGAAAATTAGGTAGCTACCTATGGCACCATCAATAGGGGTACATGAATCCAAAGAATTTTTTTATTGTCAGCAATTTTTAAAACTTAGCATTAAAACAATTTACTTGAATATTCAATATTAATTGACCCATTTATTGATATTATTATATAGTAACATAAATTCATGTATACACATAAATACGTACTGTAATATTTTTACAAGTAAAAATAAATATGGCATATTTCTGAGCCCATATAATCTTGTTGGTATTGTTACCCATTCTCTAATGTAGCTCAAGATTATGCATGTGTGCATTTTTTTCCAGGAAAATGTGTGTATTTTTTATAATCTCACTGGTGTGACCAGTAGAAACGAGTATAATTGAAGGAAAGAATTATATAATTTTCTATTCCTATTTTTGGGGGAAATGTCTATGATTTTTATGGAGGAATTGGTAGGCTTAGTCGAAATACCACTCTTCACAAAAATATGGGATTTGCATAAGCATTTTTATTGCTTTGCAAAAAAATAGTGGTTTGTTCATGTTTGAGTTCCATCACCTATTTTATATTGGTAAACAGGACTCACAAGAAGCGTTGTATATAAAATTGTATTTTTTGACACCTCATGTGATTAATTATCTCCATCCATCGAATATTTCTCATCCTTCTGTGATAATTTTATAGGATAATTTTATTCTTTTTGTATAAATTTCCCTAATTTTTTTATTTATAATGATCTTGATACAAATTTTAAAATATGAAAATGCAGGAAAATTTTATTTATTTACTTGATGGGGAAAAAATATTAATTAAAATTGTTAGAAGGGCGTTCACTCCAATTATTACATAGGCCACTCCTAACATTTAATCCGAATTTGAATCTCCTAGTTTTTTATTCATAGTAAAGACATATGCAACATTGGGAGAAGTTCATGTTTGTTGTTGTTTAATACACCACATCAATTGGATTTTTATTCCACCATTCCTTTGTTCATATAAGTCTAGGCTTAGTGGTCTGCACCAAGCCCACAAGGTTGTGCAGAGGATAATGTTACTACTAGTTAAGCTAGAAAAATGTGTTTAAACAAACTTACAAATTGTAAAACATGCAATGGAACCTAATAAATAGATTCAAATACAAGAATTACACATTCAAATGCAAGATATTGGCATAATGGTCCCACTATTATCGAATGAAAGAACATGGTACAATACATACATGTATACAATATGTAATAAGACTAGGAGAACATGCTCCTGTGATTAGGAAGAGGAATACATCCTTGTTGATTTGTCTAGATTAGGGAAAGTCCACTCAAATGCTAGATACTTATGGCATGATAACATGGGGGAGATATGGTTGATTGTATAAGATGTGTAAAACATACAAGTAGTTAGGAATCCATTCGGAGCATTGTTGATTCCAAATTCATTATTTTTAGAAATTGAATGAATTACAAAAAATGAAGGTTATAGAAGAGGATGATTATAAGAGTGGTTCATCTTCTTCCCAGGTGATGGTCAGACTTCATGTAAACGTGTCGGTTGAACTTCTAATGTGAGTTATGTTGACAGGTTTGCTGACATGGCACACGTGTGGAGAGTGCCATGTGATGTACCACCTGACAATGGAATGTTGACAAGTGGATGTAGATCACAAAGAATATACATAAACTTCTTATGGCATGCAGTATGCTAGAAAGTAAAACGCAAGCATACTAAAGTGTTTTACAACATTATAAGAAGTTACAAGCACTATAAGACAATGCACAACATTATAGAAGATGTGACTATTGCAAACTATATGATATTCTTAAAGCTACAAATGTTGTGAGATGCATGAAATGTTTCAAGTACATGATATAGTACAACACAAGTTGCATCTTAGCATTGTATTAGCGCACAAGACTACAAATGATCTATATAGATATGGCATGATATTACTCAAAGGTACATAGGTTACACAACACTATACACTATGCACAATCTTTTCTTAATGCCTTACGCAAATTTGGGGTGTATAAATCAAGTTAAGCCACACATAAGATATGATGTCGTGATGTTGAAATGATGATGCACGGGTTGGCATGAAGATCAACCTATGTAAGAATTTGGCATCATGCATTACTTGGAGGTGTGCCAATTTAGTGGAGTATCAAATAAGGAAGCTCATCCCTAAATGGTGTCAGTGCATAATATCATCTTGAGAGATTTCCAACGACTATGAGAATGCGGCAAATGGACATCAGGAGCTCTAGTTATGTCTGGTCAAAGTTTGATCAACGAGAAAGTCAACTCTGGTCAACTGGTCAATATTGGACCAATCGCACTGTGACACGTGGCTTGCCACCACTCGTCGAATTCACTCGATTTGCCTATCGGGAGACGATAAGTGGATTACATGCTATCGACTGAGTTGATTATTTCTATACCACATTATATGGGTCGAAATTTTATTATCTTGGTAAGTCCACTTACAAATCAATTTCCATGCCACATGACTAAGCGAGGTGGGTCAGTGGTATTTATTATAACAGCCATGTATTAATGGTTAGAAATTACCCACATGCCAAGAATCCACGTAGTGGATAAGCGGTGGAAGCTCCCATGTGGAAGGAGGTGAAGCGGTGTAGGGGTGGCTAAGGTTTAATTAACACCTTAGCAAAAATGAAGGGGGCGCCTAATGTGGGATGTTAATCCCATTTCCAATGCTAAGGGGGCGCCTAATGTGGGATGTTAATCCCATTTCCAATGCTAAGCGGCCAATATGGGATTTTATCCCCATTAAATATATTTAAAATGCAAATCCACGGAAAAATGGTAGGAGGTGGGATTTGAACACCCGACCTCTCAGCTCCCAAATAGATCACGCTAACCAACCTGCCGCCTATCTCGGATGGGATAGAAACAAGCTCGCCTATATAAATAGAGCTTTGTACTCTGTGTGGAGGAGGAGAGGGAGGCAGTTTTCAGAAAACGCCATTTTTGAAGGCCTTGCACTCAGATTGGGCACTCAGAGTAAAAAGATAAAATGAAGGAAATTTTGAGAAGATTCCAAAAATGTAAGATTTGATATTTTTAGTTGAGTTTTAACCTGTTTTTGGAAGCTTTGAATGAAGTTTTTAACAGGGATCTACAAGAAAGCTAGTTGGAAAACACGAATTTCAATTCACTTCTGGTTTGAATTGTGACTTGGTGTAAACATGAAAAGTGTTTAGAATTTAGAGATGATCTCAGATATATGATTTTTTTTCATAGAATTTTTTTAAATCTCCATTTGTAGGTGTTTTTCTAACACAGTTGCAGGGAGATCACATTGTGAAAACACTGTAGGAGCCACAAATCGTTCTTGGGACAGTTTCTGCTATTTTTCAGAGTTCTTGGCACATTGATCAACTCATTTGCATGTTTTGATTCATTATTAGTTGTTTGTAAGAGTTATTGTACTTACATTTCAATATTATTAATGGATCGGTTCAATGCGAACCCAGGGACGTAGGAATTTTCGAACACCGTAAACAATCTTGTTTGTTATCTGAGTGTTTTCAGTTCTGATTACTTATTTGTTACCCAAGTTTTCTGCACTTCTATGGATGCATAATAATCAAAATTTAATCAATTTGTGGAGCTTAGAATACTTAAAATTGATTAAGAAAATCACAATCTTTGGAAACTTTTAAAAGTGAAAAATAATACAACACTCGTTTTTAGATCAAGTTTGGTATCAGAGCAGTTAGGTTGCCGGATTAGCTTCTAATTGTGTTTAGAAATTTGAATTCAGTTTGAATATTGATTTCAGTCTTTAGTGTGCAGACATTTTGGGGCTTGTTAATCTTCTTTCGCAGTGTGCAGTTTTGGAAGTACAGGTTGTGTTTGCAGGAACGAGGAATCATGGGCAAGTCATCCAAACAGGAGCAACTGGATGAGCTTGAAGCCATAAACTGCCAACTCCAAGAAGAAAACTCTTTCTTGAGAGATAAATTGTATTCCTTGGAAGAGGAAATAGTGCGGTTAAAATCTGAGCCATAATCCTCTATAACCAAGAAAGAGGAGTATGTCAACAAGATGCTTGAAGAGAGCAAGAAGTTGATGGGCTTTGTTAAAGAGTTGCAGGAAGAAATACGAACCAAGGATGCCCTCTTGGAAAAGATACACCAAGGTGAACACAAGAAGGAAATTCCTTCCAAATTAGATGCAAGTACTATGGTAGAAGAGTGCACTGTAATTTGTTCACATTTTAATTCTTCCTCTCATTCAGTTTCAGATATTCCTTTGGGTCAGTTTGAAAAACACACTAAGGGAATTGGGTCTAAGCTAATGGTTAAGATGAGATTTAACTGAAAGGGCCTTGGTAAAAATGGACAAGGTGATGCTAACCCAATACAGGTAGAGGATCAGCCTCGGTTTGCAGGTTTGGGTTATTCTAGTGGGAAAATGGAAATTGGAGAAAGTTCCAAAGCAGCTGAAGGAAGACAAGCTTCCAACAGCCAAGGACCTATGCCACTAGAATTACAGGATTCCGCCATCAGGAGGAACAATGAAAGGTGTAAGAAAACAGGTAAAAGAGGTAATCAGATTCCACCTCCTTCTACTTACACTAAAAAGAGCACTAAGGGAAAATCAAATCCTAAAACTTCTCATACACTCTTTCAGTTGGAACAATATAGCTTTGGTAGGCAGAAATATGCTTTCCCTTGCACATTTTGTGAAGGTACTAATCATTCTGTTGCATATTGTTGGAAGAGGAAAAATTGGATAAAGAAGTTAATGCCTTTTGTGAATGATAAGGCAGGTGCTAAAGACCAATCTCACCAAGGAAAGGCGAGAAATGGCAAGAATGTTACCTCTCCTACACAGGGGAATCATTCTCGTAGACAGAGTTCTGAGAATCGTAAAATGGGTAAGACTCCTAAAAACAGGGAAGTTAAATTTTGTTCCCATTGTAATAGGAATGGTCATGATGTTAAGGTTTTTTGGTTTGTTCCTAAACAACAAAAATTGGAAAGTTGTTAAAAAGAACAGTATTGTAAAACCAACAGTGCTAAACCTAACTAAAATTCATTTAGGTAAAACAACCAAAATGGAAAAACCCAAGTGATTGGTTGGGAAAAACACTCCTCAACTTTATATTTGCACTACAGTAAATTGTTGATAGTAGGCAAGCAAAATGTTTTTCAGAGCTATATTTTAGGGATTCCTGTTGATTGATAAGCATTTGTTCCTAAGTTGATATTTAAGCTTTGAAAATAAATGGAAACAACTGAAGAGAAGATTTGAGTGATAGGTTCATCATACTCATGTTTTGTTTTCTCATATTAGTTGGTAGTTCCATTGTTGAAAAAACTATGCAGGGATAGGCATCAGTAGCATGTCTAAATTTGAAACTTGCAGTTGCAATCAGCATAATCACAAAGTGTCAGTTGAACACTAGCTTCCGTTATAGATGGTTGTTATTATCTGACTTATTGTTTGTGATGGCGATACAGTGTTTTGGCATATTCATGTTGATTCAGTTGTTGACTATAGCTATTTTTGGGTGTTGATAGTCTATTATATTCTGATAGTGAATACTTGCAGTTGTTACAATTTCAAATGGGAAATGGGCACTAGCCTAATTATGGGCAGTTTAGATGTCTTGTATACTGATATGTGTTATGGAATTGTAATTTTTGGTAATCGGCCGTATCATAAAGTGACAGTTGAACACTAGCTTTCCATAATAGAATGGGTGTTATTATCTGGTCAGTTAATTGTGATGGCATTACAGTGGGGTATGAAAGTTCATAGTTGTGCGTAGAGTTGACAGGGTTGCAGCGTTTTAGTTGAACACTAGCTTAATTGGGTGTTATTATCTAATCGGTTATGTAATTAGCTAATCAACTATTTGCATTTTTTTAACCTATAATGTTATTTCAGGTTCTTGTATGTGTTTGTGCATGCAGGAAGAGATAGCATTATTTGTGGGTTGATACACAACTTTTTGTGGACAAAAAGCCTTCTTAGTAGGAAGGAGTGATCAGGGGATCAATTTTAGTGTCAAATGTTCCCTAAACTTCCCTAAACCATGCTTGTGTATAAGATCATCTCAAGATCTTTCCAACGACTGTGAGAACGTGCCAAACGGACAACGGGAGCTCTAGTTATGTCCAGTCAAAGTTTAGACATCGGGAAAGTCAACTCTGGTCAACTGGTCAATATTGGACCAATCGCACTGTGACACGTGGCTTGCAAAAAACCACTCGTCGAATTCACTCGATTTGCCTATCGGGAGACGATAAGTGGATTACATGCTATCGACTGAGTTGATTATTTCTATACCACATTATATGGGTCGAAATTTTATTATCTTGGTAAGTCCACTTACAAATCAATTTCCATGCCAGACGACATGACTAAGCGGGGTGGGTTTTATTATAACAGCCATGTATTAATGGTTAGAAATTACCCACATGCCAAGAATCCACATAGTGGATAAGCGGCGGAAGCTACCACGTGGAAGGAGGTGAAGCGGTGTAGGGGTGGCTAAGGTTTAATTAACACCTTAGCAAAAATAAAGGGGGCGCCTAATGTGGGATGTTAATCCCATTTCCAATGCTAAGCGGCCAATATGGGATTTTATCCCTATTAAATATATTTAAAATGCAAATCCGCGGCAAAATGGTAGAAGGCGGGATTTGAACACCTGACCTCTCAGCTCCCAAACACATCACGCTAACCAACCTACCGCCTATCTCGGATGGGATAGAAACAAGCTCGTCTATATAAATAGAGCTTTGTACTCTGTGTGGAGGAGGAGGAGAAGGCAGTTTTCAGAAAACGCCATTTTTGAAGGCCTTGCACTCAGATTGAGCACTCAGAGTAAAAATATAAAATGAAGGAAATTCTGAGTCAATTCTAAAAATGTAAGATTTGATATTTTTTGTTGAGTTTTAGTCTATTTTTGGAAGCTTTGAATGCAGTTTTTAACAGGGATCTACAAGACAGCTAGTTGGAAAACACAAATTTCAATGCACTTCTGGTTCGAATTGTGACTTGGTGTAAACATGAAAAGTGTTCAAAATTTAGAGATGATATTAGATATATGATTTTTTTTCATAGAATGTTTCTAAATATCCATTTGTAGGTGTTTTTCTAACACAGTTACAGGGAGATCACATTGTGAAAACACTGTAGGAGCCACGGATCGTTCTTGGGACAGTTTCTGCTATTTTTCAGAGTTCTTGGGACATTGATCAACTCATTTGTAGGTTGTGATTCATTATTAGTTGTTTGTAAGAGTTATTGTACTTACATTTCAATAAGATTAATGGATCGGTTCAATCCGAACCCGGGGACGTAGGCATTTCCGAACCCCGTAAACAATATTGTTTGTTATCTGAGTGTTTTTAGTTCTGATTATTTATTTGTTACCCAAGTTTTCCGCACTTCTATGAATGCATAATAATCAGAATTTAATCAATTTGTGGAGTTTAGAATACTTAAAATTGGTTAAGAAAATCACAATCTTTGGAAACTTTTAAAAAGTGATTTAAAATACAACACACCGTTTTCATATCAAGACTATATTACCTTTCTAGAAAGCTCAACTCGTGATCTAGGGGTTTACTAAGCTAAAGCTTGGTTTTGATCCATTATTAGCATTACAAACACTAGAGGATTTGGAAAATTCCATTGAGTTGTGAAGTCATGCACTAAATTTGCAAAGGAGGAGTCACATAGCTTTGTGTGACTATCCACAAATCACTAGGGGAAAGTGTAAATGATGGAATTGTAAACATGTTATAAGGAACCATGCTAGCTGCAATAGAAAGTAAATGTTGATACGATGTCCTTATTGGCTAGTAGCACTTTGTAAATGAAGAAATACGTAAAGGTATATACAACTCACAATGCATCAATGACCACACAGATGTCATGGTTGTTGAAATTGAATTTGTAAAATAAACAAAAAATAATAGTCCTTGATTTTGTTACATGTTTCTACATCCCAAATTACTTAGGAGCTGTATACTAAGATGTTAGAGACAAATTATTGTTATATGTGGAACACTAGTGAAAACATGGACTACAAGGATCAATCATATCATTCTTGAACATGTAAACATGTTTAGAGCGATGGAGGACTATCATGTTTGCCATCCCAACCAATGGAACTGGGAGGGGCCGAAGTGTCTAGTACATGGCTCAACCTCTGTTCTTATGTTTTCATTCTTCTTCATTTTATTGGGTCAAAAAAATAAGACTTATGCAGGGAAATTCACCATAAGGAGAAATCCCCTAGGGGCCACACTTGCCACCACCACCAAGTCTATGAAAATAATCCACCATTTCCTTTGTCAGGTGAGGGTTGATAGAAATGAGGAGTGAAGATCCATTTGTTCCTAAAGCAACAACACTAAAAGCTTTAGTTATGGCCTTGGGACGATGAGTGACGTCGGGGGATAATCTTAAGGCAATCAGCTAGCAACACAATGAGCTTTTCCCTAATGGTCATGGAGAGATTGGAGGTGTTCCATCTCCAAGAGGACCTTCTCCACCTGAACTTGGATCTGAAACAAAATATTAGAATCGATAATAAATTTGTCAGTTACAATTTTTTTTTTTGTAGCCAATTTTTAAAAAATAACATGATTTACGTCTTTCCAAATGTGAAAAACAATATGAACACAAAAAGTTTGCCAAAGCTAATTATATTTTGCAAGTAGCATGATCGAATCCCTTAATAAGACCATTTTTCAAGTAAATATTTTTTGGAAGGAAGGGTTGAAACAAAATATGCATTTACTTACAAGAAGATTTGAGTATGATAGTCCCACCTTTATGACAAAGGCATGTGGTATTTTGAATCCCTCGTATGTTTTTGCCTATCTCAACCGGTATTCCTTGGTAACGTATACATAACTAGCACTAGCACTAAAAAGAGGTGCAATGTTCTGTTGATAGTTAAATATGAGGAGTTTTAAAGTCGTCGAAACAATTTCAAGATGCATTGAAGAGGTATGTCTGACATGGATAGCAAGGCACATAAGATTTGTGGAATTGTAAAAGTAATTCCAAGATGCACTCAAGAGACATTTCCAACCTCGATAACAAGGCAACAAACATAAGTACCGTTCAAAACGTGTAATACTTGGTAACGAAGACATAATTAACCATTTAAATTGCAAACTTGAAAAGAAATTCGAAATAAACAATAAAAAGACTACATATCAATATAAAGGATGACCCCAACGGTTTTTTTCAAACATGATTGATATCTTTTGTGGTCAGACGATATGTGCGGTGCAGGAGGGGTGGTGATAGTAGGAGCAGGGCCATCCGGCCTCCTGCTTGCCCATTTGATCCTATCCAATTCTCGTCCCCACCTTCTTCCTGTGCGTATTTTCGACTCTCGGAGCGACCCTTCTACTCCAATTCCCACGTAATCTTTCAATCCATGCCCACATTTTCAATTCATGGTGAAAAATCAACATTAACACCATTCATGAATGGAATTCTTCTATTCTGGAATTGGTGTAAACAGCCACAAATATTTCATAAAACCCACAAAATCTCATTCGATACATATGTATTTTGTCATACATATACTCAGATGACATTTTTTGAAGGTTTTAATTTATAACATTTTGTAATGTCGCTAAATTGCACTAAATCCTCTATTTTCATGTCATTTATTAAATGTAATATTCTTTTGCATGCTTTTGTTACCTGCCACATTCTATTACAGCTGAGAATTGATGTATTTGTGAGTACCAAGCAGGCCTGTAATTTGAAGGTCACCCTTCCCTGTCAAATGGAAATTTCAAGAGGGTTTGATTTGTCTTTCAATTTACATCTTAAGAAAAATCATAGAGTCAAATTCTTATAAATGTATTTATAACTTACTAAGTAGCCTTTTTGTAAAAACGGATCGAGTATTTTCATATGCATATTTTTACAGAATTGAGTGTAAGAAACAAAAAAATATCACATCAAGCTAGTTAGCCAAAAAAACATGAAAATTTTCAGCACCTACTATTTGTTTACAGTGTCTGGGTAGGCTGCAATGCTCCATAACACGGTGGAAACCTGTGCATGTCAATGCACTTCAACTTCATCAGTGGCCATGTTGCATATAACACTTTGGAACAATGGCCACGACCAATATCTACATATTAAATATGTTGCAGACTTTAATTGGAAATGGAGATGAAAAGAGAAGAGTTGTGAACAATGAAGAAGAGTAATCTGTTTTAAAGCTTGCTTACAAGCTATTATTGTAAAATTGACTCTTATAATTAGAGATAAGTTTCTAAATTTATAGCTTCAAAAAACATAAAAATCATTTTTGAATCCTGAATTCCATACAAGGAAAATCCACTGTTTATATTGGAAATTAACTGTCAAATCTACAGCTATACAAAAACGTAGCTAGTCAAACTGCATGGTCTAATAAATAGTCTGATTATAAATTACAGTATAAATTCGTAAAACATATTAATGTCCTTTAGGCTATTTTGATTTGCAGGACCTATCTGAGCACTTCTTTAAAAGACTCCTATATGGGTTTCCAGTTCTAAAATAAACTCTCCAAGCTTTGCTTGATTGTCTTGGTTTAAGAATATGATTATATTAAGACAAGTTTAGAAGAATGTGTGTTTCATCCTCCACCCTATTGAAGTTGCCCACTTTACAAATTCATAGTTGCACACCTTATAATTTTTTTTATTTCACTTTGTGATTTTTTGGTGCGAGTTAGTTCTTAGTTTTGCAAAAATAATTTTCATTTAGCAGCTCAACATTTAGGTCCTTTGCTAATTTTTCATCAAGTATGACTTTAGCTATCCTTTTGCTGAACTTGGAGTTTGTGTGGAGATTTATGGGGAGGGTTATATCTAAGTCGAAGTTTAGTATATGTAGCCTGCATCACACTTGATCTGATAAAAAAAACATTTCATGTAATAGCACATTCAATTTAGCTGCCGTTGCTCTCTAGTACTTGTTATTACCGAAGAACAAGTGATCTTTACTATTGAGTTCTTTAGACATGTTTCATTCTGTTTTGAACAATATTTACAGTTACAATAAGGGTGCCAGTATGGCAGATGACAGAGGAAACCTGTTCTATTGTGGAATTACAGGATCTCTGGAAAGAAAACCACAAATGTTTTCCAAAACACAGAACAAAACTAAACATAAACCTTGGCCTCATTATGCTATCAACCTAGGGTATAGTGAAATCAAGCATAAGCAGCTTCAGCCAAAGGAGAATCTTGGTCATCTTATTCCCTGTCCATGGGCTGAAGGGCTGAGGCTCTCTGAGGCTCAAGGGGGAGGATTCCATCTTCATCCATCATTGTTTTCCCTCCATACCCAGTCACAGTTCCCACATTGCAAGTGGTAACCTTTCTTTCCTCAGGGGTAGCCTTTTGATAGTTCAGGTGATGTCATACCCCAAATTTATCGTCGCTTCCTCTGCTGATACTATCAATCCTTACGGTTTTGGTTGTGTGTTTGGATTTAGTCCTATGGTTGTGTTCTTTCTTGTGAACTTGAGGCTTTTGGGCAACTGTATATGACAAATTAGGGCTCTAGAGCATTCCAACTCCACCACTTATTCTGTCTGATTGAATCTACAAATGACAATTGGTGGTCAGGAACTATGCTGTAGCGGAATACATAGCTGTGGTGTATGGAGCAGTCTTAAAGTAAATACCATGATTTCCGGCTTCCAAGATGAAATGGGACCTTAATTGTAATGAGTTTCTAATCTATAGTGGATCTGGCAATCTAGAACTTTGCATTCCCCTAAAGGAAGCATATTTTGAATATTTTCGCTACTCATTTGTTAAAGGGCTTTTTTCCCCTGTGATCCTTTTCCTAGCATTCATCATTTGTTGCTTCTCTACAGTTGGATCTGGATGTCCTGCCTTTCTTGCTAGTACTCTTATAATCACCAAATCTACTTCCTCTTCATAGATGTGCACAAGCTTGACATTATCTGCCATCACTAGGCCCACATGTGGAACACATGAATGATGGAGTCTTGCTAGGTTGGTTGAGCAGCTGCCCACAAAGTAGATAATGCGATGAAATTACATCATACTTGATCCGGCCTCCATCTGACACCGGTCAGCCTTTATGAGGATTATCGTACTTGTCACTTGCCAGTTGCCACTTCTTTAGATTACCCTTTAACAATAGTGAGTTCTTCATTGCAGTATGATTGCTCACCCTGCAAATTTCACAAAAATGATTGTTCAGACAGTTGGCACCAGCTAACCTTCAATGCGGCAGTTTCTATACCATTTCCCATTTTCTGTTTCTGTGTCCTCACACCATTCTTTCAACATTTACATCATGTCCTTGGATAATGCAGTAATAGAGGGTGATTCCTCCTACTGTCATTTTCATCCGCATCACTAGTCACGATGGTCAGTGCATTGATGTTATCTTCACTTCTCAAATTCATAGCCGACTATAGGCCTCATCGTGTGACATATATGGAATGACCTTCAAGTTACATCTCTACTTTGACAATAATCCCTTTATAAACCATCTCTTCTGTAGACCAGGGACTTAGAATTTAGAAGCTATCTATAATTTGACAGTAATTTCTCTGTTGTCATCTGCTCTGCCTGTGTTCTGCTGCTCTGTATGGGTTCGCCTGCTCTCTGTGGGTTCGCCTGCTCGCGACCTGCTCATGTTCTGCCATTCACATCTTCATCCCCACACTTTTCCTCTTCATGTGTGTTTGTCTCCTCAACCCTCAACTTTGTTCGCATCTTCCTCTCTTCACCTTGTCCTCCCTTCACGCGTCCTTTCCCTCTAAACCCTTGATGCCTCTTTGCTGCAAGCATGCCACTCATCTGATAATTTATGGTCCTTTAACCATCGTTGTTTCTGCTCATTCAAGGGTTTTACATAATCCCAACAGTTTACAGCATCCCATCTTCATCTCAGACCATTTCAAACAAATTTTGGGGCCATTTATTGGACGACTGTCAACTGTTTGACAAAACAGATTAGCCATTTTTGGCCATCTGAACAATACATGTGACCAGTGCCGTGTGGAATTTCCTCTAAGTAGGTAAACAGATTGACCAGATTGAAGGCAATTTGCGGTGCTAAATGGACGTCTATGGCACGGGAAGAGACTTTGCAGAACTACGTAGTATCAATTTCTGGTATCAATTTTCAGGGCACATGAAATATCCCTGGAGAGATAGCAAATAGAAGATCTGATTTTTGCCGTAAATACTCAGCTAGGGCAGCGAACTGTTTTTATTTATTTTTCTCAAAATATTTGCCCACAACATATGAAAATTTGCAGGAAGCTTGCTATGATAATAAAGAACCCTAGAACAATATTTTTGGAATTTTTCGGATCATATATGACTGCCAGAAAATTACAGAAAACCCTAGACAGCTAAAAAATCTTAAAAATCCGTATCTTCTCAAATACATATGATTAAATTCTGAAATTTTGGAAGTAACATCTATTAATAATATGAATGAAAACCCAATCGCCAATCTTCGAAAAAGCACACTGAAAACCCTCCAAAAAGCACTGTAAAATCCCAAAATGGGTCGCTCCACCTGGAAAGAGACCACAAAGCCTCCAAAATTCCTCCAGAAGTGGTGCCAAACCTGCCCTAATTGCTGCAATAAAACAGATCTGGAAACCCTTGATTTTTCTCCACCAAAAAACCCAAAATTCCGCCAAAACCCTTCTCTGAAAATCCTAAAATTGATCTCTAAAAATCAGCCCTGAATTAGTTCCAAATTGACAAGCTAGGGTGGATCTTCCACCACCGAAGAATGCCCTGCTAGCTAGGAATGGATCTCTCACCACCGAAGCTAGGGTTCTTGTGGGATTTTACTCCACAAGCTAGAAAAAGAAAACTACAGTTGCTCAAAGGAAATCATAAGTGTGTATGCAAGAATAATCTCTTTTCTTCTCCCATTCTCCTTTTATAATTTCCCCCAAACAACTTGTGGCCCAAGAAACCTAAGTCGACCTTTAAAAAATAAAACAACTTAAGTTGCTTTTCTCCCCCAAATCGCCATACGGACATAAGTGACCCCAACGAAAGAATATAACATTAAAGTGTTATTAGTCACCCTCCTAACATTAAAATATAACGTTTGCCCTCACCAAGTCACTTAACACCCATGCCAACGTAAGAATATAACAAATAAGCAAGGTGGAATGCCCAATAGCTTCCAAAGTCTTTAGCCCCTCGGGTATGACCAAGGTTAAGACTAATGAAAAACCTCCTAGGCCAGCTGCTTGGAATTGGGGACATTTCAACACATACCAAGGCCAGTGAGTTGCAAGAAAGCTGTAATTCCCAGACCTGCAGGCTTATACTACAAACATAATGGAGCTCTCTCTTACGTAGAAGTTTAAAACTTCTCCCCATTACAAGGTTTTGACCCCCAAATGTAAATGCTCTGGCATTTGCATCTAGATATCTGGGATTGAGGCTAAAGGTTTTTCACCCCGAGACCTTTTGTCACTGTTCCAGACATAGCTGTAGGAGAAAGATGGTATTATTGCTGATTTGCAAGCAAGAATCATTGAGCTCGAACAGATTCAAGCCACCCCCGCTACTTCCCCATGCCTTCAACAACTTAGTGAAGTGGTTTTAGAAATTAAGAATAAACAATCAAAGATAATCAGTCAGCATGAGCACCTTAAAAAAGAAATCATGGCCCAACAACAATCTATCCAAAAATGGGTTGAACAAAATTCGTGGGTACATGTGGTTAAGGGGTAGTAAGCACCTCCAGTGGTGGAAATGGCTATTCAAGCAAAGTTTGAAGGAGAAAAGGCACGTCAAACCAAGGCACTCAACCTTTGTGTTAGCAGCCTCCCTAAATCTACTGATCCGTTACAGGCAGGCCATGCCCTCTTACGCGAATCTTTGGACTTGAAAGCTATCTCCCTTAACAAAGCTTGGACATTTCCAGTCAACACCCTTGTTATCCAATTTTAAACAACAAAAGAATGTTTGCAAGCTCTTAAAGCAAAAAAGAAACTATTTTCTAGAAAACCTCTGTAGATGCAAATCTCACAAGACTCCAGGTGGAGAAGCCTCAAAAATCTCGTATCCAGGTTGTAGCTGCCCGGAAAGAGAACAAGTGTGCTGTTATCAAAGATTGCAAGGCAACCATTTATGATTCTCCCCCACCTAGGTGAACATACCCTAGACCGTCATCATGATGACTACCTATGGTCTCGACAGGTGGTGGTGGCATCTCCATTGCTTTTGGAATTGCAATGGTACTATTTGGTCTTCTCCAAATAACTTCCAGGATGTTATTGCTTACTGGGATTTCATCTTCTTCACTGAAACCCATGAGAACCCCGAGCAGGCCCTCCCTCCAGTCACAAGGTACTCGTGGGTTTTGGCTTCTCGTCACGAGACTCGTAGATCATGTGGTGTTTGTGGTTCAGGTGGTGTGGCTTGCCTTATTTAGGATAACCTCAAGTCCATAGTTTCACTTATGGCTTTTGATGTCCACTCTAGATACATGTGACTGCAGATTTAGAGGGATCCATCCTCTTTTTAGGATATCTTCATAACTATATGCTACTTCTTTCCCACCACATCTTCATTCGTCATTCACATTGATGGGGAACCATACCTTGATCTCTATCCATAGATATCCTAGTGCTCCACTATTGATGATATCATTCTTTTGGGTGATTTTAATGCCCATATGGGGAATTACTAAATGCCTATTCATGACCTTGCATGGAACGAGTTATGTCTTCACAAGTTGGATTTTGAGGAGTTTGGTTTACAGAGAGCTTTTGTTGACAAAAATTATGTAGGTACCACCTATAGGAGACGCCTCCATTTGGGTGAATCTAAGAGCCTCCACATTCTCAACAAGCTTCCTCGCTTCCTTGACTCTAGTAGATTCACTTGTTTTCCCCATGGTGGTGGTTGTGAGCGTTGCAAACGATGTTCTCACCAGAAAATACCTCATCCCCCACATTTGCGGCTTCCTTATTTTTCATCAGCTCCCCCTAGTGAACCATACCTTAACTTCTTTCCGTACATCTCCTAGTACTCCACTATTGATGATATCGTTCTTTTGGGTGATTTTAATGCCCATACAAGAAACCTATGGACGCCTTTTCATGACCTTGCATAAGATGAGTTATGTCTTCATGAGTTGGATTTTGAGGAGTTTGGTCTACAAAGAACTTTCTCTGGTAGGAATTATATAGCTTCTGCCTATGGGAGACACCTTCGATTGGGTGAATCTCAGAGCCTTCACATTCTCAATGGGCTTCCTCACTTCTCTAACTCTGGTAGATTCACTTGTTTTCCCTATGGTGGTGGTGCGAGCGTTGTAGACTATGTTCTCATCAATAGATACCTCATCCCTCACGTCTATGGCTTCCTTATTCTTCCTCGACTCCCCCCCCTTGTTGACCATGCCATCTTGACATTCACCCTCCACACTAGTTCTCCCACCCAGCCCCACTGTCGTCCCACCTTGGTCCCCAACATCAGGCATACCACAATCCACTTTGATGATGACTACATCGTTGACTATGATGCATGTTTCTCGCTTCTTATGTCAAGGTTATACACCCTCCCTCTTCCCACCATCAACTCTGTGTGTAGGTTATTATGCCAAATCCTTTGGGATGCCACCCTTGAATCTTGTCCCAACACCATACATTACTCCAAATCCCCTTCTCACCACGATCCTATCCCATGAACTGGTGGTATGATGATGAGTATAAATCTATTCATTGGAAACTTTGGTTTTCCCTAGCCCATGATCCTCCCTCCATAGTTGTCTTCCATGGGCAG
The DNA here is from genome assembly GCA_019776745.2 of Taxus chinensis. NCBI lineage: Eukaryota > Viridiplantae > Streptophyta > Pinopsida > Cupressales > Taxaceae > Taxus > Taxus chinensis. Next base: position 649,400,230 of record CM034152.1, read on the forward strand.
TACCGTTGTCTTCTCTGATGTAAAACATCTAGATGGCTCGTACTCGTCGTTGATCTCCACCACTCACCTAAGACTTTTTGGCGTACTCTTCTCTCGAGAAAAAATACAGTTTTTGACATCAACCCAATGCATGGTCTCCTATGCTAGTTCCCGCTACGATATTCCAATGCATCTTATTGTCATTGCTCCCACTCCTCCACCATCCTCTTCTACATTCTCCTCTTCTTTCGTTACCAGAGCTATTTTGAAGTTGTGCACCAACAATGCAACAAATTGTGAAGGTCTTTAATCTGAATTCATCAAATATGGTGTGGATTCCTTGACTTTACCCTTGCCTCACTCTTTAATAAGATGATATGTTCAAGTTATCCTTAGTCGTGGTCCCAACACATCATTCACCCTATATATATAGCTAGAGAATAGAGATATCTCTTCCCCTAGAAACTACAAGACCATTAAGATTGGGCATACATTTTCCATATTTTACGCCTCAATCTTGAACATGCAAATGTTAGAATACTTGGAAAGGAATAATATCAAAGCTAAGGCTCGGTCTGGCTTTAGGAGGGACTATCAGACTGTTGACCACATCTTTATGCTCCGAGCTATTATTGAGGAAGCTTTTCATATGTCTTCTAAAGTATTTTGTTGTTTTGACGACTTCAAAAAGGCCTTTGACTCAGTTATGAGATACCTTCTTTTCTAGCAGTTGAGAGATATCAGCATCCCAAATTCTTTGATTACCATTGCTTGGAGGATTTACAAGACACTTACTGGATAATTTTGTACTTCTCATGGTGTTTTTAGCTTTGTTAAGAGTACCATTGGGCTCAAGCAAGCACATCCTATCTCTTCGACCCAATTCAACATTTTTATTGATGAGTTGGAAGAGTTTCTTTGATAACATACCCATTTAGATAGCGGTTGTATTTTGCATGAGGTGCTTATATTCATCCTTTTTGCCAATGATGTTTTCCTTCACTCACACTTTGTCGAGGGCTTATAGCGACAACTTGATGTCCTTGCTCTTTTTTGTGATCTTTGACATATTGTGATCAACCTTAGTAAAACTAAGGTCATGATTTTCAATATTTTTTAGTTCTCTCTTCGAATTCTAGTTTTTCTACAAAGGGGAACTTCTAGAGATCACATCGGCCTACACTTGTGGATTCAATTCTCTAGTCCATCCTTTATCATGAAATTTGTCTCTTGCTTTGCACCTTTGCAGGGGCTATGTCTCTCTTTCTATCTTCTAGCTTTAGTGTTTCTACATCCACTTCCAGGACATCCCTTCTAAGCTATGCCTTTTTGATACAATCGTCAAGCCTATGGTTTTATATGGCTCGGAGGTATAAGGACCTAACCTAGGAGTCGTTGACTAGGCCTGTATTGAGACGGTTCAAACTCTCATGCTACAGTTCAATATCTATTGCAAGCATACAATTCTTGAATGCATCGTCCAAGCTAAATTTTCCACCTAGGTGCTACACCTTGAAACTATCTTTAAGCTTACTTTCTACATCCACAATCTCATATCTTTGTGGATCTCAGCTTAGGGTCATGAGGGACATCCATACTTAGCACTTTGCTCTTTAAAGAGGATTGCTTTACTTGTCCCCACTAGATGCTGACACTATTGGTACTTTTGAGACTAGGTTCTTCTTCTTTCTATTGGCATCTTCATTGATTGGCTATCCTCTCTCATGTACTCCCTAGATGCCTCCCCGGGCTTCTTCCCACAAAGGATGTCATCACCAAAGCTTCCAGGAGGACATCTATAGACAATATATCTATGCCACCTCCATCTCGCCCCTTGAGTCGCCCAACCCCAAGCTTGTGTTTTACATTGAGCATTTCTTATAAGTGGTGGATGGTGTTATTCGTCGACATCAATATCTCTGGCACAACTGGTCCCATGGCTTGAGATTTCCCCTTGTCCAGATAAAAGTGTGCTCTCACCAGTTATGGGTTTCGGTTGAAACTGATCATCACATTCTCCGACAGGACCAAATCTGCCATCTTTGCACCCTCCAGGGGGTGGAGACTGAGGATTACTTCATTTTCAGATGCCCCAAGGATCACTTCATTTTTAGATGCCCCCTTTACTATGAGATCCAAGGAAGATATGACTACCTTTACAAGGACTCAGGCAACACTCTTATCTACTTTCTTCAGATATCCAGACCAACAGTGCCTAGCTCTTTATCTTCACAAGGCCATCACCCTCAAGCACAAAACTCTATAGGAAGGGTCTAGAGGCTCTAGGGCCCCCATGTTGATCACCTTTTTTTCCCAGCCCACCCAGGTGACAAGGAGCACTAAGCGTCCTTTGGACATTTGTACATCACAAATTAGAGTTGATAAATCAGTTAGGCGGTGCTTCTCTCAGCGTACCATTACTTCTCAGCTTACTTAGATCACCCCAACCTACTATCTCTCGGCCTTGTGGCTCTGATCCCTCCTATCAACATCACTCTGCCCCTTCTCAACAATATGGATCTATTACTTATTGGACGCCCCCCAAACCACGCAGACAAACTCATATTATGAGTTTCTTTTCTACTACAAGAGTTACACCAGCCTTGGATGTTATGGGAGATTCTAGAAGAAGCGCTTTGCTTCCTCTTAAGATCTCCTAACTTAGCCCCTCCGACCTTGGATACTCCCTAGCCAACATTGTCAGATCTTCCACAACAATTGATAATGGCCCAAACAATTCCTCCACTTCAAACATAGACATAGATAATCAATGAGATTTTCTTCTAGTCTTCATCGGCACATACTTTAGGGGTTCTTGTTCATCTTTCATTGCTATTTGTATTGATTTCATTATGACCTATGTTAGTGGTGCATTGCTTTATTTGTTTTATGTACTTCTTGTTATTATGCTTTTAGGATTCTCTCTTCCTAGAACTTTCTATTGTTAACTGTTGTATCCTCGAGACATATTGACCTACTTTTGGTCATTTGTGGACATAATATAATCTCTTTCTTTTTTTACTTTGTATTTGTATATTTCTGTTAATATGTCATAAGCATCTCAAAATAACTAAAATTCTTTTTCAAAAGATTTCTTTAAGTCAGCCTAACTCTTTAAATACCTTTTGCGAATTCCATATACCAGTCTATGGCTATGCCTCTCGAGGTCACTGGAAAAGCTTAAATCTAGTTGGTCACTCGTAGTTCATATTCATTTGCAAGTGTTATAGTGATATATCGGGTCTTGGTTATCATCTCTTGTAAACTTGGACATTTTTGGCCTATCCGATGGTAGAGTAAGCTTGCCATAATGTTGGCAGGTTGACATTTTAGAATTCCTTTTTGTCTATTCAATCATTCTAATCTAGTGTTCCTCTTTTGTCGCTTTATAATATCCTTCATCTTTTGAACAATGCAGGTTGGTCCCTGAATATCGCCACCTTCATGTGGAACTCACATTATGGCACATTTCTCACTTGTCTCTCAAAGGGGTTGATTCCCATTTTGATTCCTCTTTTGCTTTGTTACCCCAATTACAAAACCTTCCTTGTGATGCACCCTTTTGTGAAAACTTTTTGTGGCTTTCAACTGCTGATGCTTCTTCTTTTCTTTCTCTATCAAATCTGATTTTATGACCAAATCACGACCCCATTCTATAAGCCCCTTATCCAGCCTTTTCTTCCTGACACTCAAAACATAATTCTCTTTCCGAACATTGATGACAAATTCATGGTCGTTGACACGCTTCCTCCCTATGTTTATCCTGTCTTTGTACTGCTGTTGAGTCTTTTCACTTCTCTAAATCTTGTTCGTGGTACTTGGTTCATTTTTAAATTGAATATATCTTCTTGTCATCAATCAAGGCTGCAATAACATCATCTCTTATAGTCTCCTTCAATACAAGATTATCCTTCACTTGTTGTGGCATCACTTGTGTCTTCTGTTTCTTGTTTGATAGAGTTGTTGATTGCAATATGTCAGAGAAAACACAAGCCCTTTTTGAGTTTGCTTTCTCTTAAACGTGTTTTAATATCCCTGTCCATTAGTTTTATCCATTTTTCATGTTGGTTATGATTTCCAGTGTTGATGCTTCTGATGGATAATGGCAACACAGTTTGGACTCCACACAAGGACACATGGATGAAACGACAAGGGTAAAAGAAATGTATCTATTTAGGTCTAAATTAAAAGACTTGAACAGAAAACATCACATTCATCATAAATGCACAACTAAACTATTGCACAAAAGATATGGACAATTATACTCAGAAATGAACATGGTACAATATCAGATTTTCAGACGAATATGATTCTCTTCATTAATCATATTTGTGATTTACATTATCTGTAAAATGCTTAATCCCGACTTACGTATAAAGAAATTCCTTGGAGAACTGTATGGAGAACTCAGAATATATCCACCAAAAATCACATATAGAAGGGTCACATGATAGGCATGGTAGTTGACTGAAATGTTCTGCATTCAACCTTACCATAACTATCACTAATCTAGAAGTTAAAAGAGGGCTCACAAGTACATTACATCTTGTATAATCACTCCTTTATTAAACATGTTATTTCATGATTATGCATTTTTACAAGTCATGACAACACGTACTACCAAAAAGACAATATACGTAGATGTGATGTATGCATCATATAAATAATAACGAAGGATGTAGAAAACAGAGCATTTTCTGGTGGTTGGATAATTGTAAAAGTGCTTTTGTCAAATTCTTAATGATGTCAATCCTCTTAGATGTGGTGTATGCATCATATAAATAATAACAAAGAATGTAGAAAACAGAGCATTTTCTGGTGGTTGGATAATTGTAAAAGTGCTTTTGTCAAATTCTTAATGATGTCAATCCTTTTTTGCTTTTGAATGCTGAACTGGGCTTACTTTGCTATTTAATTCAATATTTGTTGAAGGAATACACATACAAAACCGAATAAGAACAATGTTTTGCACACAAGATACCTCTCTTAACAAGAACTTGCCAACTATCAGTATATGTTGCAAAGACCAATATTTCATTATTGATTGCAGTTTGTGAAGATCATTGTTGGGCATTACCGAGTCTTAAGCCTTTTCTAAAATCCAAGTCTCATGACTCATTTGATTGACATAAATATGATATATTTTGGTTCTGAAGCATCATAAGCTGGGTCCATAATGCATGTCCATACATAGAACTGAAATGAAATGCAATTTTGTTTTAGTTCTTTAAGTTACGTAATGAAGCTTAGGCATCATGGATTGTATAGTGGTATCCAAGTCTGTTGATTCTATTTGCTATCTTGATGCCGTTTACACTATTGGTTTGCATCTCAAATCTTGTTTTCTTCTAGAAAGCTTTGTAGTAGCCCCTGCATGAAAGTTACACTTTCCAAGTTTTCAGACACTTGCTCAGTTTAGTTTAGGGGCTTCTATGCCCTACTAATAAACCTGTTGGATAGAATAATCACATAATGATATTGACTTGTTAGTCCTTTTCAATTTCCCTCTTTCTGTCACGGATGGAGAAAAAGCTTTTTAAGGAAGATGACTAGATGTTATTGGCCTGCGTATCAAATGATTCAATGAAGACAAAAAATTCAATTTGTCTCCACAAACACATAGCAGTATATGTCTCTGATCTTCTCATACACTGGCTTTGAAGATGAAATGCTCCTCTTTGGCTACCTGGAATGATAATTGCTAAATAATAAATATGCAAATCACTTATTGATGTTCTTGGTTTCCACCTGAGGAAGGAAAGGAAGACAAGGGTATTGCATAGAAATGAGTTCCTAGTCTTTGATTTATGTTCTCAAATTTTTACTATGTTAAGCTTCTATAAGCCATTCACTATTTCAATTTTACTGAAGGGGTAAATATCACTGAGGCTTTTTGTAATGGGATTACTGACAAAACCTGAGGTACTCCAGATGGTCAAAATATATATTTCCAAATGGAAAAGTTTGCAAGCTCCAAAATCCAAAAAATGGAAAGTACTGAAGGGGAAAACGAAGATAACATAATACAACAAATCCATAATATTGAGCAAAAAGGTCATTATTTAGGACTTCCTTGGCCTTCACATGGCTTTTCAGAAGTTGCCACTACATATCAGTCTTTCTGTTTTGTGTGTTCAGGGTCATTATTATCTTTAATATATTGATAATTGTATGACAGTCTGTATTTTAATGATGTTGAGCATACAACACACTTTTGGTAGACTAAAGAGATGGATATCTTTGGCATTTATTGCAGGTATAAGAGAAGGCAGTATTGTGTAGGCTTAAGTGCCAGAGGCCGTGATGCAGTTAGTCATGTAGGTAATCTCTGGGAAGCAGTGCAGGAAAAAGGTGTTCCTACCTCTCAGTTTGTAGTGCATACTGGCTTTAGAAGCATTGTCTTGAAGCGCAATCCTGACAAACCATCTCTACTAATAAATCAAAGAGCACTAGCTGGTACTCTTATCTCTGAGTTGAGGAAACGATACCCAAAGGATCAATTGGAGGTAACAATATCTTTGTCCGAATCAAATTTTGAACATCATACATCATGGCATCTCTTTGCTTCAAATCAGTTAACTTAACTGATGCCAGAATGATAATTATTTGGGTGACTGTGTACTTTTTGCAGCTTGTAGAAGGTTCAAATGACAAGGATTCTATGTATTTGACAGATTCACTTTGATAAGCGTTGTGTATGGGCAGACTTTGATGCCCACACTGTGACATTTGGCAACAGTAATGAGGAACCTACCCAGTACAATTTGCTTGTTGGAGCTGATGGAGTCAGATCTACTGTTAGAGAAGAATTCATCAGGCAGAGGGGTTTTGACTATCAACAAATCAACACACCTTACACATTCAAAGTTCTAAATGTGTCAAGGCCACCAGATTTGTCTCCAAATGCAGTGCATACATTTAGACGATCAAAACAAGAAGTAGAGGGACAACAGAGCTGGTTTAGCTTTCTTAATTTTTTGGGTCCTGCTAAGGGTTTCATCACTTAGATATGGCTGTTTTCCTGCACCGGCTAATGAAATGTCTGTGCTGATTGAGTGGACACCATCGTCAACTCCAGAAGACTTGTTAAAAATAACTTCTCCGTCAGAGGTTCTCTCTCCTACTCAAGGACTATTTGTTTCTCGGTATGATAGATCCAGGTCACATTAACATATGGCAATGGAAAGAGGGAACCATCTCACTTCTTTCATTTTAGTGTACAATTATTTTTTCCAAGGCTTGTATCTTATATTACATTACAAATCAATAATACATTGAGGACTATGAAGGCTAGCACTTGAACTGTTCATAAGGACCCTATTCTAATACACACAAGTAGAGATAACATATATAGAGAATTGAGATCTTTCTAAATACATCCATTTTGGCAGCAGCGGAGCCAAATTTTAAAACCTTAAACTCTCCCAAAAAAGGATCTCCATGAAAAGCTGTTTTGCATCTATGCGTGCATTAGGGTGCCAACAAGCCCAAACTCTTCCAAATGTCCTTCCCATATTGTTAAACTTAAATATATGAGGTCTAATCCAGCAACATATCTTTCCACCAAAGGGGTTGAACAAAAAGGTTATGTCAGTTTAAGATAATCCAGTCTAATGATGTGCTTGCCACCCTACACTAAGAGAATGCACTGCATTGTTTCTTCCTTCCGGAAAAACGCACAAGCTACATTATTCAGCTTATATTTTCTAACTTTAAAAGAATGACTTTGATGAATTACTAACCAATAATTTACAGTTTGGGTGCCACCCATGCTTTCCAAAGGCCCTAGCATTTCTTCACACACCAAGCTTAAGTGTCATGTAATCCTAATCTTCTGTTCAGTTGGGTGGCGGCTTTGGAGGTTTAGATCAGAATTTATCATATATTGTTCTAGAACTATAGCTGATAAAGGGGAAACTGCGATTCCATTTATAGTCTTTCCAAATGGGCTCTATGCTTTTAAACAGGCTAACCTGGATAATACTAGTACAAAGTTTAAGGTACTCTAATTGCAATGAACCACAGATTTATTAGTTGCAATTTTCCCACAAATATAAACATAAAGTTGTGATTGTGAATGATAATAATAAGGGAACGCAGCTCCAAGGAAGTAAAAGCACTACTTCCTGCTTAAAATGAACAATGACCTCTTAGATTGTCAATCTCCACACTACTATCTTTATATGTATATCCACAATATCCAATCTCGTTCATCACGAAGATTTTCAATAACTAGATGTCTTATATTCATAACTAAGTGGGAACATTACATTGTTTATACACTTTCAGTGAAGCTGTGGGGGCAATGATGAGGGAGGAGAAAACCCTATTTTTTTCTTATAGGGAACGATGAAGTCTTGTTATGGCTTGGTAAAATATGGAAACTCATTAAACCTTTTGAGATCATTCATTATTTGGGTTTTTCTTTTGGAATTCTACTTCCCACAGCTGATTAACAGCAATGGGTAACAAAAAGTTTGAAAAGAAGCTACAATTCTTGGTCTTCCCTTGCTGATAAGATTATAATTGTTGACAAAATACTAGCATCAGGTCACATGCTCTATTCATCAACTCTTTCCCTCCTAATCAGCATATAGGATGCTAGAAATAACAACTAGATTTATTTTATTTTTTTTGTTATTTGTGTAAACGAGGAAAGACGGTAATCCCTAAGGTAGAATGGGATGTTTGTGCTCTTCTAAAGGATCAAGGGGTGTCGGAAATTCCAGATAAGTGGATTGTTAGAGTAGTTGAGGGTGAGGCTCCTTAGCAAGTTCTTCGCATACATTCACTTCTTGCTGCTCATCATGTACAAAAAATCAAGGATTGATTTCTACTATGTGTTGTTGGTAGTGCTAAAGCATTTACGGGCACTGTATTTTCCAAATTGGCAATTTTTGTCAGGCAAGGATTTAAATTACAAGAGAAAGATTGACAGAATGAAATGGATGGGAAACTAGACAAGAAAATCTTCGATGAATCTCTCATGTATCCAATAAAGCTCCACATGATGCACATATGCATACAAGCATAGATAGCCACAAAGGGAGACTCTTTGGTTCATCTTCTGGATGACAATTCAACTTCCCTTGTGTGTGCATTATTTACAATGAATTGCAACCACTAATATTAAAATGGTGAATATTAGACTTAGTATTAGGATATAATTTCTATTATCTAACACCCCCTGTAAGACTAAGTCTAATGTGTTGTTTGTCCTCTGCAATTCTCATGATGCAAATGATGCTCAAAATAAACCATGTGCCAAAGAGAGTGAAAAATAGAGAACCCAAGCTAATTGCGCCCATGAGTAATCCAACTGTATTGTAGCTACATTGTATTGCCCGAAAACTAGATAACCCAGGCTGATTGCACTCATGAGTAACCCAAAAGTGCGTTGAAGCATGCCCTGAAAGGCCCAACTGCCTGTCAAGCTGAAAATGTAAACTAATTAATGTCCACAAATCTCTCAAAATGAAGGCACATGTTGACACAAAAAATTGCTCCTAAGGCAGAAAAACTGCGTTGAAATTGGACAAACTATCTCCATGCAAAGTCATTTGAATGAAGTGTAAATCTCTGATGTATCAGATCTTGGTCTGATTAGCACTCACTGTAGTGCACAAGCTATGGTGCACGATATGTGGCAATATACTATAATCTGCAATATGCTGCAATAGATGACATATCATTTTGAAGAACTCGAACTATGCACAAATTGTGGTGCACGATATGCGACAACATGCTGTAATCTGCAATATGTCACAATATATGAAGTATCAACTTGAAATGTGACTTGATGTTCCCCCTTGTAAGATGTGAGTGGAGAGATGCTACATAGCCCCCTGAAATGCGAACAACACATCATCTTGTAATGAAATGACTCAACTCAATGATGCCCTCTCAGGGTTACATCACGAGTCTTCATTAAGCTGTCCTTTTTGGTTTTCAATTTCCAACTCAAGTGCAACATTATAATCAACATGTAATCACTAATCCATATTGAACATATCCTGTAGTCTCAATGTCATCGTCGTCGATATCCCAATCAGAATGGGAAATCACAAGAAAAATATGTCCGTGTTATGATCAATATCAATGGTATTGAGTGCATAATTATGCGTAGTGAGAATAGGGTGCAACTTTACAAATTTCTTAGCAGGTTGTTGCTCAATAGAATTTGCACTTGCATAACCAAGCTCAACAATATCTGCAAGGTTGAACTCATCATCTGATATAGTGAAGTGTAGTCGCTTGTAAGACTTTGACAATAAACAAGCCTTTGGTTTCCATCTTGAGTGATCTATCTATCCAAAATGCACATGCCTCATAGATTTGGTAGGCAAATCTTTGAGATAACATCCAGGTTGAATCGGATTCCATAATTATTATCCACCTGCTTTTTGATAATAAAGGGCTTTTCCCTCCTAATTGACACATTGCTAAAGAGGTGTGGAAGATAAAACAACTAAAAGGTAAATTCCATGAGGTTCAATTCGGTCACATTCCTCATGAAAGGAACAAAGTTGTTGATGGACTTGTTAACTGGGCTCTAGAGAACAATGACCTGTTTTGTTATGGATTGCCCCCCTCCATGGTGTTCCAATAATATTCAGGAGGATATCAAACTCATTCTTAATCTTGATTCTTTGTCATGATTGTTTTCTCTTCTTTTCTGTTGTATAATGCTCAAGCTTGGGCTAATAGCTTTTAGGCTTGGCATAGCCGAATATGTAATTTTGAGCTTTACATAATATACGGTTCTGTTGTTAAAAAAAACTTTGTTTAGCATAATGTGTATGTTGACCGCATGATAGACAAAGATGCAGGTCAAAACAATCACCAGAGGTATGATCACAACATCCACAATGACAAAATTTTTTGGACTTGATGGGTGTTAGTGCAAGTTGGTTTTGGTTGACTTGAAAATTTGGCAATTTCACTGGGGTGGACCAACAGGTGAAGACTCAACTTGACTTTTGTTCAGAATACCTACGAACAAAAATACGATAGGTTTGGAATATTCTGGTATATGAAATTTCACAAAACCTATTAAACCTAGACCAATATGATGTTTGTTGTGTTTCATTATCTCCTAGATTCTCACAGCAAGTGTAGATTTGACAACAAGGGACTAACATGTACTGTATCCACAATAATTTTGGATTGCTTAGGTTTTGCGACAACATGATTGGAATTAATAACTTTGGCTTTTTCCTTGCTAAAATTGGTAGAAGGCTTACAATGTTTTACAATAGGAATTTTAACAATGTTATCATATTGATCAAAAGGATGTGCCTTGTGAGAATCAATCCGATTTTGTAGATGAACTATCTCTTGTTTCAACAAACTGTGTTGATTGCAAAATTGCATGAACATTGGTTTGAACTGTCTCCAACATTTTGAAATCAAATTTGCTTCCTGATTTGTGCTCACATGAAGTTGCAACTATAGTATGCAATATGAGTATAATGTGGTTGTATATTTAGTGTGTTGGAGTATGTAGAATAACAAGTTCTAAGTCGGATAGCACTGAAAGTGCTCAAAAAATACAAAACATTTCTTGGTTAGACGAGTATTTGCAGTTTGACTTCATTCGAATAAGTTTGTAGACCCTTATTTCTCTACAACACATTTTAGAAGCTAAAAAATAAAAATTCAATATGTGGGAATGATTTTAGAATCCCTATTACATGAAAAATGAGTGGTTATAAGACAATTTTGGCCACCATATGCAAAAGTTATGCTATTTTGAAATTTTGACTGGTTTTAGGCAAGACAGACCCCTTTCCAAAGCAATTTCAGCAAACTGTCCTGATTTATGAGGATTAAAATATACTAGGTGGATGAGTTGGACCCGTAAGTATTTGTACTCATTGGAATCGTATGACGAGCCTGGTTTCCAAAAAGTAAGCTTCAGAGACAAATTTGACCTAATGACCTGGATTTCATGACAACCGCAGTCAGAGGAACTAATATTCCTGGTTTTGCCAAATAACTCAAAATTGCAAATTTGAACAAAATAAAAGGGGACAAGTTTTGAACTTCAAACCTCTTGGAAAAGGAGGGGCTTACAAAATGAGACTGGCCAGTCACCCTATGACAAATTATTTCACGTATCTCCTCACACTTTTAAAACTTGATTAGTGAAAGCTTCTTCCAAAAAACAATATTAAAGCAAATTATGTAGAATTTTATAGACTTATCAATGTGGATGGTGAGTCCTACGATGCAGTCTAAAAGTTTCTTCAAGCCACTGCTGAAGGACAGAGTTGTGAAATGGCACCTGGTAATGGTTATTGAGAAAGTGACAAAAAGCATATTCAGACCAGACAACGAGCTAAGAGGAAGACCAAAAAATTGCATTCAATATTTAGGCCTGCAAATTATATATAGTAAAAATTGCTGCGAATTTCCATTGCTTCCAGGTTTGGACTATTCCAAATATTTATTAGACTTGATATTAGAACGCCACCTCCAAACAACAGCCAACCACAATATCACAAAGTAACCAAATTCTGTCACCTAAAACAACAAGATTGTCATAGCATTGTTTAACAAACTCCAATGATTCTTGACAGCTGCCTGGCATAGATATGAATCCAATTTTCCAACAGTAATACTATCTTGTTCCTCTATTAGTCAAGAAGATACGTCTCTTGTATTAGAAGAAATTGCAGGGAAGAACAAGGTCTTTCACATAATAGGTTGAATGATTTTCAAATAGTTAGTACGATTGGAATGAGGTCCTAGCAGGTCTGAACTCCAGTCACATTCCAGTAAATAAGGGCAAGAAAGAACCCACAATAAGGTCGCACAGCTTGTGGATAGTCTCCAAATATAAGCAGATATTCAATGACCCTAACGCTTTGCAAGTCTTAATGCCTTTCCCATAAGCTAATGTCCGATGACAAGCACTAGTAAATGAAACACCATATCTCAGGAGAGGAATTCAGGTATCAACCAAAACGATCAACGCCTTTTTTCAGGCTTCAATATCAGCTTTGAATGCTTCAACTTCAGCCAATGCGTCAATGATTCACTCAGAGGTCAAACAGTGTATTTTTTTAGCACACTCTTCTACTATGCAAAAATTCCTAGCAGGTAGTACAATTGGAAATTAGTAATGAAGGATTAAAAAATGAAAGCCTATGCATATGAATGGAAATAAATTTGCAATGGGAAAGGATAATGGAGGTAGAGTCAAATGAGGATAAAAAACTTATGCTCTAATACCAATGACAGGTCAGGAATTAAATTGCAAGAGAAAGATTGACAAAATGAAATGGATCTGGAAATTACAAGAAGAAAATATTCAATGAAGCTCTCATGTATTCAATAAAGCTTTGCATGATGCACAAATGCATACAAGCATAAATAGCCACAAAGGGAGACTCTTCGGTTCATCTTTTGGATGACCTACCGTTCAACTGTCCCTTGTGTGTGCATTATTTGCAATAAATTACAACCACTAATATTAAAGTGGAGAACTTAGGACTCAGTATTAGGATATTATTTCTAACAATTTTAGGGCCCATGCAGTGTTTGGGGCCTACCTTCACAGCCTATGTGGACCATCTAGGAGTTGTTGGAAAATCTTTGTCTTTTTGCCCATTTGTTGGAAAACATTCTGAAAAGGAGAGAATAACTATTTTGTTAAAGAGTTGTGTGGATTCAAGAACTTTAATTATCACATACTTCTTGTGCTCTAAATAGGGATCAAGTGTTAACTACAGTTTATAAATGTACTTATCAAAAGCTCTACAAAAATTTCCCTAAAAAATTGTCTTTTCAACCTACTATTACAAGAGTCGCATTCATATGGGAGATAGGAATTGGTACCATGGCAAAAATTTTAATAATTATATGAAAGCTGCCTTGTATAATTAACTCAAGCATATCAAAAATCTTGCCCCACCGTTTGAATAAGGGGTGATGGGTCAAGGATCTAGAAGTTTGATGGCAAAGGCGATGCCAATATATTTAGTCTAAAACGACGCCTTTTAAGAACAATATTTTGGGATGGCTTGCAAATAATCAAGGTTTGGCTATTGAATCAAGGTTGGGATAGGTGGGAGTCACAGACTATTCTTCCATCCTTGGTGGGAGTGGGAAGATTGTTGATCACACATTTTGGAGGTGCTCAATAGCTAAGTCGTTTTTGGGCTTCGCTTCAGGCTCAATTTCATTTCCTTTTTATTACTGCCTTGTCTTGGCCATGAGCTTTGTTGGGAGAAATTATAATATGATTAGGCGCTGCATCAAAAGTGTTTGGCATAGAGTTTGTTTGGCTTCTTTAAGATTCTTGAGGAAACAAGATGCAAAGCTACCTTTTGGGAGGATTATTCTCTTCAATCAAGGGAGAAGTTGATACACTTCAAGCAAGAGTTACTCTGATTGTTAAAGCTAACTAGCAATGGCTCCGTGAAGATGTTGATTCGTTACCCATTGGGGCATAGGCACATGTTCTTTGTGGGAATCATAAAATCTTCTTGCATCCTCTGTGAGAGAGAGGAAACAATTGATCACATCTTTTGGAGGTGCTCCATGGCTAAGTTGTCTTGGGATTTGCTTCAAGATGAATTTTGTTTCCCTTTTATTGTTCATTTGTCTTAGAGAGGAGCTTTGTTGGGAGACACAGATGATTAGGTGTTGCACCAGATTGTTTGGTATACCATTCATTTGTCTTCTTTGAGCTTCCTAGGGGAAATGTGATGCAAATCTACCATTCATGAGGATTATTCTCTACTCACAAGAGAAAAGTTGAGACTCTTCAAGCAAGAGTTAGCTATGATCGATAAAGCTAATACGAAATGGTATCGTAAAGATGTTGAATCTTTACTCATTGGGGCATAGGCACACGTGTTACATGGGAGCCATAGATTCTTCTTGCATCCTTTGTGGGAGAGAGGAGATTGTTGATCACATCTTTTGGAGATGCTTTGTAGCTTAAGTAGTTTTGGTCATGGCATTAGGTTGAATTTAGTTTCCTTTTATTGCCCCTTTGTCTTGGTTAGCCACTTTGTTGGGAGACATGTAGATGATTAGGTCCTTCACCAAAGTGTTTGGCATACTATTCATTTGGATTTTCTGAGCTTCTTCGTGAAAATGCGATGCAAAGCTACCTTTTAGGAGTGTTATTCTCTACTTACAAGGGTGAAGTTGAGACTCTTTAAGCAAGTTAGCTCTGATTGTTAAAGCTACCTGGCACTGGGTTTGTAAAGATGTTGTCTTTACCAATTGGGGCATGGGGGCAAGTTCTTTGTGGGAATCATAGACTCTTTTTGCATCCTTTGTGGAAGAGAGGAGATAGTTGATCATATCTTTTGGATTTGCTCCACAACTAAGTTGTTTCGGGCTTGGCTTTAGGGTGAATTTTATTTCCCTTTATTGCTCTTATGTCTTGCCAAGGAGCTTTGTTGGGAGACACTTAGATGATAAGTTGCTGCACCAAAAGTGTTTGACGTCTCATTCATTTGGCTTCTTTGAGCTTCATAGGTAAAGTCAGTAAAACATGATGCAAAGCTACCTTTTAGGAGGATTCTTCTTTGCTCACAAGGGAGAAGTTTACACTCTTCAAGAAAGATTTGGCTTTGATTGCTAATGCTAACTTGCAATGATTCCGTAAATATGTTGACTCTTTCCCTGTGGCCCAAGCGCAGGTGATTTCTTTCCTTGCCTTTATAAGGAGAGATTATCCTTCAAACTCTTTTGCTCCTTTGATGTAAAATTCTTTTCATTTTTGTAATACGAGATGCATTTTTTCTTTAAAACGGCGCATATGCATGAATTATATTTTGCAGTGGTACATCGGATTACTTATCCATTTTAAAATGCTTCAACCTGAAGCATTTGATGAAATGAATTTGTAATCTGTCTTGAATACACATCCACATGTTCCCATGCTTGAGCATTTATCCCTTCATAATTGACCTTGATTGGTGTTGAGTTGCTAGTTCTTCCTATTCATGTATTTTTATATCTTTGTTATTTTGGTTTCATTGTTGGGTTTTGTTTTTCTTTTCACAACACTGGTTTATTGATCTGTTACTTCTGTTCCTATGGTTTTGCTGAGAATTTTGATGTCAATACATATTTTGTTTTTGTGATTGTTGACCTTTACAGTAGTAAGGGTGCTGATATAAGTCCTGTTTGAGTTGTTTGTTGACTTTATGATAATTAGGATGTCAAAATGTTCGACCTTTTCAGGTATTGCTTCTGGAACTTTATCTTTGAAATTAGCTTCCTTCTTTTCAAACTTGTTTCCAGTGTTTCACTTCAACATCATATGAGGTAGCTTTTCATGTGCATGTTCCTTCCTTCATCTCATCCTAGAGAGTATGTTTTCAATGTTCTTGTGATCCTTGAGTTCTAACTTCTGCTTCATCTTCTCAAGGTAATATCAAATTTTGCAAACAATTTCTTTCTGCACTGATTCCTCAAATCTTTACATTGCACAGTTCTTTGCTTAATCACCTGTTATTGACTTCTCTTTTTCTCTTCCAAGATTTGTATACTGTTGAGTAGATGTTGATTGTGATTCCTTAGTCTTGTAATCTCGTCTCATTGCATGACTAAGCCTAAATAGGACATGTCTAAGCCTTTTATACTCCCACAGCTATTCAGTTAAGTAATCATAACATCCATTCATGTGATGGGAAAGGTAAGAGAAAGAAATAGAACTAAGTAGCCAGATACATCTCAGCGAGTACCTGTACTGGGGATCTGTGTATCTGAATATAGATCTGGTTATGGATTTGCCTAGATCTGCTTGTGGTGGATCCTAATACGTATCCAACCTGCTGGATCCATCTGCAGTTGTGGACAAACCCAGAGAATAAATTACACCAAAAAACTAAAAAAAGACTAACTACCCCATTTTCTAATCTCTCTCCCCAATTTAACTCAAACACCCCCAGAAACCCACCACCGAACTGAACAAAACAAAAGACAATGCTTAATTTCTAGTCTCCATTTCACATACTGTTTTTTCTGTTTCATTGCACATAAAGAATGTGAAACCCAAGAGGAAACCTTCATATGCAGTTGACTGTAGTCACAGATCAACAACATATGCTTATGGATAAATATGTGACCTGGATATTATAAACGGACAAGAAAAGAATACTATCTTACACAAAATTAGACATAATGTATTCTGCTAGAGACTTTGAGACGATGCCAGTCATCTCAGCATAGCCAATAAAGCAGACATATTCGGCAAGTACTTAAAATAGCTTTTCCTAGCTTGAAATTATCTTGTTCAATTTAATTTTTTGTAATATTTTGGAAAAACAATGTGTGTTTTTGAAAAACAATGTGTTTTTGAATAACTTTTATGTATATTTAGAGATGTATCTGTGCCATTCCGTATCTAGAGTTCTCTAAATTTGGCAAATCTCAACATGTATCAGTATCAAATACATAAGTTAGGAGATACAAAGCATCTAAGTTCCCTTACAAATTTTAGCCCTTTTATATGACTGATTTACTACAGGAGAAGAATCCTTATCTTTGGGAGCTGCTCTTCAACTTCCTTGGATGCATTTTTTATACTTCAATTTTTTTGGATGCTATGGTATCTTTCAAGATTCCCAGAATGTCCTGGAATCGAGTTTGCAGCCTGCACGACTTATCATCTTCTTTTAATACATATTGGAGTGTCTTCTTCTTGATCTTTGATCACATCTCCTTTGATGGATAGTGTTTCATCATCTAATGCAGTATATCCTTGAATCACACCTATTTTCAAATGAGGTTTGAGGGGGTGTATCTATAATGAGCTCTTGCATCTCTTGGCTGTTAGAGTGAGCGAAAACATATCCTTTCCTGTGTCTATTGAATGTCTTTTGGACTTTTTGAATTTCTACAAGAAGGGGGTCACTATTTTATATTATTTGAGCCCGCTTTATAACTTTACAATCCGTATCATCATTTTAATCTCCATTTCGACCATTACAGGTCTTAGGATGTTTTGGCCTCATGCTTTCGCATGCAAACTGTGCTTCTTGACCATAAACACATGGCATGTTAACTGAAAGTCCATGTAAGTCACCTTTAACTTGTTAATGCTAAAAACTAGGGCTGTAACACTTTTTCAAACATTTATAAGAAAAGAATAATCCAGATTTTAGGTTTTAACTGTCAAATTGTATTTGACAGAGTAGAAGATCCTTATCTTTTCTCAAGCATATGCAGCTCGCTGGTGGCATTATTCTTTAAGCAAATGACTTATAATATGGCATTGAGTGCAACTTAATGAGTCACAAATGCCAAAATAAAGGTTTCCCCGTAGTTACCAGGAGACGGTATAGGTACGCATACGTGGAGTTGGGTATGGGTACGGGTATGCACTTTTAAAAAAAATAGGAGATGGGTACTCCAAGACGGAACCAATTGATCGTCGAAGAATCCGTTGAAGTGTTTCCGATTATTTAGTCACGGATTCTATATAGATGCGTGCCCTCGACCTCCACTGACTATAGAGAGTTGTCACCATATAGATCTATATAGGGCGACCTATATATAGATAGGGGGTCACCATATCTATCGGAGAGCTGAGTTACGATCACGTATGGCTGCCCCATATCATACATGCCAACCAATTGTCACTGTTATGAATCTTCCATCCATCAACTGGATAGTCCATCTATTCTATTTGTAACATGAGCCCAAGCACGCATATACATATACATATATACATATGTATATATATATCTGTGTGTGTATATGTATATATATGTGTGTGTGTGTACATGTATACGTATACATGTACATACACACACACACATATACATATACGTATGAATACATATATTTGTACATACATACATACATATATATGTGTGTGTGAATATTTTTGCAAAATAAAAAAGTAAAAACTCAAGGTAAAGAATAAGATTCAAGAAATTGCTAAGTAATTAATTAATAAATTATTAAATCAGATCAAGATGTCAACAAAGGATAAGCAGTCCTGCAGTAGCACAAGAGTAATTATGAATACGAATTATATTGATATTTCATATAATCATATTTAGGATAAAATTACATTACGATATTGTACCGTTTCCCTGAAGTAACTAAATAACTGCATACCTTGGGAGTGAAATCTAGCCGGTCACTATCACTCTTGTTCAATTTATCATACCACTTACCATCTATAAATATATCCTTATTGTTGAACTGTCTTTAGCAATTAATATACATTGTACCTTATTGTAATTATCAAATAACTAGGTATCTCTTACATGGATAGTTCTGATGTAACACATTCCAAGTCCTTTCATACAAGAATACACACTTTCCTGATTTTTCAGAAAGAATAGGGATAATGATATTTCTTCCTTTTTCAAATTGTCTTTTTAGATACTTCTTAAATGTTTATGAATTCATAGATCCGTTATGATTATAAACTAACTTACTTTCATTCTCTTGTAGGGTTCATTTTTATTAGAGGCATGGTCTATTTTTTCTTTAGTATGACTTTCTTTTAATTCTTCAGTAACAATAGGCATTTGATGATATGCTTTTTCTGTAACATTTTCTGCGTGCAGCTTAAAGAATTTATTGAGAAGTACATGCCACCCCTGAAAGTTACTTTGGAAGCAGCTGAAGCTTTCATTGAACAGAGGCCAACGTCTTCTATGAAGGTATTATGCAGAATGCTTACTTCTGTCTTCAGAATTTTGATTTCATTTCAAATGTATATATCCCCTTATGGGGGATGAGTGTGGGACTCATTTCTCAGTTGAAGCAAGGAGGCTTTCACATTGTTCTCTCTCACTTTTTGTTATTTAGATTGACAGATATTCATTCTGAAAATACATAACAGTTAAAATAGCAGTTTTCTCAGTTCATAAATTAGAATGATTAATATAATTTGAACATGGGAATACATGAAATTTAAAAACATTGTAAGAGATAATTACTAGTTTTGTGTATGCAATTTGTGTGCAAAGTGTTTTGAAAATTTCTGTAATTGGTAAATGACCCTTTTTTTATCACATTGGGGCCTCCTTTGGCTAAGATGCCACAACCGAGGGGTATCCATTCTGTCAAAATCACCCATGACTCCTGGGATCAGTTATTTAATTACACAACACTTATACTTGGATGTGCTATGTTACTTAAACGATATGTTTCTCAGGGATTTAACTTGAGGCTTTGCCATTGAAAACCCAATGATTTATAACTCCAGTACAACCAATTTGACAAAGTGTTTTTGTTACTGTTCTCTGTTAGCAGAAGATGAAACAATATATGCAGTTGTCAAATGCTGTGTTTGAAATACCAATTTGAAAAAGATAATTTATTATTTCTTATTTAGTTTTTTGCATAATTTAAGTACAATTTTCACTGGCTATTTGCCCTACAAGTATCAATTGTTGCAATATAATAACTTGCACTTCATATCCTTCGAAAAACACATTACATCATTGTCTTATATTTATTTCCAGTAAATTTTCATTTCACGTGCTATCAGAATATTCCTAACAAAACCACCCTCAGTTTCTATACCTTAGAAATTCTGCATTGCTTTTCAAAGCATGAGCATGTTCCTAAGTTTCAGCTGTTATATTTCTTCCCCAAGCATGTTTCCAAAATGTATGCATCTCAATGAAAATCAAAATAAAATCCTATAGTGTTGATTGCAGTGCAGGAAACGGACCATGACAAAAGTTGTGAACAATGACAATAGGAAGGCAAGAAACATGCAAAAGGAATTCAAACTGATGTAGAAGGGAGCACAATATTTATGTTATTCTCAATGTTCTAGTGGAGAGAAACAAAAAAAACATCTGTGCATGCATTTAATTCTTACTTGAAAGCTTTTCGTTTGCAGGTGAAGTGCAGTAGATTTCACGATGCTAACGGTAAAGCTGTCTTAGTAGGTGATGCTGCACATGCCATGTCAAATGCCCTTGGCCAAGGCTGTAATTCCTCTTTGCAGGTTAGCTGATCTCTTGTTATAATATCATCATATTAATATTCATTGACTGTAACTTTACCCTTTTTAAGAGGAATTTATGGTTTAACCAATTCATAATAATGTTGTCATGTGACATCTCTGTGATCCATGCTTTTTAATATGCAGGATGTATTGGTTCTTGGTAGAATGCTCGAGGAGAGAGACATTTCAGATGCCATAGAGAAATATTCTGAAATGCAGGTTAAGGAAGATCATGCAGCTGCATACTTGTCAGAGCATGCATTTCCACAAGCACAATGGCTTTTGCCTTTCTACTTGTTTGGGAATATATTATCTTCTGTTTTAAGCAAGACACTTCCACCTTCAATCATCAAACCTTCTATCCAAAGTTTGTGTTCTGAGACACTCATTCCTTATTCTGAGGTATGCATTTTTGAGTTTCTCTTTCAAAAATATATGCATGTTTTATAAGTTGGTGTTCATGTGCATGTGTGTTTATAGAGCCTCGATAAACATCATTTGCAAATCACATATTTTTTTGATGTGTATTATAGGCTAGTGTTAGCTGTCTCTCAGGGATGGTTGACAATACTCTCTTTTCTTCCCCTTGAAGCGGTTTTCACATATAACAATCAGGTCTGCTAACTAGAGAAAAAATAGAGAGGCTTGCGTTTTTAGTTTCACTTTTGTTCATATGATACAAACTGAAACCTCAGTAATGCAAAAGACATCTGTTGATTTACTAAATGTGTGTGGGGCGATAGTAAGGGGTTTAAAACCTCCCATTTTGGGGCTTGATATGGGGTTACGTAACTTTAAATGCCTAAATCTAGGCTAAACCTGAGATTTCAACTTGAAAAGCAAACTACTAACTCTAACTATTAACAAAGTGGATATAGAGACAAACAAATTATTGATCCATTTTAAACATTGATGGAGCATGGGAAATATTGTGTGCATCAAATTCAAACAATTATGTAACCAAAATGACCCCAAGTCTAGATCATTTACAACTTCAAAATTTTAATGTGAATACCTAATTTACTCCTGAATAAAATGAGTCTCGACGAAGGCAATGCCAATAATCCATGTGGGATTTCCTGATACTTCTTTGTACATAGCAAAAGCACAGATGCAAATATCCGTAAGAAAACCTAATATCAAATAGGGTACAAGAATTTAAATCAGTGTTACGTGGGGACGCATCCCCTAGATTTTGGTGATGTACCAGATGTCCTGAATGTTTCGGGGACTTGGGAACTTGCAGGGGATGTACCCTATTTTTTTGAATTAAAAATAAAATAAAATTTGTATTTACTTTTTAAAAGCTTTTATTTTTACCAAAAACATTGAATTCTAATAATAAAAGTACAAAAAACACATAAAATACAATTTAAATCCCTAAATTTCATTGAATAAAGTTAAAACATATAAATATTAATTTGAATATATTGTTTTAATACTAGTCCCCCTTTTGTCCCCAAACTTTGGGAAATTTTTCGCCGTCCCCAAAATTTGGGAAATTTTTCGCCATCCTCGAAACCCTGTCCCTTCGTCCCCCTATCCCCGTGTCCCCGAGACTTAGGTAACTATGATTTAAATCCAAAGAACTCAAATTGTGAAATTATAAATAAATCACAACATACATATGCCATGAGCACGTATCTTACGTTTGAATTAGAAATAAAAGCATGATAGACTAACTGTTTGCTTGAAATATATGCAGAAATGGATTTTGCTCCTTAACAAAGATTCAAAGTAATTTTATTTGTTTCTATGACCTATTCCAAACCTAAAAACGGAATAAACATTTGAGTTTTATGCCTTTCAAAGTTACTCAAGCTTAACTGCCCCCTGGAAGACTATCTACATATGGCTTAACACCATCATAAGCGTGGTCAATATAATTAAAATCAACCAAGAAACAACTGAGGATCCTAGGACTTAATTCATTCAGTTTATGAGTTGGTTTGATATTTTTCTTCTTTATTTTCTCTACGAATATACTTGTCCTTTTATTCTTTTGCATGGGCTCTATTATGTAATCTCTGAATAAGTGTTTGTCTTCTGTCTGCAAGTCCATTACTCTGTTCCTTTGTGGTGCAATCACGTTACTA
The DNA here is from genome assembly GCA_019776745.2 of Taxus chinensis. Taxonomy (NCBI): domain Eukaryota; kingdom Viridiplantae; phylum Streptophyta; class Pinopsida; order Cupressales; family Taxaceae; genus Taxus; species Taxus chinensis. The sequence goes on from CM034152.1 coordinate 649,423,255, forward strand.
ACTAAATCCCTGAATTGTAATTTTGAGATCCATCTACCATCAGGTCCTTGTATGCTATTGATTCCATGTGCATGTAGTTTCTTTGTGGCTCTGATAACCTAGGCTTGTACTCGAGCAGAGATCTCTGTTGCCTTTGTCATTTCTTCTTTGTACTTTCATTTATAATGGTTAATGCATTTTGTGAACATGGTCATATCGTTGGTCATTTCTTGAGGAATAACTACTCTGCCTGCACTCCCAAATTTGTTTCGGGAATCTAAAGATGTAAAAAGATTTCAACGAAGGAAGACAAGCTGTAATAATGGCCTTGGAGATTCAAGAAGAGTAGCTCATCAAAAAGGAATACCAAGTTGTTGAAGTTCCCAATTGTGGTCTACTTAGAGTTTCTTTTATCCATCTTGATTTTGCCTACACCCATTTCTCACAAGCGCTCAAAGTCAAGGGGGAGATTAATGTGTCATCAAGTCAACTTGAGGTCGGTATCTTTTTGCCTGACCCCCTTTATTTTTTGCATGGTATGATTGTGTATGTTTTATGTTCTATTTCATTTATGTTATAGCACATGCTGGTTATCATTTGATTTTATTGTTACCTTTACTTTATTACAACACTTTCCTTTACTATGTTCCCTGACCTAAATACCATAGCTCTAGCTTATTACCTGGGTAGTATACAAAACACTACCTTGGAAAGCCTAGGGCTTTCGATGTAATTTCATAAGGCTTCACCTTAAAATGTTTAATTGAAGCCTTCCAGGCTCGAACATAGTGGACTCCACCTAATTGGAATTGATTAACAGGTCTACAAAGCTTCCCTCCCCTCAATCCCAAATTAGAACTCTATCCAATGGTAGGTGGATCTGATATAAAGAAATTTTGGAGGTGATAAACATGGTTTAAAGATGAGTGCCACATGGTCCTGGATCACAACTCAAAGGAGAAAAAAAGACTTTTCAATCTTATAAATTTTCCCAGTTTTTGATCTTCCATAAGCTTGGGGCGCCCAATATATAAAGTAATAAAGCGTTTGTCTGCTAGAAGATCTGATAATTGTGGTGCTTCCTAAGAAACACATGGAGAACAATCACAAAGCAAAGGGGGATGTCAAGTTTGACACCTCCATAAATTTCCCAAAAGATCAACGGTATGTGACATATAGAAGGCCTTAGTATAAGGTTTCATGGAGCTAGGCCCCTTGAATTGTTAAAGGAATTCCCATAATGTGGAAAGGCACTTCCCTAAAGTAAATTTGATACTCATTACTTTCCCAAGTTGCCCCCACCGTTAATCTTATGTGATCCTATGATGGGTGGGCCCATATGAAAGAATATTCCTTAAGAGGCTATGATCGTCGTTTGTCTTCGCTAAAGATGGTCCCTATTGTCAAATTATATGTTATGTAACTTGTGGAAATAAGGATTAAATGGTTTTTATCCTAAATGGTTGAATTTCAACATTATTTTCCTGAAACAAAGTGTTTCTAGGGCAAGGCACTCATCCTTTTCTTAGATTGGTTCAAGATCATAGGATGCCACAAAATATTATTTCATAAGGAAAATATTTGTACAATTTCGACTATGCCAGGCATGGAAACTATTAGTCCAATCTTGAGCATTATGAAACAAAATAAACTTAATGAACATCATGAAAGATTATCAAGTTTTAGAATAGCATTCATATCTTGTTGATCTCATTCAGGCCACCACAAAGGGGGATCTCCATAGCATCTGATGTCATGATTGTCCAAAGCCCAGTTTGCTAGAGCATCAACCACCTGATTTTTCTGTCTAGAAATGTGATTGATTTGCAACAACTGAAAATTAGCTTGCAAGCCTTTGATTTTCCTTTTTTCACGTTCAATCAACCAATGTGAACTCCTAGGTTCTCTGAAGAAGTCAACATCCTGACAATAATCTTGGAATCAGATTCCACTTGCACCTGAGTCCATCCACACTTAATAACCTCTTGTAAACCTCTGTAGATAGCTCTAATCTCAGCAACATTGTTAGTAGTAGTTCCCAAATTTTCAGCAAAGAGGAAAGCAACTCTCCCATCATGCGTTCTTCCAATACCCCCCATTGTTGCCTTTCCCGGATTTCCCTGGAAGCCCCATCTGTATTCAATTTACCAACCTGCATAGGAGGAGGAACCCAATTTTGTTGTTTATCTTCTCTTTTTTTATTGAAAAGCAGGAAGCGGGGAACTAGTAGGCTGAAAAGATAGCAGATTACATATGTTACTCCATTCCAGAGTGAGAGAAGAGGGAAGGGAGACTTTCTGCTTTATATTTTTTGCCATATTAATTATAGTCTTCTGCCAAACGTACCCCTTTTCTGTGATGTCTTGCTTGAAAATTCTTTTATTCCGTTCCTTCCATATATTCCAAAGTAACAAAGAGATACCTATCCATAAGGCAGGGAGTAAGTTTTGTCCTTTTGGAATACCATCTTGCCATTCCTTCATCAGTTGCTCAAGAGAATGAAGTCCTTGGTAATGAATACCAAACATATTCGCAAGAGATTGCCATAAAGGTATAACCCACGGACAAAGGAAGAAGAGATGATGTCTAGTTTCCTCCTCATTCCAGCATAGTGTACATCTGAAAGGCCCATAAAAACCTCTCTTCATAAGTCTATTGCCTGTGAGAGTTTTGCCATGTGCCAAGAGCCAAACAAAAAAACTAACCTTGGGCCATATTGCGGGCTGCCATATTTGCTTAAACATAGCTTGGAGGGGGTGAGGATGACCTCTAGTTAGCTCTTCATAGCCAAAGTGAACTGTATATTCTCCTCCTGATGAATTCCCCCATCCTATTTGATCTGGTTCATTAGAAAAAGAAAGTGAATGTCTTTTCAGAATTTGGTTGATCAAAGCTTGTTCTGGCTGCTGTAAAGAAATAGGCCATTCATGAGTAGATATCCAACATCTACCCATTTCCAAATGTTGAGACATTTGTCTAGTATAATGCATAACTCTCGTCCATCCTTTTTGATGCATTTCTTCCATCACATTACGCAAATGAGGAAATTGATGGATTAAAGGAGGTTGAGCATCCCATGAATCCAACCAAAAATATGCATGATTCCTAGTATTCACAATCCAAAATAACTTTGTTTTAATCATACTTTCCCCCATTTTAAGAACTACTAGAATCGGAGATCCTTTTGTTGGAAGAGAACATCTAATAATAAGATTTGGTGGCTGATTTTCCTGGTATTTGCCTCTTATATTAATAGCCCATAAATCATTAGGTGAAGTGATTAGCCTCCAATAAAGTTTACCAGTTAGGGCCTGAGCCTATTTAGTTGCAGATCTGAAACCTAGTCCACCTTCCTTTCTGGGGTGGCAAAGAGTTTCCCAATTTACTAATGACCATTTTTTCTGATTTTGTGTCCCACTCCACAAAAAGACCTGACAAATAGAATCAATTTTTTTCAAAATTGATTTAGGAATATTGAGGATGGATGAAACATAAACTGGAACAACCTGAAGGAAAGCCTTAACCAGAGTCATCCTACCTGTCGTAGATAACCATTTATTGGTCCATTTTTGTATCTTACCATTTATCTTCGCTATTAGCCACTCCCAGTCTTTACTTTGCTTCGAATAAAGCGGAACTCCCAAATATTTGATAAGGAGAGAACCTTTTTTGAAATAGAAAATCTTGAGAATTTTCTCTTCCTGTTGTAAGGAGCAATGGAAGAAAATAATACTAGATTTGGCTTCATTGATCAGTTGACCTGTGGCTGAAGAAAAGACTTGAAGAATTTTCGCCAATTGCTTAGCTTCCACTGTGGTAGCCTTCCCTGCCAAAGTAGAGTCATCAACAAACTGAAGGTGAGAGAGAGGCTTTACAAAAGTAGCAAGTTGCACACCTTGTATTCTTCTTATCCTGACAAGTTTTATTCGCTAATCTTCCCAAACATTCAGCCAAAATAATAAATAGAAAAGGGGACAGCGGATCTCCCTGTCTAATACCCTTAGAAGCTCCAAAAAGGTTGGTAGGTTCTCCGTTGAGTAACACAGAGAAAGAGATTGAGGTTAAACAAGACTCTATCCATTTAATCCAATCCTTAGAAAAGCCAAATTTAGCTAGAACCCGACTGAGAAACTTCCAATCAACTCTATCATATGCTTTGGATAAATCCAATCTAATAAACATTGCCGGTGATTTCTAGAGTTCCATAGAATGCAAGAGCTCCTAGGATAAAACTATTTCATCATGAATTTGACGACCCGGAACAAATCCACCTTGTTCGGGGGAGATAATCTTATATAGAAGAGGTTTAAGCCTTTCTGCCTTTCTGTGATAATTTTATACAAAACATTGCATAGTGCTATAGGCCTGTCTCTTGAAATGTCTGTCACATCCTTAGATTTCGGAATGAGAGAGATAAATGTTTTGTTTATTTTCTTAAGCATAGTTTTTGATACTCTTGCCTCTTCCACAACATCGAGTAAATCCTGCTTTATTATATCCCAGAAAGTTTGATAAAATTCAATTGGGAAACCATTTGGTCCAGGAGTTTTTCCTTTGCCCATACTTAAAACAGCAGTATATAGCTCTTGCTCAGTAACTGGCTGAATAAGCTTTTCATTTTTCTCTTGGGAAATCAGCCTAGGCAACACATCAAATACTTTTTGCTGACTCTGTAGATCAAGAGGTTGAGCTGTGAACAAATCAGTAAAAAACAAAACAACCTCTTGTTTCAATTCTTGAAGGGAATAGATCTGTTGTCCCCCTTTTTTCTTCAGAGAAGAAATATAATTATGCACCATTATGTGAAGTAATGATTTATGGAAAAAAGCAGAATTTTTATCCCCTTCATTTAACCATTGAATTCTAGATTTTTCCTTCCACATTATTTCCTCTCTGACTTTCCATTCTGTCAATTATGCTTTTAGTAGCTGTTCTTTCTGAATAATCTCACCTGTATTGCCTGTGTGGCGCATTTTAGAGTTGATCTCTTCCATTTGTTTGAGAATACCAATTTTTTTGGCCTTAATGTCTCCAAATTCAGTTCGATTCTATTTCTTAAGTTTGGTCTTAAGATAGTCCAACCTCTTAACAAAGGAGTACATCTGATGCCCATGTCTTGGCTGGCCTTCCATCCACCACTGCTGAATGCATTGTTTGATATTCTCATGTTGCAGCCACATCAATTGAAATCTAAAGGGAACATTATGCCGAAAATATTTCCCTATCTCAAAAGAAACAGGCCAATGATCGGAACCAATATTGTTCAGAAGTGTTGCCTTGGGAACAAAATTTTGGAACCACCATTCTTCAGAAACTAGAAATCTGTCAAGTCTTTCCATAATGCAGTAGTGACCTTGTCTTCTGCTATTCCATGTCATAATCCCATTTTCAGTTGGAACATCCAAAAAGTCTAATGATTGTATTTGTTGGAGCATAATTGTAGAACTAACATCTAACTGTTTGGCCCCACCTTGTTTCTCTTGTAAATTGAGAATAATATTAAAATCTCCCCCTAAGATAAGAGGATTCCCTGTAAACAGACTAGTCAGACCTGAAATCTGGCTCCATTATTTCTATTTAGCTCTCACTTCCAAAGGGGCATATGCATTTATAAGCACAAATTTTTGGTCATCCACTTTAGAGTACATATGAGTTAAGGTTCCTCCTTGAATAACACAAGAGTTCAGAACCATAATAGCCTTTGGGTCCCATAAAGTTCTAATACCTCCAGAAGCTCCTTGTGAACTCAGAGCTATATGATGTGCTTTAGGCCATACTCTCTCCGAAATAGCAGCCATTAGATCAACAAAGGCTTTAGTCTCTTGCATTAACACCACAGCTGGATGATTAGTGTGAATCATTCTTTTAATCTCTTGAACTTTAGAAGGGCTTCCTTTTAGCCCTCTTATATTCCAAGTGATGATCTTCATGATGGGGGGGTTTGGAAAAGTTGGGATAAATCCCTCTCACCATCCTAACAGTACTCAACTTCTTGCCTTCATTTTGAAGAGAGCAAAAATCCGAAGTGGAATAGAGGACTTGGAGAACAGAGGGTTAATCGTACGTTTCCTGGGATTTAGACCAACATTGTAGGCATTAAAAGAATCGGCAAAAAAAATGTGGAAGACCCCAGGTGAGTATACAATCTCAGTATACCCTAATGGTTATTTTCTTGTTTTTTTTGCTTCGCCTCTAGATCATGAGTTAATCTTTCAAGGAGGGCCATGGTTTTTCAAAAGAGCAGGGCTGTTCATGAAACCATGGCATACACTGTTTAAAGTGGAGGAGGAATTGCCATCGGTAGCACCAGTTTGGGTCAGATTATTTGGTCTCCCTGCCGAATATTGGAACCCTCATGTTTTCATGGAGATCGGAAAAATGTTGGGAAATTATATGATGACAGTAGATGCCTCTATGAAATTGAAACAAATGATTTATACTCATATATGTGTACTCATGGATCTTAACAAGCCATTACCACAGAAAATTTCTTTGGCAATGGAGGATGAGATATGGGAGCAAGTTCTTGACTATGAAAATATCCCTTTTCAATGTTGCAATTGTCATGAGTATGAACATATGGTTAGGGATATCCCTCTCAAAATTCCCAATAGTTTTGAAGGGGAGCGGAAACAGGATGAATTTATTAAACCCAAAGGTAGTGAGAGAGGAAACTCCAAAGAAAATGGCGGAAAGCAGCCACAATAGATTTGCTACCCTGCAACAGCTACAAGAGGAGGGAGATGAGGAGTTAATAGAATCCCAAGTTCCAGAAACACAACCTAATCAACCTCTTCAACAAAGAACAAAACATGGATCAGCCACAGGAAAAACACCAAAATTAGTTGGTAGTTTATCAAAAACAAACAATTTCGGACTCTACAGGGAGAAATATAAAAATTTATCAGCAGAAAACCAAATATCAATATAAATTCTTGGATGCAAATCAAAAGGCAGCGGAGCCTGAAAATATGGATAAAACATTAGTTCTATTTGATCAAGTTAAGGGTAAGAAAATTGATGAATCCAACTTGGGAGTGGCTTAAGATAAAAGCAAGAAGATTAAAATTGATAAAGCTCTTAGTAAGGATTTTGTGGCTATTTCTCTAACCCTAATTTGGATTTATGTGTGGATGTTTCATCCGTGTACAACATTGAAATCCTTCTTGCATATGGTTATGAATGATGGCTACAATTTATTTAATTTGAGTAATGCTTTCGTGTTTTCATCCCTATGAGAGAGCATTACATCACAATATTTTGGCACATTGAGACATTTACTTATGCATTTATCACTTTTCTTGCACTCTTTTAACCTTCAATTTTACTTTATCAATTTGAGGTTAGATTATCTTAAAAGTATATGCAACTATGTATACATAAAGCAGTGTTATGTGGGGACACACACCCCCCCTTTTCCAGTTGTCCCAGACATCCAAGACATCCCCAGGACTTAGGGATAGGGACGGGATGTTCCCTTGACATCTCAAAAAAAATTAAAAAAGAGGGGATGTCCCCTAAGTTTAGGGGATGCACCCGTGACGTCCTGGGTGCTTCAGGGATGAGGGGGACAACATAGGGGACGTTGTGACATACCCTATGCGTATGAGAGACGTCCCAGGGATGTCACTATATCCACTATGTTTTCCCTCATATAAACATCAAAAAGACCAAAAAAACCTTAAATTTCATTGCTTTATTTTATTCTTTTAATCAATTCTAATATGTCATTGCTTTACCCTAACCCTAAAAGCCTCTAAAAAACTTATAAAAAGCACATCTCACACTCATTGTAATCACACAAAGCAAAAAAGCAATAGTAAAAAGAAAGATAAAGAAAAAGAAAAAGAAAAAGAAAAAAAGGAGCCAGGGCAAGAGAAAAAACAAGAGATATGTACAATGACCCTTTGCTTTTTTTTTTAAAATTCCAATTGCAAAGTTCAAAGTGAGGTAAACAAGGGAAGGCATTGCTTGTTTTTTTTTTTAAGTGTATTCATTGCTTTTTTTTGTTATTTTCTATTTGGATTAGCAAGGGAGGGAATGATATAAACAAGGGAGGACATTGCCTTGCTTGTTTTTTTAATTTCCAAGTGTACTCATTGCTTTTTTTTTTTAATTTCCAAATGAGAAAATGGGTTAAACAAGGTCATTTGTCATTTGTGCATTGCTAGATTTCTTTTTTTAAATGCAAGCATGGTTAAAATTTAAAAACTTAAACAAAGATGTTTTTTAATTTTTTTAATTCTAAATGCAAAGTGTGTTAAGCAACTTTATAATGTATAATTATATTATTTTATTTTTAAATTATTGTAGCCCCAAAATGTGTTCGACAATGATTATATAGCTGAATGTGAGGTTGAAATGGTTGATGAGATGGGTGTGCAAGGAGAAAGAAGAACACAAACACCTAATATTTCACATGGGAGTGTTGACAAGTTCAGTTGCCCTTCCACAATGTTGAACAAGTATGCTAGAGGACCGTTTGAAAAGAAAAAACCTTCGAAATTTGGTCAAATTATTGAGGGTCCTAGATCAAATATTTCAGGGGGGACTAAAACATGGAAGTGCAACACATGCTCATTCTCTTGATTAGGTAACATTACTAAGTTGAATGCACACTTATTGCACATCCTAGGGAAAGGTGTAGGGATATGTGAGCAACTATCGCTTGAAGGGAGGGAAGAAATGGTGAGCCTGTATAATGGAGATATGATAGAAAAAGTTCCAAAAGTTCGTGTCCGTCGTGTTAGTGGCACATCTTCTAGTTCTCACTCTTTGAGAACTAATATTGGTTTCTCAAATACTGCAGGTGCAACATCTTGTAAGGTGACTGAAGTGGATGCTTTTGGTTGTAGGGGGGAGAGGAAGGTCGTGACCTCCAATCCAGTTGTTAGAAATGTGTTAGAAATGTATGATACAAAGGCTAGAGAAGGTGTTGATGATGCCATTGGAAAATTCCTTTTTGCCATTGGCATCCCATTTAATGTTGCTCACTCTCCTTATTACAAGGAGGCTATGGCTAAGGTTGCAAAAGCAAGGTACAAGATATGTGCCTCCTAGGAGACACAAAACTCAGGACAACAATCTTGGATAGAAACTATTCCAAGGTTAATCTATTGATGGAGGAGATGAAGGTGACATGGGTGTCACATGGATGTAGCATTATCATGGATGGGTGGACGGATATTAGACACCGTCCTCTCATCAATATCATTGTCTCTTGCAAAGATGGACCGTACTTCTTGAGAGCAATTGATTGTTCTGGGAAGCGGAAAGATGCTGAGTTTCAGTATCAAATTTTGAAGGATGCCATTGAGGAGGTTGGACCTTCAAACGTTGTAACAGGTTGTCACAGATGCAGCTTATGTGTGCAGAGCAACAGACAAGCTAGTGGAGCAGGAATATAGGCATATTTATTGGACTCCATGTTGTGTGCATGCCATGAACAATGCACTGAAAGACATAGGGAAGATTCAGTGGGTTAACCAAATAGTGACTGAGGCTAGAGATGTGCAGAAGTTCATCTGCAACCACCATACGTCATTGGCACTCTTCCGTAGCTTTTCAAGGAAGGAATTCCTCAAGCCAATGGACACACATTTGGCATCATGCTTTATTTTGCTTGATAGGATGGCTTAGTTGCAAGATTCATTACAGTGTATGGTCATGACATCAGAGTGTTCTAGGTGGGATGGGTTCAAGACAAAGCAAGGAAAGAAGCTGAAAGCAATTGTGGTGAAAGAAACATTTTGGGGATTCTCCGGTTTTTAGTGTGATAAAATATGGGGATTCTGAGAGCCCTAACCTTGGTGAAATATATGAATGTATTGATAGTATGCTTGGCTAGATGAAGGTTGTTATTGATAGTATGCTTGGTTCGATGATAGTATGCTTGGATAGTAACCTTGGAGTTTTATCATCACCATATTCATCCCATCATTAAGCGGAGATGGGAGAAGTTGAATACCCCTTTACACATGGCTGCATATGCAGTAAATCCGAAGTGGTATACTGAGAGGCCTGGTAGAGTTGTCCCTGTAAATGATGAGGAGGTGAGGAAGGGTTTCTGGAAAGCCTTAAAAAAATGTATAATGCAGAGGATGGTTCATGAGCCAGAACCGATTGGCTCAAGTTTGCTTATCTTGAAGGCTACAAAAAATCAGCAAAGATAGACAGGAGCACATTGGCACAAGAGAGTCCAATTAGTTGGTGGCAATTGTATGGACCTGCAAGATTTCTAAGTACACTTGTTATTCATCTTATTTCTCAGGTTTCTAGTTCCTCTGCTTTTGAGAGGAATTGATCAACATATGGGTGGATCCACTCTCTTAAGAGGAAGAGACTTACCTCTAAGAGAGCAAAGAAACTTGTTGATGTAAATATTGCCTTGTGTCTTATGGATCGCAAGACACCTATGTACAAGGAGACCCTAGCAATATGGTGGGATGTGGATCTTGAGGATTCAAGGCACATGGACGAAAATCGGGAGTAACGAGGATTGGTTGATATCTCCTTTGTAGATGTAGATGATGTTGATACAGATACTTCTAGCGAGGAGTGGTTCACAAGTGTTCCTTTAGAGGACTCTTATAGTGATTATTGAGTTTCCATTTTGGTTATGTAATATTGTATATGTACTTTTGAGTTATGACTATGATTCTATGACATAATATTTAATTAAATATGTAGTTGTACTCTACTCATGTTGATTGTTGAATACTTGTTTTTAATTTTCATTGTCATATTGCACATTGAATATATAGCATTTTGGGCCTTGGCTTATGTGATGAATAATTGGATCAATCATTAATGATTTCAATCTTCAAACTTTCAATTTTAAGTCTTAGTTTATTGAATTATTCATGTTATATTTGTAAAATTAATAAATTATATATATTTTTTATCAGTCATCCTCTTGTCATCCCCCCACTGTCCCCAAAATTTGAAAAACAATTGTCGTCCCGGAAACCCCGTCCCTACGTCTCATTGTCCCGAAGTCTTAGGTAACTATGACATAAAGCACTTAATAAGGATTTTGTGGCTATTTCTCTACCCCTAATTATGATTTTTGTGCGGATGTTTGATTTGTCTACAATGTTAAAATACTTCTCTCATATGGTTATGAATGCTAGCTACAAGCAAATTAAATTGGGTAATTATTTCGTGTTTTCATCCTTGTGGGAAAGCATTACATCACATTATTTTGGCCCAGTGCAACATTTTCTTGTGCATTTATCTCTTTTCTCGCACTCTTTTCCACCCAAGCAATTTTAGATAGTGTTAAAATGGGGGATCTGGCTTAATCTAGAGGTTTTGGCCTAAAACTGCCTAGATTTACCATTGTGACACTCTAACCGTGAGTACATTATTGTGTCATTACAGTTGGGGAATTTAAAAGTGTCAACAATTTTCAGCATGTCCCGGTGAGATTTTAAGGTTTTAAATCTTTTAGTTTGAAAGATTCAAACCACTATATGCTAATTATTTTATTACTGGGATATTCATTATAGTCTGCAGTCTAAAAGCACCTGAATAACATTTCAACGTCATAATAGAATTGCAAATTTAGATTCCCCTCAAAAAAATACACACTTTCAAAGAACGGCACTTGATTTCAAGGTCATATGCAAAATTTACGACTCTCGAAAGTTCTAGGGTTTCACTTTGTTGCAAAACTGTCAACCTGGCTTAGGTGGTGGTTTCAAAACCATCAGGGTGGTCTTGCAACCGCCAGTCTACATAAAGTGGTGGTTTCACAATCGCCACTTTATTTAAAGCAGCGGTTTTTGCTCATGAGGAACAAAAAACAAAAATTACAACCCCTAATGATTGGAATTCTCTTCGCGAGCATTTCTAATGTTCTTGGGAATTAGAAGCTACACCCCAAAATGTCACATAGATGGCAGAATGATTCGGATTCTTGGAGTACGCAACTTTGGCAAGCAAGCAAGAAGACACTTCCAGAGAGACCATTCAGTCGAGAGAGTTAGACACAAAGTTGGGAGTTGGGAGTTGGTTCCATTCTAGAGCGGAATGAGATTGTATCAAGTGCTACCGTTGGGACAAAGTGCAAAGGATATATCTTCTTCATGTACCATTCAATCTGATTATAAAGGCCAGTAAACTGTGAAGGGGTTTCAGCTCAAAGTCTAGAACACAATGAATGCTTGATTACAAATTCTGATTCTTTAACCCATAGGTTATTCCTCTATTTATAGTGTATAAAGTCCAAATTACAAATAGGAAGCTATAACTGAACTCCCGCATTCAAGAGTAAGCTATGAAAAGGGAAACAGCTGGCAATCTTCCTCCTGGAATTCACTCTTTGCATATGCCACATGCATGATTTATAATCTGAAAAATAGAACCTTCTATTTTGCATCATTTGCCACCTATTTCCAAGTAATTTAATTCATTCAAGTAACAACTTTTAAACCAATCGCTTAAGGTTTTATAATTTAATTGATTGCTTCCAATTACCTTTGTTGGAGAAAATAAAAGAAATGTTGTAGGAAAAGAAATAAGAAGAAAGCTGCAACCCTCCCAGTCTTGTTCTTCTTCCATATTCTGCATGTAGTGTTGACTCTTTTGCCTTTGATTGCTCACCAAATTGGATAACAATGGAAGTTCTGCATGACTGTGATTTGCTTGCGGATATTTCCTTTGACCTGTCTTCCCTTCATATCCTTGCAAAAAGTTTTTGCAATTCTTCTTCAGTAGATGCACTAGTGCAATGTTTGCCGTAAATAATTCAAACAAAAACTCATCATTCCTTATTTTTTAATGGCATATGAACAATTTTAAATTCTGGAAAGCACTAAATGGGTGAATGCAAATACAAGTAAATTCAATGAAGGCTTTAACTGGAAGATTGTGAGCACATGCACAAGATCCTTGAAGGAAATTTTCATGTCACTGACTTCTACACGGGCTGCATTTAGAAACAAGAGGATGAATTTTTGTTGGAAGCCTTTGCAATTATGGGATCTGGATCTCTCAATTAAATCGGTGATAAGCTTAGGGTACAATGTCTGTATCATTGAATTCGGCAAATCTTGAAGCTATGCATGCATTCTACCGATCTTTCTCTTTCATCATGCATTAAACATGGATGGAACAATCTTTGTTTGAGCTCTTTTTCTTTTAATTCTGCCGGAATCCCTTGCAATTAGGATCAATTTGTGCAGATCTGACAATTTCTTCTGATTTCACAAAATATATTCAATGTACCTGACATTGATTTGAACACCTGTGATGAATACCTGCAATTAATTCAGACAAAGATGGAGTCCATGGCATGAATACTTGATTTTTATCACCAAAATTTGCATATAAAGCCTGCTGCCCTAAAATTTGAGGTTTTGCTTGCATGTAAAGCAAATAAAAATATTATTTAATTCACCCGGGCACATATACAACATGCAGATGCTCAAAATGTACCAAAATTAGGCTATTCCAACCCTAGGCGCTAAAACTGGAAGCATCCTTAGCAATAGGAAAATACATTCTTTAATGCAAGAATCCATGTTGATGATTTGGCACCAAAACATGTCTGGGCTGCAATCCTCATCAAAAAAGATTAATTGTTTCTTTATTATGGCAGCTCATACTTATATAATCCTCATCATACTATGTTTAATAATTGCCCTTCCTATTTCTGACAATTTAATTAATAAACAATCATGTTTATTCACTTAAATTGGGCGCCCAATTATGCATGTTGTTGGTTGCTTTTAAATAAATTATTTTATTTATTTTTAGCATGCATCCTTGACTTCTCCTTAGCTCTTCCACTTGCATTGACTTTCACTTCTATTAATGGCGCCAAAATTGGGTGAATAAACCATTAATAAATATTATTAATTGCATTGTTATTCACCCAAGGTGGGTCGCACTTTTTGGCAAGGGTGGTTTCTAAAAATAAGAAGTCAACTGTTTGATGGGAATTTCCACCCTGCACTGCAACTCCAAAAATCCCCCTCTTTCCACTTAAGTTGATTTGACTTTCATAATGGGAATTTTTATCTTGTAAGGTAGGTAAGAAATTCCCGCTCGATGGTGCTTTAAGTGATTTTTCTTTTATAATGAGAATTTTTACCCTGCAAGGCAGGTAAGAAATTCCCGCCTGCAACATTGCCACCTCTAATATTCCCATTGCAGCTTAAGTGACTTTTAACTTCATGAGAAAAAGTACCCTGCAAGGCAGGTAAGAAATTCCATGTCTAAATGCTGCCACTACCAAAATTCTCATTGCAGCATAAAACTTTGATTTCATAGGAAAAAGTACCGACTTGCAAGGTAGGTAAGAAATTCCCAGCTGCCACTACCTTTGATAAACATGCCCTTGCAGCTTACACTCATGAATCCAAAACCTGCGACTTTCACTGGGAAAAGCTTATTGTTAGGCAACTTTCATCGGTGCTTTAAGTGAATTTTCTTTATTTCACCAATGGGAATTTTCACCTTGCAAGGCAGCTAAGAAATTCCTGCATGCCGCCTCTATTTTTCCCATCGCCGTGACTTTGACTTCATGGGAAAAAGTACGCTCATCGCAGGTATGAAATTCCCGCCACCTGCAATGCCAAAGTTTTCATTGACTTAGATCTGATTTATTCCAAGTAAGTGCAACTTGCCTAGGGGAGACTTTTAGTGCACTTCATCTTTTTTGATCAGAAGTTTGCTTTCTGATAATTCCTTTTGGTGTTGCGTCAATAAATGACTCTAGATGCTTTAGGAATTAAAAAATACTGTGACAAAGAACAAACCTAGAAAAATTTCACAGAGAAACTGCGGAGAAAAATGCAAAGAAATAAATAAAAGCGAAAAAACGTTGCCTGAAGTTGCATAGACAATGGCTCTGAATTCATTCCTGGTGAAAACCTCTATTGAGATGTGTGAATAATGGCATGCAAAACTTCAACAACATTCAATCGGAGCACAATTTACTTCAAACGTGGCATTATTTATTTAATAAATAATTAAATAAAAATTTCCCGCAGACAAAACTTGGCGGAGGGATAAAATGAGTTTCGGCATCTAGGTATTTGTCAAAATTGGCTCGTATGATTCACTGGGAATATCCTAACGTAATACAGACATCTTCTGGCAATAAAAACACGAAAAGACCCGTTATTTTAAAAAAAGATCACGATTTTGTTTTCAAATGGATAGTCTTAAATTTCAGGGTAAAACTATGGGACACCACTTCTAAAATTGATGTTTTGCTCTTCAAGCTCTGAAATTTAACATGGTGAATTAGAAGTCCATTATCTTGTGACTTCTTAGAAACCCGCTACCACTTCATGACATGAGGGCTATTCAAATAATTTTGTTCACCAACCGATGACTGGATCAACTACATCATATATAAGGCACATCAAAGCAAGCCCATGCTTGTAATGATAAGTGTCCTACAAGTGGTCCCCTGCAAGCTCTCCTAAGACTCAAAGATTTAGGCTAGTGACCAGATTCCTCTTTACTTCAGTGACCTTGAAAGAGGCAGCTAAGCAAGATGGCAGTTAGAAATAAAGCCCCAAGTATTGATGGCTTCCCTAGTGAATTCTAACAAAGGATTCTTTTAGATAGATTTGGACCTAGATTCACATGCAAGTCTACCTTCAAGACATGTTCCAAACTACTAGAGTGTTATGCAATCTAGGTAACATTAGGAATTCATCCCTAAAGCTATGAGACCTTCGAGTAGTTTTCCAATTGGAAGCTCCTTTCCTCTCCTCATTGATTTGTATAGGAAGATCATAGCCAGAGCCCTAATTAAGCTAACTCAAACATCTTCTTCCCCTCATTGTTCAAAGTAAACAGACTGGGTTTATATAGAATAGATACAGGTTATCTTGACAATGTGATAGCTGTTTGGGAAGGTATGGAATGGGAAAAAGTGCATCTAACCAAATTGCTCTATTGGTGACAGATTGATTTTGAAAGATGGCTCATTGGAGATGTGCATAGAATGTCCTTTCAGCCTTAAACATGATCACAAGCTCTAAGAACCGATATCCTTACTTTGTTCGTATATCGATCAACATGCTTTTTCAGAATGTAGGAGCTTGCACTTCAACATACTAAGTACTTCACAAAGTCTGGATCTCAAATTAGGGTCATGTAGATCAAGTCAGACATGGATGGATGTATTCGCCCCCGACTCTTTATGTTCTAAGAGCTAAAGGCTTCAACCATAGGTTTGTGTGAATCTATTAGTACTTCCAATGTTGGTTTGTCATAATGCATACTGCTCTTCATTCATGAGATTGACAAATGATGTCATAAATGAGACACTTTGTTGATAGATACTTGTGTCATCAGTGTAACTAGAAGATATTTTGGTTTTTCGGTCAAGAGTACCATGGGATGCCTGGAACATCTTCTACCATCGTGAGTCTGAGTCTACCATTCAATTGAAAAAGTATGTGCTAAAGGCAATCTCTCAACTCCCAAACCTCCTTAGTTGCAAGGATTTCAATGGCAATGGATTCAACCTGTTGTGAAATTCAAATCACTAGTGGCTTACCATTTGCTTTCAGATGTTCGCCATCTAAACCATGGACTTATGTTGTTCAGAGAGTGGAAAAAAGATAACCTACTAGAGGTCGACTAGCTACCACCAATTCACTCACTTCTAGGGAAATGCCACCAATTTGCTTTAAAGTTTTGGCTTGCCATTCCTGTTTATTACTCACCTTGCGGGGCTCCCTCAAAATGTCAGCCTTTGCCAAATCTGGAAAAGCTACTCAAATACCTCTTATGGGCTAACTCAAATGGTCACGAAGTGGTCCATAGAGTGGCATGGGAAATATACCTCAATCTGTCACTCGTGATCACAAGAAGCAGGAGGGTTGGGGATTTTGAGATATCAAGCATGATGAAAAAGCATTGCTCTGAGTGTCAAATGGATTATTCAAAGCTTGTAAGCGATTTGAAGCATGGAATCACATTTTGCTATGACACTGCAGTACTCAAGGTCGACCCCTATGGGACGTCTACCATGGAATAGGCTTGGAATTCTATGACACTTCTTCTTTCTACCATGTCAAGGAAGACTTGTACGGAACCTTAGTTGGGTACAATGAAAAATAGTTGGAAAACTTGGGAATTATTCAAACCCACAACTGAATAGTACACTAGGAGGATAGCTTTAGTATTACGGGGCTTTCAAGTTAGGATTCTCTCTTTATGGTGGTCTCCGAATACCACATGATTCTATGGTATTACCTGTCCAACAACACAATCAATATGTTAGCCTTGACTTAAAAGTTTGTTCACTGGGTTCTTGTTAAGGGAGTCAGAGTCATTAGGGACATATTTACGCAAGGTATTCTTAGGCTTATATGCACATGGGACAATGCAGTCAAAGTTAAAGTCCCAGCTTAAAGAAGAGGATATGAGTATCCCTTTCATACCTATCACAAACTACCTATTACCTGATAGTTTTTTGCCACACCTTATATCGGGATCTTCTTACTGGCATGCCTTGGTGGAGACCTTCACAACCCATTCAGCCGACAACCTCGACTCCCTACTTGACCCTACAAACCTACACAAATTGGCTACCATATCAGTGCAACCCTACATCATGTCACGAGTGATTGATCTAAAGCCTTCGTTGGCATCTTAAATCCTAGAGTTTGACCCTATGTTGCATAACCATGGTTGCAATGCATATGTAGTACAAAAGCCTTGCAAGCATTGAACCCAAAAAGCTGAACAACCAATGGCACTCTTATCGACACACAGCGGCCTTCCTGGCCACAGAGATTGGCTTAGACATATGGGGATTCCAAAGCCCATCTTTCCTACTATCAATAACCTGTCTACTAAGACACCTCACATATTGTTTTGCGTGCACGCCTAGTCTTCCTGGAAGTGAATATACTACACATGAGCACTTCTTCGACCTCATCGCCCCATTCATTTTATACTTGGATTACCCATCGCCAACATAGTTCATGCACTTTGCACCAAGTCGGACATGTTTCATACAATACATATCATCCCATTGATGGTCGACATAGGTTTAGCCCTTCTATGCTTCCCTTGCTCATATTTGGAAAGCACACAGACTACTTGTACATAGATCCTTTGAAAGATACTAATGTTTCTTCTATGGATAGAGAATTCTCTGTGACTATGGCTCAGTTACTGCTGATCTCCAATTCTTATGCTCTAGATCCAACTCTCGATAGTGACACTTAAGTTCAATGTCTAGAAGTGTAACACATTTCTTGCGATTTAATGCTAATTCATATTGAGGGAATGCCCTGTGTACTGCTAGTCGGATGCCTTCCAGACATTCTTCTATTGCTTGAGGGAAAAGACTTTTTAATGACCAACATGTAATGTCCCCATTTACTGAAGACCCTTCGCCTTTCTTCCCACAAATGATGCTTTTATGCACATTAACAGGGGACCTCATTCCACCTTTCCTCCATCACTTAATCATCACTTTATGATAGTGCCCAACTATGGCTTAACGATAAGTGCAATATAATTATAACAAATACATGAGTCCATGCATCATTGTATTTTAATCTAATCAATTTACTGTCCCAAAGACAATCAAATATTATCACAAGGGCAATTTCAGGTGCAGTAAATGATGTAGAGTTGCTTTTCATGAAGATATCGACCATTAGAAAGGGTATGCCAAACATGGGTTATACTTATGTGCTCATAGAGAGTGTCTATATGCACCCCAGCTCTATAAATAGGCATGTGCACTCGCTTAGTGGGGAAAACTAGTGACCAACATGAGTCATTTACTCTCCTATGATGCATATACATAAAAAAACCCACCTTGTTTCCGTGCCCACAATGCATCACTTGCTCATCACTTTATGATAGGCCCAGCTATGGCTTAATTGCATGTGATGTATGCTATATAATAACAACTACATAAATCTATGCATCAGTGTATTCATTGAATAACTGCGGTATACAATCAAATATTATTGTTAGGCGATTTGAGCCATAGGCATGATGTCTTCCCTTTAAAAGATATCAAGAATTTGTATATGTGGAAGGGTTCTCTTAATGATAATCATAAATAAGAGATCAGAATAGAAGTTTCTTCCCTCCTGTTTGCAGTCAGATTATTGAGGCAGGCATGTGTTACTAGTTTTTTCACTATCACCAAAGGTTCATTGGCCCTTGATATTAGGGGAGGCTTAGAGGGAGTACCTGAATTGCTCCTAGGATTGTCCAATCTGGCATCATCAGCCCTGGACATTCCTCTATGCGCATTATCTGATCTTGCATTGGCCCTTTTTCTGTGATTTATGATGATATTGTTGGTTCTTTGAGCCCGAGCCTTACTACAGATGACATCACTGTCGTCTTGTCATGATTTCCAGCTTTTGTATTTGTGTCAGCTACATGCTTCCTTGAGGGGTCTGACACTCACATGACTATTTGTACATAACTTTTGTGATTCAAGGTTTAGCCGGTTTGGGTTTACCCTTTATTTTGTTATGCTTCTTTAGTGCTTTGCATTTAGTTACTTTTCATGATCTAGGATACCTTTACCCTATCAATTCTCTATTTAACTGAATGTACTATTTGAGCCCCACCGACCTAATTTTGGTCATTTGTGGACAATAATATATTTTTTGTCTTTCTCATGGTAATGCGTCAGAACTAAACCTCATGTGACACCATTTGGCCTTCCGTTACCATGACTATAAATTGTGGAAAAAAAAGAATCATCATACCAAATATTCACAAGTGACGCAGAACATGCCAAGGGGATACGCTAGGAAGAAATCAATTCCTGATTTAGCATGCCAAAGGGATAAAGCATGGAAGCAATCAATTCCGGAGTCAGCTTTGCCTTATTCAGGATGTGACAGCTCATCCATACCTTGCTGTTATGAGATCTTAAATCCCAGACAACAATTGAGTGTTTCCTTAACCGTAGTAGCCCTTGGGGCACTAAACACAGGTGGAAATAATTGTAAAATTGACAATGTAGCAATTGCTGATAAGAGAATGAATCAGCAATGTATTTGGCTCAAAATTCCTTTTTTAAATCCTCAAATGTCTTGGGGCACCTTGTGATTGCATATAAAACAACTGATTCAAATTTGAGCCCACTATCAGCACAGTGGTGAAAAAATATGACAATGTAGAGGCAAATTTTAGTTCTAGAAACTGGTCTCTTTCAACCATAATTGGGGCATATTTTTACTGAAACAGGCTTACCTTTTAACTTAGCATAAAACATTATTGAGCATACACGGCATTCGGACTTCAGATAGAAACTCAGCCAAAATGGAGGAGATAAGCAGGGATGGTATTGCTGGAAAAATCATACCTGCGCCAGCCCATGATAGGTGGAGAAATCATCCATGTATTTCCCACATATGTTATCCAAAGTAACTGGAAGGATCAGCCATGTACTTGATCCCAAATAGAGATAGACATGGGCAACCTTGATTCAACAATTATTTAGTTGAAATATTGCAGGTGCACTGACACAAAAATAAAATATAGAACTGGTCAAAATGGTGAAGAAAAGTACAGATTTTAAACACATAAAGTTGGCCACATTCCCCAAAACAAGAAAAACTATTCAGTTGATCTTGGCTAGAAATTTCAGTACTTTGGAGCATTAACTCAGACTATATGGAGAAGAAACCTTTCTCCAACAAGCAAGTATGCAGTTGCAAATATTCTGAGACACACTTCATCCATGGAGAGAAGACTGATAATTAGAGAAGTTAATCCCCTATGAATTCCCTTGAATGCCTCCATTCAGGAGTTGAGTGTATAAAGAAGGAAAATTTTGCTGTGGAGATAAGAAGGATCCCCCTATTTAAACAAATGCTTTGTATTTTGTGCTCAATGCCTCTTCATTCCTCCGTTGGAGATGGCATATCTCTTTATTTCTGGGATCTTTCTTCAGATCATGGAGCCACTTTATATTGAATGCAAACTCCCATTTATAACTTATACCATTACTATGGTTCCACTGAAAATGACTCTTTTCTTAATAATTGAGGGTCTAATATTTTGTTAAAAATGTCTTAATTTGGTTTTGTATAATACATTTACTGTTGAATTTCACGAACTTAATGGAAAATGTTTCTGCTTTCTAACTTTTCAGGAGCTTTAGCCTTTGACATGGAGTATGCTCGTTGGTTGGATGAACAACATCGACAGACAAATGATCTGAGATCTGCAGTAAATTCACATGCTGGGGACAATGAACTTAGACTTTTAGTTGATGGTGTCATGGCACATTATGAGGAGATTTTTCGACTTAAGAGTATAGCAGCAAAGTCTGATGTTTTCCATATGGTCTCTGGAATGTGGAAGACTCCCGCTGAAAGATGCTTTATGTGGATGGGAGGTTTCCGCCCATCTGAACTTCTCAAGGTGAGGGAAGGCATCTTGAAGATTTTTAAGATGCCAAAAACTGGTTTTTATCTAGGAAGCATGGATACACCCAAGACCCCCTCGTATCCCCTTTGATACGTATCAGATACGGATACGATACGGATACGTGCCCGATACGTACCAGATACATTAATATACGTCACAGATATGTACAGACGTATCCGTGACGTATCCTGACGTATCCCTTACGTACCAGGCACGTATCCTGCAATAAATATGTCTTTTTAAAGTTTTATTTCATTTTTTTAAAGTTTTATTTCATTTTTAAGTAAATACGTAGCCTGCAGTAAATATGAAACGTAAAATCTTAAGTATATTGTATGTTTTGAAAATTTGAACATGGATCCTAGTATATTTTTCAAATTTCAAGTTTTGTTCGTACTCATGTTGACTTGATATTTGTATATCATATGTATGGCAGCCACATGATCAATGAAAATGCAAAGTCTTAAGTAACTGTATATTGAATGTTTTGAACA
Organism: Taxus chinensis; assembly: GCA_019776745.2. Taxonomy (NCBI): domain Eukaryota; kingdom Viridiplantae; phylum Streptophyta; class Pinopsida; order Cupressales; family Taxaceae; genus Taxus; species Taxus chinensis. The sequence goes on from CM034152.1 coordinate 649,445,121, forward strand.
TTGATTCAAGTTTTGTATTACTATTTCAGTTTTTTATGGACTAAAAAATGAGTAAAATGAGTAGATGTACATAAAAAATTAAATATATATATATATTTTTATTTTTTTTAATTTTTTAATATATATGTACGGACGTATCCAAGACGTATCGTATCCAATGGGTTTTTAAAAATTGACGTATCCAGCGTATCGTATCCGTATCCAAACGGATACTTAGAAACCGATTATCCTGGCAATCCGTAGTGCAGAGCAAAGTTATAAAATCCACCATAGTCAGGTCAGTAGTCAACCTGGATATCTTGTCCCAGAACCAGGCTGCAAGTTACTAGCTATCTGGCCATCAAGACCTTATTCGCCCTAATGTTCAGGGGAGTAATTGGACACAATCGTGGATGCCAGTAGAAACCAAGACTCTTAATGAAAAAAGTCCAAACACTGTATTCTTCTTCCAGAGGTTTAGTGCCATATGGCATCTCTCGGGGGGGTTGGAGGGGTGGGTGTCCTCCATTGTTTGCCTAGACATGTTGCTCTGCAATTGTCAGGCTTGGTGGACAGCGAGCTTGATGGACATGTTGAGAGAAATCCAAGCGGTTGAGGGAAAAGGGAAGGAAGCCATCAATCCCTAATCACGACACTGGATGCTTGTAAAACACATTGTCCATCCTAGTGTTCAGCCTCAGGTCGGAAAGGAAAATTGGCCACATGGAGATATTGCTAAGTTCTCAGCATCTCTCAAGGAGTCTTGGATTTGCACTTCTTCTAGTATGTTGAATTATGGGCTGTCCATTCATGGTAACTTGCATTAGGTATTTGAAACAACTCATGGAGCATCTCAAGAGGGAAATCCAATTGAGCATTTTGGGATTTCCAGTCCCTTCACAACCCACCAATGTTCTTGCTACTCCCTAGTTATCAGACATCTTTGTTGAAAATATAGACGCCATCTTTCAGCAGGGGCAAAGGCTGGCATAAGTTCATGAACTAAGGATACATCTAGCTTTGGTCTGATGAAAGATTGGTACCCTACCAGTTTTGACACCCCTTGTTGAACATTCCTGTCAAGGCAGGTCGCATGGGGGTGTGGCTATTTTTTCTTCCATCATAAGCTTTGGAATGAGTGCAAATTGCAAGAGATTGACTTTTCCTCGGAGAGCTACATGAAGGGCCCAGTCAACTTTTTGGAAAAAAACCCGCTTTCTTGGTAATTCGGGTCCCATAAAGGTTTGTGATCTCAATGTATACTTTGGACTTGAATAGTCATATGCTAGTTGAAAATAACAATACAAGTTGATGAACTTTTTGTATTTTTAGTCTTCAAGTGCATTTCAGTGCATTGCATTGCTAGAAGTGGTTTTTTATATAAGCCTTCACTTGGAAAGGCGTCTACACCTTAGTGCAAATAACAAAGATAAATCGTGTCAAGGGCTGCCAGAAATGCTGAATGATGGCCTGCAATTTTTGAAATCTGTGATATTGGTTTACTTGAAGTGATACAAAGTATTCATGGGTGAAGGACCCCAATTCATACACTGGGTTTGATGTATGATCAAAGGATGAAAAAACAAATCCCTGCTATGAAAAAAATGGCATAATGAATCAATTGGTGATAATGTGCAATATACTCTCACCAATGTACACGTTTGACTAAGCAAGTCTTGAAGGCTTTGGGTAAGGGTCATTGAAGCAACAATGATTAGTGTACTTAGAGGAACCTTAGAACTCCCTTATTTCTAAAACCCCTCTTCCGCTACTAGTGGAGTTTGCTCAAAACAGTAGAAAATATGTCAAGAATGGAGCCACTGCAAACAAAAGAAAAATGATACACGAGTTCTTCTCTGTCAAGAAATCTACTTGAATATCAAATTTTCAGTACTTTTTCAAGGTATACGCAATTCAAGGAAGTATATAGCACTATGTAATATGCGTGTTATATAAATATAGGACATGCTACTAGGCTCAGATCCCCAAATGGATAATATTAGTAAGCAACATCATAAATTCTTTCCCACTCAACACAATGCAAGAGATAAATGGCAAAATAGAAACTTCACAAACCGGTTAGAATGTATAAATAGGATTGATTATCAGGCCAAATCTGACTCAGGGTTTCTAGAAATTGCAAAATACCCTTAAGCTAAATATTTAATACATGGTTTACTCCAACAAATCAACTTAAATGAGTTACAGCCTAGACAAATATTAGACATCTTGTTTAATAAAGATTTTAAGTGACAGCTTGAAAATAAGGGTTCCAATCTGAAACTCTAATGGGGAATGCAACCGGTCCTTTTTAAGACAAAATAGCACAAATTTACTCTACACAACTGCTGGGATTAGGCAAATGACATATGCCAAAACATGAAAAATACTTTGAACACAGCTTATGTAAAATCTTTACAACAAGCAATTGTTACCAAGATGCAGATGTGGCCCACAGCTCCAATGATCTATTTCTTTCCCTAAAAACATAGGGCTCAAATGTTCCAGACAATATATTGGTCTATACAATGATGATTCCTGGCAGTTCTGAAGGGAAACTTCATTCATATGCAAATCAGAATTTCCGTCCGCCAATTTACTCAATAGACAATACAGATCTGAATAGGCTATGTTATTCCTAGAAACTCGGAGGCCTAAAAGTGCTGTCTAACAACTACTCATGAAAAAATTATAATAATTGTCTGTAATACTCCCAAGTATACGTAGCATGATTTAGCAATTAATATCAGATCTAAAAACCTCCAAATAATCCAAATCTACACCATACTGGATCAAATGCCAATAAGAAGCATTTAACCGCTGCAATTATTTTCCTACTAACATGCCTTCAAATTAGTGCAGGTTTAATGACTGAAAATACCTTTAAACAAGTTGCACTTATGGCTAGGAATGCATCTAGTGATATTTATTCACAGTGATTTAAATACACTTTCACTAACTTCAAGGATGGTTTTCGTCCAAAGAGTCTGACCACAATTACCGATGGGGTAAATGTGGTTTAATGAATTTACTTTCCACAAAGTTCGAAGCACCAATGCAATAGGAAAATGACATAAACCGAATTTGGTTTACCAACTGACTACAAGTCAACCTTGGTGGCCGTCGGGTAAACAAAAGGTTTACCAAAACCTCTAAATCAGACCGAAGGTCAAATCGAGAAAGATGATTTACCCTATGCAACCATTTAATAATGATTGCCAATATCTAAATGTAAGTCCGACACATTTTAATCCTAACTGCAAGTCGCATTTTCCTCATAGGGAGGAAAAACATAATTAGAATTATATTGCTTATACATCCCTAAACAGATCAGTTATTCCCCTTTGGACCAAGTCGGATCATATCCCTTCCTAGGAATGATTTAAACATAGTATTAGATCTCCTTTACAATGATATTTTCAAACTTGCAACATGTATTCACGCATAATTTATAAGTGCATACTTACATTTAAGCCAAATAAATTAATATAAGTGCTTTTAATAATTTTATGCGGGCCGGTCGTATAGGCAATTGACAAGAAGTCATTGATTGACCTAAGTCAACCTTATTGTTTGCCTCCGTCCGTCCGGTCGACAAAATGGTTGCTAACTCAGGTCTTCGATTTGGTTTTAAAGGGCTCTTTCACATAATTCACCCCCATAAGGTGGACGTTGTGTACAAGTGTATTTAATGCGTCGACCCTCTATGTGCAAGACAGTGCGGCACATTTTTTTTTTATTATTCAAAGATTTGGTGATACAATGAGCTCAATTTTTTTGTTGACTGCTTAAGGACAAATTTGACATCCCTATAACTGTCACTAATACAAGGAATGATCTCATACATTGTGAGTAGCCCATGATCACACCATGTGGAAGGTTGGTACAACATTTCATGAACACAATAGATGAGTTTGAAGGGCACATGATAGTCATTAGACGGGCATGGTGATCAGTGATACACAATATGACTCAGGAGCCCTTAACGTACTACAATGCTCGGATATACAGATAACAAGGTGACATTGTTGGAAAGCTTTTGAATAGCTCTAGACAATGATGTGGGACATAAGAACATTTATTAGCACGATCTTTAATTTTTTGCAAAAAGAGGTAACAATATCTTATGACAACCTATTGTTAAACAGGATATAGTCTATGAATTTGGGGCTACTGCCTTGGACCCAAAAACTCATTAAAGGCTCAAGACACTTAACACAATCTTTTAGTACCATTCTAGATCGGCTAATTATTGATCTTAAACTTATTATTTAGATAACTTATGTGCTATTTACGGTCAAGCAATTGGATACATGCACTAATTGATTAGGTAGAGCTAATATTCAAATCTAGTGAATGGTTAGTAAAACACTGGTACCTGTAGCAAGTATTCTGGTTTCGGCGAATCGGATTACATAAGCATGACAGTTGTAAAGGAACATAGTGAACTTGAAGAATGTTGTGCCATAATCTGTATTGCTGTAATGTCCCTCTTTGTAGAATAATATTGTCGAAGACTTTTGGCCTATTTTGTCAACCCGACGGCCAAAGGAAAAATATAAGGGTGACTTAAGTTATAATAAATTATTATAAAGTGCTATAAAAAAAATAAAATAAAATAATTAAAGCACTTATATTAATTTATTTGGCTTAATAGAGAAAAGCACTTATAAAATATTGTAATTCCTATAGAAATGTGCAACTTGCCTTGACAGAAAAATATTAGTGTTAAAAAGGTCTAATTATATTTTTGTATCCATCCTAGGGAGAATGGCAACTTGCCTTGAGGAAGAACAGTGGAAACTTATAAGGAAAAAAGGCCATATTATTTTATGTATCCTCCCTATGGAAAATGCGACTACGCCTAGAATGAGAATATGCATAGAAAAAAGCATCGCAAGCTGATTGGATAAGAAAAAGGTCTCCCTTGGGTCATTTCTTCTTTAAAAAGGAGAGGTCGACTTGGAGAAAGGCATTCCATGATCATTTGATAATTTCTTATTTCTTTTGTCTAAAGCTTGGAGGTTGGCAAAATATTCTTAGGACAAAAACCCCCTTGGAGCATTGTGAGGGGATCTCTACTCAGGATATTCATTGGTGCTTGCAAAGATTTATTAATTTTCAGAGCTATTTCCAGCAGCCGTGCAGTGACTTGCTTGTAAGGAAGATTGCAACAATCAGTTTGTTCATTGTATAAGGTGGAGCGACCCATCTTTTGGCTATTTTGAGTTGTTTTGAGGATATTCCAGGCCTGAACATTATTACCATCTATTGTACTAATTTTTGGGAATCAAAATAAACTATTCTCATAATTTTTGGAGGGTTTTAAGAGGCATTTTCAGTCACTTTGGTATGCAGATTTCTGAACTGTATTGCAGTCATTATTTGCCCCTAAAAAACAGATTTGATTCATGTCTGGGCTACTAAAAATACAATTATCCGTTTAGGATAGAAACATTATTTTGATTGTTGTTTTGCAAGGGTTTTCTCAATAACCCTAGTCGCCATTTCTGAAAAGTAATTGCAGCAGTCAATAATATGAATTTGGCATGATCTATTATATGTGTTATGGTCTAATTTGGTTTCATAAGTTCTGCAAATTTATTTTGGAGGGAGAAATAATAAATTATGGGCTGTTTGGTGTGAGTTTGTACAAATACCCAAGTCGCATTTTGCAAATTTATTTCAATTTTACAGAGTTTTATTCGATCTGGGGTTTGGGATTGCTATAAATCCAATATTGGTCCAAATATCCCAATTGGGGACACTACAGTGATATCAAAGCAGTATATTCTCCCAACCTATGTGAGAAAGAAGTAGAAATCAGATTTAAATGCATGCAGGAAAAGGCCCTCTAGTTTATCAAAGAAGGGGGACTCCAAAGAAGACAATGGATGAGCATGAAAGACCACCTCCCAATGATACTCTCAGCTATATGAATGAAGTTATTACCAAAAGTCAAAGAGATTTGCAACAAACAATGAGGGAGAACCAAAGAGAAATGCGTGATGCATTTACCAGTTTTATTCGTGATTTGGCCATGGCTCTACAAGGGAATATTGCAACCACCAATCAAGGAGCCACCAACAATGGAGAAGGAAGCTCAACGGGACCGGTTAGGACTTCTCCCAAGCCCAATCCGCAGATTTTCAAAGCTAAATTTCTACAAAGAGAGGAACTAATTGAAGAAGTAGCACAAAATGATGTTGATGTTGTAGAAGCATATGGTGATGAGTACATGCAACTTAGTCTCAGAGTTAGAGATATGCTACCCTTTAGAGACTTCTACCAGTTGAAGAATAGCAAGGGTGTAGAAAGAAATAGCAGAGACCACCAAAAGACACCGAGAAGAGACATTCAACAAAGGTTGGGTAAGGTAACTCTCCCTTCATTTGATGGTACAAATAAGTGCTTAGCTAGATCTTGGTTGCAAAAATTAGATACCTATCTTTCCTTGAATCCTATTTATGAATATGAAGCACTTAAGTTTGCAACACTACATTTGGTTGGGACGGCACATGAGTGGTGGTATTATGGCATCATCACTCAAGGACATGGTTCTATTACTTCCCTTGAAGAATTCAGCAAATGCTTGACAGAGACGTTTGACCAGGTGGATCCGAACTTGCATTTCAGGGAGCTAGCCCAACTCAAACAGGATGGTGCTCTAGATAAGTATAATTCTGATTTTCAAAGAATTGCAGTTATGGTTCCTGATGTTAGTGAAAGAAGGCTTATTTTGTTTTTTATGGAAGGATTAGGAGAACCATTAAAAGGCCTTGTTAAAGCCTTTAGTCCCCCATCTCTTCAAGGTGCCATTAAAAAATCATTAGACTTGGAGAGTTTGATGCCAAAGGGGAGAAATATGAAGTTTGGACAGCAACTAACGGCGCCTTTGGGGCAGAAAAAGAGCACATGTGAGCAGCCCATAACACCTCAAAATGATAGACATGGAGCAGCATCTAGTGGGCAGCCAACTAAAGCACAAGAATGGGAAAAAAACAAGGCTGAAATAGAGGCAAAAAATGAGCTAAGGAGGAAGAAATTGTGTTTTGATTGTAAAGAACCATGGACACCCAATCATCATTGCAAAGGTAAAGGATCCATTCATTATATTGAACTTATTGATGATGAAGAGGATGAAAATAATGTTGATCCAAAAGATCAAGTAAAGGATGATGAGGTGGTTGTCACAGTTGCTACCTTGGCCACACTAACGGTTTTGCCTAGTTTTTATGCATTTCATGTGAAGGGTGATCTTCTTGGGCAAAGGGTCACCATTTTGATTGATGGAGGAGCAACACAACTTCATTGATGAAGGGTTGGTTACTAGATTGGGGCTACAAGAAGAATTCCAAGGATTCAATGGAATTGTAGTGGATGGGCATTCAATCACATGCACCAAGAGGATTTCCCAACTTCGATTCACCATGGGAGGACATGAGGTATGTGATGAATTTAATGTTGTTGGCATTGGTGGATTGAATTTAATTTTTGGTGTTTAATGGCTCCACTCGTTGGGTGATTTTCATTAAAACTATCAAACCATGGAGCTAAAATTCAAGGTGCAAGATAAAGAAATTGTTTTGCAAGGCATGAGGAAAGGAGTTCCTCCACAAACAACTCATAGCATGATTGGAATGTTTAAATAGGATCAGATTTCACAAGAGGTGGCTGAAAAGGAAAAGGACATAACATAGCAGCAGCTGGACTTTGAAGAAAATCAGCCTTTTGTGAATTATGGTGACATCCTAAGGTATGATACAAGCAATTTAAAGTCCTATGTGCAACATATTCAGATTTCTTTTGATAAGAGTGATGATTTAGTTGATGAAATATGCAATTTACATTGTGAAATGCCTTGGGTACAGCCATGTGATTATGAGCACCTTGGGAAGGGAAAATGGTATCAAGTTTTATCTCTTCTTACAAGTACAAGTGCTAGACTTCTGAGACACTTCAACATGTTTTGTCTATTGTGCATGGCACTTAGACAAAGGAGTTCAGAATTGCTTGTGGGCAAGCAATTTGGGGAAGGGTGGACTAAAATGTCCCTCTTTCTAAAATAATATTATCGAAGACCTTTGGCCTATTTTGTCAACTCGACGGCCAAAGGGTGACCACAAGGGTGACTTAAGTCATAATAAATTAGTATAAAGTGCCTAAAAAAAATAAAAAAATTATTAAAGCACTTATATTAATTTATTTGGCTTAATAGAGAAAAGCACTTATAAAATATTGTAATTCCTATAGAAAAGTGCGACTTGCCTTGACAGAAAAATATTAGTGTTAAAAAGGTCTAATTATATTTTTTTATCCATCCTAGGGAGAATGGTGACTTGCCTTGAGGAAGAACAATGGAAACTTAAAAGGAAAAAAGGCCATATTATTTTATGTATCCTCCCTATGGAAAATGCGACTACGCCTAGAATGAGAATATGCATAGAGAAAAGCATTGCAAGCTGATTGGATAAAAAAAAGGTCTCCCTTGGGTCATTTCTTCTTTAGCAAGGAGAGGTAAACTTGGAGAAAGGCATTCCATGATCATTTGATAATTTCTTATTTCTTTTGTCTAAAGTTTGGAGCTTGGCAAAATATTCTAAGGATGAAAACCCTTAGAATTTGCTCTAGAGGATGAAACCCTCTTGGAGCATTACGAGGGGATCTCTACTCAGGAGATTCATTGGTGTTTGCAAAGATTTATTAATTTTCAAAGCTATTTCCAGCAGTCGTGCAGTGACTTGCTTGTAAGGAAGATTGCAGCAATCAGTTTGTTCATTGTACAAGGTGGAGCGACCCATATTTTGGCTATTTTGAGTTGTTTCGAGGATATTCCAGGTCTAAACATTATTACCATCTATTGTACTAATTTTTGGGAATCAAACTAAACTATTCTCATAATTTTTGGAGGGTTTTAAGAGGCATTTTCAGTCACTTTGGTATGCAGATTTCTGAACTGTATTACAGTCATTTGCCCCTAAAAATCAGATTTTATTCATGTGTGGGCTACAAAAAATACAGTTATCAGTTTAGGATAAAAACATATTATTTTGATTATTGTTTTGTAAGGGTTTTCTCAATAACCCTAGTCGTCATTTCTGAAAAGTAATTGCAGCAGTCAATAATATGAATTTGGCATGATCTATTGTATGTGTTATGGTCTGATTTGGTTTCATAAGTTCTGCAAATTTATTTTGGAGGAAGAAATAATAAAGTATGGGCTGTTTGCTGTGATTTTATACAAATACCCAAGTCGCATTTTGCAGATTTATTTCAGTTTTGCAGAGTTTTATTCGATCTAGAGTTTGGGATTGCTATAAATCCAATATTGGTCCAAATATCCCAATTCGGGAAACTACAATTGCACAACTATTTTTGATCGAAAGAATTTGGGAGACTTTGCATGCAAAGAATCTTTGTGGATGTTTTTGCGAGTTTTTCATTCTTTCTCACTCTTTCCACCGATTCAGATTAATGTTGCATCCTTCTTGAGTTTTATGTGATCATTGAATGAGATTTGTGTGCTTCATGAGTTGGTTAGAACGAGACTTTGCTATTTTGATCATTTTTAATGGTTAATCTATTATCTTTGATTTCTATAGATGGATGTGCAATTGCTATTTTCTGCAGTGGGCTTTGATTTGTTTTATAAATTTATTGTGGATGAATGTTTTGTTGCAATTCACTATGTTTAATTTGTCTTGCAAAGATATACCACTAAAATGTGCTCATAGAATTTTGATCCTTAGACTCTTGTGCCACATTTGAATTAAATTTGAGTTTATGTTGGATTTGGTTGATGTTGGTTAATTTGAAGTGAGTCTCAAAAAGTTTTTTCTCAAGTGAAAGGTCGCAAAGCTGAAATCTGAAACCTTCTTTTCTGTCCTATCCTTCCCTCTCTTTTTAATGTTCTTTTTTATGATGATTTGACACTTGTAAATATACCATTGCGAATATCCATTTTTGGATGAGTATTGAAATTTGAAACACTACACGAATTTCCCTTGATAGGTCGTGGGTCACACACTGTTATTCCACCATTTGGTTATTGTAAAACCGCACAACTCATTCTTTGGACAAAAAACAAGCTCAGTCCTAAAACTAGAGGGTGGAAACCCATACTCCATTGGGTGAAATAAAAACTACATCAACAATTTTTTGGCACTAGTAGGAGGGCATCCTAGTGATCAATTTTCATCCAATGTGTGTTTTCATTTCAATTTTTTGTCAAATATGTCAAAAATCCATAAACATTAGAAAATCTAACAAAAGAAAAAGAAAAAGAGAAAGCATGTCTTGGCTTAGTGAAAGTACCTTAGCCATCCTTGGTATTCAACATGATCTCCCTAGAAAAGCTTCCAAGTTTCAAATTGATAGAACTTTATGCAAACGTGGTCAGGGTTCCCAAATTAAGGGATTGCTTAGACCACGCAGCCCTTTTCAAAGTAGATCTCACTGAAGCAAGACCTCAAGCACATCTCTTAAAAAAACAATGAAAAATTCTTTTATTAATGTAAACAAAGAGGTTACATATCCATGCATATCACCATTACACTCCAATTGCAATCTATAACAAGACTCAACAAGAATTCTAAAATCCTAGAGCTATCTTAAGCTTGCAAACTCTGCTAAGATTCTTTAGAACCACACTTAGCTCACACCCTCAAGGACTCCAAAATCAAACGTTCAAGATCCATAATGTCTAAGATTATATATATTAGATAGATGCCTTTACAAGTTTACAGATCCCTTCTACTAATAGAATTCATGGTTACTCAAGCGGGATAGTAAAGATACCAATGCGGGTAAAGATACCCTAAATGGATATTCTCTTAGGTTTCCCTGGTTTTGTCATTGATTTACATAGGAATGTTCCCCTTCGTTGGATCAGGCTTAAAACCAAATGGTTCTTTTGATCCCTGGTTGTGAAGGATGGATCAAGGCCCCCGTGTGCCTTATACAACTGCATTGATGTTGACAAATGCTCTAGGCGGTTATAATTATTTGAATGGCTAAAAGAGATCTAATAAAGATGCACTACTTGGCGGCTTCATTTGGTGTGTAATGGCGTGAAAACGAAATTTGTGGTTGAAGAATTGCATTAGCGGCTTGGTATCTTATGGGCAGGTGTTTTGTGGCAAGGCTTAATGGTTTGCAGCTTGGGATAAGCTTACGCAGATAAGTCTAGTATTCCGCGGGTTGGTTAGTGTTACGCGGCTTTAGGTAAGCTTGCACCACATTCTTAGTTTTGCATAGCTTTGAACAAGCTTTCATGGCTTCCACAAAATAATTGAGGCAAAGGAGTTTTGTGCGGCTTGCTTAAGAGTGGCACGACATTGCACAAATCTTTATTTGTTTACTCGAAGATGTTTTTGGGTAACACAGGATTGCTTATGAATGTGGATGCTTCTACATCATACACATCGGGCAAGAAGAAACTTGAGCCCCTGCTCAATCAGTCTTCTAAAGGTCTGAAATGGAATGACAAGTCTTGTGTTCTCCTTCTCTGTAAGCCAATATGCATCTTCGACTGCTCAGCCTCTCCATTTTACTAGATATTCCCTGTGCTCCTTTTTTGTGACACAGTCTTCCACAATGCATTCAATTTTTTGCACGCTTCTATTTTGGTAGTTTGTGTCTCCAATCTACTTCTATCTATGTGACTCTCTTCTCCACTTGACTGCCCCTCATAATATAAGTATAGATTTGCTATGTTGAAGATAGGTGCAATGTCTATCCCTTCTAACAGCTCCAATTGATATGGGTTCTCCGCAAATTCCATAAGACTCTGCATGGTCCAATCTTCTTCCACTTGAGTTTATCATATGTTCCTCGTGGGAACCTCTCTTTGCGCAGGTGCACAAGAACCAAATCTTTAACCTCAAACTCTAAGTGTCCTCTTCACAAATCTACGCATTCCTTGTATTGTACATTGCTCTTCTCCAACTATTTGCACACTTGCTCATGCACTTCCTTAATGTATTGTGTGAAGTCTTTTGCTTTCACACTTTTGCCCTCTTCTTTCGGTAACTCCCTCAGCTCCGCAATTGCAAAAAACTTAATAACACCTTCAAGGCCCAAACCGCTTCAAATCAAGCACCACCTAGTGCCCAAGTAACACCTTTAGCTACAAAACAAGGAGCAGCTCCTTAAAAATCTCGAGGTAAAACTTCCAGAATAGAACTAAAGCAGTCCAAACAAACTCCTAATAGAACTTAGCCCACAAAGATCTTGGGATTTACTATACTTGCTACATTCATTGATTATATCTTGTTCATACAAGGGCATAAAGCTGAGGAGGGAAGGGACTGGATATTGCTCACAACAAAAGCTACAATCAGCTGGACCATTCTACATTGTTGAACAAATGAAGAAGGTCCAGGCAAATATCTCGCTACAATATGCTTCTCAGACCGCGACAATTAGACTTGCTGCAAGAAACACTGAAACAAGTTAACACATATTAAAGGACAACCCAAAGCAAAGAAGGCTGGTCTTGAAGAGAAGACACAAACTAAACAATCAAATGTGTGTCAAGTAAACAGTTCAAAGGTAAGTGAAAACAAACCTCCTCCCGGTAACCTTAATTGTATGATCAACTTTGGGGCTAGTAGCACCATAATGCCCAAGAAGATTGTTGATGCCTTTGTAATCAATTGTATTACATCTGAGAAAGGTGTTACCCAGCTTGTTGGGACCCCCAGTTAAAATAATTGGGGTGATTAAGGATTTTTTTCCGGACCCTTCATACTTGTGCAAGTATTAGTGTGCCTCTGTAGATGGTTCTGATAGACTTGCCAGCCATGTTTGGGATATGTCTATTAACAGACTTTACAACTAAGATAGGTGGATACTTGTCTCTGGGTTGGTCTCACATGATAGTGAGGACAAGGCAGGGAGCTAAAGTTGAAATTACTGCATAACCAATTGTAGCTTATCATGTGGAGCCTAATGAGGTGTTAGAAAAGCAGGCCAATTGCATCGCCTTGATTAAGGAAGACTTAGAGCTTTCCAGCCAAGAAACAAATGAAGACCCAAAGGATTGGATTAATGCCCAGGTAGATCAATGGGCAATAGATGTCCATGGTGACTTTGAAGAAACCAAGATGGGTAGATACTGCATTTATGATAAAAAAAATCCAGTCTCCCAAGGTTCTTAAAGAGGATGATGAACTGAGAAGAATGTGAAAATTGTGTTTTGATGGTGCTAACTGCTAAGTGTAAAAATGGAATTGACATTGACATTGCTTTTTTTTCTCCCAATGAAGGTAAATGCCTCTACTCATACCAGTTGCAATTTAACTGCACAAACCTTGTTGCTGAATACAAGGCCCTTGTTTTTGGTCTCTAGTCAGCCGAAAAGAAAGGGTTTAATTTTCTGCAGATATTTGGAGACACCAAAGCAGCACAGAGAAAAATCTAGATAGATCTTAGAAACATAAAATATGGACTTTCTAGAAAGCTTTGATGTTGTAAATCTGCAAGCAATCCTAGAAAAATAAATACAGAGGCAGACCACATGGATGTTGGTGTCACATTTATATCCTTCCAAGGGTCTGTTTGAAGGGAAAAGCATGTTAAGCTCATAATCCAGCCTGCAGTTCCAGGCAATGCCATGTATTGGAATTTTCTTTTATAATGAGGAGCAGATTGTGAGGTTTATTCAGCAGGGGGCTGAATTTTATAATGAATTAAAATCATGGTTAGAAAAATCCTATGATGATCAAATCATTCAGCTGAAAACAAACAAGATTTTGAAAGGGTTAATGACCCTAGAAAGCATGTTTGATATTGATAAAAGTGTAAAAATCTTGGATAGTTGCAAGATCTGATGCATAGATGCAATCTTGAAACTTGCACCCACATTGCATGCATACCTGTAAACCATTCGAGACAATGAACAGACAAATATATGTTTGTGATATAATATATATTCAAGACAATGAAAAGACACATATATGTTTTTGATACAATATATATTTCTTTTTCAATAAAACTCAGATTTGCAGGAGGGCCAGTGGCCCTCCTCACTGTCTGGATACAATACCAATGCAATCAAGGATCAGTAAATCTAACCTTCATGGCCTAAAATGCTTTCTGAATGGAGATAAACTAATGTTTCGTATTAAAATCCTAGTCTGGCCATCTAGCTTCAGCTGATATATGTGCAACTCCTCTCGTAGCAACAACTCTCAACCACCTATCTTTCAAGAATGATAATAACAAATGCTGGAACTCACTTCGCCAAACCCTAGAAATCCTGTCTGTATAGAAAGCTCATACACAAGACAAAGCCTTCAATGGAGGTGATGCCAATTGTTAGCTTTGAGAGTTGCAATAGAAAATGTGAGAAAATAAAATTTCCAGCAAATAATCCATTAGAGATTAATGCAGAAAAATAAAACACAATATAAGATAGACACCAAAAATCTGTCAAGTCATAAAGATGAAGACAATGTTTATTTTATTGCCATTTTATGTACAACACTGGATTACAGTATATAATGTAGCATTCCATGCATATGTTTCCTGCACCATATGCTACCCACCTACCCATGTGCATATCCAATAAGATAGGCATCCCAACTACCTACCTTCCCATGTGCATTTCCAATGAGATAGACACGCCAACCAGGCATCCACCCACATACAATCTGTGAGAACATTAGGTGCTTATGGGTACATCTACCACATGCTGCCTCATTATGCATTAGCTGGAAAAGAAAGTGGGACAATTTCCAACACATAAAATACACTCGTTGATATTAACAGAAAACTTCCTCAAATTTCTCTCATCCCAAGTTCCTCACTAATCCTCAGGCATTATAAATGTTTTTCTATAATGTCGTCAATACTGCTGATGTGGCACTAGTTGGAACAATAAAAAATTAATGTTTTCAAATTAAGGGTAATTGTAGTTGTTAATTGAAATTTAATGCGTCTGATGTGGCACTGATTGGCACAATCAACAATTAATGCATATTTGATGCAATGCTTATGCCATGACAGTGAGGAAAGATAAAATAGCTGCCTCCATTCTAATCCACGCTCTGCCCAATGAGCGAAGACTAATTTGGTTTGGATGGACCAGGAGCTAGCTAGACTACGAATAGAAGCAAACAAGGCTCAATTCAAGCTGAATAAGGTTGTGAGCATCATTCAAATGCTTCAGTAATAAGAATAACTCAAGAACAGCTGGTTTGTTTTAACTTTTATCATCCTGGATGAGACACACCAAGAAGGCCCTCGAAAGCCCTCTTTCTCAAAATATTCAAAGAAGGAGATTTTTTCATGGTTGCAGAGCACAAAAACACAATCGCTTTTGGCCATCCTTCCTTAGTCCATATGGCCTTTCAAACTTCACTATAGGCTTTTAAAAACTTAGTATAATGATCCTTGACAGACTAAAGACCATAATTTTTGCTGATCCAACTCCAAGATTCAGCAGCTGGACATATAAGGTGAATTTTATTGAATTTCTCTATTTTCTTGTGCATATTTTGTCTCATGCAATTAGAAGTTTCCCCAATTCTCACCTTTCTCCATCTTCACGTATTTCAGAGTTGATTTCTAAGTGTTCATCTAGATTTAGCTCAAAGTGTTTTAGATAATATATAATAATGCCCTCCTTTAAAAGTATATGTGCTTGTATCACCTTTAGAATCTCTCATAGGCAGTTGTCGAAGTTTCTAGTTTCGTTTCTTTTATCTATATATATATATGCTTGCATGTTTTTCAACAAAATAAAATAAAATCTTGTTTCTTGAAGATGAAATTTTATTTTTATCTACAATTGTCTTCAAATAAGATACCATTTCTTAGGCTTATTTTGATGGACAGAATTGTTTATTTGCTAGCAGATAGTCCAGATGCATAAAACTTGGTTATCATTTGTGGAGCTAACAAACAAACTAGCAAGAGCTGAAGTGCCTTCCAGCTGATGGAATTACATCTAGTCTCTGTGGTTACTGAAGTCACTTTAGCGAATAAAGTGGAGTTTTGGAAATGACTTGGGTCCTGTCACATCAGATTTTCTTAGATTATCAGGTTTCAGGTGAAACAAGCCAATTATATAAAATGATGTAATCCAATTCTGAATCAATTAACAGTGAAATAGGACAACATTTTTATGTGGCCCAATGAAAAGCTGAGAGTGTTCTGTCAACAAATACAAAGTTTTTCTTTGTACTTTCTTTTCACTCCTCCCTTTTCACTTAAGGAAATGAGTGAAAGGATTTTTAAATTAATAGTCACATAATCAAATCAGAATGTTTTGATTGGTTATGTTTTATGCTTGAGTCAAATATCTGAAACATCTCAAAAGAAAATATCATTTCTTACCATTTTATGGGTTTGTTGCTTCACTAGTTGCTTGTATAACCGCAGGAATGTGTTTGCTCTCTGTTTTAGATGGTAGACGACTAGCAAAGTATGAAGGGTATTCATTCATAAAAAACACTCAACTTCGTATATTTTAGTAATATTGCCCCTACTTAGTTTCCATTGGTATTAGTGAAGTTGATTTCTATTCTTGCAATGGTTGAAGACAATTAGTTTTCATTCAAATGGTTACAGCATACCCCAATGGCCACCAAAAACTTTCAAATGTCATCCTCACAAAGTTTTTTCTGAGTTTACAACAATTCGAAAGAAAGCGTGATATACTTGTCGTTTGACAGATGTATAGCATTCTTTATCTTCATTTGTGTTTTATATTTTATCCAACTTAAAGATCTGTAGGGAGAATTCTTTGTTAACCTCAAATTCTCAATTTCTAAAATTAGGGATGATATAGCGCCTCTTAGGACGCTGTCAACTTGGTGGTCTTTGTTGTATAGGTAAATATCACCACTTTTTGCATTGTGCAGTGGTTGGGCTCTACCTTCCTGAAGGAATAAAAAATTCTCAGACCTGAATCTTGCTATTTCATTTAGCACAAACCATTGGAAGAAGTTAAAGAGAAAGACGTTAACACATGTTGGAAAATACCTAATCGAGATGAGCTGTAACCTCACTGGGACACACTGGGTGATAACCAAGATCCTCTGCCCAATCTAGGCATAATGGTTTCCTGTGCATACCAAAGTGCTATTATAATCTAAGAAACAGTATTGGTTATATATACATATCACAGGAAGGGTTTTACAAGGATTTTGAATTTTTTGATCAACTTTAGCACATTGAAAAGATGTGCCTTTTCAAATACCATTTTTTATATGTAAGATTTGCAAATCAAGATCAAATTCTGTCTTCAACAACTCATAATAATTAATGGTAACTTGTTTGAACCTGGCATTTGGAACTCAACAATATAGTTGTCACATGATCTCATCACAAGCTCTTTAGAAAGAAATATTTCAAAAAATTGTAATTTGAAAGTAATCCTCTTTATTATATAGCATACTCAAGTATTTTTTGTTCTTTTTAAAAAATGTATCATATATTACTTCACGAAACAGATAATTACATCGATCTAACAACATGCATACAAGAAAAGTCCTTCCTCAAACAGTCCAAAAAGATAACACAAGAGCGGCTTCTCCAAGAGACAAAGACTCGGCATCATTGTGAATTTTCTTTTAACTTTAACCAACAAAGCAGACTCCAGCTTGAAAAGTAGCCTTGTATATTGACTTCCATAGCAAACCAATTGCAGTTGGCCAAAACA
The DNA here is from genome assembly GCA_019776745.2 of Taxus chinensis. NCBI lineage: Eukaryota > Viridiplantae > Streptophyta > Pinopsida > Cupressales > Taxaceae > Taxus > Taxus chinensis. Next base: position 649,462,768 of record CM034152.1, read on the forward strand.
TGGCCTATTCAAATTTGCTGCTTTCCTTAATCATCCAAATGTCCCTGAGGAGAGTTATTCAATGAATAATCATTAGATTTGAGCTATCGTTAATATATAGGTTATCTGATTATGCTTTTATTAGCGTAGGTTGTTTATCTGGTGTGATCAAATATAGGTGCTTATGGTTTTTTGTGTGGCTATATAATCAGCCATTTTGCTTGTAATTTTTACAGCTTATAATCAATATAATATGGTATTAGAGCTGAGTTGTTGACTCAGTTGCCTGAATTTGATATGCAAAGAGCAACACATATATGTGTGTTAGTCGTAGTGAGCAGTCAAAAGCGAACAAGTTACAAAATCTCTTTATGAACAAACTTGTGGTTCTTAGAGATGTTTTCAATGATAAGATAACTTTCTTTCTTTTCGGATAGTAGTAAAACTGCAAATATTAATGTATGGGTAGTTGATAATTCTGGACCAAGTTCTAGTTTGAAATTAAACAGGGGCTCAAAGCAGGAAGCAGTAGAGGAGTCAAGTTCTAAGGGGGATTTGGTGAAGAACAAATTGATCTCAATGTTCACTGCTAGATTAGGAGGGCAACAGAAGTGGTATTATACCATGATGAAGGATGTTTGGGACGGTGAATTGCCACAGGCAATGGAAGATCGATATACAAGATTGGGAGAGCAAATGATGCAAGGGGGCGAATAGGTAAATATTTCTCTTACTTTTATTGTTTCACAGGTATTTGAACCTAGCACAGTTGAAGAGGCCAAAGGAAAGCCTTATGGGAAGTTTCCAAAGGTGAAATTCGATGCCCGGACAAAAAATAAGTCTTGGTTGTAAATTGATTTATAAGGTCAATTTAATTCAAAGGGTTCTTTGAACAAATACAAAGCTCGTCTTGTTGCCAAAGGGTATGCACAGGTGGAATGGGTTGACTATGAAGAGACATTTGCCTCTAATGTGTGTATGGAAACCTTTCGACTAATTATCTATATTTGTGCTCATTTTCGATGTACGGAATATCAAACGGATTTTAAAATTGCCTTCTTGAATGGAGACTTGGAGGAGGTGGTCTGCATGGTTCATCCGCAAGGGTTCCAAGTTACTAAGAAAGAACATTTGGTTTGTCGGTTGGCTAAGTCTTTGTATGGACTTAAGCAAGCTCCTTGAGTCTGAGACTTCAAAATTGATCAGTAACTTAGAGATTACATATTCAAAAAAGGCTATTTTGTACCCACACTCTTTGTAAAAATCAGTGGTGATGACATGGTGATTCTAGTTACCTATGTTGATGATCTTTCCATCACTAAAAGCAAAGCGACGATACTATACAACAGGCGAAATTTGATCTTTGTTCAGTTTTGAAATGACAAATCTAGGCCCGCTTTAATATTATTTAGGTGTAGAAATTTGGCAATTTGATCATACATTTTTTGTATCGCAAACTATGTATGTCAAATCACTTTCAGAAAAAAATAGAATGATTGAATGTAATCCAACATCTACACCTATGGAAGTTGCGATAAACTCTCAACTAACACTAAATCGCCACTAGTCAATGAATCAGTGTACCAACAATTGGTAGGTAGTTTGATTTATCTTACAACTACCCGACTGGACTTATGTTTTGCAATAAGTTGTTTTTCTCAATTCATGTCCAAGCCACAAAAGGAACAGTGGCAAGTTGCAAAATGAGTCCTTCGATGTGTCAATGGATCCTTCGACTTTGGCATTCTATATAAGAGTTTTGTTGACTTCATGCTAGCAGGATATATTGATTCTGATCGGGATGGATCAGTTGATATGAGAAAGTCCACAATAGATTATGTTTTCAATCTTGGCTCAAAAGTAATTTCTTAACAAAGCAAGCTCCAACATAAAATTGTCTTATCTTCTACTGAAGTAGAATACAAGGCAGCCATCTGTGTAGGTTGTGGAGCAATGTCGTTACGAAGGATATTGGTTGATCTTCAACTTGACCAAACAACACTGACCACAAAATTATGTGACAACCAATGTGTTCTCAAGATGGTGAAGAACCCTATCTATCATGTAAGCATATTGAAGTTCATCATCTTTTGTAATATCCCTTTCAAGGGCTGAAACTGAAAAAGAAGGAAACCACACAAAGCCGAGTGAAATAAAATCTGATTTTTATAACAGCAGCTATAATATTCTTTAAAACCCTAGCAGTGAACTATAAAGGGACTCAAATGCACCATAAAACCATGCACAATAGCTTGAAATTACTTATAAATAATTACTTCAACTACGGAAACCAATATCCATCCAATTTGCAACAAATAAATGGAGAAAACCAGCGATGATCCACTGCTGTAATTAAATTTGTGACAGCAACGTGGCAGCCTCACACAAAGGCTCAAAACAATAGATAAATTCCTCCAAAAATAGCCAAATTATGGATTCCAGCCTTATAAATTATGGAGAATCAGAATATCAAATAATATATGAATTATGTGCCCTAGAAGGCACCGAACCACCACCAAACCCTAGTCGCTCCCCTAGGGAAGAGCTCCAAAAATCATGCAAAGCTTTTGTAATTATTCTCCTTGATGTCCTTGATCCAAATCAACAAAGAGTCTTCAATAGAGATCTTCAGTCCACCCAAAATGGACAGTTTTCATTCTCCACCAAGCCACAAGGAACGTTTCCGTCCTCCTTGGATGTCACACAAGAGGGTTTTCGTCCTCAAGTGGAAAGGTATTGAGCAACTTGCCCAACAAAACAATTGTAGATGTAAATGCGCCAAATATGATCTCCAAATGAGGCCATACAACCTCATTTATACCCCTTGCTTGGCTCCAAAGGCCAAATAGATGAGGACTGACCTCGTAAGCTTCACTTTATCTTTTAATTTGCCTTTTTAATTCCTCCAACCCAGCCGACCTGCCTCAGAAAGGAAAAACATTAAAACTAATAAAAGAAACTGAAATGAAGAGCGATTCCTTCCCTTGTTCTTATTCTTTTTCGCCAAAGGAAGGAAGTGGCAAGAAGTCTTCATTTGGCCTCGATTCGAAAAAGGGGACATTACATCATTACATTTGCCAGTTGGTTGATAATAAAGACATAATGACTAAACCACTTGGTAAAGATAAGTTTCCCAATTTTAGGAATAAACTTGGGATTTTATGAGGAATATTCATGAAGGGTGTATTAGAGCAATGAGCTAATAATGAGCTAAACAAAGTATGTAGTTGCTTTAGGTTTGTGTTGTCTTTAATATATAGGTTACTGTCGGCTTATGCTTTTGTTAACGTAGGATGTTTCTCCGGTGTGAGCTTATTCCACAGATATAGGAGCTTATAGTTTATGGTGTGGCTATATAATCGACCACTTTTCTTGTAACGTTTATGGCGTGTAATCAGTCTTATAATAATTATATTCATCTTAGAACCAGGCCAAAAGGTCTTGGTAGAAGTACATCTCCAAAAACCATGATCAATGGTTTACTTTCTACCACAAATCTCGCATAAAGAATTTGTAACACCAACTTTGTGAAGCCTTTCCTTGATTGCCAAACCTTAGTGGAGAAACAACCATCCAGAACATTTGTGCCTGAAAGAAGATCAGGATTGTCAAAGAAACTGATACCACCGTTTCCACTAGATCTCTAATTTAAATGTGGAGCAAGATCACATATGTGTCTCACTTCAACATAGATATCATCATTTGTCACATAATTAGAGAAAGATTTCCCATTTCCCAATCCTGAATCCTTCCAATAAGTACCAGACCCCCGCAACTGCATTTTGGAAAAACAGCATACAGGGATCATTTTATAGAATTCCTGGTATGCAGATTTGTCGGCTTTGTTTGAACTTCAGCTATATTATTTTGAAAGGCCTTGTAGGTAAATTCCAAGCGTCCCAAGGTCCCTCAAATTGCAAATGAATAAATTCAGAAACCAGCTGCCAATCAATCCACACTGTTTTGAATGGAGCTGAACATGAAAGCGAGAAAGCCTTAGCATCATCAACAATGTCAGAAAACTAGAAGGGATCCTTGATTTGTAGAATGTGATGAGCAGCTTAGATTCAGTGATGAAGAATAATCTGCCACTGCACATCCACTGCTCTTACTATTCATTTTCCAGCAAGAAAAAGATTCCTAAGTCCCCTTGATTTCTTGATGAATAAAAATCCCAAGATACCAAAGGATTACATTTCGGATTTTTCCCAAAAGAGAATTTCTGAGCACTTTCTCTAACATTTTATAGGCAAAAAATGAAGGCAAAAGGAAAGAGAAGTAGATGTACCCTGCTGCTAGGATTTTCTTAACAGTTGCAACTTTTAAAGTGTTGAGGCTGTGTGTTCACAGTGTTGTATAATAGGTATTCGAATTTGTGGATTCCATTGCGTAAGAGCAGAATTGTAACCGTTCTGGCAAGAGGGAGACCAAGGTTACTCCAAACTTGACAAAAGGAAAGAGAAGTGGATGTACCCTGCTGCTAGAATTTTCTAAACAGTCAAAACTTTTAAAGTGCTGAGGATGTGTGTTCACAGTGGTGTATAATAGGTATTTGAATTTCTGGATTCCATTGCATAAGAGCAGAATTGTAACCTTTCTGGCAAAAGGGAGACCAAGGTTGCTCCAAACTTAAATCTCCTTTCATATCTAGCTAAATCTACTTCCATTGATGAGCAATAAAAAGTTAACTATTGACTACCAAAAGGGATGCCCAACTAGCAGACGTGTTCTGTCATTTGGTTATACTATGCACAATTTTTCGTTCTCTCTACCTAATCCACAATTTCTTTGATTGTAAAGTGAGATCTTATGTCTGCTTCCTTCTGTAATACTATCATATTTCTCATATATCGAAGTTGATATCTTGATATGATGTAGTTTCTTATCAATCACTTTAATAGATTGTGGGTTTAGAAGAACTCTTATTGCTCAATTTCAATTTATTCCACTTGTGAAAAGTTCTGTAAAGTCTCTGCATGCAAATAATTCTTAGTTTGTATCAGAAAAGCCTTTGGAAAAATACAAGTTACATAGCACTATTCATATTATCTTCAGAGTATGCATTCACAATCAGAGTATGATAATTTATATTATTGTTCTTATGGATTGTTTGTTTTCTATCCACAAATTCTAAGTTATTTATCCTATTCTATGAGAACTGGCACAAATTTTACCTCCTATTTCGACTTAAAGTTATAAAATGGCTTCAAAGTCTAGTTTTACTACAAATAGACAGTAGCATCAGTTACTTGATAGTTTTGTTTAGTTCTTTTGTTGGCTTCTGATTTTTATCATTTGCCAAATCTTTGGCTCTCAATTGGTGTTTGGTTTCAGTTGGTTGGTTGTGATTTAAATTGGTTTTTAATGTCATGTTTCTTTGTGGGTTATTATCCTTCGCTATGTGCCCTTATGGGCTTGTTTATATGTGCATGCAGACTTTGTGAATCATCTCCGTGGTACAGGTCCTCACATTGCCAATAAAAATCTTTGTAGGGGTCTTACGTCTAATGTTTTTGATATCTGCTCTATCAAAATGTTTCCTTCTACTGCAAGGATTCAGATACTTTTATTTTGCCTTCTCCGTTGAGGGTCTCTGGTGTTGCTAGTCATGACTCCAAAAAGGTTGATAAATTATCAAATTGACACTCACATAGCTCAATTAGAATTGTGTATTGTGCATGAAAACATGATGGTTTAGAAAGGAGCCTTACTGTTGTGAAGAAGCCCCATAGGAGGTCCAAATTACTACACTAAGCTCGTGATAGATAATACCCCCAGTGTCCATTCGTTCCTACATAACAACTATCAACTCTCCACCCCCACTCCCCTCCCCCTCCCAGTGCCTTAAGATATAGATGGGGGCCAAGAGAACCAAACCATATATAGGACAGGGTCGTTGCCCCCCATATGCTGTTGTTCCGAGAACAGACTCATATTATTTGCAATCATTCGATAGAACACACAAGAAAATTGATACATATGGTGGTGGATTTTATTCAAATTGATTGGACACATGTACCAGGTAAGCCAACATAGAACCCCCTTCATAAGCTGATTGGAGGTATAAGAGGATGAGGCATTGATTCCAATCAAAACATGATCAATTTCTCTCTCACATGTGCATATTAATAGTAGCAGCTCAATGATATTCCAGACCTCACTACATCATTGTCTTGCATATATGTGGAGACCTTAGCACCTTGCTTCCGGAGATTTGTTCTATCATCTTTTACACAGATTCCAATCAGTTACTGCAGATTTCAGGTCAGATATGCTTGCTTTTATATTTCTAAGGCATTTGTGAGGATAACATATTGCATTTGTAGCTGTTTATTTTAAATAATGATCCCAATATGAAGGGCAATCTGCAGAGACCTACAATGCTATTTTGTTTTACAAAAAAATCTAATTATTTTAACATATTTATTGCTGTAATAGTCTTTTACTCCATTGTTATGCATGCTTGCCACCTGATTCAAATTTGTAATAACAGAACATGAATGGTCTGCTTTCTCGCTCTTCCTTCTTCTAGGGACGTTTTCAGACCTGAAATCTCCCAGAAGATTGATCAGCTCATGCCATTTCCCGGGAGGAGGCTATGACCTCCTGTAAATTCTCTTCCCGTTCCTACTGAACAACTATAAGTCAAAAAACTGAGCAGATTTTTGGATATGATTGTAGTGGCACCTTAAAGACTATCAAGTTAAGTCACCAAAGATTGAATCATTTCAATATGGACTAAATTTATTTTTTGAAATATGGTGCGACTATGATCAGCACATAACAATTGGTCATTTCTGTGCCCATGCATCTGTAAGGGACATCTTCCTTCTATCACTAACAACAGTTAAAAGTAGAGCATACGATGAAAACACGGTGAACCACCATTTTGGTCTACCTATCCAACAATTCTCCTTTACCATTCAACTACATCTAAGCCAGTACAACCTTATAATCTTATTCAAGGATCGAGGTGTAGTTATGACACAAGAAATATACTTTAGCTAACCATCTACAACAATGGCATGGACGAAGAACATATGCTTACTAGACTACCTTACTGAAGATACTCCATTCATAATCATTAAAATCTCAATCATCATACGCATCCACATCCATCTCCCTCACGAGTATACAAGAGAAGCAAAAGACATAATTTCTTTAATTCCATCAAAAGCTTAGAGTACAAATTCAGGAGAAAATATATGACATACAAGATATGGTTGGGGTCCATGCCTACAACTGCAATCATTAATTTGAAGAACATCAATGAATACCGATGGGTTGTCAGCTATCAGTCAAATACAGCATTGACAAGAATGATACATAAGGGTCTCCAAGTCCCAGGAGTTCTACAATACAATTCTCAATAACTCTACATTGGCATGCTACATTGATGTGGGCTTTCCCTACCTGCTTCCGCCACCTCTCCAGGAAGGCCTTCCCAATTTTAGCCATGTTGCCCGTTTTGCAGTGAATGCTGCTGACCCTATTACCGGCATGAACTCACAACCATCCTCCCGCTCTTGGCATGTTGCCCATATTGAGAACTGACTTCTGTCCATCCCACTTCATGGCCCTCGCTGTCCTGGCATAACCAGGCTCACCCCCTGGTGTTGGCTTTCCCTACCCCGCTCATGCTTCCATGGTCTCCTCCAGCAAGTTGGCCAAACACCCTTGATGCTTCAGTGGTATGACTGCTTTCGAATGGATCAAATTGGGTAAAGGCCCAAGAGATATCAATGACATTCACGACAGCCCAACACTCCCTATGGAACAATTTTAGACATGCCATCTTCAAATAAATTGCCTTCTAAGTAGATAGATGTATGGGTACTCATCCACCATCCCACCATTTTTTAAACCAGTTACTTCATTAAATGCAGTATCTGCACTAAATAGTAATCAATTTAAGCCTCAAGAAATACAAACCAAAGAAAAAATTCAAATAATCAAAGAAAGATAGATTCAAAATTGATTTCAAATCTGGCCATTGGATTAAAAATCTCCCAAATATTGATCCACACATTTCAAACAATCACAAACAAGCACAAGAATCAAGCACCAACAACACTACAATCTATCCTATAAATTCAGGTGACCATTTAACTGAGCTAATTAGTCAAGAGTTCTGCATTAAAGTATTTAGCTGCATATTGCCATAGTGCAAGTTTATGTTTAGCTACATGCTACCACATTGTAAGTGTTTAGACACTCATCTCATATTGAAATAAATTCATAATACCTTTAAGTATTTGTCTGGTTTTGTTATAATGAAGAAAATACTTCAATTCTTAATCAATATTTTGTCAAATGTTCCATTGTCTATTTTGTAGAATAGCAATAGCACGTAAAAGTTTAAAAAACAACAAATGTAAAATGTCCCATTATATTTTGTAGAATAGCAAATGTACCTACCATATTTGAAATAATCATCGCCTAAAACATAGAACGTAGACACTAACATGAAATGGCTACACATACTCTAATTTTTGTTAACTTGAATATGTTTTCATTCTTATTGCTAGAAATTGCATTGGATGGTTGAAGACCAAAAATTCACAATGCCAAGAGGTTGGAACAAATATGATATGAAGAACTACATGAAAGATGTTGAGGAAAATGGATACTCTACACATGGTTCTGCAAAAGAATGGGGTATATCAGTAATCACACTTGCTTCTTGGCTAATGGGTCTCACCACCACCAAGAGGAAGGATCCACCAACAATTTCAAAAAGAGTCATGATACCAAGAGATTGGAACAAATTTGATATGGAGAACACTATGAAAGATGTCAAAGAAAATGGATACTCTACATATGCTGCTGCAAGTAAATGGGGTATACCACCAAGCACACTTCTTCATTGATGGGTCTCACCACCACCACCAACTAGAGGAAGGGTTCACATGGGGTAAATGCTTCCCCAAGTTTTAATCCATTCTCAATTACACTTGTAAGGGATGTTAACTTGGGAACGAAGCACCTAACTTGTAACAACCCACTCCAAGCTTGACTATGAATTCACCACTACCATTCCCTAGTTTTTAGTAGTGATATCTTTAAAAAGTTTTAAGCGTTTGGGAAGGCTCAAGAGTTTTTGAATTTTATCATAGGATGTTTGATTTAAGAACAACAAAAATATGGTTTGGATAGTTCAGGGCCAAAACATGCTCTTAACATGTACTATATGTGTGCGCATCTGTGTGTGCATGTGCGTGCATGTGTGTGTGTGTGCGTGCATGTGTATGTGTGTGCATACACCCCCCCACACACACACATCTAGTAATGTATCACCTCCCTAAGTTTTTGTAATGGACACGTGATTCGAGTATATAATGAAAATGATGTTTTCGGAAGTTGAAATTTAAATTAAATAGAGAAGTGCCCTCAATTATTACTCCCATGCCAATAATCAATGTTTTTCCAAATATTTTAATTTCTATTAATGTCAACAAGTATCAACGAGAAACATAAGTAGAAGCAAATAAAAACATGATAGTATGGTTTCTATCCTTGCCTCTATGAGGGTAGAAACCTCACCTTTCTATCAGAGCTTGATCCTTGTTCCTGTAAAAGTGATGGCAGTGAAAATTTGGTTCATATCAATATCCATACAAATGAATAAGATAATAAACTACAACTAAATTAGAATGTTATTGTACAAGAAATTCTTTAAAACGAAATTCAGCTTATGTATTTAAAGAGCGACAAAAAATATTCTAGGAGGATTTTGTGTTGCTGAACACAATTCAACAATAAATTTCCATCCTTCCCCTCGGCCTTCCAATTCAGCCTCACCTTGTTCACAATTGACAAAAAATCTCATATGCATTTGCTTTGACAAGAGCTTCTCTTCTCTTCATTGACCTTTGCTAAAACGACATCTACATATATAATAACAAAATAAAAGAAGTAATTTTAGTATATTCCACACTGCATTGTATGAATGTGCGCATCACTGTCAGTGTTTTAAAAACCGGCCGAACCGGAACCGGAACTGGCTAGTTCAACCGGTTCAACATATTTAGACATGAACCGGTTAAAAAACCGGACCGTTCGACCGATTTGGTACTTAACTGGCCGGTTTTGTAAGGAACCGGGAAGATGTAGCAACAAAAACTTGCATGTGCCATAACTTTCATTCTGTGGCTCTGTTTTAGGTGTTGTTTTTTCTAAAAGTGTATATTTTCTTGAGCTCTATGCATTGATGGCAATATTTTTCTTATTTTCATAAAATCCATTTTTGCACCTTTTTGGACCAAGCAACTTCTTGCAATCTTCTGAAAGAATCATGAGCTTTGATTGCCTGTAGACAGATTAGTAATTAAAAATACTGGATAGCTTTCCAAAACTCGGCGAGTATTCTCCCGTGCTCAGACTAATCGTCCCACCTGCCAGCTTGGTTGCAACCTACTTATTCAAATGTTGACTTCACATATCAACAGATGCGTAGGGTTTTTTTTTTGCTATTTTAAGAGTTTTTTTTGTGTTTACACTCCAATTTGCGCATCCTCAGACACAAGACTGAATGCTACTGTAAAGGTCCCAACAAAAAGAAAGCATTAATAGCAATGAAAGAAAACGCTGCAAATACACGGTTTTGGCTGTAAATTTATGTTTTTTTAAAGAAATTTGAGTATTTTTTAAGTTGCCGAGTATTCCCGAGTATTGGCCGAATATTGCCGTGTTTTTGCCGAGTTTTTCTTTTGAGGGTCTGCCGAGTATTTGCCGAATGCGAGTATTCCAACTATGGTACTATATACATGAGCAAACTATGCATATTTTGTGTGTAATTGTTGGAATCATGGTTTCTAATCTTTCAAATATATTGTTTTCTTTAAAAATGTAATTTTTATGTGTTTTTTAGTAAACCGGTCAATAGAGTTTGAACCGGTCCGGTTCCGATTCCGGTCTGGTCCAACCCTTGACTGGTTCCGAGTCCGGGTTCCGATTTTTAAAACATTGATCACTGTGTATTCCGAATCTCGATGCTTGTGACTTTTAATTTCCTATATCCAAATCACATCCCAAAACACATTGTAAAAAAAAATTATATGCACATGAGAAAAAGTATAGATACGTGGGAGATCTAGTAGTGGATATTTAATGAAATTTTAAAAATATTATAGAATACACACCTTTGTTCATATATCCTACTTTCTCAGGGGCAACATCAAAAATTGTTTTTTTCTTAGAATTTGTTGCCAAAAGGAACAAGCATCAATATCAAAGCCAAATCCTTCAACCTGTAGCTTTTGTTCATTTTGTTCAATAATTTATTTAACTGTGTAATGTTGTTTAACCAATATTGCAAAACCTACTTCATGCATGGGCTTAATAAGTGCAACTTTATGCATCCATCTCAAGGAAAAAGTTTAACTCTTTCATAAATTAAGCAGACAAAGAAGGTGTTGTCAAAGGCAAACAAATGTATTAAACCCCTAAAACAAATGTACACTTCATATAGACATGGGTAATAAGGGAGTCATGCAGAGCAACTTGACTCACTATTCTTAGGGGAGAAAACCTGAACTATAAAAGGAGTGCATGAATTACCATAGGAAGCTTAGCCTAAAGGATTTTCTCATAAGAGAAACAATTTTAGATCCCGAATCCCAAACACCCACCATAATATTTTTTGTTATTCCTAAAATCATTGCTTAAAAATGCTCATGTATAACATCTTTGCAATTGTGTCCACACATAAGGGACCAATTTGGCTTGGTAATGTTATGAATGAGTACTGCAAGTATTATACATTGTGCATAAAAAAAAATCTAAAAAAAGACTCTCACCTGATTTCGAATCAGCATCCAGGAATTCCCTATTGAAGAAAATGGGAAAAAAGAAATTCGACAAGAAATATGTGGATACTGGTCTAGTACCTTCACAGATATTGAGACACACTATACTATCTACGAAAAGGAAATACTTGCAACAACGAAAGTTATTGAAAAATTCAAGATTTTCCTCGAACCAATCCAGTTCACTGTAAGAATAGATAGTAAAGGAATGGTAAGTTTCCGCAATAAGAAACTTGATCCAGATATGGAAAACAAAATATTGGCGGGATGGCATCTGTGGATTTCTTTCAATTTCACAATAGAATGGATCTTAAGAAAGAAGAATTCCTTGCCAAACTGTTTTACTAAGGAATTCAAGGAAGGCTCCCAACATGTGTCGCTAGGATTGCATCCTACAATGGTCGTTGGTTTTGGTGTTTTCCTAAAACATCACGTTTTGTCAAATGACCCTCGACACATCCAATTACTAATTTACAATGTTAAATATGTTTTACAAATGACTCGAGTTTAAAAAAAATTGTCTATTAACACATTACCGCATGGCGACCTAGGCAAGTATGTTATCCTTGTCCTAGGCACTCAAACCTTAGGTTGAAGTCTTTCCACTTAACATGGTTAGTCTCCTTAGGATGTCACTTGAGGTTAGTGTCTACGTATTTCGGAAGACCCGGACACTTTTGTGCTTAAGGTCTTTTTGCGGAAACAAGAATGAACCCTCTTATTTCTTCAAGTGGCAGTGTAGTCGATTTCATATCAATTAGTTTAAGATAAGCTTTAACCGTGTATATAGGTAATTTTGTATTAACTATTACTTGATCCATACAGATGTGCTTAACCGAAGAACAATTAAAGATTTAGAACATTGTAACCCAAGTCCAAGAAAATCAATTCCTTTGTCCAATTTGTGCAGGTCTCAGGTGTACTATCGGACAAAATCCTCTTACGTGGATTGTTCACAATCCATCTCGACACACCCACTCTAACTATGGTTAGTGGCTTCATGCCCCAAAGAATAATTGAAGTTGCAAATACCATGTTCACTTCTAACATAGTGAACATGTTCACCTTTTACAAAACCTCAAAGGTGTTGAACCAATGGTCAACACCTGGCTCAACAAAAAAACTCCTGACCACTGACTGGAGATATTACCTTGGGAGAAGAGAGTTTATGACTATTTTGGTAATCCAAAAACCTATTAACAACCAATGGCCGGGTCTAAGCCCAACATTCCTTGACTTTTATAGAGTCTCTTTCTACTAAGATGCACAAAGATCATTTTCCTGATCTTAAAGAACAATTGGAGGCACTAGAAAGAGAGATGTAATGTTAACTCCTCTTTTGACACTCACTATTCTCCTGTGAGTCCCTTATTGACTCAGTGAGTGAGACACCCTAGACACCAATCTATTATTGGGGCTCTCTTGTTGGCTTTCTTTTCTTACATCACGAGCCGATAATCATGGACAACTTTTGTCATGTGACCGGCAATGTCTTTTTTAATAGTGTTGAATAGTATTGACACTAATCAAAAGATATTCCCCACTCACCTGCTTCATGTGTTATCCCCTTTATCTCTTATTAGATAGGTTTTAAATTTCGGGGTTTGAGTCTAGAATCTTGTTATAAATAAGTCCTTTTAGCATTGTATTAGTCACCTCTTAATATCAAAGAAATGTGGTTGTATTCTCTGCACTCATCACACGATAACTGAATGTAACAAAAACTTAGAAATCTTCAAATTCATGAATATTGTAATGAATTTCTAAATTCAATATATTTGCTACAAGCAAGGTTTTGTTATCTCTATGTTATAAATAAAATGGTTATTAGCTAAGGCATTTTTGGACCAAGATCGTATCCCATTAAGTAAAAGTAGCCCCAATAAGAGAGAGGAGCAAGAAGAAGGGACTAGGCATCATATTCATAATACATGTTGTTAGGAAAGATGGCATTTTAAGGGAAAACATAAAACAATAGCTAACCAAGCTCAGTGTTGTCACGTTTCTTCAAGGTACTTTTTGTGATGTGTTCTTATATTGTATTTTTTATTATGCCCAGTCTGCATTTCTAAATACATGAACAGAAACCTCGGTTAGAATGGTATATGAGCCATGATTGTCGTTTATTTCATAACATTTGAGTAACAATAAACTAAGCCTATAACAAATATACTCTTTAAATGTCATTATGTTAACATTCGAGAATTGATCGAAATTTGTGTAGTACAATTCATTTAGTTTAGAAGAAAATACTCTTCCTTTTAAACTTATGCCTAAAATAGATGTTGAAGATGTGTACTTAAATGTAGCAGAAGAATGCTAAAGATTCCTTGGGAAATGGCAAAAAAGTCAAAATTAATTGCCCACAAAATGGAAATTAATGTCCAAACTGAAGGCATTGGAATACAAACTTGTGTCCTATCAATTTTTGAGGAATATATCCTTAAATACTTGAAGAGACAAGAAGAGTTTAATTTAATTTAATTTAGAGTTTAACAAAAGGCCAAGAATGGCCTATGCAACAGAAAAGACAGTACAGTGACCAATACATAAAGGGAGTGCCAAAAGCATCTTCGACCAATATATTGAAAAAAATGACAAATCAACAACCAGAAGGTTGAAGAACTGGGAACCAATAGAATGTACGTTGACTGATAGATCTGGACCAACTTGTTTGCATATGAGATCTCTTCAAATTCTTGAAATCAGTAATGTGGATGTAAGAACTAATATGCCTATAATTACTTTTATTTGAGGTCTTCAGTTTGAGTGTTCTTTGACAGAGTTCAAGTGTCTCACGAATAAACAAAGCTAAACATTTTTGGTCTTCATATCGAATGAGGCTCCTTAAGGATCCATTAGAATCTCTGAAAAGACAATGGTATATTCCACGAATTTCATAGTAGATGGGACACTTGAATATAACATGTTATTCACTTTCCGGCTCTAGAAAACACAACTGACATATACGCTCATGTTGTGGGAGGCTTTGATCAGATTCCATATGAAGCGGGTGAGAGCAAATGTGAAATTGAGCTAAAGGAATCCTTAGGCATGAAGGCAACGACTTCTTCATGTAGTCAAGAATTTTATTTTGATCTTCATGGAAGCAAGAATAAAATTGAACATGGTGAAGAAGTTTTGGTTTTAAAGGCTCTTTTGGAGCAAATCATGTAGATTTCAAATAAGACTTCGTGAGTTCTTCATGTATACCCATGTTAACCTCATGTTTAGTGAGTTGAGGAGCATTAATGGAAAACCCAAGAGGAGGAAGTCTTTCTATATCAATATTAAGCTTCTGAAGGAGAGTCATAAATCCTTGCATACCAACAAGATTTGCATCCTTTTTTGACAATTTGCGTAGAAGATTGGAGTGCCAAATATGGATATCTATTTTGACTAGAAAAAGAATTTGACATGCATCAAATCCTATGAAACATAGTGATAACATTGAAAATCAAAGTGATAAAGAGTGGGCATATCCCAAACTCTGCAAGAATAATTGAGTGAAGAACCATTCTTTTGGCTTGAATATTCTTCTATAACATGGAAATGAAAACTCTTTCCATACAATTGAAATCATTCTGTCTCAAATATGGACCCCAAACATCACATCCATATAATAGTGTTGGTGTAACCAATGTATGAAAAAGTCGAATCTTTCTCTGAATATCTTGAAATTGTAGTTGAAAACATTGTCTTTCCAAGGTTGTCAAAGTTGCATACCCTTTGCTCAGTCTTGCTTCTATTGCCAGAATAAAGCTAAAAGGCGGTCCAGAGAAAACCACACCCAAGTAGGTGTAGGAGTACACCACCTCAATATGTGTTCCTTTGTACAACAAATTCATTGTAGATGTTACTTTCTTGGTTGTATTGAATGCCATTATTTTTGTTTTTACAAGATTTACTTCAAGGCCTTTCTTATCACAAAAAATTGCTCAATGCATATTTAGTTGATTTTGAAGTCTTGTAATTGAGTGTGAAAGCAAAATAATGTCATCTACAAGCAATAAAATAGCAATGTAGATCCCAAAGAGGCTACAACCATTCATGCTACCTGAGGCTGTGGAGATAAGATCCTCTAATTCATCAATATAGAGCCCAAAAAGTGTAGGCAAGAGTGGACAACCTTGTTTCACACCTATGGTACTATGGATGTTATTAGTAGTGCCCATTTTGGTATGAATATGCCCAAAAAAAAATCTCATACAAAGTCATGACAAGGGAAATTACCATGTCAAGAAGACCCAACTCTTCAAGCCGCTAAATCAAAAGATGCCTTGGTACTATATCAAATGCATTTCGAAAGTCTACACAACAACAATATACCTTCTGCTTATTAGCCTTTGCTTCCTCTATAATGGCAACCAGAGTGAAAATGTGACTATTTGTTTGGTGATTCCTTATAAATCCTACTTGACCTTTTTCTCTGTCATGACTAACACCTTTGACATAAAATAGAACATGATCTAATACAACACACATTTAAGTGTTCTCTCAGAGAAGTCAACAAATTGAATTTTTCTTCCTCGAGTTTGCAATGGCCATTGACAATCCATACCTAGGATCTACTTAGAGCTTTTCCATCATGGTCAATGATCTCCATATGAAACCAAATACCCTCTATTGTGCTATAATAGTAACCTCCATTATACATATAGAAACAACCTCTGAAGCGTTTACCACAAATAATCCCACACATGTTGAAGCATTACAAAGCTTAATATGTTTAACTATAATCTTGAGATTGTAGATTGCATTACCTAAAATTGGAAAATAAACTTTGAAACCCCTGATGCTCATGAGCCTATACCAGTGACCTGGAACAAATTGTTTGCTGATATGAACCTAACTAGGTTATTATACATACATAGTAAGGATTAACCTGTCGCGAGCTACTGAATAATTATTGTTGTAGTTACCAAGGACCATACAGAGTTTAAGTTTACTTGTGTACCAAAGATTGACTACTTATCCTAAGAGTGATCCAATCGCAATCTGGAGATGTCGTGTCCCAAACATGTACTCATATTTGATAATGATATCTAAACATGATCCTAGTATGTGCTAACTTAGTCTGAACTAAAGTATCCATGTTCTGTCCAGGAATATAAGCAATATTTTTCTTCTTGCTTGTTCCTAAGACAATCAAATGTACTAAGCAGAAAAGGTAGTTAAAAAAAATTTACTATAAACATATGGAATGATTCTACAATTTTTATAGAAATGTTTGCAATGATAATTGTACAGGTTTTGATGACTTGCAAGCTATAGATACTAATCGACAGTTCGAGTTTTGTTTTCTTTTAGTTTTAGTCCCGACAAATGGTTTACAACTCTTCCGATATAAAGAATACAATGTGGAGAAGGAGCCTTCGAAAAATATAATGAAATCCTACCCCATATAGCATACACCAGCAAAACCAATCTACATTTACTTTTAAGCTCAAAGTAACTAGCATCGTCAGTGGAATAGTTAGATTGTTAACGATCAAAAATGTAGATGACTATTATTCAGATATGGTTGTAAATCTCTAGGGTTAGTACAGAATTCGATGACATAGGATCTTATGTAATAACTACCATGCTATTGTATGTGAGTATCCATATTTGATTGTACTCATGAGTTAGAATGACCATGTTGATAAGTTACTCTCATTTTATGCTAAAAATATACCATGCGATGAAGGTTTGATGATATGTTTGTTGTGACAGGATTGCCATTGCAAAATCTTTCAGTTGGATTCCTTTCTATTGCATGTGATTTATGGCATTATGCAGATTGAAGTGAATACTCATGAATCAATGTGATTGGTAAATTGGAAAATGGTATGCATGACAGATTGATAGTGAATGACCATGAATCAGATTGATCTCTCATTTCAAGATGCTTGCTATTAATCTCATGATCTGCAGGTTATTCATTTGAGACTTAGTGTTGCATCTTGAACTAAAAATTTATATGCACTTCATGAATGAAAAATGACCAAATGCCCTACGTAAGAAGGCTTATGTAGTGGTCAGTAATAATCTGTTGTAGCTCCTTTGATAGAAGAATTAGGACTCTTCTTGGAATGCCAAAGATGTGCTTATTACACTTTATTATGTTAAGGGGGGAAAAGAGGTTTATAAATAAATTGAGTAATGGTCTCCTATGTTTAGGTTGCTTTTGAATAAATTGAATGTATGTTTCATTAAAAGAGCCCATATATGATGAATCTGCCTATGAGATGATTAGTAATGTACTTGGATGGTTTAGATAGCTCTAAGATTTGGTAATTATCCATGGATACATGGATTTAGCACGGAAAGGAAGGCTTCCTTTCACTTATATGAAGAGGTTATATCTCGAGTCATAATAACTTTGATTGTATGATCCTAAAGACTTTTAGACGGAGTTCTAATTTAACTAATGAAAAGTTTAAGTAAGAAAATTGAAATTGGTCCGAATAAAATTGAAAGTGTTTTATTTCAATATCTCAAGTCAAAGAAATACTATCCCAAGGGTAGGAAGCCCAAATGAAACCTTATGTACTTACTATGGAACTGACCACTGCGGGTAAGATGGTTCATATTCATTAAGAAGGGTTTTGTCATTTATAAACTTGGCTTGAGTTGGAATTAATGACATAAATTAGATTCACTTACTATGTTTTTAATGAGTAGTGCAATTAAATGGGTGTTAGATTACATAGATTGTTGGCATCTCTACTCGTGTTTCGGAGGAAGCATATAGTGGATTTACAATTACGATTAAGCGTACAACTAAACTAGTGATCACCTTCAACTTAAGTCAGCTACGAAATCTGGGACTACCCATTTTTAAAATTTTCGTTCTTTTCAAGGTAACATGTCGTTTTGTGTTTTTATTGCCTGCAGTTGTCTCCATTATGTTAAATTATTCTTAGATAATCATATAAGCCAATTTTGACAAATAACCACATGCTAAAACTTGTTTTATTCCTCCGTCAGGTTTTGTCTTAGAGAATTTTATTTAATTATTTATTAAATAAATAAAGTTCTTGTTTAAAATAAATCGTGCTGCAGTTGAATCCTATTGAAGATTTTCATGCCAGTATTCCCGCCTCTCAGTAGGGTATTCACCAGGGAAGATTTTTTACGAACCAACTATCTGACAGGTTATTTTAAAAAGCAATTGTCTACAACTTCTAGCAACGTTTTTTGTTTTTATTTATTTCTTTTGTGTTTGTTTTCGGTTTTCTTCACAGTCTGTTTGTTATATTCCCCTTGATCCGTTCATTCGTTCTATATAGCCTGTTTATTTTCTGGAGTTCTAGAAGTCATCCATGACATCAGGACAAAGGAAGAAATTAATCATGGAGTGTTAATTTTTGACAAAGAATGAAGGATGTAAGTGAAATAAGCTTCTTCCATGTTAGTCCCACTTTTTAGGAAGGATGGCTTTAAGCTTCCAATGGGAATTTTGGTGGTGGAAGGAACATGGGAATTTTAAGCTTTCTTGGAAGGTTGTTTTTTCCCATCATTAAAGTCAAATCACTTAAGCTACCAATGGGAATTTTGGTGGTGGAAGGACAGGTGGGAATTTTACCTGCCTGACAGTTTGTTTTTTCCCATTATGAAAGATAAATCACTTAAAGCACCAATGAGAATTTTGGGGCTGCCAGGAAGGGTAAGAATTCCCATCAAGGAATTTTTATTCACCCATGCAAGTCACATTTTTAAGAAAGAGGCTCTTTTTCATGCAAGTCGCACTTTTTGGAAGGAAGGTTTTAAGCTGCCAATGGGAATTTTGGTGGTGGAAGGCAAGTGAGAATTTTATTCTTGCCAAGAAGGTTGTTTTTTCCCATCATTAAAGACAAATCACTTAAGTGAAGGATGAAATTTTTGGAGCTGCTTGGCAGGGTAAAAATTCCCATTGCTTTGACTTCTTATTTTTAGCATGTCTTCTAGCCAAAAAGTGCGACCCACCTTGGCATGATTGCATGCATTTAATGATATTTATTTTTATTATTCCTAGCTAAAGTTGGCACCAAAAATAGATGGAAAGTCAAAGAAACTTGATGGAGCTAAAGAGAAGGCAAAGAAGCATGCTAAAAATAAATAAAAGAATTGCATGGAAAAGCAAGCTAAAGCATGCAAACTTGGGCACCCAAATTGAGAGAAAAAGCATTAACTTATTATTAATAATTGCCAAAAATAGGAAGAAGCAATTATTAAATATAGCATGCAATTATCTATATAAGCATGGGACGCCATAAGGAGGAGACAATTAATTCTTTTTGATGGAGCATGCTTCCCTAGAGAGTTTTGGCACCAAAGGAAGGAGTGATTTGCATTAAAAAATATTTTTTATTGTCGGGAAGCTTCCAGTTTTGGTGCCTAGGGTTGGAGAAGTTTTTATTTTTATTATTCAGAGCATCTGCATGTTGGTATAAGTGCCCAGGTGAATTAAATAATATTTTAGCTTGCTTTGGCATGCAAGCAAAGTCTCAAATTTTAGGGCAACAGGCTTTATAAGAAGATTTTGGTGATAGAAATTAAGTATTCATGCCATGGACTCCATATTTGTTTGGATCATTTGTAGGTATTCATCACAGGTGCTCATATTGGTGAAAAGAAGTCAAAATCAATGTCAAATACATTGAATATATCTTCTGAATCAGAAGGAATTGCAAGTTCTGCACAAATTGATCCAATTACAAGGTCTTCTGGAAAAAATAAAAGAAAAAGAGCTCAGACAAAGATTATTCCAGGCGTGATGAAAGTGTGATGAAAGAGAAGGGCCAGCAGAATCATGCATTGCTTCTAGGCTTACCGAAATCAATGATACAAACATGGGCCCTAAACCTATCACTGATTTGATTGATAGATCCAAAGTGCCACTGGAAGATCATCTCTTATGCAATGAAAAGATGATTATTCAAGCTTCAGTGTTTCCGATCATAACTCAATTACCTAAGTTTGTTATAGAGTGTGCAAGGTCTTATCATCCTCTTTCTAGGATAGTTTGAGATTTCACAAGAAGACAATAATCAGGTTGGATGCACAATTCATTAATTATTGCCTTAAGCTTTTGACACGGCCAATGGTGATTACAATTAGCATGTAGGATGTTGGTAATAGATGGGAAAATCATAAAGCAAATTGTGTGGGTATAATGAATTTAATATTGATACATGAAGAAGCCCAAGATCACCATCAAAATTCCTAAGGACTCTTCCATGATCCAATCTTGTGTAGGAAGTTGATGATATTACCAAATTGCTTTGCAGGATAAATGGGGAAGCTAATACCAATAATTTTCTGACTCATGGATGTATGCCTTTGTGCTAGAACCATTGACAATCAATAAGCTGATTCGATAATTAATTGGGTGGAGATCACTGCAATAACAACATTGGCTGAGTAAATACAAAGTGTGAGGTGGACATTCAACTTCAAAATGACTTCATATCTTGTATATGCCCAGCTGTCTCAGGGGATATTTTCTGAAACTGGATAAATGAGGCATACCTTGTCAAAAGATCCTATTTATGAGTGCTTCCTGCAACTGACAGTTCCTGAATGCTACAAAGATTACAAGGTGGTCAATCCAGATGGTTTTCGTTCTACGATGGATTCATTTGTAAATTAAAAGTGATCTAAAGACCAACATGCCAGTGAGAAAAATAATCTTGGGAAGTCTGTTTCCCAACATGGTTGTATCTTCATCCAGTTTGTGGACTTCATATATCTTAGGGTAAGTGGTTTTTCAGGAGAACCAGTTAAGTTGCCAAAGTACCCAAGTGCAAGTGGGCCATTATGGAGTTGTGCAAGGAAGCTATGGAGTTGCATGACTTATAATCAAAAAAACACAAATCTACAGGTAGCTTTCCAAGTCATAGTGGGTCATTATATTTGTCATTTAGTATCCATAAAGCCAAAGGAATTGAAGCAGAAATGTTGCCTATGGGTATGAGCATGAATTCTTCCCAGCACGAATGAACTTTGATTCCCATATGGGATAGCGAAGAGGAAGTATCTTAGAAATATTCACATGTACCTTCATTGGAAGACTTTTGGATGAAGTGTAGGAGAGAATATTAAGTCAGAAAGAGAGATTTCAATAGGTTATCAACGCTAGGTTTCTGACTATAGTTTGGCATGGATACCTGTAAATATTGTAGATGATGGGCATGTGGTACTTAACATCATACCATCAAATGGGAGGACATAGAGCTTCATCTTTAGGAAAGTGTAAGTGCAATTCAAACGATTGAAGAGAGGTCTTCTGTAGTTATGGTTAACACCTAAAATTGGTTTGTTAACAAAGGCAATATTATCATGGACAAGGCTTTGATGAACCGAGATCACAGGGAATTTCATTACAGGGGATCTAGTAAAAGAAAGCATGAAGATGAAAGTAGCCAGAAGACTTCCGGCATGAAGCTAAAGGTGATTACAAGAAGTCATCAGGTTAGAAATAGGACAAGTTTACATCTATTATACCAGTGCCATTTTAAAATGAAGCTTCTCCAACATCAAATCATAGAACTTCAACAACCCCACACTGAAGGAAGCCCATTATCATTCCACCATTGAATCCAACATCATTCGTATTTCTTCTTCTTACAATCTTCACCTCTCCCTGTGGAGGAAGTTGAAAGAAAAAAATCACAAAATTTTAAAGAGCATTGTCTTTGGATAAATTTAGATAATGGAAGCCATAATACCGTGGTGAATTCGGATGCAGCAGATTCTCATGAGATGGTGGTACATTTAGTGACTTCTCATTGAGATCAAAAAGCTGATTTTCTAATCCTTGGTTGGGCAAATAGTCCCAGAAGCTAGAGACAGAGATCAACTTGGAAGAACATGAATTACAGTTGCTCATGAGTTTAGGCAAAAGAAGACATAAGACCTAAAACTGCCAAAATAACTTCAAGGTTGATTATTGAAGAATCAGGGCAGAAGTTTTCCAAAGTTGTCAGTTCCAGCTGAAGGGAAAAAAAAGGGAGAGCTTCCCGTAGATATATTCCAGTAACCAAAGTGTCATTAGGTCAAATCACCACAGAAGGATTAAAACAAGATACACAAACAAATTAATAGACGTTTTATTCCTGAAGCTTGACAAGGAGAAGGTAGAGAAAGCCAAACTTCAAGAGTAGATTTCCCAGTTGTGTGAGATCATCATCTGAGGTTGTCAAACCTTCCTCTCAGGTAATTTTAGTACATGAGTAGGTGAGTAGTCATTTAATTGAATAGGTTGAAGATGTAGGCAATCAGGTCAAAGTTATCAATGAGTGGAAAATCCAAATCATCCACAAGATTTAAAACAGCTCAAGGAAGTACCAGCTAGATTGGAAGTTATGGAGATGGCATTATCTTAGCTAAAGAAATTGATGACAAATCATTGTGGATGAGTGGCTAAAAGTCACATCTGGATATCTTGGTTAAGATAAATTCACAAAGCCAGAGGATGTTTTGATTGCATAACAACTTGTGCCTGATGGATTGGTGGAAAAGGGTAAGCAGCTGGAGATTGTGGTTTCTTTCCGCATGGAGATTCTTAAGCTTATGCTGAAAAGAATGCAGTTGCTCGAGGATAAGAACTTTTCATTGCCAGATAATGTAGTTGCTTTCACTGAGGAAGAGGTAGTTGATGGTATTCCCCACTATACGAGAATCATTCCAAACAAATTACCTATGCTTCTCTTGAAGAATTGCTTTTAATGGTTCAGAAGAAGATTGATAAAGATGTCATGCCTTTCACGTTGGATTCAATTAGAAAACTTGGCGAGACTTCAAGCAGACATCAAAGAATTCAGGCCTAGTTTGGAGGAAGTGGAGGAAAGCATTGATACTTTGTCCAGAGGATTGCTGTAGTTCAAGACCAAGAAAGAGGCTATTGTTAAAACATATGGGAAAACACTGAATTACATGTTTGACAAGTATATTCAATATTAGAACAAAAGGAAAGTGTGAGGTGTTACAACTGACATATTTTCTTTCTTCTCTTCTTTCTTCTCTCATTTCTTATGTTCTCGGATGTTTATGAAATTGTAAAATTAAAGTAATTGGTTTAAAAGCCATTACTTTAAGTTATTTGAAAAGGTTCTTTAAGATAAGTGGCAGATGTGCACAACTTTGACTTAGTCTCCAGATGCATGTCACTTAGAGAGGAATTCTAGGGGAAAGATTTCCAGTTGTTTCCTTTACAACTTCCACATGTGTGAGTTCAGTTATAGTTTCCTATTTGTAATTTCCCCTCCATACACTATAAATGGAGGAAGAACCTACGGGTTAGGGGATCAGAATTTATAATCAACATTCTTGAGTTCCAGACTCTGTGTTGTAACCTTTGATGTCTTTTCTGTGAAAGTTGAGGAATTGAATAGAAGTGGATTTCTGGAGAACTTTGTGTCAACGGTGCATTGCTTCTTGCTTTTGTGTGGATTTTTAGATAAACCTTGTGTTATCTAAGATTTATATTAGAATATTTTCCTTTCCTTTTCCTTTACTTCTGTATTGTGAGATCTATTTGTTTTTTCTATGTGTATGAGACCAACTCTGTAAACTATTGGTTGGATTACACATCTTCCTTTCTTCTTTCCCCAAATTCTATTATTTCCCCCTTGGTTGAAAATACTTCATTAAAAGTTGCTTACTTGTTGCAAAATTGCTTAGCTATGGTTCATGAGCTTTACAATTAAAGTAAAACCCACAGATAGTTATTAAGATCCATAATTGACATAAATATTACACAGGAGCCTCCCTAATAAATGAGGGAGATTTATCTCATGACTACCTAGGTTTTTGAGTTGTGTAGAAAATCTAGCCAACACGCAAGAGGCTATTCCTTCCAACGAATGAGAGAAACCTGCACACACTGAGATAACTGGACAAGATAGACATTATATAAAGATATGATGAGTTTCTCGGAAAAGGAAAATCCCAAGAACTAATGGGATTCCTTTGAAGGGTGTCAACTCGTTTTACAATCAAGTGATAATGATAGCAAGATAATTAATAATGAAAGGATGACTAGAAATCTAGATGGATAGAGAGATCCTGCTCCTCGTGATAAGCAGCCCAAGCAAGAGCTATGAAAAGCTCAAACTCCTCGAATTATTTGATCCACTCTTGTTCAGTAGCGTTTTATATTTCACAGATGACCTCAAGCAAATCTGAAACATCCTTGATGTTTGGTGTCAATACAATGGCACAAATGCTCAGCTCACATGCGATGTCAAAATGTTCCCAGATGAAGGGTTGTTGGATGATGAAAAGGTCATATATGTTGGTAATCGGATGTGCCTGACCTAGTACAATCATCTACAGAAAGAAACAACTTGCAAACAAGCATATTATAGTGAAAACAGATGGATAGATTGGTTACAAAGAATTAAAATGAAAAATAGATAAGGATCACTAGCAATTTGTGGTAATCGTTGGCGATTGTTGTGGAAAAGGTTGATTTTCAAATAAGATGTGAATAATATGTATAATAGATTAATTACAGATTGATTTGATATTTAACAAGATGCAGGGTTAAACTGAATACAAAAATAGATGACAAAAGCTTACCTTTGATGTGGAATGCTAAGAAACAATGATGTGGGAATCTTACAGTGTTTTTGAAGCTTCCAAGGACGTGACAAAGATGTTGGAGGTGCCAAGATGTGTGATATGTAGTTGTCTAAGTCTTCAAAGTAACAGAGCTTCAATGTAATGCTTAAGGATCCCATTCATGGAGGTTTGATGTTGCTTATTTAATCGTCAATGATTCGTTAGAATCACTGGTGATCTGCAAAAGTGGGGAAACCCATTTGGAAGTGGTTTCAACCACTTCCAAATGGGTTGATTAGGGTATGGAAATGAGTGAAGATGGTTAGGAATGTGTTGAGGGAGTTAAGAGGTTAGAAGGCTAGGGCTAAAATGGGTTAGGATGAGTTTTAGGTGGTTAGGGAGGTTTTAGTAACTTAGGATGGGAAGAATAGGTTTTTACTGCCAAATAAGATGTAGTTTAACGGGGGTGAGGAAAAGGTTTAGGATAATAAAATATTTTTCATATTTTGAATGAAAATGTGAGAGGTGTGGGTGGACAATATAGGGTACCAAATACAGGTGTCTACACATGAATCTCGAGATTGGAATAAGCAAGAAAGTAAAAATCACTTCTTGAGATCTCTATAATGTTACTGTGGAGAGTGGTGCCAAAGAACTATTGAGAAATTGGTTGTTAAAGATAATAGAAAATATTATCTTGGTGAAGTAGCAGTTCGTGATAAGCTTCAGAGGTAATTCCCTCTGAAAGATCTAAAAGACAACTTGCAGGAACACAATTCCTTATGCAATATGTGTGATTTCTATAAAACCATGTCTACATACCTCAATTGGGGGTGCCATGATAACATGGCTACTTATAGTTGTAAAACAACCTAAGCATAAATCTATTGATAAATACTGCTACAAGTATAAACATACTAATAAATCAACTCTCAACTAGGATTCAGTTACCCTCCTTGTGGTGCTAAGAATAAGTTCTCAAAACACAACTACATGTACCAACCTCCATATGAATTTCTACATCTGTGGCGGTCTGCACTATGTCACTTCTTGCACTTCCAAGTCTGTGACTCTACCTATCAAAGCATATTTTGATCATCCTAAAGCATAAGCATGGTGGGATGTTATCAATTTAAATAAGACCTTGATACGAATGTTCAATATTATGAGTTAGTAATGATTGAATAATCATTTAACATGTTCCAGACTACCAAAGGATGAGAAAAAGGATGGGCTCATAAGTATCAACTTAAGCACCAACCTCTAACTAGCAGACAATTATCTAAAAGGGAACAAGAAATGGAAAAGAACCGAAAGAAGATGGTGAGGATCCAATGCTTATCACCATCAAGAAATAACTTACAGAGCTTGATGTAAATCAAGTTATTCAAGAAAATAAAGATAACTATAAGTTTTCCTTTTCTAGAGAAGAGATGCATACAACTCATCAGGAGCATTTGAGAAAACTTAAAGAAATCAAGAATCAAAGACAAATGGTTAAAGATCCGATCAAAATATATAAGTCTACCATATAAAAGACGCCTCACCTTTATGTGATTCCACCATGGAAGCAACTATTACCACAACAATAACCAAAAGAAGAAGAAGAAGAAGAAAAAGGAGATGATTATCTCCAAAAGTACAAACAAAGGTATGAGAAGCATCTTGATCAAGCTTCTCCCAAAGATAAGCAACTTATAGCTTATGAACCTACTAAATATTGGAGTGGAGAAATACTTAACCAATCAAGGTCTCCAATAGAAATATCCAATTCCACTAATTTTAGGACAACTGAGATGTTCAACGCCCTAGTTCAACAATAATCCCTCTTGTATGAACTTGGAGGAAGAATGAAAGTCGTGGAAGCCCTATTGCAATAATTACAGTTCATGGTTATAGTATACAAACCACTCAATCAATGTATGCATCAATATCCTCTAGCCAATCATAAACCAATCACTTTCTAATTCCTTAGAATCAGGGCATATACCATACATGCATTCATTAACACTGGATCTCCTAGGTCTTTTGCTAAAACACAAGCTTTTCCTCTACAATACCTGTAAAAGAATCCTGAACCTATATCATGAAAAACTATTCAGGAGAATCAATAGATTTATATAGGAATGCCCCAAAATTGCCTATATGAATAGGAGTGAAATTCAATATTGACCTTATTGAATTTGACCAATTAAATATATATATATACTCCTAGGAAATATATTTGTGTCTAGATATACTACTAGGAAATATATTTTGGTATAAATACCATCCATTTGTAACAGAGTCACCAATCACAAAGGAAGTAAGGTTATGGAGATATCATTACTAACACATGTAATTCATAGGTTACATAGTATGATAGAAAGTTATAATTATGTGTAGAATGATTATGAAAAGGAAATACAAGATGACTATTAGAAGCTCCACCTAGAAAAGGAGGCTATAAGAGATAATTGCATATCTCAAATATTTTTCATGATTGAAGGCTTAAGCCTAATTGTAGCAAAAAATATGTTAATTGATAATTGTTATATCATGAATCCTCTATAGTTCTGGAAACTAGAACATGAATAATGCAAGTTTCAAATTCATGTAAAATGCCAAAATAAAATCCCATCCATTCTCACCATCCAACCACCCTCAAGCATGTGGTGGATAGTCGAGTAGATCATAACATCAATCATTAACATGTATCCCTAAGTGCATCTACATTCAAGGGCTTCCATGTGTAGACACAAAATCATGCACTTTGGATAATTATCTAGTCCTAATTGCATACTACTATTCATATGATTCCTAAGTAAGAGAAGTATTGATTAACCCATGTCTTTGGCCATCTTTGTCTTCTTTATGTTGCTACTTTTGGTATTACACTCTTTCTAGCTCAGTCTGTATTTTCATACCTCGACATTTCTCATCATGGACACTAGCACCCATCCAGGACGCCAACCTTTTTGTACTTTGTTCACATATTTTGGGTCCTTTCTAGTCGTTTGAGCATCTTATCTTTTTGGTAGTCTACATTTTCAAGGTTAATTACGAAATTCAAGCAAGGGAATCATATAAATATAAAGTTATGTGATCATAATAAGGGACCAAGCACTAAACATTAGCTATCACCACCTAAGGTTTCATCCAAAGGCTATTCCCATTCTAGCATCCATTCAAGGGCAAGGGACTACATTTTTGCATACACTTCTTAGAAGGGGGAATTTATTCTATTCCATGCACACATCTATTACATTTATTTACATCTAGTTATTTTCTTGTTATCAAGTGTGACACACACAAGAGCCACCTATAGCACGATTCCACATGCATGCATGTGCGTGCGCGCGCGCGCGCGCACACACACACACAGAACTACATTGGGTTTGAAATGTAGTGCAACGCTCAGATGTAAGATCACTTTTGGCATATGTGAGGACAATCTGACCCCTCATTTTTCATCTTTATTTTTTAGGATTTAATGTCTCTTTGAGGGTTTTGCAAGTCATTATTTCATTATAGGTTTCTAGCGACCTCGACGATGATTGTGCAACCTCATAACGACCAAAGGTGAAGGACAATGAACACCTCATGACCTGTTAGTTTGTCATATCTTTGTGCATATGATGGCTCTATTCATCCATGTGTAGGTCATAGTACTCTGCCTATCACTATTGGGCCAAAAACTCTTAACACGGATTTCTTTGTCATTAATTTCCTAGTTTCATATAGTTTCTTACTCAGTAGGTCATGGCTTCATGCTATGCAAGTATTTTCTTCTACAGTACATCACTATGTCAAGTTCATACATGAGGGCATAGAGTATACAGTTCCTCGTGATAGTCACTTATTCAAATATTGCGACCATGATCTTGATATTGTGTTTCCTACTCCAAGATCTGATACTATTGATGACCCATAGCCTATGGATACTCTGCCTCATTTGCCACCACTTGAAGGTGTTATTTGCATGATGGATACTATCCCATCTACACCATCACCTCCACCTGCTTCTACTACTACTATGATTCTTTATTGGGGGCTTGTCCAACCAATGGACGTTGATCCATCTACGGCACCTTCTCATGAGCAATTTCCACTAGCATGACCTTCATTTATATGCACACTTTTCATGAATGACTCTTATTGGGAGCATATTCCATTCGATCCTACTTCATATGAATCTATATGCACACATAACAGGTTGACTCGCCTATGGTTTATAGTTGACGACATATCTCCTTCATCTCACGATCCTCATCTTTACCATGGATATATCTCTATTACGATTTTTTATTGTCTTTGTGTCTTTTATCTCACCATATTTCTTGCACTTGCTCCCTACAATTCTCAAATTACACTCAGACAGTCTTCGTTTGATTACATTGGGGTACGTTAGACCCTAATCATACTCATATATCATTCCCCATGCCATTTGGTCATGTTTTCATTTGCAATTACTCATTTTTTTACTATTCATCAAATATTACTCATCGGTATGCCCATGGTTGTCCACTACCTCCATTCAT
Organism: Taxus chinensis; assembly: GCA_019776745.2. Taxonomy (NCBI): domain Eukaryota; kingdom Viridiplantae; phylum Streptophyta; class Pinopsida; order Cupressales; family Taxaceae; genus Taxus; species Taxus chinensis. The sequence continues at coordinate 649,492,604 of CM034152.1, forward strand.
TGATGAGGAATATGTTATGGGCATGTATAACTTATGCCTAAATGGCACTTTACTCGACCTTTTATATGACATTACTTGATCATTCTTATCATCACACACTTGGGGGTATCACACTTATTTCCCCCCTCTATAGCATCAACATGTGTCTTATATTATAATCACGCTATATCTAGATTCTCCCATACATCTTGATACATTTTTATTTTCATTACCTGATGATGCACTCCCGTGTTATGGTTCACACTTAACTGTTGAGGGAATCCTATACACATGAGCCTCACACACTACACACACTTGAAAATATCCTTGTACCTCTATCAAAGCAAAACACAATCACAAGACATACTTCTCATCCCTCTACAATCAACATGTTTGCGACATATTCTTCCTATCACATGTATTCAAAAACACACAACACAATCGACACATCTACAACAGTTTCACACTTAGTGCTTTCACAAAATATCTCTCCTACATCACAAAACATACATCTCCTACATCACATGACACGTCTCTCTTATGTGCAATCAACAGAAACATCCTACCCAATCTACACAATCCCAACACACTACCTTTTCAACACTTTCACATGTAACACAACCTACTACAAGCTTGAAACATTTGCATCATATCTCTCTCAACATGTAACATCACACTCTTAATGTGTTCACAATAAAAAATCCAACACAACATACTACACACTTGAAATATTTACAACATACAACACAATAGACAACTTCACATTCAGTATCCTACACAAGCGACACATTCATGACATGTATCTCCCAAACAATCAACACGACACATTACCCTATGATGCACTCTAGTTCCACGGTCCATACTTGACTGCTGAGGGTCTACATCTCAAATGGACCTCATTACACTACCGCGTTCAATCACTCATCATCTATTCACACGCTTACACTCTACGCTTTGTGTTTTGACGATCACATCTTTTTCGCACATACATTCAAACCATTTCCTGGTGATGCAATCTTGTTCATAGGTTCACTCTTGACTACTGAGGGGGCATGTATAAATGAATCTCATGTCATGCATACACATCCATTCACACTCACTCATGGGGCACGTGGATATTATCATACTCACTCTGCATTCCATTCCATTTCATCCATCCACAAAATATTGCATATCTTGGTCACACTTTTTCTTGCCTACATTTACTTGTTACATGTACACTTTATTACACATGCTAGATAGATATCTTATAGGTCATTATCTTTTTCCATACACACATGCACATTCACTTGATTTCTAGTTTTGATTACAGATTCTACAGATCAATACATGCAACATGGATGTTTAGTGCAATACCTATTACCAATCCCACAATGGCTCCTGGGGACATCTACTTTCATACACTACAGATGTTATTGTTTCATTTCATAGCACATTATTATCGAATTATACACACCTTGACATACTCTTTATCTTTCTAACATGTTAATGGGTACTTCATGTGCAACATTTTTTTGTAGGCCTATTTGTTACCATAGTTATATGTTACATTGTTTTTTCTTTTGTGTCATTATTTGCCACTATTTGCGGGCTTTGCCTTTTGTCTTGTGTGCACACTTGTATGCTTTTGGCCTAGTCAGCCTTGATTATCCTGCAACATTGTGAGTGATATTCCATGTTTGAAACCAACTTTTTGTAGTCTACATTGTCTTCTTACATGTTGTATTCTTGTGTCTTAAATTACACATTATCTATTTATTGGTTATCTTACACTTTACATGTGTGTTTGTATTATTTGTACTAACACTTATATCCTAGCCACTTTGTTTGTGTGTGCCTTGGTTTCTACCAAATACACTCTCTCCCCCTGCAGGGCATAGTTTCAGCAAAGCAGACGGTCCTTCTTTGGGCCGCATACTCCTTCAATGGCGTTGCATGCACCCAAAATGAGGGGGGCATCATTTGGGTGAATTAGACACCCCAGACAATAGTTCATAGTCACAACTCAGAACAACACAGTACCAATATAACACAATTATTAGCACTAGATAGGGCTCAGATCTTGACTAGGGTCTTTGACGCATCACATACACCAGCACCCAGACTTAGACAGTAGCGCCTAGGCATCCCTAACCCTTCCTGGATGCATGTAACTAGGGGGCAGATACACAAAAAATTTGAGTACATCACATCCATCAACATTAGACAGGGCTCAGATCCTGACTTGGGTCCTTAACACAACACATACAGCAGCACCTAGACCCAGAAAGTAGCGCCTGGGTGCCCCTGACCCTTCTTGGATGCCTACGACCAGGGGGAAAATACACATAATTCTTCAATGCAACACAGTCTACAACACTCCATGTAATGGCTTTTACAAGGCAGATAATCCTTAACACCCACCATATACATTGCATACAACATTTTCTTCTTTAGCATTGGATCGGAATTGGTCAAACCTGATCGTATTTTTACACACCATCTACCATGGTGTTCCATACATCAGGAATCAGTTAAAGTTTGGAGGATGACACTATACTTTTCTCCCTACACTTCTTCCAGTACTTGGCATGAGATTTCCCAAAATACTTACAGCCGACATAACTAGCATGAGATCACCCAAAAACTTAGTCTTCTAAAACATCTACAGGATCCTTTCTACACTCTTTTCCTCATCATGTATTAGGTGCACATGTTCCTTTTTCACATTATTTTACATACTTCTTTACATGTTTTTTACACACATACATGCGTATTTGACTACTTGTTCGTTCTTCTCTTTTACAGGCTCATCTGTATGGGAAGCGATAATCAACATCATTCAACATCATCCTACATCACAACAACATCAATAACATTGATCACACAAGCATCGACATCAACAATAGGCACAATCGTGACATCTACAACATGTGTTTCCACCCTAAGGTCACCATCTCATCACTTTTATGCACTTTCTCATCTTTAGTCTCCACGCTCCACCGTTTTATCACTCCATGATTTTTCTTGTCTCTCAACACACTTTTTCCATCAATCTACATGGTTATCATTTATGCATCTCTACCTACTCTATGTTATCGAGTTTTCACTCAACAATATAAAGTGGGGGAAAATGTAAACACAAAATCATGCACTTTGGATAATTATCTAGTCATGATTGCATACTACTATTCATATGATTCCTAAGTAAGAGAAGTACTAATTAACACATGTCTTTGGTCATCTTTGTCTTCTTTCTGTTGTAATTTTTGGTCTTACACTCTTTCTAGCTCAACCTGTATTTTCATACTTTGACATTTCTCATCCTGGACACCAACACCCAACCAAGGCACAAATGCCAAATGCTCTCGTCCCCTCTGGACGACCTTGACCTCTTTGTACTTTGTTCACATCTTTTGGGTCCTTTCTATCTGTTTGAACATCTTATCTTTTTGTTAGTCATCCTTTTCATGGTTAATTACAAAATTCAAGCAAGTGAATCATATAAATATAAAGTTATGTGATCATAGTAAGGGATCAAACACTAAGCATTAGTTATCATCACCTAAGATTTCATCAAAAGGTTATTCAAGATAATTAAAGTATCCATTATAGCATCCATTCAAGGGCAAGGGACTGCATTTCTTCATACAATTCATAGCAGGGGAGGTCTATTATAATCCATGCACATATCCATTACATTTCTTTACATCTAGCTACTTACTCGCTATCAAGTGCAACACGCATGAGAGCCACCTAGGGCACAATTCCTCACACACACACACACACACACACACACACACACACACACACACACACACACACACACACACACACACAGAGAGAACTACATTGGGTATGAAATGTAGTGCAGGGCTTAATCATAAAATCACTTGTTTGACAGTTGAGGACAGTCTAACCCCTCATTTTACATCTTTCGTTTTTAGGATTTGATGTCTCTTTGAGGGTTTTGCAGGTCATTATTTCATTGCAGGTTTCCAACAACCTCGACGATCATTATTCAACCTCATAGCGACTAAAGGCGAAGGATAATGACCACCCCACAACCTGTGAAAGATGGTTTTTTGAGAATTTTTACAGTCACGGGAGCCCACTACCAGACTGTAGCGCCCATAAAATGCCCTACCCCTTCCTAGGTACCCCTATTCAGTATACTCCTCCAGGTCTACATTTTTCTAAGCTTCAGTATGACAATTTATGCTTCATATTTTCTAGTTTTCTAGATTTGTGCACCTTCAGGATCTTTGTGAAATAGCTAAGTCATTATATTCCTTCATTGCAGCTAGGGTTTCACATTTCCTAGCTTAGTTTACTTGGTTTATTTTCTGAACTTAATTGATTATTTATTTACCGCTACAATAATAATAAGATTAATAATTTTTATAGCATTTATCCATATTTTGCGTAATCACTATGGGTCCACTAAGGTTTATTTTTCAAATTATTATGTCCATGGGCATTCTAAAATGATAGTAAGGGGTGGTATCTAATGGTGTGACTGTGTAATTTTTATTCACTATATTAGATTTGACATCCATTTGATAGTCACTTAAAAGTTTTTCTCTAACTTTGAGAAGTCAATAAAAAAATTAGTATCGTGATCATATGGTAGAGTTTTGGGACCTTTTTCTAGGGAAGTATAACAAGAACATAATAAAATTTGTTAATCAATGTGATATGCATAAAAATTAAGATAAAATCCTTGAGATTGATATCTATCGACATTTCTCAAATAGATGTATTTAAGATATTTTTACTAGTAACTATCTCAATTAAAGAAGCATTTAGTATCATCCACAAAGTTTTCCAAAAACACACTTTTCAATATGTGGCATAATGGAGGTCATAACTTAGTTGTACCCATCAATATAAAACTGACACCATGGTTGGAATTTGTAAAATAATCAAAAGATTAAAAAGTGTCCCTAAGGTTTGGTCCTCGACATGGTTATCATCCTCAAAGGTTTGATTCCTCGAAATTGTCAAAATTGTTTGTCATGAAACACATTTTGAAGGTTAAGGGAAAGAAGGCATAAAACTAGGCTCGAGTAAGGGGATTGAGTAGCCAAATCTATGCCTCAATCCTTCCTAGTGACCCTTAATAAGGTGTTAACCTAGAAAAGGAAAGAAATTGAAACTCCCTCTCATTCCACGCACTTACATTTGTCATGTCCTCCAACTCTTCATCCAAAGCACTCTCGCAAAGGCTTCAACTAATCTTAGGAAGTATGGATTCCTTTTGTACAATTTCATTCATTTTGTGCCAAGGGAAAGGGAAAACATCCTCCTATTTGACTTACCCACATACTTGTTAAAATTCCAAAACAAGAGAATATCATTCCAATCAAGCAATCAATCACTTACATCAAGGGGAAGGGCGATGGAATCCACATAAAGTCATCCACCAAATTAATTGTCCACATTCTCATCCATTCCCTTGACATGTTTTATTACCTCTTTAAGAATCTCTAATATGAATTTTTTGGTGGTTGTTGTTTATGATTGTTAACAAAGACTTTTAAAATACAATGAAAGGTTATTTCAACCACTTGAGGGGAGGAAGAGGATATGTGTCTTGTGGAAGGGCCTAGGTGAGTTGGTAATACAACTTGTAACATAAAATATTCAAATCTCTCCACCAAGATTCAAATTTCATTGTCTATATGTGGGTTGTGGTGATTTGTCTTTGGGTCAAGCATATAATTGTGTCCCATTTTTTGCATTTTTTGCACCTTTATCAGAATATGTCCCAAAACTAAAACATGACCAAACACATATAAAATGACCAAAAATGTATTTTTAAGAGCTTAAATATACCAAGGCGCAAGGCATCCAGAATTTACTTGATTGTTTAAAGTTTTTATAGTATTTTTAAATATTTATTTACTAGTCAGATTTTAAAATATTTTTTGCCACCAAGTGGGACACACTTATATTACTAGAGTTTGGTGAGTACATTGGGGTCTACAAGTGGTACACGACATTATGTTTTTTCAAGATGATCAACCAAAGGATTTCATTTGCACCATGGACCAAGAAGAAAATCTTAGTGTTGGGCATTTGGTTCAAGAATAAGGGCATGGGTAGAAACGATTGGAGGGGAAGAAAATTATGGCTGAAGTAAACCCCCTTTTGCAAAGGATGTTTAGTCCCTCCTAAGGATCATAATTAACATGAGGTTGCTACACAACTCAATTCCTTAAAGGTTGACATGGAATGCATAATGTGCTCAATGATTTGTACTACCCAATTATGGAAAAAGAGGGAAGCGAATAGAAGGTATAGGAAAGGCAACATGAATCCCTAGAGGTCCACCTAAGGGAGCTTCTGAAGGAAACATAAGTTCAAGTACCAAAGAAGAATCTAAACTAACAACAATTGGTGTGATGTATAATTCACAAAAATGGTAGAATTCCTCAAGGAATATGCCAATCTATTTTTAGGGGGCTACTATGAGATGAAGAGTTTACACCCTTATTTTGAAAAGATGCAGATCCTTGCAGCCAAGTACTGACCAATCAAGAAGTGTGAATACAAAATGAATTCCAACTTCCAAACCAATGTATAGGAAAGACAATATTCCTTACAAACCTACCTAAGGGAACTGAAAAAGAAGATAACCTTGGTACTAAAGAAAATCTAAAATAGCAACAATTGGTGTGATAAATAATTCATCAAAATGATATAACCTTATAAGGAATATGTTATTCTCTTTCTTAGGGGGAATCATGAGATGATGTGGTTCCAATTGCAACATGTGGCCAAACCAATCAAGAAGTAGTTGTACATATTGAATTCTCTTGAAAGGTAGATTAAAGCCCCACTTCCCCCCAATTGGTATCAGCCTATAATTCTCATCTAAAGTTGACAAGATTAGGAATAGGAGGTCTTTTTTTCTTATTTTTTTATACATCACAAACATTAAATAATCATTCAAATAACATCATCATAGTGATTAAATTTGAAGGGTTGGTCTTAATTTCAAGTTGAAGGGTGTATACATCCAACCATGGTGTCCTCAAGATTTCACCCTGAAATCTTGGACTACCCCTTTTAAAAACTTCATTCTTTTCAAAGTAACAGGTCATTTTGTGTTTATTTTGTCTGTAATTGTTTGCATTTCTCTAAGGTATCCCCAAAGAGTCATAAAAGACAAATTCGACAAAAACACACATGCCAAAGCTCAGCCAATCCCTTCACCAGACTTTATATGAAAGTGTTTTATTTATTTATTTATTTATTTATTAAATAAATAATTTTTTAAAAAAAATAGATTGAGCTAAAATTAGAGGGTTTAGGTTATATAAAGCACTTCACCCCATCATTATTACCATAGAGCATTCACTCGATGTTTACAGATCAGCTAATTGGAGAAAATTTTCGAGCGATTGCCTGTAGCTTCTTTCAGGTTTTTTTTAATTTATTTTTTGTCTTTCTCCATTTTTTTCGTTTGGAAATTCCCGTAGCCTTTTCATTCGTGGGCGTATGGTTTTGAAAATCTATCCAAAATTTTTAATTACTAATATTTCTAAAGGTGATCAGAGCTTAGGATTCTTTCAGGATATTGCAAGAAGTTGCTTGGTCGAAAAAGGTATAAAAATGGATTTTACAAAAATAAGAAAAACATTTCCATCAATGCATAGAACTCAAGAAAATATGCACTTTTTGATAATACGACACCTAAAACGGAGCCACAAAGTGAAAGTTATAGCACTTGCAAGTTTTTGCTGCTACATCTTCCTGGACCCTTTCCGAAAATGGAAAATTTTATTTTATAGTTGTGTTTTCTTCACTAAAATGTTGCTGATGAGTTTTCACACAACTTTAAAAGCAGAAGTCATGCAGGTCACACTTTTTGGGAATAAGCTTTCTTCATGCATCGTACTTTTTGGGAAGAAACTTTCTTCATGCTAAGTCGCACTTTTTGGGAAGAAGCTTTCTTCATGCTAAGTCGCACTTTTTGGGAAAGATGACTTCTACATGAAAGTGGGAATTTTGGCACTACCTAGAAAGGTGGGAATTTGGAGCCTTCCTAGAAGGCCTTATTTTTTTTCCATTATTAAAGTTAAATCACTTAAAGTACAAATGGGAATTTTGGGGTTACCTGGGAGGTAAAAAATTCTCATAATGGAAGTCATGTCACTTAAGTGAAAAGTGGGAATTTTGGCACTACCTGGAAGGTGGGAATTTGGAGGCTGCCTGGAAGGTAAAAAATTCTCATGATGGAAGTTAATTCACCCAAGTGAAAAGTGGGAATTTTGGTGCTACCTGGAAGGTGGGAATTTGGAGCCTTATTGAAAGGTTGTTTTTCCCATTATGAAAGTCAAATCACAATTTAAGTGAATCCCCAAGATTTCACCCTGAAATGGGAATTTTGGAGCTTCTTGGAAGGTAAAAAAGTCCCCACTTCCTCTTCCACATATTTTTTCCACAATTCCTAACCAAAAAGTGTGACCCATTCTGGCATAGCTAAATGCCTTAAAGCTGATTCAAAAATTTTTTTTAATTGTTGGGAAGCATCTAGTTTTAGCGCTTAGGGTTGGAAAGGCTTCCTTTTTATTAAGAAAAATTCTAGCTATTTGCATGTTGATGTGAGTGCACAGGTGAATAAATTAATATTTTTATCTTGTTTGGCATGTAAACAAAGTCTAAAAATAGAGGGTAGCAAGCTTTATAATCAGATCTCTGTGAAGAAATTAGATATTCATGCTTTGGACTACATACATGTCTAAATTATTTGCAGGTGAATACTTCATTTATGCCCATATGGTGGTGAAGAAATCAAAAGTCAATGTTTGATACATTGAATGTATCTTCAGAATCAGAGGAAGAAATAGATCCATCTCTCATAATTGCAAAGGCTTCAGGCAAAAATTCATCGTAACTCTTGTTTCTAATGCAGCCCAAGTGGAATTCATTACATAGAAACTTCCTTACCCATCCGTTTGGAGCTTGTGCATGTGCTCTCAATATTCTAGTTGAAGCCTTCATTGAATTTACTTGTATTTTCCTTCACCCAGAGTGCTTTTTCCAGAATTTAAAATTGTTCATATGCAATTAAAAATAAACGATGATGAGTTTTGTCTGAATTGTTTATGGCAAGCAATTTATTAGTGCACATACTTGGTGTCCCCGAGATTTCACCCTGAAATCTTGGACTACCCCTTTTTTAAAAAATTCATTCTTTTCAAAGTAACAGGTCGTTTTGTGTTTATTTTGTCTGCAGTTGTTTACATTGCTCTAAGGTATCCCCAAAGAGTCATAAAATCCAAATTCGACAAATACCCACATGCCAAAGCTCACTCAATCCCTTCACCAGACTTTTACTTAAAATGAAAGCGTTTTATTTATTTATTTATTAAATAAATAAAGTCTTTTAAAAATAGATTGAGCTGCCCCTAAAATTAGAGGATTTAGGTTATATAAAGCACTTCACCCCATCATTATTACCATAGAGCATTCACCCGAGGGGAAGAATTTTTGCAAATCAGCTATCCTTTGGAGAAAAAATTCAAGCAATTGCCCGCAGCTTCTTTTCCAAGGTTTTGTTTTTATTTATTTTTTGTCTGTTTTCCATTTTTTTTCATTCTTTGTCTTTAACTCTGAAATTCTCTATAACCTTTTCATTCTTCCTGCCAGACCTTTTCTCCAGGCCTATGGTTTTTGAAAAGCTATCCAATATTTTTAATTACTAATTACCCTGTCTAAAGGTGATCAGAGCTCAGATTCATTCTTTCAAGATATTGCAAGAAGTTGTTTGGTCCATGAAAAAAGGTGTAAAAATGGATTTTATGAAAATAAGAAAAATACTACCAGTCCAATGTGTAGAACTCGAGAAAATATGCACTTTTTTAAAGAAAATCCAATGACACCTAAAACGTGAGCCACGGAGTGAAAGTTATGGCATTTGCAAGTTTTTGTTACTACATCTTCCCTGGAACCCTTTCCAAAATTAGAAAATTTTATTCTATACTTGTTTTTTCTCCATTTCCGAAAATTTGTTTCCAAAAATGGAAATAAAATGTTGAGCTTGATGCGTTCTCATGCAACTTTAAAAGCATAAGTCATGCTTTATGAGTCGCACTTTTTGGAAGAAGAAGTTTTCTTCATGCTAGTTGCACATTTTTTGGGAAGAGATGACTTCTTCCATGCAAGTAGGGGACATTTTGGCATTGCTATACTGGAATGTGGGAATTTGGAGGCTACCTAAGATTGGAAGGTAAAAAATTCCCATGATGGAAGTTAATTCACCCAAGTGAAAAGTGGGAATTTTGGGGCTTCCTAGAAGGTAAAAAATTCCCATGATGGAAGTCAAGTCTACTTAAGTGAAAAGTGGGGAACTTTGGAGTTAGCTAGAAAAGTTGTACCGGGAATTTGGAGGATGCTATTGTGGAAGGTGAAAAATTCTCATGAGAGGAAGTTAATTCACCCAAGTGAAAAGTGGGAATTTTGGTGGTTGCTCAAGGTAGACAGTGGGAATTTGGAGCCTTCCCGGAAGGTTGTTTTTTCCATCATTAAAGTTAAATCACTTAAATTACCAAATGGGAAATTTGGTAGGCTGCCAAATAAAAGTGAAGGGTAAAAATTTCATCCAAAGAATTTTTGTTCACTCTCCATGCAAGTCAACACTATAGAATTCACACCTGAATTTTAAAAAAAAAATTATTTCATGCTAGTCTGTGGGTATCAAAACCACTTTTTGGAAAAGTAATTTCTTCATGCTAATGGAGATTTTGGGGCTTCCATCCGCTCACCGGGAAGGTGGGAATTTTGAGGCTTCCTGGAAGGTTGTCTTTTCCCTCAATTAAAGTTAAATCACTTAAGTGAAAGATGGGAATTTTGGAGCTGCTTGGAAGATGAAAAATTCCCACTTCCTCTTCCTCATATTTTTTTCACAATTTGTAGCCAAAAAGTGCAACCCATTCTGGCATAGCTAAATGCCTAAAAGATGACTTCTTTTAATTCCCAGGAAGCATCCATTTTTGGTGCCTAGGGTTGGAAAGGCTTCCTTTTTATTATTATGTCTATCTGCATGTTGATGTGAGTGCAGAGGTGAATAAAATAATATTTTTAGCTTGCTTGGCATGCAAACAAAGTCTAAAAAATAGACGGTAGTAAACTTTATAATCAGATCTTGGTGAAGAAATTAGATATTCATGTTATGGACTACATACTTGTCTAAATTTTTTGCAGGAATACTTCATTGGGGCTCATATTGGTGAAGAAAGCAGAAGTCAATGTCTGATACATTGAATATATCTTCAGAAGCAGAGGAAGAAAGAGATCCAACTCTCATAATTGTAAAGGATTCTGACAAAAATTCATCCTCTTGTTTTCTAACATAGCCCATGTGGAATTCATTGCATGGTAAATTCTTTTCAGGAGATTGTGTATGTGCTCCCAATCTTCCAGTTGAATCCTTCATTGAATTTACTTGTATTTTCCTTCACCCGGAACGCTTTCCAGAATTTAAAATTTCTCATATGCAATTAAATATAAAAGGTGATGAGTTTTGTTTGAATTGTTTATGGAAAACATTTTAGTAGTGCATATACTAGAGAAGAATTGTAAAATCTTCACGTATAAAAAGGGAAGACAGGTCAGAGGCAACACCTGCAAGAAAAATCACAGTCAGTTGCTTCCAGATCCAGTTTGGTAAGAATCAAAGGAAAGGATTCAACAACATATGGGAGAAAAAGGCATCTTAGATTCAAGGTAGAGATATCATTCAAATCATTAATTGCTAAAATAGATGAAGCATAAGTAGAATGCATATTGGATCAGCATGTAGAGTATGGATGAAGGACATAACAGAGAGTGTTGCAGCTGGAATAACTTCTTTTTCTTTCTCTTATTTTCTCTGAAAAATCAATTGAGAAATCAATTAAAATTGTAAAACTTAGGTAATTGGCTATAAAATTCATTACTTCGAGTTACTAGAAGAAGTCAATTACTTGGAAATAGGTGGCAGACATGCAAAATAGAAGGTTTTATTTTCTGTTATAAATCATGCATGTCATGCAAAGTGGAATTCTAGGAGGAAAATTTCCAATTTCTTCCCTTTTTCATAGCTTCCACATGTGGTAATTCATTAAAAACTTTATGTTTGTAATTGCCCTCTATACAATATAAATAGAGGAAGAGCCTACCGGTTGAAAAACTATTGGTTGAATCACAATGTGTTAATTAGCATTCTTGAGTTCTAGACTTTGTGTTGCAGCCCTTGATGTCATTTCTATAAAAGTTGAGGAATTGAATTAAGGCATATTTCTAGAGAATTTTGTGTCCACGGTGCATTTGCTTCTTACTTTTGTTTTAGATAAACTTTGTGTTATATGAGATTTAGATTAGAATTTTTTCTTTTTCTTTGCTTCTGAATATTGTGACATCTACTTGTTTATTTAATCCATGTGTATGAAACCAACTCTGTAAACTATTGGTTGAAGTACATATCTTTCTTTCTTCTTTCTCAAATTCCATTATTTCCCCCTTCTGAAAATACTTCATAAACAGTTGCTTACTTGCTGCAGAATTGCTAAGCTATGGTTCATGAGTTTTGTAATTAAAGTAAAACCCCATGTAAATAGTTATTAGGATTCATACTTACCAGATTGATAAAAATCTTACACGGGAGCCTCACCGTTAAATGAGGGAAATTTATCTCATGACTGCCTAGGTTTTTAGTTGTGCAGAAAATCTAGCCAACAGTACTAGAGAAGAATTGCAAAAGCTTCAAGAATAAGAGGGAAGACAGGTTAGAGGCAACACCCGCAAGCGAATCTCAGTCAGTTGCTTCCATATCCAGTTTAGTGAGAATCAAAGGAAAGGATTCAACAACATATGGGAGAAAAAGCATCTCGGATTCAAGGCAAAGATATCATTCAGATCATTCATTGCTAAAATAGATGAAGCAAAAGTACAATGCATATTGGATCAGCACGCAAAGTATGGAGTCAGGAAAAAATAGAGAGTGTTGCAGCTTTCTTCTAATTTCTTCTCCTCTTTCTTATTTTTTCTCTTATTTTCTCCGACAAAGTAATTGAGTAACCAATTAAATTGTAAAACTTAAGTGATTGGTTTAAAATTTGTTACTTCAAGTTACTAGAAGAATTCAATTACTTAGAAATAGATGGCAGACATACGAAATAAAAGGTTCTATTTTTAGTTATAAATCATGCATGTCATGCAAAGAGGAATTCCAGGAGGAATATTGTTAGTTGCTTCCCTTTTTCATAGCTTCCACATGTGGCAATTCATTAAAAACTTTTTATTTGTAATTTCCCTCTATACACTATAAATAGAGGAAGAGCCTACGGGTTAAATTATCACAATTTGTTAATTAGCATTCTTGAATTCTAGACTTTGTGTTGCAGCCCTTGATGTCATTTTTGAAAGCTAAGGAATTGAATAAAGGCAAATTTCTAGAGAACTTTGTGTCCATGGTGCATTTGCTTCTTAATTATGTGTGGATCTTTAGATAAACTTTGTGTTATCTGAGATTTAAATTAGAATTTTTTCTTTTCCTTTACTTTTGAATATTTTGAGATCTACTTGTTTATTTAATCCATGTGTATGAAACCAACTCTGTAAACTATTGGTTGAATTACATATCTTCATTTCTTCTTTCCCAAATTCCATTATTTCCCCCTTCTAAAAATGCTTCATAAACAGTTGCTTACTTGTTGCAGAATTGCTAAGTTATGGTTCATGAGCTTTGTAATTAAAGTAAAAACCCCTACAAATAGTTATTAGGATTCGTATGTACCATATTGATAAACATCTTACATGAGATCCTCACCGATAAATGAGGGATATTTATCTCATGATTGCCTATGTTTTTAGTTGTGCAGAAAATCTAGCCAAAAAACCATTTAATGATGAAAAGATACAACATGTTGTTGTCTTTAGTACATACTTCACTAACAATATATTAAATAAGGTACTACTCTTATAATTTATATATAATGTAACCTCTAAGACAGGTTTGAATCCTTAAGAAAGACTCTTTGAACAAAGTATGATTGGAAAAATAATGTTTTTGAAAGTGGATTTTAAACCAAATAAATGAGAATGTTTTTTCATTATTTATTAGACGTTATTCACCACATGTATTTGGAGGTACATAATCCATGTTTCCTACTATTTAAAACAAGCTATTATTATTGGGATAGTTTCCTTCCATTCAAATAATCAAATATTTTGGTTATTGCAATTAAATAGCTAAAACATAAAAAAGAAAAAGAAAAGATTGAACTCTTTAAAGGCATAGTAACCCATCTTGGTTGACTCTCTAGGGCTAATAGTAATATACATCGTCAACATATCATCATTCCTAATTACAGTCACACCATTACGATATTGTTATTCTCAATTGTAGCCATCTACCCTTGCACAAACGTCATTTTACCGTACACAATGACACATTTTACAAAACACAATAAACATTTCAATGTTCGAATTGGCCAAAAAGAATAACAAGATTATATTTGAGCATAGGTTGGAAAGTGTCGTAATTCATCTTATCATTAGTCATGTTACAATGCATTTGAAATACATATCAATCATTTTTCTATTTTTTATAATAGGATAACAAGTAATTTACATATTGACACAAATAACTAGGATCTATAACTTAGAGCTGCAATTTTATTACTTATTATGATCTTAAATGCTACACAAGTGTAGTACTTAAAGGTATTTCAATCTTGAAGGTGTATATTAAAATAAGTTTCCATTGTTGTTGATAAGGGGAAAAATTGATGATATAGTCACCTATAAATCATGTGATGAGGTTTGTAGGACCATCAAAGGTGTAGTTATAAGTCATAAAACACATAATATTAAACATATAAGAGCAAGTAGTGGGTTTGAATGTCCAATTATTGCCATACGATTTCATAAAATGATACTAAGGCATGCTAAAGAAAAATCATGTGCTTTCACAAGCCATGACATAGCCATGTTATTTCTTCACATGAAGATAAGTTGAGAAGATCATGTTCAAATTGTTCATGTGAGCCATGGATTTTCATTTGACCAATGCAGGGAGATATAGTGATGGTAAGATTGTAGGTACCCATGAGGATGGTGGCATATGAATCCATGTCAATCAGGATAAACTCAATAAGTGTGTTAGGTGGAATTCCTTTAGTAGCATTATAAGAGAGTTTCATGCATTTGCAATCATGTGTCGCCCTAGATTTGTGGAATGTCCCCTCTTAGGACAATTTAGAAAATGGAGAAGTACTTGTCAAGATTAAGCAAATAATGGATAAACCCTTTTGCTTCAACCTAAAATATCCTAATGTCAACTATTTCAAACCCAAATGGGTTTGGAACTAGCTAAGGTGGTGGGATAGATTGGAAGAAAACAATTGGTTTTAAACACATTCAAATCAGAATTTTAACTGCTGAAAAATAATTAATAATTACACCCCAACTGTTGCAATCTTCCAAAATTATTTCCCGCTTAACCATCTAAGCAAAAATATTCAAACTTTGAATTTTGTGCCACAAAAATATGAAGAATAATATCCCAAAATCAGTTTTTTGCACAACTAACATAAAACCCTAATTTCACCCCAAAAATTAGGTCATCCAACACATTTAGGGCATCAAATTAGCTCCAAAAATTATGAAGTTAATTTATCCTTATTTCTCTTAATTTCTATAATCAAACCCAATGCTAAATTGATCCCATTTGAACCTTTTTCAAATCTGATTTTTTATAACAACATATAATAATTAAAATTGCACTCAGAATAGTTGAAACTTCAAAAATTACTAACTTCTTCAATACTTGGTATTTTTGCATGAAATGAAATGCAAAATAAAGTAAAAATGAAGGGATTTCCAATGAACTCCAAAACTGAATTTTCTTACCACCAAAACCCACTCAAAATTGCTCCAAGTCATTAGGGTTAGAATAAATGCTATAAATTAATTCCAGCTCACATAACCCTTCCAAAACACTCAAACAATCAGCCCTTGATCTAAAATAATTGATTAGACACAACAGGAAATTGATCTAGCATAAACAACCTCAAAACATGATAGATCAAACCCCAAACCAAGTCGATTTGCCTCTAATAAATTACAGCAATGATAACAGTCAGAAAGCATCTCAAACCCTTCACAAAAATTCAGATTTGTCCCTCCAAATAAATGCGCCAATACCCAAGACCAAGTCTTCAATGCTAGAATGAATATACAAAGCATAAACACATTCAACACAAGAGAGAACAATGGAGTCTTCAATATTCTTCAATAATGGATCCAAATGAAGCTAACAATGAGAGAGCACAATGCAAGAGCTAGGGAATACATCACATTTCTCCAAGCATGGAGTAAATTCAAAGTTTGATCAACATAACCCTCTAAAGGAAATGCGACCTCCTTTTATAGAACTAAGGGATGCAATATCCAATGACCAACCTTTCCACTTTTGGAGTGAAAACATAATAAAATATTTAATACTAAAACTATGTGCACTTTATTTATTTTCTAATTAAATAAATAAAAGTAACTAACCTATGTGCACATTAAACTAACTAAAGAGACTCCCACTTGTAGTGCTAGGTGTGCCAAGTGGTTACAATGCAAATAAAAGAGATGACCCGATATATTAGTAATGTCCCAAAAATGGGGACATTACAATTTGACCCAATCATTTGTAGGGAGAATAATTGAAAATGAGCAACCATGGTGCTCACATATTAGACTCAACCATATCGAGGGAGTGATGATTGAAATATCCTATTGAGGCATTATACAAAAGCTACCATTAGGGAACAATGAATTCCGGACACTCTATTAGACAATGGACCACATTGAGTACTTAAATTTATTCAGCATAATCATCATAATACAAACACCACTTCCTCCTTCACAAATAAGAATATGAAGTCATAAAACAACAAGAAAATGCTAATTAATCCAACACTACCAATATCTATGAACCAAAACTTAAGTGAAATGCATTGATTTTTATTATTATAAGAGGAGAAAGGCAATAATATTGAAACATTTATCCCTATTTAGCTTGAATCTAAATAAAATAATGATGAATGCATTAATAATTACAAAGGAAGGAATATGGTAATTTGTATTTGTAAGTCTTCAATTTCACATTAATTGTTATGAAATTAAATTATAATGAGTACATATATTAACTAACAAATAGACAAAGAGACACATAATACTACTAGGGTAGTAGTTATTGGTGACCATTAAAGCTTGCATGGGTTAGTGTAGCTTCATTCATCCTCTCCTTTTACATAGGATGTATTAAGGGGGGATCTAAGTGTATATTAAATTGGACCTATGTCACACACTTTATGGGTAAAGCACATGTGCGCATACATCATTATCCAAACTTATTTATAAGTAACTTTTGAATAAGAATATTTTTTAGTGGTTTATTCAAACTAGGATTTTTCTATTATCTTAAACCTCCTCACACACACACACACACACACACACACACACACACACACACACACACACATGTGAAGACCACACACACACACACACACACACAAGAAGTTGAAGGGTATGTGTGAAGGTAGATCAACAGGTTCATTGTATTGTGTTCTCCATGTGAAGAGGTCCATTGGCCCTCTCTCACATCTATTCTTTAATATATTATGGTTTTCATTCTACCCATGTCATATTTGTGTTAGTTTTGCTTTATTGTTTCATAGGTATGCACAATCAATCTTGGATGATAGTCTTGAGGTCGTCTTCAATTATATTGGGCCGATTCCAGAATTCTAACATGGTATCAAAGCTTCTTCTAAGCTTCAATTTTAATACTTTGATGATTTCTTTGAAAATAATATCCTCTTCAATTTTGTGGGTTTTTTGTGAAATTTGAATCAAAGAACCTTTCTTGTTTGACAATTTTCAAAGATTTCTAAAAAATTTAGTTATTCTATTGCTTCTAAAATGTCTGAGAAAGTTGGTTCTCATTTTTATTTCATAAAAAATGGATTTACAGTGCTTAATTATTTACTACAGGTCTAGACATGTTTTTTCTGGTTTGGACAGTTTTTACAAATGACCCCTCAATATTTTTCCTCCATTGTTGGAATCCTGAATTTGAAAAGCATATCTTTGTTATGTAGTGGTATTTTTTTAGTGAATTTGTTTTTTCTCCTTGCTTATTTTTTCGAGAGCTTCATAGTGGTAATGGAGTCTCTTGATTATGCTTGATATTCCTTATATTTACATATTTTTAGACACTTCCTTTTTAATCCCCATTTTGAAATGTGATAGCTTTCTTTCACATAAGGAAGAATTTATGTATGATATTTTTTTGAAACTACATGTTTTTTCCAAAAGAAATGTGGTGGTTTATTCATATTTTTTATATGATATCGGCTCTAATAGTTATTTCAATTTTGCCTTTGATTTGTGTCCAGTGATATTTTCCATGCCATTTTTCCTTTGATTTTTGATACAACACTTATATGAGTAGTAATGTTATTATGTAATTATACATTACTTCTAGTCATCATTTCCATACAAATATATGTTGATTGTATATATTGTATTCAAACACACTTCTTTTTCGATGGCCTTAACTATTATGGAGTCATGTTTGTTGTTGCTTCAACTAGGAATACCCTTTGTTATAGGATGTCCTTTTAGGGTTTCCTCAACACCAAAATAGGTATTACCTTTCAAATATATCTAGTATGGTTGGATCATCTACTTATGTAATGCCCACCCATGTGGGACCCAAACACAAGACCAAACATAGAAGGATAATTTTGTTTTACTTTTATATTACTTTCTAAACCATGCGACACCAAAGGACTCATAAGAGTTTTCATGAAACCACATGTAACATTTACACCAACATGTAGAACATGCAAATGTCAATATGACACAATGTGCAACCAACGCCACACTTAGATAAATGAAAAAGTATGAGACTATGACACAATCACGACATGAACATCACGAATGGGCACCTTCCACACTATCACATTTTCATGGTTCAATATTTTTCATTTTCATATTCTAATTTAAGCCTTAATGGTCTAAAGAGCATATAGCATGAAAACATACATTTTCCTTTTTCTCTAAATTGTATTTCCCTTACTTCATTTAACACTTAGTTTAAGGTGATTCCCTCTTCACTACCATTTACATTCCCTTATTTAACCTTACAGGTCTTGAATTCATTAATCATGAGAGCATGTAGTTTCATTCACAATGATACACATTATTTATTTTGTTTCGGGTTTAACTTATAACAAGTAGACTTAATCACATGAAAGAATTAACATTGGTTTAAAGTAAAAGGGTTTTGTATTATGATTTACTCAATAGGAAAACATATTAGGAAATAACCTTTAGATAGACATATTTAGCTAAAGATTTAAACATCAATGTCATAGAGAAAGGTCTCGGGTTCTAATTAACTTCCACTTGCACTCAAAGATTCTACGTCCAACTTAAATTCAATTTTGGAGTGGTTCGAACATCTTTATCTCACAAAACCTCCAAGATTTACTTTCTTTCAAAAACTAACACCATAGAAATATCAATTAGATTCTACAGGTTATTGATAACTTCATTCCCAATTGACTCTTGTTGTTGCTATAATACAATAATATGTCAGAGTCGTTTCTAGTAGTTATACGTCATAATTTTCATTTTCTAGATAAGAGATTATGTTCTCACATGATCAAACTCACGTGGAACAGTTTATAAGAACTTTCAACAATAAAATAAGGCCTAACTAAAATAAGGTAATTCCAAGTTGTTTTGTGTCACTCGCATTTCAAAGAGCCAAGATTTTATTAGAGGTACTAAGTGAAGTACCACCTCACTTTATGTTCTACCAAAGTATACTTGATTACATTTCAAAGCATAAAAATTATCTTCCTTGTTTTACACTTATGATGCAATACACGTACAATTAGTAACCTTTCCTAGAAGACTTAACATAAAATACAACCATCTAAAATGTTGTTAAACATTGCATCAGTTATGTCATAAAGTGACATTGCACACATAACTATGACCATAAGATCATTTCCATATGTACAAAAAGGCCTTTAACGGTGACGAACACATGAGTAAACACAATGTTACAGGAATCTACAGCTAGATGCAAGATAACTTTGGGGTAATTCAACCTCCCATAGATAATCTAGATGTGAGAGGGGTCAAAAGAGTTAAACATGAGGATACGATATGAAGGTAAAAAAGTAATGACTTCACTCACAGGAAATAGATCTCACAGTGAGATCATTAAAATGTGAAGGGAAAGAAATGACATACGACATGTTTAAGTCTTTTCAAAAGTGATAAGGGTATTATAAAACTATACAAGGCTCTTTTAAGAGAGTGATACACAGTATTGGTTAAAAGCACAATTCATTTCGATAGCTTAAGAATATAAGGTTTCTATCATCAACATTAATATTAAGGAAAGAAACAATAATTGACATTATATAATCTTGTTTCGAAACATTTAACCATAGAACAACATACAAACTCGTAATCAAGTTTATGCCCAAATAGAATGCTTGTTATTCCCAATGCTCTAATAAAACCTAATTTCTTACTCATCAAAAAATAATTAATAAATAACATTCACGTTCATAACTCTAATGTTGAAACATCTACTTAACATTACATGTATATTTCAATGATATTTCATAGTACAAAAACACCAGCAACACTTCCATTTCCTTCTTGTCTCATGTACCTACAACCACCGAATGGTCAGCACAACTGATGACATCACATCAAACTACAACCAAGCATGAAATATGATTATCACAACTTTCTAACAATATTGAAACTATAATTAACACACTTCAAAGAGAGCAAGAGATGCAATGCCATTTCATTTCATTTCCAAAACCAATGAGAGAGTTAGAGCGAGGAGAAAGAAAATGTTGATTTTCCACGATCAGTTTCTTAACAAGCAAGCATTAAAAGAAATTTTCCTACAATCATATATTCGTGTTTACAAGGTTTCTCTATAATTATTTCTCTTAGATAAATTCATATGACAATTTTCACCATATAGTCACAAGTTTCCAAAAACATCAAATTTAGACAAGTTACTCAAAAATCAGTGTTCAAAAACTATGTTCGAGACTCAAAAAACTATAGAAACAAATTCCTAACTATTCCCCTCTATACAAGAAAACACTTGGATCTAACATAACCCCAAATTGGAAAACGGGATTAAAAAGTCACTCGTCTTTCTGGAGCTACTGATCGTAAATACACTTAGGTGGCCTTGTCGCCTAGCGACCAGAGGCCTACAAAACCTATCAAGAAAACTATCTTTCAGGACATTAATCTAAAAATTGAGGGTTTGTATCAATTGTCTCATAGAAATATTAGAGGTATGTCGAAGCTAAAATCCATTTTTACACCCACGAACAAAATGGCAGGTCAAAACCAAACTGCATTTTTCACTTTCAACAATTGTTTAAAGCTGTGAACTAGCCCATTGTGCACCTAAATGTGTTACGAAGAAAAAAGGTCAAACAGACTTCTGAGTAACAACCCAGGGTTTGGTCGGACACTCCACATGATCACAATATGTAAGTAGAATAACTTATCCATTTTGAGGGGGAAACCTAAAAACCATGTGTACTAAGACTCAAGTGCTCAATATGACAATTAACTACTACATTCTAACTCCTATATATACTATTCCTTTGTTATGGCCATCACCAAGGTTGGTCCACGAATGATATTATAACATTTATGAAAGAGATATAACATGATAAGAATATATGATATCCCTAAGTCATCCATACACATCTAATGTAAGATATATTATTAATGGTGTAACATGCCCTTCCCCTTTGGAGCAACATTATCCCTAATGTTGAGAAGCTTTTGACATTGTTGCAGGAATATTACATCCTCTCATGTGGCATATTCAATGTCTAGATTCTTCCACTTGATCAAATACTCAGTAATGACCCTTGTCCTTGATTGTTTAGTGTGTGATTGAAGCATTGATTCAGGTTCCAAGATGATTCTTCCCTCCTCATCGAGCTCAAACAACACTTTACAAGTTGATACCTTATGTTTGATTACCTTCTTCAAGTAAGAAACATGGAAGGATGGATGTGATCTAGTTGTCTGAGGGAGTTCCAATTTGTATGTTATAGTACCAATATTTTTCAACACTTGATAAGGGCTATAATACTTAGGTGAAATCTTGTTATCCTTATTTTATTATTGCAAAGGCATTTTCTTATATGGTTGTGAACGCACAAAAACCCAATCACTGACTTCAAAATGTCTTTTATTGCAATGTTGATCATCATATTGCTTCATTTGGTTTTGTGTCATGGCCAAGTTCTCTTTGATATTAGAAGGTTTCGCTTGCTCGTGGTGAATGTGCTCTTCAATTGCTTTATCCTTTGGTTGGCCTCTCAAGGATGAGGTGATGCGCGGTAGATGATACCCATATAATGTGAAAAAGGATACATTTTAGTTGAAGTATGGAAGGAAGTGTTCTTCCACCATTCTACAAGTGGCATCTATTGGATCCATCTCACTTGCTCATCTGAGGTAAAGCAATGAAGATATCCTTCCAAGCACTTGTTTACCACCTTAGTTTTCCCATCAGATTGGGGATGATAAGAAGAGCTACAAGTTAGATGAGTACCCAAACATGAAAACAAATTAGTTCAAAAATTACTAGTAAATATAGGGTCTTGATCACTTATTATAATCTTTGGTGTCCCATGTATCTTTTGATCTATATCCATGAAGGATATTGCTATTGTACTTGTGATAAATGGGTGTGATAAGGCACAAAAATTACAATGTTTGGTGAGTCTATTCACCATAACCATGATTACATTTTTTCCTTCTGATTTAGGTAATCATGTGATGAAGTCCATGAAAACATCTTCCCACCTCTGGCTAGGAATAGATATATGGTGTAAAAGACTTGGTGACTTGATTTTTTCACCCTTATTTTGCTGAAAATTTGTTCATTTGGCCAAAAAAATTTAGACATCCCCTTTTAGCCCTTCCTAGAAGAAATATTGCTTGATTCGATGATAAGTCTTCAGGAAACCAGAATGCCCCCTACTAGAGAAGCATGGAGCTCGGATAGAATCTTATTTTTTAGGATTGATTTCTTACATAGGTATAAGTTATCCTTGTACCATAAAGTATCCCCTTTCTATACACATTTTTCTGACATACTTGGATTGTGTTGGAGATTCTAAATGAGATTTTGTGTACTTTGATCGTATCACCATTCAGACCTTTCCTCCTTGACCCAATCTTTTTGTAATATAGATATGACACACAATAATGCTTCAGCTGACTCATCCTTCTGAGATAGAGCATCAACAACTATATCATCCTTCCCTTTCTTATAGATTATGTTGAAATCATACAAAACTTTTAAGACCCATTTTTGTTGTTCTTCAGATGATAAATGTTACTTTAAGATGCATTTCAAACTATAATTATCTCTCTTTACTTTGTGATTTAATTTTATTTAAATCAAATCTAAATATAATTATTGCAAATTAATTGATGTATAAATGATAAAATGCAACAATGACACAAGCAAACTAAGATGTAAATATGAAAACCTAAGTAAAAGATATAAATGAAGAGACTTAACTTATTTACGCTCGATATAGAATTTATCTGGACTGGGAAAAGTGATGAACATACTGGGAAAAGTGTCATTACTATTCACTATAAATTTTGAAATGTAGGAATGATGTTGGACACGGGCACCGACAGCAAAACAAGGGCACCTGCGCGTAAGAGACCTCTTGTAGGCACTAGTGATTGCACAAGAGCTCAGGATATGCTTTCTCATGTGTCCCAAGGTCTTCTCTTTTGTTCTCTATTAATCACTTAATAGTCATATAATTATCTTTGAAGTACTTGTAACCTGTAAAATAAATGTTTACTTGCACCAGCCCGTCAACCACATCAAACCTAAAAAGAAAGATGCAGAATGGGAATTTTGACTGACCCCGATGGTCACCTCGAGAGTGAACTTATGACCAAGCTTTGTACTACATCTCAGAATCCATGTAGTTATGGTGATTTTGTGTAGAAATGATGCCCTAGGATGCACTTGTGCAAGTGTACTTGATATCAGGTTGTATCTAGAATGTAGAAATATAATAGAATGTGTGGATGGAATAGAATGAAATTCCCATTTCTATGTTGTGTATGCAAAAGTATGCAGCCCTTATCCCTTGAATGAATTCTAGATGGATTCCTTTTGATTGCTTTAGTGCCTTTGGAATGCGATCTTCGGTGATGATAATAATGTTTAATGTTTGGTTTCTTATTTTGAACACATAAGTATGTATTTATATGATTCCCTTGTTTGAATTTCATAATTGACAACTAGAAGGCTTGCCCACAAGTGAAAATGATGCCCAAAAGATAAAAGAGACCCAAAAGGAGCTAGTAAGGTGAAAAGGGGGTAGGGGCGCCCATAAGGGACATGAGCGCCTGGGTGCTTCTGTCGTGGTTGGGCGATAGTGTCCAAGCTCATGAAAGATAAATAAGTAAAATCTTGGCTGGGTTGTAGGGTGTGTAAGACCAAAGAGAAATCAATAAAAAATGAAAAGATGCCAAAGATAACTATCAATTACTAGTTTTCTTTCTTAGGAATCATGTAAATGCTAGCATACTTTTAGGACCTAGAAATGTACCCAAGTGCGTGATTTTGTGTCTACATTTTGCCCCACTTTATGTTGTTGAGTGAATACTCGATAACATAAAGTAAATAAAATATGTGGACCTAATAATCATGTAGATTGTGTGGCAAAGAGCGTGCCGAGTGGACAAGTGAAGCGTGGAATGATGAAAAATGAAGTATGGAGATTAGGAAAGGAAAGTGGCCCTAGGGGTGAAGCGTATGCATTGTGTTATATCTTTTGTTGTGCTTGTATTTGTTGTTGTAGGATGCTTCTTGTTAAAGATTAAGGACAGACCTGATAAAGAAGAGTGAAAGAGTAGTCAAATTCTTGTATATGAAAATTTTGAGCAAAGTATGCAAAAGTATGTAAGAGTAATAGTAAAGGAAAGTGTGCACCTGATGTAAAAAGAGTAAAAAATGATAGTAAAATGTCATGAACTGTTGTGAAGGGAGAGTTTTTTGGGTGATCTCACGCCAAGAGCAATTTTTTTGGGTGTTCTCACGCCAAGTGTGAGTTTTTTGGGTGATCTCATGTCGAGAGCAAGTTTTTTGGTGATCTCACACCAAGTGTGAGTTTTTTGGGTGATCTCGTGCCAAGGAGAAAGTGTTGGGGATAGAGGTATAGTGATACTCTCCATCCATGACTTTGATCGATAAGCACCATTACAGATGGTATGTCCATAATTTATTCATGTTGTCATGAATTATTTCTAATTGTTCCGATTGAAATGGATTATAGGAGATTACATGCATGTTATAACTGGATGACTGTGCTTGTAACTGTGAAACTATTCTAAAGGCTTTTGTGAACTATGTTGGTCTGATAAGATGACTTTGTGTGCCCCCAAGACATTAGCACCTAGGTGCTACTATCTGAGTCTAGGTGTTGGTGTTTGTGTTGTGCTAATGACCCAAGTTAGATTTTGGGCCTTTTGAGATTGTGTTTTTGTGTTGTTCCTGTGGTGTGCAATTTTATACTATAGCTCTGAGTTGTTGTAGGGCCGATTTTTTCACCCAATGTATACCCCCTCATTTGGGGTGCATGTGACATTGATAGGAGAATACAACCTAAAGGAGAGGACCTAATGTTATAATGTATTATATCCCTATAAGGGGTATAGGATGTGCATGGTAGAAACCAAGGCACATGCAAACAAAGTGGCTAGTAACATGTGTTAATATAAAAATTAGCAAGCATGTAATATAAGAAAATGTAATAAGAAAGTAAGAAGACAAGATAAAGTGTGAAAAGTGAGTTTCAGACACAGGACATCACTCACAATGTCGCATGACAATCAGGGTCGAAGCAGTCAAAAGTAAGTAAACAGTGATCAAACAAGACATATGTCATAGCCCAAAAATAATGGCATACAATAGCGAACAATGCCATTCAAAATGTATCAGACAACCATGGTGGCATATAGTCCTGCAAGGAAAATGTTGCACATGAAGCACCTGTTAGCATGTTAGAAAGTTAAATAGTATGTCAAAGTATGTATGTATCAACAGAAAGTAGTGTGTTAGAAACTAGAAGTAGTGAATAATGAAATAATAACACCTGTAATGTGTGAGAGTAGTAATGGTAGATGTCCCCAGGAGCCTCGATGGGGCTGGAAAAGGATACAATGTCGAGCATCATTGCAGTGTGGAAAAAATCTGTAAGATATCTATATTCACTCCAAAATATCAAGTGAACGCACATGTGTGTATATAGAAAGATGATGACATATTGGGTATCTAACTAGCAAAGTGCATTATGTAGGTAGTATAAGTAAGCAAGAATAATTGTAACTAAGATATGTAAATGCAGTATGTGAATGTGATGGAATGGTATGCAATGTGTGAATGTGACAGGAGTAGCATGCCCCCTGTCGGATGTGTATGAGATGAGGTTCAATTATAGATGTCCCCTCAATAGTAAAGAATGAACCATAGAACAAGAGTGCATCATCAGGAAATGGTTTGAAAATTTGTGCTAGAAAGATAGATTGTACATTTAATTGTAACATTGTCCATAGTTATGGCACAAGAAAGAGGATATTCAATCGTAGCATTTATTATTGCAAGAATTATATCATTTCCTATTCTAGTATGAGAAGATAAAAGAGATCATATAAGTGGATCATTTTTCTTTTCAATATGATAAAGAAAATCATAGCCAACATTTTTCACGATATCATGTAAAAAAAATAAAATAATTGTCATGTTATTGAAACATTCCCATGACTATCATTAGAATGTGTAGCATGTGTATTCTCAATACTAGGTACAATTGTGAGAAGACAAGTGAGGGGACCCTCAAAGAGGGGAGAGGAGATAGTTATCTTTAGAGCAATATAAAGGCATAAATTACATATAATAGATGTCACATATTGTGGGTTTGCATTAGTATGGAGATTTGTTCAGTGCAACTTCTCATTTATAATATCTTTATACACATCGTTAAGTTTCAAAGTAGGTTAAATAAGGAGACATTTACCTTTGTAGCATGAGGTATAAAAACACAAGAGAGAAAAAGCCCTAGAATAAGGAAAATTATCTTGCACCAAAGAAGATCTGAAAACCCTAAGGCAATTATGGTTTGAGAAAGACTAAGGATTTGGTCGATAAGTAGGTTTGTCAATTAATTTAACCCAAAATAAATACAAGTGGATGGAATGTGATATTATTTGTTCTTTGGATTAGGGGTAGAAATAAGAGATATATCTATATTAATTAAATTTAACAATCAATGTACGAATTAAAACATACCTATTTAGTAATATGTAAGATAAATAAATTAAAATAGGTGTTAAATGTGACAAGGTGCAAGAAGGAAGATGTACTTAGCTGATTGGATTCGTGAAACGTTGATCCAATAGTGATAGAAGGGAAAGAAGGATATAACTGATCTACAAGGTCTTCATTTATGGATCTAGGAGTGACAATTAAGAAATTGTGGATCGGTTGGATGTGTACGAATCCATTTGGTAGTTATGTACTTATTTGGAATTTTTTCATGGTGAGATGTCAACATTTTGTAACTTCATGTGCATGTACAAACCTCTTAAATACCCTTCATTATGAAACCCTTTATGTCACACAAGTGAAAAATCCTTTGTATGACTTGAAATAACTTCAAACCCTAACCATGAGTAGGAGGCCCTACAAAAAGGTTAGTGGTTGAGCTAAAGTGTAATCTGTACACCACATACATTTGTTATACTTTGAAGAGGCCTCAAACCACATGTAGTTCTCTAACTAGAATTTGATGTCCTCAATTCGAGAAGCATGACTTTACAACTTGGTTGAATGTTCTTCTAATCTATGTAAGGGCTACTCCTAGAGTATTTTGATGCTTTCAAGGATTTTAGGAGATCTTGGAAAGATTTAGAAATGATATTTGTTTGTAGTACCCTTGAAATTTCCAAGTGAGTAAATGAGTGCATTTTACTTAATTATATAGGGATTTATAGATATGATTTCACATTAAATCCAACCCATGAGGAAAATACAAACACATAGACAAATATCAAAGTGAGAATGTGATGGTTGGGTGGCTAGTGATCATGTTAAAATGTAAATTTATAGCCTAAATGTTATTACAGCAGTAAATAAATTAATAATGAAATACGAAAATTAACCCAATCAACTAAGTAATGAAATTATGAAACCCTAAGTGCAGAGAGGGTTAGGAGAGCCTTAGTTGATTCACAGAAGTTACTGGATTGTGTCGCAGTGATGGCTGACTGAACAGAGATGGAAGACCATCACACAAAAGGCTAGAAAAATGTAGATCTAACATATTTAGCTGGATTGGGGCGCCTAGAGAGGGATGGGGGCGCCCATGGGCTCTCTAGTCTTTTTTCTAGGCTTCCCAGTCTGTGTAGATGCTCAGAAAACCTCCTTTGAGGTGTCACAAGAGGTTTGCACTTGTTCACCTTTGATCGCCTGTATGTCGCACTTGGATCATCGAGGTACCTGTAAACTTGCAATGAAGAAAGCACCTACAAAATCCTCAAATAGAAATCAAATCCTAAAAAAGAAAGATGTAAAATGAGGGTTTAGACTGTCCTTAGCTACCACAATGGTGGACTTACAATTGAGCATTACACTACATCTCAGACCTAGTGTAGTTCTCTATGTGTGTGTGCGGAATTGTGCCCTAGGTTTCTCTTGTGTGTGTCGCACTTGAAGTAGAGAGAAATTAACTAGATATAGAATGTAAATAATATGTGCATAGAAACAATAAAATCTCCTCCTATGAAGTGTGATGCACATGAACCAACCTTTATTTGTGATGGAGCTAGATGGATGCAAATGGAGCTATAGATGCTTAGATGGATGCAACCTTAGGTGGTGATAGAGAGTGCTTGGTGTTTGGTGCCTTATTATGATTAGATAAATTTATATGTATATGATTCCTTCGCTTGACTTTTGTAATTAACCACGAAAAGGCCGACTACCAAAAATATAAGATGCTCAAATGGCTAAAAAGGACCCAAAAAGTGTGACCAAAGTGCAAAGAGGATAAAAACACCCATAGGGGATGGAGGCACCTAGTGCTAGTGTCCTGGTTGGGCATTGGTGTCCTGGATGACAAATACCAAAAGGTAAAAACACAGACTGAGCAAGTAACAGTACAAGATTGAAAGCAAAAGTATAAAATAAATAAAGGAGGCCAAAGACATGGGTTAATCATTACTTTTCGTACTTAGGAATCATATGAATAGTAGTATGTAATCAGGACTAAATAATTACTCAAAGTGTGTCATTTGCGTCTACAGCTAGAGAAAAAACTATCAGTTTAGGACCAAACCATTTAAACATTTGGTCCGCATTTGGCAATCTTGTATAAATGGGGAGTGAGGTGATGGAAGCTTCTAAGCATGATGCTTGGAGGTGATAAAATATCGTGGAATAGTGAAAAAAATTTGGTGAGTGACTAAGTAGTGCAAACGAGGAGAGCAAGTCATGCAAAAGATTAACAATAGACAATTTGAGCTCAAAATGTGTGCATAAGTCATCATTTAGGAATTAAGAAAATATTGACATTATCAAGTGATAAAATAACAAATTTAGGTGTTTACATCCTTATAACTCCATGTGTTTATCTTTCATTTTTACCTTAGTCATCCCTAACTTCTTTTTGTACCACTTATGTAAACCACCCCATGTTTTTTCCCTTATAAGTCCCCATAGTCTATCATTTTCTTGTTATCAATCGTCTCCCTTCTCATTGTTTATCTTGTGCCTTTATCCTTGACTATTTAAAACTAAAAATTGACATGTTTAATCTTTATCAATGATACTTTATCCCTCCCTAGTAATGAAATATTGAATACACCCACCCGTCGAAACTCATTTAATGTTTTATTTTTAAATTGAAAATGTATTCATTTATACTTTTAGGAATACCTTCATTCACCAACCCCATGAGATACCTTTATTGACTTTCGCCATAAGATATCTTGCATGGTTTCCTCCATGTGGCACACATGTTCTCTCCTATTTTCATGGCTAACCATGGCTATCAACATATAATTTTTACAAGGCGTCTATATTCCAACATGCCTGTTGTTTTTGGATATATCTCGTCTTCTCCAAGGGACAATCACTACTAGAATTTGATGTTCAATATTACATATCACAAAAAGATTATGTGACATTATATATTTGTCAGTTTCTATTTAAAATTTAATATGCACACCAAAATAAAAAATCATGTAATAACTATATTTCTTCATTGTCATCTAATATTTTTCTATAAGAAATCAAACATATATTTGTACTTACAATACTTACATTTGATTGAAAAGATTCTTCAACGAATTTTCAATATGTACAAGCTCAAACATTCTCTCCTACCTCTTGTGAGTTGATTATTTTGTAATTGCATTCCATATCTAAAAATAACTCAATCTTAGTTTACCAATTGAAAAAAATTAGATAAATTTTTATTAGAAATTTACATTTAACCCATGCAAAAATTTATACTTATCATTGACAAACATAAAATCACGTGAAGTATAATAACTTTGGAGATATATACCTAAAAATTGTGTAAGTTGCATGTTGTGAGTTGTAGGCTATAGGACCATAAGCACATAAAAAGGATACTTGAGGTTGACGTATTTCACCAAATAACTATGAAAAAAATTCCAAACTTTTTGTTGGTTTTATAGGCTTTCTACTTTATCTCCAAACAGTTTCAACTAAAATTCACAAAACATGGCAAAACCATACAAATTAGAAGACTTGATTTTTCTATTCTTCACGGTGGAAAAAGGCCGAGTTCTAAGAAAAAACGCAAACTGATTTACTAGGAAAGATTGAAAAGCCCCAAGTAATAAGTGTAAATAAGTTTAGAGGGGGGAAAAACTACTGAGTTGACTTAGGATTCCAAAGAAGTGAAAACTACAACTCCCATTTTATCATTTAAAATTTTCCTTTGTCTACGTTTCGATCTATATTTACCCAATATGGATATGGTGCACCCTATTATGTATTGATATATAATATAAATTAATTTTCTCTTATGGTTGTTATACATATGATGGTGATTTTTTTAACATACAAGTCATTTTGATGAATGATTAATATTTCACTCATTAGTAATGACATTTATATTTAAAAACTAACCTTTTTTACAGCTATAATGACCAAAAATATGTATAAACATGTAAGTTATGGAACCAACGATAATAATGATGGACAAGATACTATTTTATGTTAAGATTCAACAGTATGCCTTCTTAGAAAACTAAAAATTATGATTGGTCTATAGAGTAGAGAATTATTTGGAAGAAAAATGACCTTGTAAATGCAACAAACATCTTTGATGTAAACAAACCTTGGTCTCATGTGGTTCTCATCCCAGATATAAGTAGATTCATAAATAACCAATGTACATTGTTGTAATTTAAACAATTATTCCACCTTATACAATTAATGAGCTAAAAGCCATAAAGAAAATTATAGAAGGTTTTCTAAGTTGTGGAGGTTTTTGTTTTAGTGTGATATTTTTGGTGTATAATTGAAAATTCCTTATCGAAAAATTGATTTGCACGAATTTATTTTAGCTTAACATAAAATATTTTAATAAAATATCTATATGCCCAGTAGAAAATACAAATAAGAGCCAACAAATCAAATAATAAACAAACATGATGTCAGAGAAAAATGAAAATCATGCTCAAAGATATGCTCCTCAATGCTTTCACATCACTAATGATCCAAAACATGATTTCCAAAAAGCTATTTTAGGAAAGTCCTGAAAATATATTTTTAGTAGTTTTCTAGTAGCTTTTAGTATTTTGAAATTTTTAGGGTCTCTGAAGCGTTTATGGAGTTTTGACAATAACAAGATATCCACGCCAACTTTGTTTCGTGCTCTTTCCAACTCTTCTTTCGATTTGCAAAATGGGTCAATGAGATAGGACATATGACCCCGATAAGGGGTACTAATATTTAATCATTGTAATAATAGGATAGATTTTAAAATTTTCCACTTCTATCTTTTTGAATACATCCCTAGGGTGGATACAAATGATCTCCATGTAGGATGACCTTTTGGTTCCCATCCAAAACCTTTCATATTTTATTTTTAGCAGTTTTTCATATTCTCCTTGTATAGCTATAAAATAGCTTATTTTGAATATAGGGATAAATATTTGAGTATACATCTCTATTATTGAGTTTGCCAATTTATATTCATTTGGGATTGCAATAAAATTTATTCATATTTATAGCTCTTTTGTTGTGAATTTGATTGTTTTAGCACAATAAGCACCATTGATAGTGTGTTGTCCACCGGGTTGCATTGTAATTCAAATTAGTTGTATCAGAGCTAGGTTTTTTCACTCTTGCATGTCAAAATACATGAGGTCAAAATACCAAAAGCATTGTGTCTATACTCACAAGCCTTTAGATTACCTTCCTTGTCATTTCAATTGACCTCAAGCAACACAAGAGGAAATAAGAGATACATTCCAGGAATTTCTTGATGAAGCTCTTGAGAAGTAGATGAGGGAGATGGTGGCACAGTTTATTGATGTCCTCTTTCAGGTAGTCCCTGAAATCGACCCCACCTTCACAACTACACATGCATCAAGCATGCCCTTTGAGGGCCTGACACCATTCAAGGTAGAAGTAAATTTTGACATTCTATAATTTGAAGGAAAATTTGATGTTGATGAATTGGATAAATGGGTCGACCAATCATAATCATACTTTTCTGATGGCGATAAGATAACCTTTTCACTTTTTAAAGCATACCTTCATGTCAAAAAATGGTGGTAATCATAATCCTTGTAAGAGGATGATAATGACTATGTAACGGTTGATACAAAAACTCCCTAAACATGGGGAAATTTTGTAGAGGCCATCTTAAAAGAATATTATCCGGTGAATACCTAGGAGGAACAGTTCAAGAAATTGTACCAGTTTTGTTAAGGTCATGATCAAACGTTGAAGGAATACGCTAATGATTTTTATACCCTATCGAAAAAAGTGGGTGCAAAGGAGACTGAGAAGAATCAAATTATCAAATATTGTAGTGGGTTACAATATTACATCCAGGAAAAGATGGACTTTGTAGACATCAATGGGTAAGTGCATGGAAATGGGGGGCCAAAAGGGGGTCAAAAAGGGACACCTTTTTCTTGAAATCAGTGAAAATTGAACTTCATCGAATAATTCAACATGCCTATGTTAAATTTTTTACAAAGTCATAAGAATAAGTACCATAGAGCTCATAATCTAGTTTCTAAACTACTAATTTTTTTTAAAATGGTTATGATTAAGAGGGTCAAATGTGGTGTGCACACAAAGTATGTATATTTTGTGTCAAAAAGATAAGAACCTATATATTTTTTGAGTTCTATATTTTTTTTTTTCAAATCCCTTCCCTAAAAAGTTAGCTAAGACCATGTAAAAGGTCCCATTAAATTTTCATAATTTTTGGATGAATATATAATTTTTTATTAATGTTCACAGTGCACATATCTGGAAAATGAAATATTTGTGTGTGCACCACCATAACTTTGAGAAAAAAATTGTTTTTTAGTTTTTTTAGTGCATGTAGAATGGAGTTTAGAAAAAACCACTTTTTTTAATTTGGATGAAAAAATTGTAAATTGTGCACTAAAATGTATGCATAAGTTTTTGCAAGAAAACAAGGCACTAGTAAGAGAAATTATGGATGAAAGTCTTAAACTAATCGGATTTTAGAAATAATTATATCCTCATCAAGGTAAAATATAGCTTGAGATTGTAGTATAATTTATTTTTGAATATTATGTTTCAATGCATGAGATATTGGGGTGCACACGTGAAATTTTTATGTTTTTTGTCAAACACGGTTTTAATCACGCAGAAACAAGTCCAAACCTTTGGTTTGGTTTGGAAATCCAAGACAAGTTCAAGCCTATGGATTGGTAATTTCAAACCCAAAAAATATGAAATGTGAGCGTGTTATAACGCAAGCGTGCTATAACGCGCTCGTGTTATAAGATGTTAGGGTCATTATAACGCGCTCACGTTATTTAATTATTTCTTATACTTTAATTTATTTTAGTAAATATAAGATGTTAGGGTCACTCTGCACCTTATGGAACTAGTCTCACAGCTCCATCTGTCACGGTTTAGAAGATAGTTTTTCAGATTCTAATCTAGTCAGTACATAGGTATTTTTCAAGGATTTCAACATTTAATCTTTTAGGGTTTAAATTATACAATCGATATCTATTTTGTGAAAGAATATAGTCATTGTTTAGGTTTTGAGGCCTTTTGGATTGGTTATTGACATTTGTAGGAGTTTTTAGGAATATTTAGGAAAGGTTTACTCATTCAAGGGAAATCTTCTCAACAGCGGGTTTTCTAGGTGCAGGGAACAAACACTCTAATGGTGAAATTTGACTTCTTCAGATGATTTTGGGAGCTCCGTAAGGAGTTAGGAGGAAAAAAATAGGCATTGGAAAGATAAGTGAATCCTATACATGTTGGTAACATCCATTTTTATATAAGAGTTGAAGGTTTCATGAATAATGTCAAGATAGTGTAGCTACCCCTTTTGGTTCCAGAAAAAATTGGCCCTAAATTTGTAAGCACTAAAGATATGATCACTACATGGTGATAGGTTAATATTTGTAAACATTGATAAGTACCTCTGGGAATGGATACTCTCATAGATAGACTATTATTTACCATGGGTAAGGATCTCATGAAGATGGGGCCAATTTTTGTGAGTTGAAAACACCTTCCTAACACCCCAGATTGTGTTTTTGAGTGATGAAACTTCTAACATGAACTTTAAACTCTAAAACCTAAACCCTAAGCCCTAAACCATAAACCATAAACTTAAACCCTAAACCCTGAACCCTGAGACCTATACCTTAAACCCTAAACAATCAACCCTCAACCCTAAACCCTAAACCCCTAAACCATCAACCCTTAACCATGAGCCTTAAAACCTAAACCCTAAACCATGAAACCTAAACCTTGGGCCCTAAACCCTAAACACTAAACACTGAACACTAAACACTAAACACTAAACACTAATCCCTAAGTTGTTAACCCTAAACCTTAAACCTTGAACCATGAGCCCTAAATGCTAAACCATAAACCCTAAACCCTAAATCCTAAACAATGAACCCTGAACACTAAACCCTAAACCTTAATCCTTGAATAGTTTCAAGCTAATCAAACACCCTCTAGGATAGTTAAAGAAATATATTAAGCATTTGGAGGTGATTTCAAAGAATCTTGGAAGTGTTAGAGGAAATTTGAGAAGATTTAGGAATATTTTTTAGGGCTTGGGGTTTAGGGTTTAGGTTTTAGGGATCATGGTTTAGGGTTTAGGGATCAGGGTTTGTGGCTCATTGTTTATGGTTTTGGTTTTAGGGTTCATGGTGGTAAAAAATAGGGTTTTAGGTTTAGGGTTTAGGGCTCAGAGCTCAGGGTTTAGATTTAAGGGTTTAGGATTTAGGGTTTAGGGTTTAGGTATCAAGGTTTAGGGTTTTGAGATATGGGTTTAAGGTTTACGATTTAGGGTTTAGGGCACAAGATTTAGGGTTTAGGGTTCAAGGCTAAGGGTTTAGGATTTAGGGTTTAGGGGTTAGGTTTAGGGCTCAAGGTTTAAGGCTCAGGGTTTAGGGTTTAGGGTTTAAGTTTTAAGGTTTAAAGTTTACGGTTTTGGGTTTTAGGTTTAGGTTTTAGGGTTTAGGGTTTAAGGTTTAGGATTTATGGCTTATCTCTTAGGGTTTAGGGTTTAGGGTTTAGGTTTCAAGGTTTGGGATTTAGGGTTTAGGGATTATCGTTTAGGGCTTAGGTGTAGGATAGGACGATACCTCTCCATGTGCAGCTCCCCTCTTGAGGATCATATTCATATTCAATGTATCACCGTCGAAGAGAATAACTTTCCTGTCAAAATCGGTTATTCAATATGACGTGGAAGATGAGTAAATAAAATGAAAGCTGGAGAATTATATTTCATTGGTAATTAGTACTAAGTATCAACACAACTAATATAGATTCTGACTACTCA
This sequence comes from Taxus chinensis, assembly GCA_019776745.2. Classification (NCBI taxonomy): domain Eukaryota; kingdom Viridiplantae; phylum Streptophyta; class Pinopsida; order Cupressales; family Taxaceae; genus Taxus; species Taxus chinensis. The sequence goes on from CM034152.1 coordinate 649,528,789, forward strand.
AGTAGGAGGGCATAACAATATTAGGACCATATTCCTTAGTCTTGTGCCTAGAACCATCATTGATTATGTTTGTGCAAAATAATCATACCAATAGGGGTATGGCTAAGAACACAAAGGAGTTGTCAATCGCCTAGTAAATCTTTCTTGTTTAGTTCTGAATGGGAGTCAGTTGGCCTATAGATTTTTGACCTTCCATTCATTGATAATTCCTTCTATGATAAATGCATGGATGCTTTCAAAATTGCCTTCAAAAAGATAGGGGTAGTCATCAAACCTAATGAAGGGTGTGATGCGATGTGTCAAAACTATATATTCACAAGAACCTCTTCTTCCTTGAAAGTTCTTGGTTTGTCTCAGTAATGATTTCTCCCTATATCTATGGATCGAGGACTACTGGGGTCTATGGTAGGATTGGACATTCGGGAATCATTGAGTTTCTGAACCAGAATGTCGTTGCATCTGAAGAAACATTCTCAAAAGTTGGAGTAATGCATCATGGAAAATAAAATTGAACCTCAAAAATCCACTCAAATTTCCAGTCTAGGTCGTGTTCCTGGTCACGATTCTATTTCTGGTTGTGGTCATCAAATATGGAATTTTAAGGAAAGGAATCCACACTTGAAGAACTATTCCCATTTATATTTTTGGTAATGCCAATTTCAGTGGAAATGCTTGTGGAATTCAGTTGGTGGAAGGCAGGGTTGTGCCCTTGTTGGTTTTTCCTCACGGTGTCATAGGTAGCCTTTCTAGTATTATCAAAGACAACTCCCCATGCTTGTGTGATAAATTTAAAATCTCCCTTAGGTCCTGGGAACTTGTTTTCATCAAGATGCAATCGCAAGGCTACTTTTAGCAAGTATTAACAAAAAAGAAAATAAATTTGATTGGAATTTCTTACGAAATGAATTCCTTCACTTGGAGATTATCTTTATAAATGCAATTCAACTTTCCAATTTCTCTATGTTTTCTAGATTTGTGGCGAATTGACATTCTGGACATATGAAGGCATGAATAAAATGGTGAGTTCATTTCCTCCAACCTTTCTTGAAGCAAATTTAAATGAAATGAAATTTGGAATTCGGAGGTGGCATGTGGTAGACATTGACTGTCTTGCCACCTATTTTGAGTGACGAAACTTCTAACATGAAATTTAAACCCTAAACCCTATGCCCTAAACCCTCAATCCTAAACCCTCAACCCTAAACACTAAACCCTAAACCCTAATTCTCAAACTTTGAGCCTTAAACCCTAAACCTTGAACCATGAACCTTGAGGCCTAAACACTAAACACCTAACCTTAAGCCCTAAGCCCTAAACCTTAAACCTTAAACCTTGAACCCTAAACCTTGAACCCTAAACATGAGCCTTAAACCCTAAACCCTAAACCCGAGCCCTAAACCCTAAACCCTAAATATGATCCCTAAACCCTAAACCCTAAACCTGAGCCCTAAACCCTAAAACCTAAACCTGAGCCCTAAACCCTGAGCCCTAAATATGATCCCTAAACCCTAAACCCTAAATATGAGACCTAAAACCTAAACCCTAAACCTGAGCCCTAAAACCCTAAACCCTAAACTCTTAACCCGTAACCCTAATCCCTAAACCGTAAACCCTGAATCTTAAACCCTAAACCCTAAAATTTAAACCTTAAATACCAAACATTGAGTCCGTAATCCCTAGAACCTAAACCTTTAGCCTAGAGTATTGATCCCTCGACCCTAAAACCTGAAATTGGTAACCCCTAACACTAAACCCCTGAGCCATAAACCCTAAACCAGGATCCCTAAACCCCAAACCCTAAACTTTAAACCATAAACCCTTAGTCATAAACCATATACCATAAACCCTATTGAACCTAAACCTCAAACCATAAAGCATAAACCATAAAAGATAAAACATAAACGTTAAACCCTAAACCATGAGCCCTAAATCTAAACCCTAAACCCTAAACCCTAAATCTCTAAACCCTAAAACCTAAACCCTAAACATTTATTTTTTAACCCTAATCCCTAAACCATAAATTATAAACCCTAAGCATTTAACCCTAAAGCTTGATCCCTAAGCCCTAAACCCTGAGCCCTAAGCGCTAAACCTTAAACCCTAAACCATGAGCTCTAAATGCTAAACCCTAAACCCTAAATTGATAATAACAAGTACATTGGTATTTTTGGGTCTGACATATTGGGATACTAAGAAAAATTGATCTTTTTTATGCTGTTTTAAATAATTCTTTCACTTGTAAGCTATCAAGAATGAAGATTTCATCCGTAGAATAGAGCTTGATATGTCTAGTGCTTGTGTAAGTTGGCAATTTGAGAAGATTTCTAAAGTACAAATTTATTTTCTAAGATACATTATTCCTATGTTTGAAAATGTTTCTCCAAATACAACGAAATTCTGATTCAGACACTCAATGATTCCTGAATGTCCAATCCTACCACAGACCCCAGTAATCCTCAATCCTTGGATATAAGGAGACATCATTACTGAGACAAACTAGGAACTTTCAAGGAAGAAGAGGTTATTGTGAATATATATTTTTGACACATCTAAAACTCCTACAAATGTCAATAACCAAACCAAAATGCCCCTAAAATCTTGTAGGCTAACTGCTGAAATCCTGAAAAATACCTATGTACTGAATGAATTATAATCTGAAAAACTATCTTCTAAACCGTGACAGATGGAGTTGTGAGACTAGTTCTATAAGGTGTAGAGTGACCCAAACATCTTATATTTACTAAAATAAAGTTAAAGTATAATTTTTTCTTAAACATTTATTTTAGTCAATAGAAGCATAGGAAAAACACATATACCACATAACACATTCAAACGTGAGTGTGTTATAACGCACTCGCGTTATATCTTTGATTTACCAAACCATAACGCGCTCGTGAAATATAACATGACTCTGGTTTTCCTTTGTCACGTTATAACATGTTCGATCCATAACGTGAGCACGTTATGGCCAAAATGGCCAAGTAACATATTTGTGTCTGCTTTTTGGCCCCCCATCTTTGTGCCCTTTCCCCAATACTCTTGCAGAATCCTACCAATATGTAGCCAACATTGAAGAAAGTTTCAAACGTAGGGGAAATAAAGATACTTCATATTCACAGAAAGATAAAGTTGACACCAAGCAACAAGGAATGGATGCACCGCCACCGAAACATGAAAAGAAGCAAGCATGGAAAAAAATCCATGAAAAGACATAAGGATGTGGTGTGAGAAGAAAAACAGTAGGTACCATGATATAAAGGAGTGTCAAGTTGTCAATAAAATTTTGTTAACAAAGTTATGGGAGATAGATGTGGGAGAAGCAACTAAGGTACACATGAAGAAGAGGAGCTAATTTTGGATGCATATCCATATACCAATGTTGTGGCCACACAAATAGTATCTCCACCAAAAGAAGATATGGAACTGAAATGTAACTTTTCTCCTCAAAAAAGTCTAATGATTCTTGAAAATATATCAAACTTCAGAAGTCTGATACGTTTTCTATCATTATTATACTGTTAAACGGAGAAACTATGCCAAATTAAAGAAAATCTATATGCTTTCATTTAATAATTTATTTAACTTAAAAAACTAAATCGAATTATAACTATATTGATTAATAAAACTGTGAAGAACTTTTAAAACTATGGTTATGGCTAAACAAGATTAATTAAGGCTTTAAACCGAAGACACGCGTCGAGATTCCGTGGATCTTTCCAATAATTCTACCTTAAGGACTCTAGGCTTACAAAATTAACTAAAAATAAATAACCTCGGGTCCAAATTGTTAACGAAGACAAGGATAAAGATAGGTGTTAATAATTCATTGGTAAATATATCTAAAGTTTGACACTGTGAAAACAACATATACATGGTGCTTTCTTACTAGTTCACTCTTCGCAGTGTAACACATAAGACCGAAGTCTATTAAAATCGTACATATGTGGAATTATCTATATGGCTCACTTTTCACATTCTGACATGGTTATGAAAAATATAACAATATGCAAAAGAACGTGGACAAATTCTATTGGTTCACATTTTGACAAATCTGACAATGGAAATAACATATCAAATCGGTGGATTAATCTTATTGGTTGACAATTGTCAAGAACTGAAAAAAGATTGACATGTGAAATACTTAGAGCTATTCTATTGGTTCGCATTTCACATTGGTCATGAACAAGTTAACATAAGTCTAAATCCATGAAGAATGTGTTGGGATATCATTGGCTCACACTTCGCGACGCTCAGAAAGATCTGACATTGCAAAGTTACATGGGGCTATCTTATTGGCTAGAACTTTGCAATAGTCAATAAGTCTAATACAGTTCTGACATGATAGTACCACATGAATCTTTCTGATTGGCTAAAGCTTTGCAAAAGTTAGAAAGGATCTATTAAAATTCTGACACAACGAAGTAACATGGAACATTTTTATTGGTTTTAACTTCGCTAGGTTAGATATTGTATCGGTGTCGAGGCGGACTTAGAAACATAGAATTAATTATATCTAAGGGAATTTTTTGGGTGCATAGCATACACAAGACAAAAAACATAGAAAATATGACCATGAACGACAGAAAAAACATATAATTCATCCCGGAAATATCATTAGATTGTAAAATTACTTTAAATATGATCAATTACATACATACAGTCTTATTCTATATTAATGTAACAATTTTTTCTGTAAAACAGACATACATATCCAAGATTACGTATTTCATTAATTTATTTCCTGCAATTGATTGTTTCTGTTAACACAAACATGTATTTTCAAGATATACGTAGCAAATTAAACAAAATAAATTAATTTTCTCATTTATGATAGAATAAACAAAAGAATTAACTTCTTTGCATTAGCTTTTCAAACCAAATGTACATAGCCTTTGCATAGATTTACATAGTTTACAGAGAGATAACTTATCTGAGACAATAATTAGTACAAATTCCAATGCTGAGAGAGAACAAGGATCAATAATTCTAATACCAAAATTCCACTACAGAGAGAGAACAATAATCCAGAATTCTTATACAGAATTCCAACGCATCCACAGGTTAACATACACCAGACTATGGCCACCTATGAGAGGAAAATGTTATACACCTTGTATATATTCACCTTGCCCTGACCAGGAATCATCCGAGGTTGTACTTTGTACCCCCGATTAGGACACCTATGGTACCCCTCTCTCTTGCCCACTGCCTGCATGTAACTTGGTCAACCTTGGAATTACTTCCACAGACTAAATTCATAAAGTCCTTAATACTCTTTTTACAATTGTTCTCTTTCTCATTATCACAAGCACAATTCCTTGTCTCTTATTCATTCAATAATTCCTTTTTTTTCGTGCTCTCTATTTTACATTTACATCTCTTTTATAATACATCACAGGTGGTTACGAACCAACATGTAAAGGTTTCCACGCCTTTTCATAAATCAATTTAAGAATTTTTAATCAAATGCTCGGGATATTCATTCCCACATTAATCAAATAGATTATTACAAAATATTTATACAAAAACTTTACCTCAAACTTGTATTAACAAGCCTCAAATCAAACTCATCTTTAATAATCTAACAAGTCTTTTAATAATTTAAAAGCTTCGGAGGATTTATTCACGTAACATTTCTCCCCCCTTGAATCAGTTACTGTCCTCAATAGTGCCAAGTCTATTCTACAAATCACAAAAAAAAACACAAGTCATTAGTTAAACAATTCAGGACATTGCTCTTTCAGGAAATTTTCTCTTTCCCATGTAGCACTTTCAACATCACAAAAAGTTCCATTTTACTTTAACCTCTTTAATTTCTTCATTTCTAAGATTTTTAGTTCTTCTTATCCAAAATCATTTCAGGTTCAATTTTGAATTCACATGTAGGCTCAATAACTATATTTTTCCAACTCAATAACATGATTATCATCATAAACATATTTCTTTAACAAGCTTACACGAAACACATTATGAATTTTAGACAATTCAGGAGATAAAGCAAGTCTATAAGAAAGATCTCCTATTATTTATAGAATTTCAAAAGGTCCACAATAGCAAGGAACTGACTTAGAATATTTTCCTAATTTCAAAGAGCTCTTCTTAGGTTTAACTCTAAGAAACACTTGATCACCTATTTCAAATTCTCTAACAGACCTTTTTGAATCAGCCCAATGTTTATACCTATCTTGATAACATTTCATGTTTTTTTTGCTTTATTTATAATTTCTTCCATTTCTTTTAAATTATCATTGGCATACCAAGATCTATGTTTAGGATTTGACCATGAAATAGGATTAGTACAATTCCTACCATAACACAGCTTCAAAATGTGTCATTTTGGTTATAGTGTGATAACCTTGATTGTAAGAAAACTCAATCAAATGCAGATATTGTTCCCAATTTCGCACTTTTTTCACCTGTATACATCCTAAGAATATATTCTAATATTCTATTTATTATTTCAGTTTGACCATCTAACTCGGGATGATAAACCATATAAAGCTCAAAATAGTACCCAATTCATCAAACAAAGATCTCCATAAAGAAGAAGTCAATCTAGGATCTCTATCAGTTACTAAATCTTTAGGAAGATCATGCAAACAAAAAAAATTATTTAGTAAACAAATGAGCTATATCAGAAGAAGAGGTTTTGAATTTGGTTGGTAGAAAATGAGTCATTTTTTCAATCTATCAACCACCACAAGAATAACATCATGTCCATTCTTGGTCTTAGGTAAACCTATGGTAAATTCCATACTAACTGACTCCCATTTCCAATTAGGAATAGAAAAAGGTTGCAATTGATAGGTTTACTACATTGTTTAGTTTTAACCTTTTGACAAGTCATACACTGTTGACACATACTTCCTAATATCTTGCTTCATCCTAGGCCAGAAATAATTCTTTTTGCTAACAAGTAAGTATTTTGAAAACTAGGATGTCCAACTATGGGAATATCATGAGAATCTCTCAAAAATTGTTGTCTTAAACTAGGAAGATTAGGAATACACAATCTACCTTTATAATACAACAATCCATTCACACCAAGAAAATAGGAAGCAAGCCTATCTTTCAAATGCACATTTGATGTTCCATTTTTCAAACCAGAATACAATTTAAAAAAATAACTATCATTAGGCAATGCATATTTTATTTCTTTATCAAATTGACTTCTTTCCAAAGACAAAGCATTTGCAAACATTCTTTTCCTACTTAAAGCATCAACAACCAAATTTTCTTTACCAGGGACATACTATATTTCAAAATCATACTGACTTAATAATTCTACCCATCTTCTTTGTCTCATATTTAATAAAGGTTGAGTAAAAATATACTGCAAACCTCTATGATCAGTTTTCAAAACAAATTTGCGACCTAACAAATAATGTCTCCAAAATTTCAAAGCATGAATTATTCCTAATAGTTCCAAATCATGAGTAGGATAATTCTTTTCAGCAGGAAGCAATTTTCTAGATCCAAAACATACAACTATACCATCTTGCATTAATACACAACCAATACCAGAACCACAAGCATTAGTAGTAACAATAAAAGGCTTAGAAAAATCAGGAATACATAACACAAGTGCACTGGTTAATGCTTCTTTCAATTTATTAAAAGAAATTTCACATTCCTTGGACCAATGATATGAGTTATTTTTCTTTGTTAAGTCTGTGAGAGGAGTAGCTATTTTAGAATAGTTCTTAATAAATCTTCTATAAAAACCAAACAAACCAAGAAAACTTCTAATTTCTTGTACATCTTTGGGTGTATCCCAATCTTGTACTGATTTTACTTTAGAAGGATTTGGTGCAATTCCTTTTTCAGAGATAATATGTCCTAGGTAAGAGACTTCAGTTTTAAAGAATTCACATTTACTTAGCTTACCATACAACTGATGTTTTCTTAAAGTTTCAAGCACTAGTCTAACATGTTTTCATGTTCTTCCTCATTTTTGGAATAGATCAAAATATCATCTAGAAATATAATCACAAATACATCTAGAAAAGGTTTGAAAACATCATGCATCAATGTCATGAATGTGGCTGGAGCATTTGTTTAACCCAAAAGGCATAACAACAAATTCATAATGACCATATCTAGTCCTAAAAGTAGTTCTTTGCAATATCAACATCCTTTATTATAATATGATGATATCTAAAGTGTAAATCAATCTTAGAAAAACATCTAGCACCATTCAATTGATCTAGAAAATCATCAATTCTAGGAAAAGGGTATTTGTTCTTAATAGTTAGCTTATTTAATTGTCTATAATCAATACACAGTCTCATAGTACCATCTTTCTTTTTAACAAACAATATTGGTGCACCCCAAGGAGAAACACTAGGTCTAATTTTTCCTTGCTTTAATAATTCAGTTAATTGTATTTTTAACTCAGCTAATTTAGGTATGGACTATCTATAAGGTGCTTTTGATACTGGTTCAGCTCCAGGAATAAGGTTAATAACATGTTCTACAAATCTTCTAGGTGGAAATTCTTCAACATCAGAAGGAAATACATCCATAAATTCTTGGACTATTGGTGAACATCTATGTCTATCTTTAAGCTTATCATTTTGAGTAATTATAGCACAAAAACTTTACATTTTTATTTAAGACTTCTTTTAAGTTGAACAATAGAAATAGTTTTCAAAGTCAGTTGTCTTTTTGTTCCTTGCAAAATATGAGTATTTGCATATTGATCTTGAATACAAACTTGTTTATTTTCACAGTTAATGAGAGCATGGTTCTTTTCTAACCAGGTCATTCCTAAAATGGCATCATATTGACCTAAGTTAAGCACATGAAAAGATTCACTAGATAAAATGTTATCAATTTGAAAATCTAGATCTTCTACTAAAGCTCTTATTTTCCTTATTATCCTTCCATAACCATTTCTATAGCTACTGGTTCAATTTTTCTGGAAAAAAAATTCAATTTTTCTAAGTTAGGAGATATGAAACTATGACTACTACCAAAATCAATCAAGAAAACAAGGGTTACATTTTTAATACACCCTTTTACTTCAATTAGAGACACTTGCTTATGTACTATACATGTATCAAAAACAACATAAAATTTCATATTTTATTACCTTCCTTAGATTTATCATCAATTTTCTTATCTTTATTCTTATCCCAACTCTTCTTTTTCTTAGGACAACCCCTAACAAAGTGGTTATCTCCACAATTCCAACATTTAACCTCTTATGGTTTAGATTTAACATACTCTTGTTTCTTTTGTTGATTTCTAATCTGAGTATTTTTGCACTTAAAATTTCATTGAATGGTCTTTTTCTATCCTTAAAATGGAAATTATAATTATTTTTCTTATAGTTTTCTTTCTTTTGATGAACCAAAGTTTTGTATTTTTCAAATTGTTCTGCAATTTGGGAAGCCTCATCTACTAAAGTAGGTTTTCCACACCAAACACTAGCCTTATATTCTTCTCTTAGACCATTTATAAATCTAACACTCTATCTGTTCCAGAGATAAAAGGAACAAATCTATTTAATTTCTCAAAATCTTGTTTATACTCATTCACAGTCTTTAGACATTGTTTTAGATCAAAGAATTCATTTTTCTTTTGTTGTAAGAAATGATTAGATAAATAATTTTTCTTAAACAACTTTTTAAATTTATTCCATGAAACCTTATGAGATTTAAGTTTTTCTAGATCTCAATGTGTCTTCCCACCAGTTAAGAGCAACATTTTTCAAGTTGATAAGAGACTATTTGTGTCCTGCTTAGCTTATTATTTTTCTGCAATTCAAAATATCTCTCTAAACTAGATAACCAAGTTTCATCCTATTCCCCTGTTCCTACTTCCCCTTCACATATTAGGAAATTTTATTTTTCTAGCAAAGTTTTGTATGTATTTAGAATTCTTACTTGAACTTTCTTTCTTCATTACTAGAAGAATCAGAGAACTATAAGAATCAATGGATTCATTTTCTTTATTATGAATAGAATCATCATCTGAAGAAGAGTTTTTTATTCTTATTTTATTTTAACTAGCATTTCCTTTATGATTTAGTACTTTTATCTGATTTATTAGATTATCATCTTTATCAATCATAGCTTCTACAAATAGTGACTTTTCAAAGTTTCTAATTGCTCAAATAAATAAGTTACTTCCTTGCCCAACTATTGATTTTAGTGCTCCAGTTCATTATAATATCATGTCATTTCGGTGAATCCATTCCATTCAAATTCAATTTGTCTACCATGCTCTGTGTATATACACAATTTTATCCTTGTGAGAAAATCACCATAATCATTGGTCTGAAAATAGTATCATCATCATCTCAACACAACAGAATGTCTCTAATGAGGATAATTAGCTCTGATACCAAATGAAATGTAAATTTTCTCCTCGACAAAATTCTAATAATTCTTGACAAAATATCAAATTTGGAAGTTGATACGTTTTCTATCATTATTATACTATTAAATAAGAAACTATGTCGAATTATAGAAGATCTATATGCTTTCATATAATAATCTATTTAATTTAACAAGCTAAATCGAATTACAGCTATATTGATTAATAAAATATGTGAAGAAATTTTAAAAACTACTAATTATGGCTAAAAAGATTAATTAAAGCTTTAAAATGGAGACACATGTCAAGATTCCATGATATTTACTAATAATTCATCCTTACGGACTTCAGGATTCCAAAATTAACTAAAAACTAAATAAATTTGGGTTCAGACAGTTGGTCGAACAGGGTCAAAGGAAAAGACATGTGGCTAATATTTCATTGAGGAAAAAGATATGTGTTTAGATCTGACATGGCTATAGAATTGTTACGTGTTAGAATTCTAGGTAAGTTGATAGACATTTGAGGTCTAGCAAGATGTACAACTTGGAATCAATCAATTAATAGCAAGAAATTTTAGGTCTCGAAAGGGAAGACATAGATGATACTATATATGAGACAGAGATATGTGGACATAAGACAGGGAGTTCCAATTGGAAAACATCCAACAAGCGAAGGTAGAACATGGCCAAATTATTGGCCAATATTTTGTGAGATGGACAAAGAAACATAACATGTGAAATCCTTGGAAAAATCCTATTGGTTCATGAGTTTCAAGGGTGCAAGAAACAAGTTATCTAAAGTCTAAATCCATGAAGAACAAAAATATCATCGGATCATACTTTACAAATTACGGAATAAACTAATTTGAAAAAGGTCTGAAATTGAAGTTACATGGCTCTTTCTAGATTGGCTAAAGCTTTGCAATAGTTAGTAAAATCACATTAGACAAATAACATGGAGCATCTTTTATTGGTTCAACTTCACTATATTACATATTGTATTGGTGTCAGGGGACTTAGAAACATAGCCTTAAGTCGTATCTAAGGGAAGTTTGGATCCAAACATAAAAGATAAAAATATGACACAATGAACTACAAATAAAAATAGATAATTTATCCTGAAAAACCATTAAATTACAAGATTATACTTTAAATATGATCAATTACATACATACAATCTTATTCTATGCATTAATTAATACATTATATTTCTTTAAAAACAAACATACATATCCAAAATTACGTATTTCATTAATTTATTTCCTGAAATTTTTGTTTCTGATAACACAAACACGTATTTTCAAGATATACATAGCAAAATATACAAATACATTCATTTGCTCATTTATCAGAATAAACAAAAGAATTAACTTCTTCCATTTAGAACATAGATTTAAACATTCTATTTCTTGTAGAGATATTTACATAGTTTATAGAGAGAGAACTTATCTAATTCAATAATATCATGAATTCCAATACGAGAGAGAACAAGGATAAGGAATTCTAATACAAAATTCCAATACAGAGAGAGAACAATGATCAAGAATTCTTAATACAAAATTCCAACGCATCCACAGGTTAACCAGACACTAAACTATGGATGCATATGAGAGGAAAATGTTATACACCCCATGTATATTCACCTTTCCTTGTCCATGGAACCATCAGAGGTTGTATTCTATACCCCTGGTTAGGACACCTCTGGTGCCCCTCTCTCTTGCCCACCGCTTTCTGTAACCTGTCAGCCTTGGAATTACTTCCACAGACTAAATTCACAAATTCCTTAAGACTCTTTTTACAATTTTTCTCTTTCTCAGAATCACAAACACAATTCCTTGTCTCTCATACATTCATTCATTTTTGTACAGATTCTTTACTCCAACTTGTATTAACAAGTATCAAATTAAAATTGTCAAGTCTTTTAATGCTTTAGAAGATTTAGGGATTTAGTCACATAACATGAACATCTGTTCCACTCACAAATGTGGGTAAATGGTACAACTCTTCACTTTATTCTATATAGTGGTAGTCAAAAGAATATGATATCTACATAAATAGTAAAGATGTTAAATTTGGTAACAACTCCTCACACACAAGTACACTCCATTGGTTGGTTAGTGAAGGAAGAAACATCCATGTGAATCAATAGTGCCACCTTCTCTATTCAATCAAACCATTTAAAGATGTTGTGGTATGTGATGTTGCACCACTGGATGTTTGTGATGTACTTCTTAGACAACCATACATGTGGGATTGTCATGGTGTCTATGAGGCGAGGGGGGGGGCCGGGGGCGGGAGGGGTGGGGGGGGGGTGGGGGGGGGGGGGGAAGGCCTAGGTAGTGCCATCATTACTCTAGGTTGTAAGGCACTACCAAATCTCAGAGGTAACCCCTAAAAAATTAATGGCCTTGATTAGTGCAAAATATTGTTGAAGGTTGATTTCCTAAACTAGGAAAAGAAAAGGGTTGCAACAACCACAAGCGTTAGTGCAATAAGGCCAAATTATTTAGCGAAAGTAGATGGATCAAATGATATAAGTATGCAAATTTATGTGTACCACCGACAAGTGTGCCTCGACATTGCTAGATAAAACATAAAATTAACTTGGTCCCTATAGCACCATTCCTGAATGGGCCCTTGTATAGGTGCTTAGTACTTGAGAATGAGGAGATAAAGCATCAGATTCAAGAGTTGATTCAAAAGGGGCACATTCGACCAAGTGTATCACCTTGGGGGAAGCCTGATTGTTCTTGTTCAAAATAAAGATGGGACATAGTGAGCTTGGCATTGACTATTGAGCCTTGAAAAAAAATCACATTAAAGGAACTGAAACCCACATCCACAAATTGATGACCTCCTAGACCAGCTCAGGGGAGATAAATTATTCACGAAGATAGATCTAAAGTCAGGGTACCGCCAAGTTCCCATTAATCCCGTACATGTTTGGAAACCTACATTTCAAATCTAAGGAGGGATTATTCAAATGGTTTTTCATGCCTTTTGGGCTCATGAATGCACTTGCAAAATTCATGAGGATGATGAACAACATCCTATGACCATTCATTGATTCATTAGATGTTGTAGACCCAGATGATATTTTTTCTTCACTAAGACATGGGAGGAATCATCTTCAACATGTCCAACATGTTCTTTAGACTTTGTTTCAAAACAAACTCTATGCCAACATAGATAATTGTTCCTTTGGCATGGAGAATATCAAATACTTTGAATACATCATCTACATGGAAGGTGTTCATGCAGACCTAGAAAAGATTCATCTCATTCGAGACTGGATAACACCAAATACCGTTACTAACTCCAAAGTTTTCTTGGGACTAGCCTATTCTTATCACTTATTTATACTTTGTTTTTCTCACATTGCATGGCCTTTGAATCAAGTAACACACATAGGAGCAAAAGTAAAGTTCATATGGCTAGTTGCACAATATAAGCCTTTTGCATGAATGAAAGAGAGGATTTTCTCTGCCACTAGTTTTGGTCTTTCAAGATCTGCAACAATCATTTGAGATAGAAACAGATGCTTCAGAATATGCACTTAGAGTAGTCCCTTACCCAACATGGGCATCCTAGTAACATACCATAGCGATACCTTCTCTGACACTGTGAGCATGTACCCAACATATGATAAGGAGTTGTATGCCATTGTGCAAGCCTATAAACATTAGAAACATTACATTTTGGCAAAAAAAATATCATACACAAAGATCATAAGCATTTGTAATTCATATAGATCGAAGGAAAGTTGTAAAATTATCATCATCAAAAGTGGTCCACACATCTGCAACAGTTCCATCTCAACATCTTACATAAAAAGGGCACTACCAACTGAGTTACTAATTGTTTAAGTTGACCCCCAATTGCCTCCTTGACAACAATCCTTGACTCATGTGGGCATGAGACATCTAAGTGGCCTCAAATGTATGCACATGATCATGAGTTTTATGAAACCTATCAAAGGCTAAGGGATGGAAAAAAAATTCCAGACTATGATTTTACAGGAAAGATTTCTACACCATATGGGACACCTCTGCATTAATACAAAGGGAGTGTCAAAAAGTGATCTAGGAGGCTCACTATAGTAGGGTTGCAGATCAATTTAAAATATATAAAACCATGGTAATCTTGCAAAAGTATTTCTACTAGCCCAAGCTCCATCATGGTTACTAGATACATCACTTCCTATAAAAGTTGTGTGATTTATTAGCTAGATAATCAAAATCAGGGCCTTTATACCCCTTTGTCAATTCCAAAAAAACCACGGGGAGTTTGTCTCAATGGATTTCATGTCAGGTATCCCTTCCACCAGGCATGGTCATGATTGTGTTTTTGTGGTGGTTGAAAATTTCTCAAAAATGGAAATGTTGACACCTTGCAAGAAGAGAATATCATCAGAGGAGAATGCAAATCTCTTCTTTGAGAATTTTTGGGTTCATTTTGGCCTTCCAACAAGTATTGTGTTAGATCGGGATTCTAGGTTTGTGGGGGTATTCTAGTCTACCATTATGGTCTATGATGGACACAATAATGAACGATTCCATTGCATTCTACCCTCAAACTGATGGGAAAATAGAGGTATTCAACCATATGATTGTGCATCTTCTTTGTATATATCACTCCAAATCCATGGACATGGTATGAAAGTCTCTTGTATGTCCAACATAACTATAACCGAGCTCTTCTTAGCTCCATGAGACATAGTCCATTTCATCTATGTATTGGATTTTGGCCACTGACTTCCATTGATGTAACATTTCCCTTCGTGTTGGAATAAGAATCTACCTATATGCAAAAATAAGTGGATAAGGAATTCAAAACATTCAATAACAAGTTCATGAGATCTTGTAACAAACAAGAAAGAAGTACAAGCATTTTCATGATGCCCATTGTGTTCCTCGTCAATTCCAAGTGGGTGATAAGGTCTGGTTACATCTCCAAAAAGAGTGACTTTGAGGTCTATACAGGAAACTCAGACCTATACGATATGGGCCTATAACATCCCCTTCCCAGTCAAAGACCCTTGGACTATTTTTTCTTCCCGACGACTAAGGAGAAAAATAAAAGGGAGACTTAAGTTCTATTATTTTATTATAAAGTGAAAAAATAAAATAAAACATTATAAAAATCACTTATAATAAATTAATGGACTTAATAATAAAATAAAAATGAAAAAATCAAATAAAAGAATAAAGCACTTAGCAAAAATATATATTTTATTGAAAAGTGTGAATTGCTTGGAGGCAAAGGTAAAATAGAAAAAGGCAAAAATAAAAAGTTATTCCTTCAAGGAAAATGCGACTTGCATGAGGAGAGATTTTTGGAGGGATAGAAGCATTTAATACATAGAAAGGTAATTGGTTGCATGAGTAGCTAGTTTGGGTCACTAACTCTATTTATGCAAGTCGAATTGCCTTTGTAGAGACACATTTGATCATCTTCTAAATTTTGATTTTTAATTGAAGCTTTTAGCTTTGTCTGAATTGTTTCTAAGGACGGAAACCCTTAGGAGTACTCTCTTGTGGAAAAAAACCCCAAGGGTATGTGAGGGATCTCTACACATGGGATTCCATTATACTTACAACGATATTTTAGTTTATTTTAGCTAAGAATAAAGAATCCTTGTTGGAGGGTTTGCGGAACAAGCTTGCACTAGTTAGTTTCTTATTTATCTAAGGTTAAGCGACCCAACTTTTGGCCATTCTAAGTTATTTTAGAGGTATCACATGTATGATTTGTATTGTTATATCCTTATCTGATTTTTATTAATCCAAGCAACCAATTTTTCAGTATTTTTGGGTGAAATTAAGTGTCATTTTCAAATATGTGCAAGGGCAGCTTGTCTGCAGATTTTTATTTATTAAATTCATCTTTATTTGCATATGAAATTTTCATTTTTCTTCATATTTGGGCTTTATAAATTTATGGTATCATATTTGAGTAGAAATATTTAAATACAGGGGCTAGTTTGTCTGGGTTTTCCACTTAACCCTAGTTGCACTTCCCTTATTTAATTCATATCTACATGATACTTATTTGGTATTTTTTCTATAAGATATAATTAGTGGTTGGGGTTTGTCTAAAATCCATTTAAGGAAAAAATGTCCATTTGGAGATATTACAGTGGTATCAGAGCTTGAAATCCTCCCACCCTGTGAGGAAAGAAAAGAAAAAATTTGGTTGTTGAATGCAAAAAAATGAAGTGGACTCAAGTCCCTTTCTTTGATGGAACTGATGGAATCTTTGTTAGATGTTGGTTGAATGAATTTAAGACATTTTTGAGTTATAATCCTATGTGTCAGGATGATGCCTTCATGCTCATCTCTAGAAACATGGATAGAATATCACATCAATGGTGGCATCATTTGTTGAAGACCCAAGGGGTTGATTTCGTTGCTTCACTCACATATTTCTCACAAAGATTTTTAGAAAGATTTGATGTGCAGGATGCTCAGGATGAGAAAGAAAGTGAAATTATGGAGTGTATACCTATGAAGGAGGACCAATCGGATCTATAGCCAAGGCAAGAAGAAGAAGCTTCTATAGAGAAAGGGTATGATTTTCATTGAGAAAAATAATTGCATTAGTGAAACTTTACTTGTTAGAGAAACTATTTCAGTTCAGGAGAAGAAATTCATATATGCGAGAAAGAAGAATGTAATGTAAACTCAAAAGAGGTGTGAGGAGTGGAAAAGAAGAGCTAGAGTTGTTAGATTGATAACTTCTCAAGGGAAACAACACCTACAAGAGTACAAGGCAAATACTTTTTCAATTAGTGGGTAAAAAAGTATGAGGAATGGTATTCCTCAAGTTGTGGTAGCCGAGAGCATGGAAATCTCTTTCCAAGGAGGGTAGATTGCATAGATTGAGGATGTGTGGAAGAAAGGATGTCATCTTATTTATCACAGTTGTTGACTCATAATAATATTTATCCCATTGTGCACAACAATGCTCATGATTTGGTGCAACAAATTCAAGTCATTTTGAAGACCAAGATTGACAGAGATGTTGGTGACACTCCAAGGTATGAAGAGCTTAATAATGTGTCTTATTTATTATTGCATATTCCAATTTATTTCCATCATAAGATGCATGATGAGATTTAAGGCAGAGTCTTCAATATGGAGTTTTTTGAGCCATTGCTCCAAGTATATGTATATGAGCATCTTGTGGATGATATATGGTGACAAGTTTTAGCCCACTTGACAGGTATAGGGGCCAAGCTTGTGAATCACTTTAACATGTTTTGTCTATTTTGCAAGGCACTTGGAAATAACAAAATCAGAATTGCTTGAGGGCAAGCAATTTTGAGAAGGGAGGACTATAATATCCCCTTCCCATTCGAAGACCCTTAGCCTAATTTTTCTTCCCAGCGACTACAGAGAAAAATAAAAGGGAGACTTAAGTTCAATTATTTTATTATAAAGAGCAAAAAAACATTATAAAAGCACTTATGATAAATTAATGGACTTAATAATAAAATAAACATGGAAAAATCAAATAAAAGAATAAAGCACTAAGGAAAAATATTTTTTTATGAAAAAGTGCGACTTGTTTAGAGCCAAAGGAAAAAAGCAAAATTTATTCCATCAAGGAAAATGTGACTTGCATGAGGAGAGATTTTTGGAGGGAAAGAAGCATTTAATACAGAGAAAGGTGATTGGTTGCATGAGTGGCTAGTTTGGGTCACCAACTCTATTTATGCAAGTTGAATTGCCTTTGTAGAGACATATTTGATCATATTCTAAATTCTTATTTTTAATTGAATCTTTTATCTTTGTTTGAATTATTTCTAAGGATGGAAACCCTTAGGAGTACTTGTTAATGTAAAATTACATCACCCCTGATTGCTTGTGATTTGTGTGTGAGGCAATCAATGTAACCTGTGCATAACATGGGATTATCTTGCAGTGTGGGATGTTACAGGTAGGATAATCCTCTAGAGAAAGCTGACACTTCTTCTCCTAACCTAGTGCCAACTTCTCCAAAATGCAGAGAATGGAAAACTAATATAATCATATCCTAATGCTTTCTAAGGAGACATGGATAGAAAGATGCATAAAATAAAACTACTTTAAGTAAAGGTGATGTAGGTGAGACAATCTGAGTGAGTGAACAATAGGGAATAAATAAAGTGAAGGAGGACGAGTTAGAAGCACCAAAAACTAAAACAATATTTAGTTCCCTAGATTCATAAAGAACAATAAATTAAAGGTCCTGCAAAGAGATATAAACATGCACAATATACTTGTAAACATAATGGATGGAAAAAATTGTAATATAACCCGAATTAGGGAAATAAAAGCCAAAAAATACCAATTTTATTGCTCAAGAAACATGCACAATCCATTACAATATTGGCACAAGGAAAAATCCTTTACAATAAGCCCAAATTTGAGGCCTTTAGCTCACAAAAGCTCTGGAAAAATTTTGACAGAGTTTCTTTGCAAAACAGAATGAATCCCCTCAAAATGAGGTGATTTTTTCAATATATAGAAGAGGAGCCTCGAAATTGCCTCATCAACCGAAAAAATTTCATTAAACAAGTGTGGGAGGCCATACAAATTTGGTACTTTGCTTGCACAGGCAATCATGGGTGTCATACCTCTTTAAGCTGGTAGTTGAATAACCTTGTACCCACTTCCCTAAATGTCTGGTTCATTCTTGCGTTTGGTCAGTTGCACGTATGTCCTACTCCTAGATGGTAGCACTTTATTCTTTGGTGTCTGTCAATACGTAAATGTGTCTACCGATCGGGTAACATGCTTTCCCTGCTTACGACCGATAGCTTAAAATATATTGTTGGTCGGTAGCATCCGTACAAAATATTATCGACGACCCTGATGTTGATCAACTGCTCCATATCTCGCTTGTGTAACCAGGCTAGTAGTGCTAAAAATGTCACCCGATGGTAGCTTCCTTGACCGTTGTTGGGACCACCATTGTCCACTACCAACCGGTAGCATCCATACATGCTACCGACGCTTCTGTTATTGACATGTCTGTGACCCACCAATTTTTCTACCGTGTTGGTAGCATCTGTTCCTAATACCGGCGCGGTAGCATATAAAATGCTATTGTTTGGTAGCAACTTTGATGCTACTGGCAACATCTTACCACCGTTTTTTCCCTCTTTGGCTCTGACCTTCCTCATGGATTTCCAACTCGCCGTGAGTTTCCCTGTTAAACTTCAAAGTGTTGCATCCATAAACCACCAACATTCATACTTGATAAGTTGTCCATTTTGTAGGGGTGCAAAAAATGGATAACAATTGGTGACTTGCAGGGTGATCTACCTGCTAAATATGAAAGACCAGTGACCTCGTTGTGTCCATTAGGCATGGAGTCGTTCTGAAGTCTAAAACTAATCTGACACCTAAAAATTCACCCCCTCAAGATTTTGAAACACTGTTAGGGCCTGTCATTTCCCAAAACCCTGGGCTAGATATTGATTGCTCTCATCACAAGACCTTGCCTAAAACTAGAAATTGCAAGAGCAACAAAGGCACAACTATATACAAACAGAAAATTCATACACATCCCAAATGGAATATGCAGAGAGTGCACATGCACTTATTACAAAGAAAACCTAAAATAAAACAAAGCAATGTGCTACAAGCACTTGGAGGAATATAAATCCTAAACTAATATGTACAAGGAAGGATATTTCTCTCAATAACAATGTTTTAGATAGATTCCATTGACTGGAATCTATGGTTCTTCTCCGTCTAACCTTGATGGTTGGAAAGCATTGTTTTCTTTACAGCCTAAAATCACAAAAGGGCCACTCCATATTGCATCAAACTTAGAGTGCCTTTCCTATTTTTCCCCTATCTACATCCCATTTTAGGACCAAGTCTCCCTCTTGGAAGTTTCTATCCTTTGCCTTCTTGTCAAAGCACCTCTTGATCAACACTTGATCCTTTTCAATGATGTGCATGGTTTGGTTCCTTGTCTCCTCTAACTCCATGAGTTATGTATACTTGACTTCCATGGCATCAAACTTAGATAGCTCTAGTTGCTTCATGAGCTCCAATGCAGGAAATTCGAGGGATATAGGGAGCCTCTCCTCCCTTCCATAGACTAACTTATAAGGAGAGCTCCCTTTTGACTTCTTGGGAATAATCCTATCAGCCCACAAGGATGATTTCAACTTGGTGTGCCAAGTTCTCTCGTTCTCATCTAGAGTTTTCCTTATAATCTTCAAAAGGTATTTGTTGGTGGACTCGGCCTGCCCATTACCCTGTGGGTAGTAATTTGATGATGTTCTCAAGTATATCCCGTTTTTAACTATCCACTATGTAATCTTGGCACCTAGGAATGCCAAAGCATTATCTGATATAATGGTGTCCGATACTTTGAACCTTGTCACTATCTCTTCATAAAAATATAGTATGTCGGCCTCATTTGCTTCCTTGAGTGCAACCGCCTCCGTCCACTTGGTGAAATAATTTGTGTCTATTAGGATCCACTTGTGGCCCAAGCTAGATTTTGGATTAATCACCCCAATGAAATCTATCCCCCATTGCATGAATGGTTCATTTATAGAAATGGGGTGGAGTGGAATGGTTGTTAACTTCTCTTTTCTTGTGAAAAAGGCACACTTTTTACATTTTCTAATCCATGCATAACAATCATGAAAAAGGTTAGGCCAATAATATCATGCCTCTAAGAGTTGTCACCCTTGGGGAAAAATGGCCACATGTTTCTCCGTCATGAAATTCATGTAGCACCTTCTCTATCTGATCTACCTTGAGGCACCTAAGGAGGACATTATTTACATCTTTCTTGAACAAGATACCATCAACCAATGCAAAGGGGATACAATGGAGCATGGAATACCTCCTTTTGGCCTTGCTCAACCCTTGAGGAATTTGACCTATTTGAAGGAAATGGACTATGTCCTGAGTCCAACATGGTGTAGGCATGTCATTTGCTACACCAGTTCTTGATTGTCTTATAATACCAAAACAACTTATCCTCTACCACCTGATTCATCATGTTGTCTTGAGGCTAATTGTTCACATAATCCCTTGCCCCTGACCAGCTTGGTCACTTTAATATCAATGTCATATTCCATGGCCTTGGTTACCCAGCCAACCCTTCTTTCATTGAGGTCCTTATTTAAAAGAAAATCCTTTGTACCACTATGTGTGACTAGAAAATGAATCCTCTTATTTGACACTAAATGTCTTAACTTCTTCAAAATTCTAATCACAACAAGGACATGTTTCTCAATGAATGAATATCTTACCTCATAGTCCACAAGGCCTTAGATGAATAATGCAATAGGTTGTTCCAATCCTTCCTTATTTTGTCGCACCAAGATTGTGGAAATGGTCTTCGAGCCATCGAAGGCATAGAGAAAGAATTCTTTGGAGAATTCTAGATTAATTAGAGTTGGAGCTTGAGATATGGCATGCTTGATAGTTTCAAATTTCTCTTTTCCCTCTGCTGTCCATTTGAAATCCAAATTATTCTTTAGCATCATTGTTAAAGGCTTCATAAGAGCGGTAAAATCTAGTACAAACCTACGAACAAAGTTTATCCTCCCCAAGAAGCTTTGGAGAGCCTTCTTATGACTAGGAAATGGTAGAGTATGGATGGCTTCTACCCTCTCTGGATCAATTTTTATTCCTTCTTTCGACATGATATGGTCTATAATTTTACCCCCATGTGCCATGAATATGCACTTTTTGGTATTCAAGGACACTCCAAACCTCCTGCATCTTTGGAAGACCCATCTGAGATGAAAGAGGTGACTTTCTGCATTTTTAGAAAATATAGTGATGTCGTCAAGATAGACAAGCATTGTTTTATTTAATTGCCCCTTAAATGCCATATTTGTTTCTCGGTGAAATGTTGCTCCAACATTTGATAGCCCGAATGGCATCTTCCTGTAGGAATAGGTGTCCCATTTTGTGGTGAAGGTTGTTTTGAACTGATCATCCTCTTTCATCATAATCTGATTATAGCCAGAATATCCATCAAAGAGGGAGAATCTTTTTGAAGCGGCCACTACCTGCAATATCTGCTCCATGGAAGGAAGTGGGTAGTGGTCTTATAGGGAGGCCCTGTTTAAATCCTGAAAACCCACGCATAACTTGATTTCCCCATTCCTTTTCCTAACTGGCACCAGATTTGTTACCCAACTTGAGTGCTTGATCGGGAAAATGATACTCGCCTTAATGAGCTTATTCAACTCCTTCTTCATGAGAGGCTCCATATGAGGGTTGACCGACCTTTACTTTTTTCTAATGGGCTTAGCCTCAAAATTCAACTCAATGGTGTGTTGTGCCAATTTTGGGTTAAACCCTTCAAATCCTCATAGCTCCACGTGAAAACATCGAGGAATTCTTGGCAAAGCTGAACAAAGTCTTACTTTTCCTATTCACTACTCATCTTTCCTATTTGGAGTGAACTTACCTTCTCCAACTAGAATGGGCTCAAAATCCTCCTTTTTCACTTGAATGTTGACCTTCTCCTTTCAGAATTGGTCGTTTGGGTTGAAAATTGACTCTAGAGTCACCAAGCCCTTTGGAAATTTGTTTTTCTACAGCTGCACCACT
This sequence comes from Taxus chinensis, assembly GCA_019776745.2. Classification (NCBI taxonomy): domain Eukaryota; kingdom Viridiplantae; phylum Streptophyta; class Pinopsida; order Cupressales; family Taxaceae; genus Taxus; species Taxus chinensis. The sequence goes on from CM034152.1 coordinate 649,551,698, forward strand.
TGATCCCCGTACTATTGCTCCAATTTCTCTTGATTTTTAGCTGAGAAATCAGCCTCCTCCTCTAAAAATTTAATGATCTATTAATCATTCTCAAATACCTGCCAGCTTGTGTTGTTATCCAGTACAGCTGGCCTTACAACCACATGAATATGTGGTTGTGCTTTATCTCTCTTTATATTATCCACCACATCAAATGTTGCTCCAATTTCTATGAGCTTGTGTGCAACCTCATTCCTTTTCCTTGGTATGGCTTGAATATTGAATGCATCGAAATATTCCATGAGGTCCCATACCCGATGATTGTAGGCTTTAAACAAATCATTCTTAGTAGCATGTTTTCCTTTAACCTGGTTGATAATCAACTCACTATCCCCCAAAAACTTGCAAGTTTTTTATACCCCTTTTCCTTGTCCAATGCAATCCATGTATCAAAGCTTCATACTCATCTCTATTGTTTGAATAAGCAAACTCAAAATGGAAAGTTGAGTAGAAATTCATACCTTATGGTGACAAAAGCATTGCACCTCCTCCAACACCTTTCCTACTCCTTGAACTGTCAAAGAAAGACTACCACACTTCATTAACATCCTCATTTTTTGGCTTGGTAAGGATGGGGGTGGGCAAGTTCTCCTCATGTAGACAATAAACTCCCAACTCAACTTCTTCCATTTCCTTGTATGGATAAAAATCATGTCTCCTATGAGCCCAATCATCAAACGTTAGGTATGGAATGCTTCCAACCTTCGTGTTTTCCTCTTGAGCCTCCAAACATGCATCTTGATCGAATATGGTACAATTTGCATTGATTGGGTTGGGCATATAAGGCTCAATGTGAAAATTGGTGATTGGTTCTGACTTGATCGTAGACTTAACACCATACCTTGTCCTAAATAACATGTGGGACCAATCAGATGATAGGTACCCACCATTTTTGTTTGTAAAATCCCTCGAAAGGTACAAGGAAAATGGTGGTGGTAAATCAATCACCGATACATCCTACAGAACTATGACATTCGGGAAAGCATGGAGCGTAAGGCTTAGTTATTTGATCACTCCAATTGTGCCTACTACTGTCCCATCCAATTGTACTACTCCCCACAATACCGGTTCATATTTTAATCCCAATTTATCTACAATGTGCTTCGGCATTACTGAGCTACTCACCCCTTATTCAATCATACAATTGTGCACTAATTGTTGACAAATTTTGCACTCGTGCAAAAGTGGGCAACTCAAAATTTTGTTTTTCGATGAAAGGAATTGATGAAATGGACCTAATTAGGGGGAATTCATATAGTTTGATTGTGTTTTCAGTTGTAACAATTGATTAACTACATGTAATCTATAGCTATGTGTGCTGTTAAAAATGTAACACCTCACATAGACTACCATTCCATGTTCATCTTTAACAAGGAAACACAGAAGCCCCGAAGGACTAATGCATTACCTTGATGAAGGCAGTAATCACAGTTTAGGTGAAATGTTATATTCAAGAGTAACAAACAGAGTTGTAGTTACATGGAATTGAGAAGAGTTCATTATTAAGTTACATGTACATCAAAACTCATTATTTCCTGCATGTTTAAATACATTTAATTATGTGATTGAGTTGTTTATTTCATTATACAATCAATATCCATCATAAAAGTTGAATGTAGAAAGAAGTATACAACTCAGTTACAGAAATTAATGTTATTTATTCATGAAGAAATTCAATGTTTCCCACACAAGCCGTGGGATGTAACTCATGAACTACTGAAATAAAAGATGCATGTACATAAAGACTAAAAGCAAAAGAGTATAGAGAAACCCATCATTACCTTCTAGATTTTGTTGGTCTTCTTTGTACTTCAGTTGTAGCTTGCTTCATCTTTCAGTTGCTTCATCATCTAGTAGCTCCATCATCGTACCTAGAAACAGAAAGAGAATTGTCGTCAGACATTGAGCTCAGGGTTTAATCTGTATACTTATGTCTAGAGTCTCATGCAAATGATCTTAATTGACATCTAGAGGCATAAGGTACATCAGAGTAACAGATACAAAATTGATAAAGCAATATCCTACAGTAGCACATATGATTCCCATAATCATGACAACAAAAAAGAAAGAGAAAGAAAAACTATAGAACATAAGAGAGGCCAAAAAGCCTAATTATTTTCTAACTATTTTCTTAAGTGTGGAAGTGCAAATTGTACAGAAGAGATCAAGTACATGTTTTAAAATTTTGTACTATCAAGTATAGATTTTATACTCAATGACTCAAGCATATTCAAGAACAACAAAAAATGACTCACTCATGCATTTCAAATTCTTATATATCCAGATCAACTATCAAAAGGAATCAAACATATAATCAAGTATAGATGAATCGACAGTACAATGATTTAAGGATAATGGAATGGATATCTACTTATCACTTTCATTATGAGCCATCAATGAAGATCAAATGGAGCACTTATGATCACAACAATAAAACAGATTGCATTAAAAGAGTTCATTATCAACATTAAATGAAGTATATTTATAAGGTTTACCAGTAACATGAATCAGGAGCAAAAATAAAGAATCTTCAAGATAAGAAGCATATTTTAATTCATCTTGCAAGTTACAAATGATGGTCAAGGCAATAAATGTATCTCTTTTTACAATCCATTCAGGTCTCTAGAAGAAAAGTTGTAAATAGATTTCTTTCATTACAATAAATCACTGACAAGATAAGGGTACAACAATCCAATTTAATAGTAATGATCTGCTAAGGACAAGCTTAAATGATTACAACATTTACATAATGTTTTCAATTTTCAAATAAAATCAGGATAATACATGGGTACAAATGAAAAATTCAAGCATCTAAGGATAGAATAAATGATCTTTTATGGCGCATAAGTGATCAAAACAGATCTATAACAGCAAGGTTCATCCATTCAAGGATAGGTATTTGATTCATAACATTAGGATTCAATGGCATATAAAGACAAACTCTACAATTCAAAGCAAAATGTCAAGCTAAGGATGCAACAAGTAGTGGCCAAGTTATCAAAATATCATACAATCTTATCAACTCGAAGTGACTGTAATGTACAGGAGAGGCATTTCAATGAAAAATTTAAGGAAGGAAAATACTACACAATCTACATGATTGTGCATTCAAACCTTAGCTACAACACAAAATTTCATTAATGTGTAGGTAATTTTTAAAGATTTCATGGAGAATACAAATTCTATCAGAAGTAGACAATCTCCCAGCAATAGAGAAATAACAATTATAATCTAATCTTAGTTCAAACAAAATAGAGCTACGAATCATTTCAAACCTTTGCAAAGAGCTGATATAGTGGGAAATCTACAACAAGTCAATGAGCATGAATTTCAATAACACAGACATAAATTGAGACCCTTTTATCAATTATCCATTGAGGTACATAGCTCAAAATATTCAAATAAATGACCACGCTGGCCTAGGTTTCTAAATGAAAGAAGAATCATAGCTTGCATCAAGAGAATGAAAATCATGCAGAGTTTTGAAAGCTCATAAATAAGCAAGATACTACAGTAAAGCTTGAAACAAAGCTTAGAAGAAACGGTTAAAGGTTTTTACCAAGCCCATGATAATTTGTTCACCAAGGAACATCACAACTCAAATAATAAACAATATAAATCAAATCCATAGGTTGATTCATTCAATGCAGATAACGAACAACAGATTTTACATGGGGTCTCAAGTTTCTACAGAAATACCAAGGTGAATTAACTTAGAATGAGTAGGCCGAGTCAACAAGTGAATGTACAGTCCGTAGCCCTTTAAGAAGCACATCAAATAAAAAGTCAAAATTTAATATAAGCAATAGTGGATATATAAATTAACAAATTCAATTATTAAATGATCTTGAACTGAGTTAAGCTTCAAACAAGCCAAAGGAATACAAAATCAACTCAGGAGCATATAATCTAAATCTATGAAAACAATGATATCACAGTCATCTCGGGGAGAAAAGCGGGCCATTTTTTGGAAGCTTCTAACCCATGAGCATAAATCCATGGAAATCTTAGAACTCTAAGGACTCTCCAATGGCAGCCAATCTAGATGGAAGATTTACATGAAGTCAAATACATTAGGAAATATAGAAACTTCTGGCAATGAGCTAAGAACAGAGTTCTATCGTTGAAAAAAGAATGATAAACCCACAAGCACATTGTCAAAAATGGTTTACCTTGAAGTAACAACTTACAACCCAAATTTGTGGGAAAAAATGGAAGAACAACCCAAATGAAAGATTTCATTGTTTTTAACTTAAGATCAAATTACCAGCAAAAGAAACAAATATGACAAAACAACAAATAAGTGAAAATTAGAAGCAGAGATTAGACTTTCTTTTCAAAAGTCATGGAGCCATCATAAATAAGTAAAGATACCAAAATTGTAGTGCCTCTATAAGAGCAAAAAATCTCACCTTGAACAAAGCATTTTCTAACAGTGTCCCAGATAATAATGAAAATCAGAGGTTTAGACTTTCAGGAGCATACCAAGATAATGAGAATTAAACTGTCCACAAAGAATGTTCTCAAGAACCATCCAGTGCAGATACAAAAATCATATATCAATGGTGGATGAGAACCCAAATCATAAAAATCCAAGAAACGATAGAGTTTTTGAAACCATTAATGCAACCGACATTTGAATAGAGCCCCATGAGTAAAGAGAAGCATCAATTTTACCTCGAATATGGAAAGGTAGGCAATGGAAATTCAAGACCCATCACAAACTTTTCCAGGGCTTCACTATTCCAAGGCAAACCCATTTGAATGGATCAAAGAGTCAAGTTGATTCACTGGCACCAAGCTCAAAATAAAACCTAAATGGATCAATGAGTTAGGCATCGAGCTTGTAAATTGAAAGACAAGATCAAATGAGCCAGATGAAGAGGATTTGCCAACTATTTTTATTTACCCATGGTCATAATATCAAGGTTAAATGCTCAAACCATTACAAGATCAAACGGCTCAATGATTAGTTAGTAGGATCCATGTAATCCATAATCAATGCAAACTCCATGCTCAGAAATTTGATGGTACAACAATGTACCAAGAAATCACAAATCAATCTCCAGATTAAATCCATAGTGTTAGCCATGACCCTATTTACCAGTGAGCTTTGAGAATCAATGACAAAGATGAATGTAAATTTTCAAGCAGATAAGGTCGAAGCCCATCAAAACCAATGCATAGCTCAGAGTGAAATGTTGTAAAATAACCACAGTTATGTTTATGGCTTCACCAACAAAGCAGATGGGTCTAGCTATCTCATGGGGAGGGGACTCAACTTAATTAAATGATTACCTTCACAAGGTCCTGAAGACTTCACCAAATATGCAAACCTAAATCACCTAAGTTAAATAAGGTTAGCATTGACATCATGATGGGTTTGTGTTATCGTGAAGAAAGGGACCAACTTTCCCGAATATTCCATTAAAATCATTTCAAATTTGACCTATGCTTACAGTCTAATCCAAATATATGCCATGATTATTATAAAAAAGGGGCCGACAATATGAATATGTGCCATGATCAAAGGATAATCAAACATATAATTCATGCTCATGTCAAATCAAATGAAGGGGTTGGTGATTATATGATGCCTAATGCTTCTAAAGGTGACCATTATCATCCAAAAAAATACCACAGAAATGAATTATAGTATTTGCAAAAATGCCATAGGAAACCAAAGCATATGTAAGAAGAATGAGTGCAAATTACCTACAAAAAAAATATCATATGACATGGCCATGTCAAAGAAAAGTATGTTTTTCTGAAGTGGTCATCCACTACAAGGGAAAAGAAAAAGCACATGTGCACAGAGGTTAACATCATAGAGCATGCATGATGACCAAAGTGGAATATCAATCACCTTATTTTGCAAAAGAAGGGTATTATTTTCTTGCAAATCCCTATAAGTGGTCCCCACATAAGAGGGTAAATGTTTTACTAGGTATTGAAGACAAAGGAATTATTTTTGCTCACCCAGGGATATTATTTTTGCATGTGCATCAAAGGGGGAAGAATTGTAGAAGTGTAAAAATTTATCATTTGAATTGGATCAAATTGAAAGTGTCACATCAAGCAGAAGAAGACAAAGATTGCATGCACATTGGAGAAGAATTGCACAAAAATTAGGAGCTATTATTAGCTAAATTATTCACCCAAGTTTATTAAAAATAGATCAATCAACTACACTTTGACTTGGAATTTATTTTTGTAACTAAAGGCTATTAATGCCTCATTGTAATCAACATGTCTATTTTTATTCCTTTATTTATTCATGATAAAGGGGTAAAATTAGCAATGCATGGGCAGAGTAAAAATTTTAGCCTATTTTTAGGATGGGTTGGGTGAATAATTTTGCTATATATTGTGTGCATTGGCAAAGCAAAGTGGAGGATTTTTTGGACATAGGAGTGCTGAAGAATTTTTTTTCCAGTTTTGCCTTGAATGAGAACTAATTTTTTCCTTTCCAATTATTTGCAGTGGTGTGTATCTTTTCATTAATTCTTGTGAATTTCAATTCCTTGATTAATCATCTTACCTTGACGACACAAATTTGGTGTTTTCTGCATAATCTTAGTGTGCATGTTTATCTTGTTGTATTGTTGTGATTTATCTCTCAATCCATAAAGTGTTTTTCCTTAATATTCTGTTGAAAACCATTGGTTTGTGTATCCAAAATTCATTCTTAATTTTTATTATGCATATACTCAGTCAAATCCCTCAACACGTTTGGTGTATCACCTATTTTCAATTTCAGTTACAGTCAACTTTTTACCCTCAAAACCCCAAAAAATTAGTTTAGGATACATCAATAAGGAACCGGCCCTTGATACCAAAGACTCACCTCAACAATAGGTATACCCATAAACCTGAGGTGTTTCCATTGTATCTACTAAAGTGAGAGGTTTTAAGCAAGCTTAGAACCCTTGTTTTCATCTCTCAACTAGGGTGCACTTTCGAGAGATAACACTAACTTATCTCCAATGATCAATGAGACATAGAACGGTGGACGCTTCACGTTCTTTCCTGAATGAACTTCTCCCTGTTACACAGTGTTAGTAAGAACCCTCTCCTGATTTTTGGATGGCTCATTAGAAGGGGACCAATTTGCCATAACAACTTGCAATAAATCTCGCTGCCCTAGAATTTCTAAAGACTCCCACATGTAAATGTTGACATTAGTATTCTTCATCTGATCGATGATGTTGAATGGATATGGGTTTTCCTTTTTCTGCCCCTTGCTTGACATGATCTTTTCCGATACCTAGATTGGTCCATGAGCTACCGCAACTACTATCTTGGGTTGATTCTACACATTGGGGGCTGTGACAACAGCTGCCTTAGGCTGGCTTTGTGCATTAGGAGCTGCATTTGGCCTGTCAACTCCTTGTTGAGTGAGATTAGGCTGAGAAATAAATGGACTAGATGATTGTCCCTCCTATATGTTTCTTTTCTTAGACTGTGTATTGGAAGTCACACCCTGGAAAGGAGATTGATTAACTCTGTAAAAGTCCTCCGTCTTCCAATTGACCAGCGTGGTTTTAGTTGGAGGAGTCTCTTGTCGAGATGTTTGTTGATTTTCTTCCTCACTTGGCTCATAGGCCACCCCAACAATTTGTGCCATCAAGGCTTGATTTAGTGTGTCATTGAAGCACGTTGATTGATTTTGAGGTAGATTGTAGGGGTAACACCATTCATACTCTTGTGCAATTTTGCTCTAAGCCAGAACCATCACCCTTGATGTTGAAACTGCATTTGGATTATAAGGCTAAAATGGCCTGGCAGTTTGAGATTTCCCTTGTTTTGGATTTTTCTTTGTTTCCTGAGTGGGAAGTCTATTAGGTTGATATGGAGGCCTATTCATTTGAGCTTGGGGATTGTAAGGTCTGGAGCTCTGAGCTTGTTGCCTCTTTATTGTCACCAGTTCATTCCCCAAATTCTGCAGTTGTTTCCTGACTTCTAGTAGTTCCTTGGAAGTATTAGAATAAGTGAAGGCCTCACTATTGCTCTGATTTCTATGGGATGGAATGGGGGCTATTTTAGGTGCTTGACTAGTAGAGGGGGTCCCCAATTCTGGATATAGAGGCATAGGTGGCTTAGGTGCCATCTTGCTTGCTTGAATTAAGCAGTTCTCCGCTCTGATAGCTATATCATATGCCTCTGGTAGTGTTGTTCCCCCCATTGATTGTATCATCATGGCTATGTCAGAATTTAGAGCCCTAAAAAAATAGAGGAATGCACCTTCTGCTACTGGCCTCATGGAAATTAGAATCCGATACCACATCCACTAGAACCTAAAGTTGAAGTCAGCCATCTGCTCATTCGGGGCCCTCTTGATTTTGGTTAATTGTTCCAACAGAGACAGATTATATGCCTTCTCTCTGAACTAGTTGCACATGGCTAAACACAACACATCCCAGTTTGTAATTGACCATATTGTTAGGCTCCTAAACCATTGCAACGCCTTACCTTTGAGAGAAGAAGAAAGGATCCTAACTGTAGCATCTATCTCATTGATCTAGTGAATAGTGCAAACATTCACAATGTCTTGAATATGATCAATGGGGGTCATATGATTCTCCCTAGTGAAGTAAGGAATGTTCTTCAACGCTGCCACCGGGATAGGGTTATGTGCATTGAGGGTGAGTGGAATTCTGCCAGTGAAATTGAAAATTGGGTTTTCCGGCAGTGGTGGTGGTTGTTGTAGATGTGTCATTATGATTAGCCTTATAACCATGGTTAATTGAAGGAAGGGTCAACCAGGTGGAGGTGTGGATAGTGTCCTATTTGGTGGAGATGGAGACCTTTGTACTCTTCTTTCTCCCCTTCCTCTACCTGGTAATAACTACAAGTACTCAAAGACACCTTATTCTCTCACTCTAGATCAAGTTTGAATCCTTTTATTAACTTAAACCACCAGTACTGCTGAAACCAGTTGTATTTATATTTGGAGTAACCATATGTGTTGTTGCAAAGCCTCCAAATGCTATAAATTCACAAAGATGCACACCCAATCCTGACAAAATAGAAGTATTGACTTTTGGTCCCACTGTGTGTGCCAAAATTGTTAATGCAAAATTACGGCACTCCTGGTTGCTTGTGATTTGTGTGTGCAACAATGAGTGTAATCTACATAACATGGGATTATCATGCAGTGTGGGATGTTGTAGGTAGGATAATCCTTTGGAGAAATTTTTCTTCTTCTCCTAACCTAGTGCCAACTTCTCCAAAGTGCAAAGAATGGAAATCTAATCTAATCTTATCCTAATGCTTTCTAAGGAGATAGGGATAGAAAGATGCATAAAATAAAACTACTCTAAGTGAAGGTGATGCACCAAGAAAGGGCGAGACAATTTGAGTCAGTGAACAATAGGGAATAAAAAAAGTGAAGGGGGACAAGTAGAAGTGCCACAAACTAAAACAATATTCAATTCCCTAGATTCATAAAGCACAACAAATTAAAGCACCTACAAAGAGATATAAACATGCACAATATACCTATAAATATAATGGAAGGAAAAAATTGTAATATAACCCGAATTAGGGCAAGAAAATCAACAAAACACCAAGTTTATTGCTCAGAAACATGCACAATCCATTACAATATTGGCACAAGGAAAAATCCTTTACAATAAGCCCAAATTTGAGGCCTTTAGCTCACAAAAGACCTGGAATAATTTTGATAGAGTTCCTTTCGTAAAATAGAATGAATCCCCTCAAAATGAGGAAAAATTTACAATATATAGAAGAAGAGCCTTGAAATTACCTCACCAAATGACAAATTTCATTATATAAGTGTGGGAAGCCATACGAATTTGGTACTTTGCTTTCATGGGCAGTCATGGGTGGCATACCTCATTAAGCCGGTAGTTGAACAACCTTGTACCGCTTCCATTAATGCCTGGTTCATTATTGTGTTCAGTCGGTTGTACGTATTTCATGTTGTTAGAAGGTAGCATTTATTCTCTAGTGTCGGCTAGTACATAAATGTGACCAGGCAGTAACATGCTTTCCCCGCTTATGGCTCGTAGCTTAAAATATATTGTCAATCGATAGCATCCATATAAATACTACCGGTAACCGTACTGTTTATTGAATGCTCCATCATCTCCTTTGTACAACCAGCCGGTAGCGCTAAAAATTCCACTGGGCGGTAGCTTCCTTGACCACTTCCAGGACCACCATTGTCTGTTATCGACTGGTAACATCTATACATGCTATCGACACTTTTGTTGTTGGCATGTCTACGACTTGCCAATTTTGATACCGACCGGTAGCATCTGTTCCTACTACCGACTGGTAGCATCTGTTCTTGCTATCGGCCGGTAGCATATTTAAAATGCTACCGGCAACACCTTACCATCATTTTTTCCCCTTTTCAGCTCAAACCTTTGCCGCGGCTTGCCAGCTCGCCATGAGTTACCCTGTTAAACTTCAAAGTGTTGTATCCATCAACTGCCAACATTCAAACATGGTAAGAGTATGTGAGGGATCTCTACACAAGGGATTCCATTGTACTTGCAACGATATTTCAGTTTATTCCAACAACACGAATAAAGGAGTTTTTGTAGATTTTTTGATCAAGGGTTTGAAGAAAATTTGCAGTTGTGTTTTCCAGCCTTCTATCATATTGTACAACCCACTTTTAGGATACTTCTTGAGGTATTTAAAGGGTTTTTGATCTAATTTAGATTGTTGTTGATAAATCATGTTTTTTTATGAATATTTCCAGACCAAAACCCTAAGGGTGAATTAGTGTTTTGGTTTTTTAGGGTACTTGTGGTGGTAATTTACATGAATGGGTAACATCATTGCATTCTCCATATTTTTCTGAATCTGTGCGTAGTTCATTTGTGTGGATTAGAGCATTGTGGAGTGAGTTATAAATTTTTGAAGTTGTCCATAATTTTCTACAAATTGGGTTTTCAAAATAAATTAATTTCAGCCTTTTTGTGCATCTAAATATGTATGTTCTTTAATATTTTGGATTTATAAAATTCATAGATCAGATTGGAGTGGAGAAGTAATATTTTATTGGTTGATTTTTTTGGGTTTCACACTTTACCCTAGTTGCACTTTTCAGATTAAATTCAGATCTGCATACTAATAAACTGTTGCATCTTCTATAAATTGTATTTGGGGGTTTGGGATTGGCCTTAAATCCATTTGGGGTCAAATATGTCCATTTGGGAACGTTATAGGATCATACACAATAAGGAAAAATATTGGTGAGAACGCATTTGAGCTTAATTTTCCATCCAACCTCGGGTTACATCCAATTTTCAATGTGGAGTTGCTCAGCCCATACTTTCCTCCACTCTTAGATACATTACATATTAGTGAATAGTTGTAAAGTACATAACTAAACCCATATTGTATGACACCATTACATATTGATCATATCATGGATAGGGTGGTCAAGGATATGAAGCATCAATAAATAACACTATACCACGTAGTGAAAGCAAGGCAAATGACACATCATGGGATATGATGCACTAAGATTCAAATTAAGAAACAATTCCCACACCTAGTTAAAATAATAGGAGCAATGGGGCCCATTTCTTCTTAAGTACAAATGATCCAAAATAGGATTTCCAAAAAGCTATTTTTGGAATGTCTTGAAAATCTAGTTTTAGTAGTTTTCTAGTAGCTTTTAGTATTTTACAATTTTGAGGGTCTCCGGACTGTTTCTAGAGTTTCGATGATAGTGACAAGAAACAAAATGTAATTAACATTGGAACTACCCACACCAAGTTCATTTTGTGCTCTTTCCAATGCTTTTTTCGGTTTGTAAAATGGGTCAACGGGCTAGGAGATATGACCCTGACAATGGTTACTAATAAAATAATAATAATAATAATAATATAGATTTCAGATTTATCAACTTCTATCTTTTCAAATCCATCCTTAAGGTGGATACGAATGGTATCCATGTAGGATGACATTTTGGTTCCCATCCAAAACCCTTCATATTCATTTTTTAGCAATTTTTCATATTCTCCTTCTATAGCTATAATCTAGCTTGTTTTGAATAAAGTGATAGATCTCCAAGCATACATCTCTCTTATGGAGTTTGTCAATTTATATTCATTCGGGATTGCAATAAAATTGTAACTTCTCAAGATCTGGGAAATACAGACAACAAAATTGTAACTTCTCTTGAAATTCCTCTTGGCTAATCCCTTGTACCTCATAAGGGTGAAGGTAGTAAAAAAACTGATTTCAAATCAAAATGAAAATCCTACTCAAACATATTCTTGCCAAAGTTTTCACATCACTAAGTATTAAATTTATACCGCATGTAAAACCACATACAACAAATGAGATATGTATTCTTCAAATAGAACACTTCAAGTTAAAGACATGATCACTACCATCTTCATAATTGAAAAAATGAAACAATTTTTAGTCTAGGCACATTTCTAGAGTTTAATCATGGTTTTAATGAATCGCGTAAATCTAAAAGAAATGAAGTGTATAACTAATTCTTCCTTTATTTTCTATAAATTACATTTCTAGGAAAACATATATATGAATAAAACATAGGTAGATATAATAAAAGTACACCTAATCGAGTATATTAAGGACAATTTTTCAACAAAAACAAAAATTAAAAGTACTTCTTTTTAGTGGTTTCATCACTCTATTAGTTATGAATCTAGTTGTGAATGTTATAAAAATCTATTATCAGATATAAAAATAATGTTTGCTAATATCCTACCAGATTCTAATCCCAAAAGCCTCATAGACCCTTATATTTATATACCACCGTGACCAAAGTTCATAAAAACAAGAGCAATGTGCTGTGAAGTACTGCTGTAACAAAACTTACAATGCATATGTTAGTAGTATGTTGGAAAAGGTGCAACTGATTGGGATGAACACTTGTTGCTTGTGTTTGGTGAAATAATGTTAACATGTCAGGAGTAAATCCATATCCTCATAAAGCTATGACATCTTGTTCAATCATTTTGTTAAACACTTTGTTAAACTTCCACATCAAGTAATCTCACAAAGTACAATTATTGCAGAGACGACAAAAACAACAAAGCTGAAGCAATAAGACGACCTTAACATATAGAACAAATTACATTCTAAAAATGTTGGGAGACCAAATTGGAAAATAATTACATAGGCAATGATCAGTATGGTGCTCAAGCTTGATTATCCAGAAGTAGTCAACATATGCTTCATACTAACAAAAATATCGTAATGGAATTTTTTTAGTGGAATTTTTTTAATTTTGCAACGATGGATCTTTTGGCTTTGATGGCATTCTTAGGTCCCCAACAATATTTGGAATGTGCTTTTAGATACTCCACCTTGAACGATCATCAATATTTCCTTTACAAACACCAAGGAAATAAATTAATGGAAAATTTGAACCCAAGAAAATACAAAACTGATTTCAATTACATGAACAATTTAAGAATTATATGCACGAGGCATACAAGCAATTACTATCCGTGTTATACCTTTCGTTCAATGACACTTGATGATTTCAACTTCCGATTGCTTTAGACCATAGAAATAACAAGAACAAAAAGATGAGAGTGAAGAAAACAAATGGTTTCTAAAAAAGACAAGAATAGAAAATAAGAAAATTGCTTAAAAGTTGAAAACGTTAATTAAATAAATAGGTTATCATTAGTTTAAACAATTTGTTAATCTTTATTAGTGAGGTGCTCTAAATGCATTTTTTATCGCCTTATTTAGAAGTTGATTTAGTTAATGATGTTGATTTCAATTGATAGTCCCCACACATGGAAAAAAATTCTAGCGGATGAAGCACACTCCTGACCCCCCTATCTGCACTCAGCGATCCCCCTGTTCTGTACATGCAGTTAAAAATAGAGCCCAACCCCCACTCACCCATACTATTATAAAACATTCAAATATTTTTGTAGTATATAGAGCCATACGAAAAAGAAATAAAAACAAATAAAAAAATAAATTTAAAAATTTATATTTTATTAAATATTGCCAGATTGTATTGACAGGCCCAATAGGCATCCGATAGAGCCTAGGAAATATGAGGGGGCGTGAAAATGTGTGTACAAGCGCTCTGGGCGTCCTCTAGCGCACTCAGAGCCCATTTTTGGTCCTCATGTGCTGGGTTATTGAGAAAACTCTATTGCATGTGTCAGTGTGAATGGAGAAAACACACATTTTATATTAAATTTAATGAATTTAATGCCTCCAAAGAAGGCACAAAGAAACCTCTATAATAAATTTAATGCTTCTAATGTTGTGATTTTTACAATTCACAAAAATGTTAGGCCCCGTAGTCCCAAATTATAATCATATTCATAATCTATGCGATTTCACACTCTGGGTGAGGCGTGGCGGAGGATCTAGTGGATTCCGTTAAGCAGTCATAGATGATGTATATTGTCTTGCACCCACCTCAATTTCAACCTTTGTTTTCCATCGAAAGAAGGTTGGTTCCACCATGGCAGTGGCCCTGGCCCCTGTACTCGCAAGCATTGATGGTGAAGTTTTTGTAGGTAACAATGAAGGGGGCATGGGTCTAGTGAGTCTTCACCAGACAACCTTGAGTAGCCCAGTTGTTTGCATTCCATATTGAGGAGAAGATTCCCATGGCATGTCGTTGCATATATGCCCCCTGTTTCTTCCTCCATGTTCTCGAATACTAAGATGGGAACATCACCTACCAAGAATTTGCACATCCAAACATTCATTAACAATAACATCACTTGAATTGAATGCATTTGATTTCATAAATTAATTTTCTTACACAACTTGGCGTTGATTCCACATCAATGAATAAGAATGGAAATCCTGCATATTTATTTATAATAATAAATGTTATGACATCATGTTTTTCTTAAAACTACTGAAGGTTGGAATAACATCTTAAATTATAGGCCAATCAGATTAAAGATAAATGTATTTTAAAAATTATTTTATTAAAAATTGTACTCGGGTTTAGTAATGTTTATTAATGTGAAAACTGTATTATTTTTTTATCAAAATAATAATTGTTCGTGATTTGTTCGAAAGTATAATTAACAAGAGCAACAATGCTACCAAGTATTGTCGTAATAATAGACAAGGTCAGTAATTTTTGAAGAAGAACCCATATGCCAAGACAATTGGCATTGGTGCTCCCATTCGCTTCCCCGTTAATATGACGAAGACGCAATGCATTTTCAAAAGTAGTGGAAAAGTAAGGAAAGAAGTGACCGATTTTAATTTTACTGATTTAAGTGTGTGTGCTCGACTGATTTTTTCTTTTACCAAAATCTCGATGTGACACATCTGGAATTTTTTAGCTTTGAATTTCTCATGTTATTTAACACTATGCATATAAATTTATATTTAGGTTGCCTGTGGTACTTTGGAATGGCTAGCCCTATCCCTCGCGTAAGTTCACAGGGAGTAGTGAGGTGGCTGCTGACTGGGTACTTTCTAGTGTTTCTAACGGAGTTAAAAATTTAATGGAACCCAACTCATTTCAATACTTCACCTTGACTACTCAACGCTACTTATTTATTCACATTTATTGTTATGAATTTGCTGCACTTTAGCCTGTAAGGCAATACATCATTTCAAAGCATCATTTCAAATATTTATTGAATGCTACCATTAATTCCTTGCTACCTAAATTATATCAATTAAACTATTTACTCCACTTTTTGGTGCCATTGTTCTTTTTATTATTATTTTTACATAAATGAATTTATTTAAGTATTGCAAAAAATAACAACACTCATATTTCATTCAGTTTTATGGAAGTTAAAGGATATTTATGAAGGTGGGCTGTGAGAAAGAACATTGCTCATTATAGGCAAGTTTGGAAACAATATGTACATTGTAAATCAGGTAAGAACAGTACATTTTAAAAAATCGGTAATAAGTTCAACTCATCTTGTTTATTAATTTATTAAGTTTTTGAACTACTTTGCCAGTCATTTACCACAACATCATTTTATAGTCATCTATCAAAGCTGAAAGGAATAAAAATTCTAGTTATTGTTTGCAAGATTTATTTGAAACAAGGCTAATTGAAAACAAAGAAATTATAAGTTGAATGGTGATTCAGATACTTAAATCTAATATTCAAGGTAAGATTTTTCTTGAGAGAGTTTTAATTACAACAGTACAACAACATATTACGTTATCACCCAATCTAAATGATGGAATACGTTATTTTTACAAGTTATAGTCATTATAGTGCATAAAACTATGATGCCACATTCTTATGTGCGTATGAGATCTATATCAAAGTAGGTTGCTTTCCCACGTAAAACATTGTTGCATCAACAACATGCATTTCTAAAGATTGTTTTGCACATCATAGTGTTATGAAATTATTCAAATTTGTTTCATTCAATTACTTTGAAATAATTTCAAATCCATTCCCTCCTATCTATGAGTACAACAATTTAACAACATATTACATTGTTACCCCTGATAACAATGATCAGACTCGTTACTAGGCTACATAAGATACATGGTGTACTATATAAAACTATAATTTCAAATATTAGTGTGCCTACATGATCTATATCAAAGTAGGCAGTTTCTCAATGTAATACGTTGTTTCTTTGACGACCTACATTTTTAAAGTTTGTTTTGCACTGAATAATCTATTCAAAGTTGTTTCATTGAATTAAATTGGAATATTTTCCAATTCATTCTTTCACACTTTAATTTTGACACTACCACAATGTATTACGCTGTCACCCAAACTTAATGATGGAACACGTTATTTTTACAAGCTATATTCATTATAGTTGGTGTACCTCTTAGCTCGGTAAATCCTCCTCAAGGAGCGTGTCATGTTCTCATATTCATGTTCTTGTTCTTCTCTACAATCTTGCCCTCAATCTTTCTTTGTATGCATACACATATCCTTTTTCCAATCAACATTTACGTCTGACTTCCAAGCATATAACCAATGACAAGTACTTTGAGTAAGGTTCTTGATTTCCCTCACTGTCCACATTTACCTTTTAATTCCTAGCTAGTAGCCCATTTATCCAACCTCAACACTTCATTTCTTCTTGAGTTCTAAAAAAACACCCTCTCTTTGTCTCCATGCAAACTATCTTAACTCAACAACACTCTTTTATGAACCTTAAATATCCTTGAATGCATATATAAAACTTCATCTTTGTTTTCCCTTGTGGAGATAATCCTTTATGAGATTGTGAAGCACCCGATTTATCATCAAACAAAGGTCTTCAAATGATACCATTCAATGATCAATTCTGCCCTTCATAGGTTTTAGCCCACATGTGTACAATGTAGGATCATCAAAGTATCAAATCCTATTATTACGTTGTCACCCATACTAAATGATGGAACACGTTATTTTTACAAGATATAGTCATTATAGTGTATAAAACTTGCAATGCACCATTCTTATGTGCCTATAGGATCTAAATCCATTACCTCCTACTGTGAGTACAACAATTTAACAACATATTACGTTGTTACCCCTGATAATGATGTTCTGACTCGTTACTAGGCTACATAAGATACATGGTGTACTATATAAAACTATAATTTCAGATATTAGTGTGCCTACATGATCTATATCAAAGTAGGTGGTTTCTCAATGTAATACATTGTTTCTTTGACAACCTGCATTTTTAAAGTTTGTTTTGCACTAAATAATCTATTCAAAGTTGTTTCATTGAATTAGATTGGAATATTTTCCAATTCATTCTCTCACACTTTAATTTCGACACTACCACAACGTATTACATTGTAACCCAAACTAAATGATGGAACACGTTATTTTTACAAGATATATTCATTATAGTGTATAAAACTACCATGCACCATTCTTATGTGCCTACAGGATCTAAATCCATTCCCTCCTATTATGAGTGCAACAATTTAACAACATATTACGTTGTTACCACCTGATAACGATGTTCTGACTCGTTACTAGGCTACATAAGATACATGGTGCACTATATAAAACTATAATTTCAGATATTAGTGTGCCTACATGATCTATATCAATGTAGACGGTTTTCTCAATGTAATACGTTGTTTCTTTGACAACCTACATTTTTAAAGTTTGTTTTGCATTGAATAATCTATTCAAAGTTGTTTCATTGAATTAAATTGGAATATTTTCCAATTCATTCTCTCACACTTTAATTTCGACACTACCAAAACTTATTACGTTGTCACCCAAACTAAATGATGGAACACGCTATTTTTAAAAGATATAGTCATTATAGTGTATAAAATTGCAATGCCACCATTCTTATGTGCCTACAAGATCTAAATCCGTTCCCTCCTACTATGAGTATAACAATTTAACAACATATTATGTTGTTACCCCTGATAACAATGTTCTGTTTCGTTACTAGGCTACATAAGATACATGGTGTACTATATAAAACTTAGGAATCTCATTCGCTGATTGTAAACAAAGAAGCCTTTTGGAGGAATATTCTACATCTCCTGCAAGTTGATGCCCTTTTTTGATCTCTGTCTGTATTTCTACCGCCAGGTTAATGTTATCTTTGTCATATGGACCAATACTTGTAGAAGGTTGTCTTATCTTCACAAGTTTTGGATCTGGCTCGAAACGGGCACTTTGTCCTACTGAATTCATCCCTTGATGTGATTGGCTAACTGCCTGCATTTGAAGGTTCTGGTTCTCTTGCTTGGCCTTTGCTCTTCGAACTTATATTCTTTTTCTAAGATTCATTTTCCTGATCCAATTTCTGGAGCTCACGTTTCGGTATCAGAAAATCCTGGAATTCTGTATATAAACTTGTGGTGCAAGAAAGATCGTCTCAAATCCTACAATATTCGTGTATGATATTCTAATATATTAATATGTGATATTTTAACGGGTATTCATCTATGAAAATTAACTGTGCCGCTCAATTAAAGGGTTGCATCCAATTGTTTCTATGTCAAATAGTAGCTTGTTGCCATGGCTGTAAATTCTCACCAAAATTTTATTGACATAATCCTCGTCCACAATTTTCTTGACACAATCTTCTTCTGTAACTTTCCAATGGTATTCATAAACCCTATTAGTCATCGATTACTTCAAAGGCTTCAAGAATATTTTCTTAGGGTTTACCGCACCTTCTTCACATTTGGTTGCAAGATTGTGTAGAAGAAAATATGCTTCTTCTGGTATATCATCTTCATCATTGTTCAGATCATGATTTGGTTTGCCAGCAAATTGAGTTTTTGTATCTCTTGGGAGCTTATACGGTGTTACCACACCAGATACATTTAATGACGTGTCTTCAAATTTTAAATTATAATAAATGTTATTGCATCATTTTTTTTCTCGAAAATGTTGAAGCCTGTAATACAATGTTAATTTATACACCAATGAAATTAAAAATAAATAAAATTTTGTGATATTTTTGTTAAAAATTGTCTAGTTTCTTAATATTTTTTTATTAATATGAGAATAATATATTTGTTTATGAAAATAATAACAATTTATAATTTGTTAAAAAGTGCAAATCATAATAACTGGCTAAATTTATGTGAAATCTATAGTCTAATGCATTCGGCTAACTAATTTTGAAGCCTATTATATCATCTGCATTCGTAGTACTAATAATGTGATGGCATAAACCTCCTCTCGAATGGAATAATTTTTGAAAACTTGGCCCAAATCCAAGCGAATGGCTATTTCGTTCCTTTGGGATTTGGATTCATTTTGTTGTATGAAATCACCTCATTTGCGGTTCTTTTTTCGAGGGTCCATTACTTAATAAATAATGTAGTGTAGGTACTATGAAACTTGTGCGCTCCTCAGAAATCCATTTCTCCCCAAAAATAAATAGAGGAGAAAATGAAGGTGAAACCTAAGACACACTTTAGTTATACGGTTCATACTCCTATTTCTTCCTTCGCACTCCTACATCTTTGGTACACACATTGTACCATCATTACCCTATGATGCACTTTAGTTCTACGGTTCATACTTGACTGCTGAGGGTCTAATTCTAAAATGAACCTCACACCCTAAACATTTCAAGCTCCAAGCTTCACGATATACACTTTCTAGCACATGACAAACCTATTTCCCGATGAATCACTCTTGTTCTATGCTTCATTCTTGACTGTTGGGGGGCATTTATAAATGAACCTCATCTCATACACATCCACAGGGGGCCACACTGCTTCTTCCATCTTCACATTTTGCATTCCTTACCATCACACTTATCCAAAACATTTGAATATCTTGGTTGCATTTACTCTTGCTAGTTTATTTTATTTACATGTTACACTTTGTTTTCCATGCTAGACGGATTTTTAATATGTCATCATATTTCTATATATATACATGTTGGTGAGGAAATTTGTCAGGTGGAAAAATTTGTGAATTCCTTGCCAATGTTCTGGGAATCTAAGTCCCTCTACTTAACTGGTGTAGCTGCTGTATATGCATCCATGTGAAAAGGTGAATTTCTGTGGTGGCCTTTGGACCGGGGATCCAACAGGGGCACTCCACTGACCCTACGACAAAGCTAGCAATCTCTTGCTAGGGAATTCTTTGTCTGAAGGTGGGAAAGGGAGTGATAAATGAGATAGGGAAACTAATGTTGCAGGTAGGAAATCAGATTCCTGCACACATTAGTCAGAAACTTTAACACATGCATTTATGAGAAGAAACAACCCTACAAATGGCAACAAGATGAGATACGATTGTGAACTCAAATTTTCTAAAATCTCCTCATCAAAGAGGCTACAAAATCCTTCTTCTTGTATTAATGCTTAAACAGGAGTTGTACATAATGTGGGAATGGAAGAACTGAAGAAATTGGAGAATGGAGGAAAGTAGAAGAAAATGGCTCTCATTTTCTTTCTCTAAGTACAATGCACTCTTGAGTTTACAAGATCAATTGCCAGCCCTTTACAATGGCATGAAGAAGCCATTAAATATCTTGCAAGAAACGGTTACAACTTCTTCTTTCTTAGCAAGAAATAGTTTACAATCTTTTCAATCATTTGTGTCCATTCAAATTCTTGATTCGCAAAGAAACACCAATGGCAGAAAAAACCAGACTTTTCATAATGCAACCATTACACTCGTTTTGTAACTTTGAATTTGAACCGTTCATCTTGCCTTTGAAAATTTAAACCA
Source organism: Taxus chinensis (assembly GCA_019776745.2). Classification (NCBI taxonomy): domain Eukaryota; kingdom Viridiplantae; phylum Streptophyta; class Pinopsida; order Cupressales; family Taxaceae; genus Taxus; species Taxus chinensis. The sequence continues at coordinate 649,572,855 of CM034152.1, forward strand.
GAGCCATCCACGTGGGAGAAATTTACTGGAACGTGTGTGGAGGATGCCTTTTGCATTTTGTGACTTTATAGAGATTTGGTATTTTTTTACATTTTTGGTCCGCCCTTCCTGCTTTTGATATAAGCCTGACACGTGGCTTCACTTGAGTGGAGACAGAGTCACAGGTCACTTTTATAATTTTATCCTTTTTTCAATGCGGGCTCAAAAACACAAATTGCTCTGCCGGCTCGCCTCCCTGCTTTGACTCTTTTGATGTGGGCTTAATATTTGACTTTTTCCTTAGTGTGGGCGAGGCTTCGGGTCACTTTTTAACTTTAAGCCCCTTTAATGAAAACAAGGCTCAAATTCTCAAATCTCCTCGATGATCCACCTCCCCGCTTTGAATCTTTTGATGCAAGCTCAACATTTGGCTTTTTCCCTCTTGGAAACAAGGCTTAAAAACTCAAAAGGCTCCGATGACCCGCTTCCCCACTTTGACTTTCCAACGATAGGCTCAAGATTTGACTTTTTCCTTTTAGCATGATCGGGGTTGCGGGTCACTTTATGACTTTTAGCCTTTTTTACAAAGAGGCTCAAAACCTCAAAGTTCTTCGCCGACCCACTTCCAATTAGATATGTCCATGTACCTGTGGATAATGGAGCCAAAATTTGACATGGAAGAAAATGCCCATCATTCACAACTATGGAAAAAATGTAGAGAAGAAGAAAACTCCACCATTTCGCACCCGATTTTCAAATTTCTTTCGCGAACCAATGAATTGAAAACAATACAAGGTTCGACGATCCATGACCATATGAAGATTGACAGTTTCATTCAAATGCTCGGACAACAATAAAATTTTCATGGGTCTAGATAGGAAAACGGAAAATTTATCAAAATGTGCAGACTAGAGGGTTTAAACAATTTCAAAGCATGAATTTCTCTATCTTTTCGGACTTCCAACTTTACTTGAACACTTCTCGAGGGCATGAGCTCAAAATTTTTGAATTTGACTTTAAAATGGGGGGGATTTTGAGGGCAACAACAATACACACGCACGTTCACTTGGTTTTTCAAGGTGAATGCATATCTCTTACAGGGTCTTACACACTCCAATGATGTTTGGCACTGTACCTCTTACTAGTCCCACCAAGGCTCTTGGGGGCATCTACTTTTAATTCTATCACATGATACGTAGGATATATTGTTACATCTCATTACAACTACTTTACCTTTCACCGATATATACACGCTTTGACATACTATTTATCTTTCTAACATGACTAATGGGTGTTGTATGTGGAACATTTTCTTTACAGGTCTATATATAACCATGGTTATTTAATACATTCTGCTTGATCTTGTTTTCCATTGTATGTTATTGTTTGCGGGATATGTCATATGTCTTGTTTGATCATTGTAGGCTTTTGGCCACTTTGGTCCTTATTGTTTTGTGACATTGTGAGTGATGTCCCATGTTTGAAATCCGCTTTTCACAATCTATCTTGTTTGCACACTTGATTGTTACATTGTTCTCTATTGCATGTTTGTTACTTTTTACTAATAACACATGCTATCATCACACTTTGTTTACATGTGCCTTGGTTTCTACCAAGCACATCCCCTATCCCCTGCAAGTATCTATTTCAGCTCAACATCCGGTCTTCTCCTTTGGGGAACATTCTCCTACTATCTTCACATGCACCCAAAATGAGGGGTGCATACATTGGATGAACAAACCACCCCTACAACAACTTAGAGCTACAGTTCAGTCCAGTACAATACATAAACGACACAGTAACACAGTCACAAAATGACCTAGAATCTGACTTTGGTCCAAAAAATAGTATAGACACCAGCACCCAAATCTATACACTAGTTCCTAGGCGCTCCTATCCCCCCCCAGCGCTAATGTTATGGGGTTAGACACAATCAATTTCTCAATACAACACATTCTACAATAGTTCACAGAGTAGTTCTAGCATTACATGCATAGGCCTTTAGTTACAGAATGCATGATATCTCATACAATCAGTAAAATCAGAACAATTCGGGACAAACGAAACAAATCGGGACGCACTATCTGTAGTAGGGCTTATTGGGTAAAACTAGACCTCTCCCCAACACTTGCTTTTTGATGTGAGGTCGCCCAAAAGACTCACACTTGGTGTGGGATCACCCAAAAAACTTGCTCTTAGCATGAGATCACCCAAAAAACTCACTTTCAACATTTAAATCAGTAATCTCCAAACAACAAGATACTTTGCTATCCTTTACTCTCTCACATATCAGGTGCACACTTTCCTTTTTACACACTTTTACAATCTTTACATACTTATACATATTTTCCTATGATTTATCATATATCGAACTTTGAGTACATTCTTTCTCTTTTTTTGCATGTTCGTCCTCACAAGAAGCAACTCACACAAGCTATAACAACATGCTACAATGCACACGCTTCACCCCTAGGGTCCACTCCCTTTTCCTAGTCTCCACGCTTCACTTTGCAATCACTCAACGCTTCACTTGTCCACTCAACACGCTATTCGCCATTCACTCTACATGATTATCAGATATATATATTCTATCTACTTTATGTTATCAAGAATTCACTCAACAACATAAAGTGATGGAAAATGTAGACACAAAATCACACACTTGGGTACATTTCTAGGTCCCAAAAGCATACTAACATTTATATTATTTCTAAGTAAGAGAACTAGTGGTTGACAACTATCTTTGGCCTCTTTTCTATATTTATTTCTTTCTCTTTGGTCTTGTATACCCTACAACCTAGTCAAAAATTTACTTGTTTATATTTCATGGCTTCAGACAGTAATTCCTAGCCAGGACAAAAGCACCCAGACGCTCATGTCCCCTCTAGGTGCCCCTGACCATTTTCACCTTACTCGTTCCTTTTGGGTCTCTTTTATCTTTTGGGAATCTTTTTCACTTATGGGTTGTCCTTCCAGTTTTCAATTATGAAATTCAAACAAGGGATTCATATAAATACATAGTTATGTGTTCAAAATTAGGGACCAAACACTAAACAATACTATCATCACCTAAGCTTGCATTCAAAAGGCACCTAAAGCACTCCAAGGCATTCGTCTAACATCCATTAGAGGGAAAAGGGTTGTATCAACTTTGCATACACAACATAGGAAGGGCAAGTTCATTTTATTCCATCCACACATTCTACTATGTTACTACATTATAGCCAAAGCCCGTTATCAAGTGTAACTTACACAAGGGCATCCTAGGGCACAATTTATACACACAGTCACCAGAACTACATGGAGTCTGAGATGTAGTGTAGTGCTTAGTCATAATTTCACTCTTGGGGTGACCATTAAGGTCAGTCTGACTCCCCATTCTGCATTTTCCTTTTTAGGTTTGATGAGGTTTGTGGGCTTGTGCAAGTGAATTTATATTTTACAGGTTACATGTACCATTGGAGATCATAGTGCAAATATCAGGAGATCAACAAATACCAATGTCAAAACCCTAGTGACACAACAAAAACTAGATTATGAGCTACAACGCAATCACCAACGCCTAGGAGCAGTCACCAACACCTAGGCACCTCTATCCAACATTGGGCTCCCCTGTCTAGTATTATTCTCAGGTTATAGATTTTTGAGTGACCAGTGACGACCCTATATGCAATCTATTCCTCATTCGCACCTTCCCAAATCAATTCTTGTCCACTCAGAACCTAACTAAGTCCTTTATCTTTCTTCCTTGCTTAGGATTTTGTACTTTAAATCTTAGTTTGCTTTTGTCATTACTGTACTTTATCATTTATACATCGGTTACCCTGTAATACTTAGATTTAATTCAAATTAAATTAAATCAAGGGGCTACTTCAATGACGACTATTAATCTATCCCTAGTTGTTGGGCTCATGGGATCGATTATAATATTTTTGACATTTTTTCCCCGACATGGGTTCATAGAATGTGCCTAGTATTAGTCATGGCTTGTTATTTTATCTCTGTGTGATATTGGATGGGGTTTTATTCTTTGCTACCTTCGTTTGTTGGTCAAGCTATCCCACTCCATTTAAGTAGTTTTTATAGAATATTTTTAGAGGGATTATTGTTTGGTCATTTAGGGAATAAACTTATCTTCTCAAGATCTATGAAATACAAACAAAAAAATTATAACTTCTCCTGACTATCCTATATGTTAATCCCTTGTACCTCGTAAGGGTGAAGGTAGTAAACAAACATGATGGCAAATCAAAATGAAAATCCTACTCAAACATATGATTTCCAACATTTTTGCATCACTAAGTATTAAATTTGTACCACATGTAAAACCACATACAACAACCCAAATATGTATTCTTTAAATAGAACACTGCAAGTTGAAGACATGATTACTACCATCTTCATAATAAAAAATGGAGCACTTAAAGTCTAAGCACATTTCCATAGTTTAATCATGGTTTTAAGGACACACCTAAATCTAAAAGAAATGAAGTGTATAGCTAATTCTTCCTTTATTTTCTATAAATTGCATTTCCAGAAAGCATATATAGGAATAGAACATAGGTAGATTGTCATGATAGGGGCGATGGAGTAGGGTTGACATAATAAAAACACACCTAATCAAGAAATGAAATGAAAACTTCTAACGTCCACAAGGCTAAAAACAGCCTGTGAGATAGTAAAACCAGTTTCTTTTAATTTCAGCAATTATGATCTTCTTTTGTTAATCTTGATGATGAAGTTCCCCATTTCATCTATCAACTCCCCATTGAACACAACTTGTAATGACAATGTCATGAAATTGATTGCTTATCTCAAACGAATGTCATTATAAGCATTGCATTCTCTAATACAGTGTTTTTTTGATTCCATTGCCTCATCCGAAAAAAAGACAGATTCTTTCTTCCCATTTTCCTTAAGGCCATTTCCATCTACATGTTTCACATCTAAGCTGATAGGATTTAGTCCTTGAATCTTATCTCTCAAAGGGATGAGGGCCCTTATGTAGGCCTTTTGTTGATGATCACAAGTGTAGTTAAATTCTTTGAGATAATATCTCTTTTGTCTTCCTCTTTTATCTGACATAGCTTTGTGGACCTTATCCATAACAAATGCTTTTATTTCTTTATTGTCTTTGGGCCATGCATTCCATTCAATATTCCATATTTTCATCCACTCGATGTTTTGATTCACCCATGACCTTTTTGTCCTGCATAATGGCTCTTTGAAGACTATGTTGGGCCACCTGTTTGTTGTCATCTGTTCAATTTTGTTGAGGTATCTTAGAAGTTGAATCATAACAATGGCTTCCATTGGAATTGCACCTGTTTTATCTAAAAGAATCTCATAAGGGACAAAGAATTTCAACTTGAGCTTGCTTGTGATCATATTTCTCTCAATTTGTTTCCGTTTTGATAATGATATGCTGCTGGCCCATATTTCACACCCATAAAATACAACAAGAGTAGCTAATAATTCAAAAAGGGTTTGAGTAGTTTTCCAATACCATAATTCTGTTTCTCTGCATTTGTTTTGTAAAGCATAAAGAGCTTTCCACCCTCATGTCATTCTCTTTTTTCTACAAGTCTTCCAAGTAAATTTGTTGTTGAAGTCAATCCCCAATTATTTGTAGTTGGTTACTTCTTCTAGAATACTACCCCCTCAAAGAAAAATTATTGCTGATTTCTTTTCCTTCTATTGCTAAAGATCATAATCTTGGTCTTGCTGATATTAACTTACATACCCACTTTTTTGTAAAAAAATTCAAGTGTGTGCAAATGTTTTTGCAATCCTTTAGCGGACGTAACAATCAATATAAGGTCATCAACATATAGAAGAAGCCTTATAACATACTCACCCAATCGGATACCATCGCCACCCTCCATATTTAACAATTCTTCAAGTTGGTCTATATATAAACCAAAGAGTGTGGGTGATAAATGACAACCCTGCTTAACACCAATGTCGCTCCTAAAGCTCTTGGAAATGCCTATTTGAGTTCTGATTTTAATACACACCTTTTCAAAAGTCTATGAACCACTACTCTAAGTTGCATTGGGCTCTAAGTTGTATTGGTATATCAAACTCTTGCATTCAACACCATAACTTATCCATGAGGACCGTGTCAAAAGTGAGAATACAAGTCAATTTCTCAACCAAAACAAAAATTAAGAGTTCTTTTTGATTGATTTCATCACTCTATTAATTATGCGTTTAATTGTGAATGCCATAAAAATTTCTATCTATTATCAAATATGAAAAATAACTTAGAAATAATGTTTGCCAACATCCTACCAGGTTGTAATCCCGAAAGCCCCACATATTAATATAGCACCGTGACCAAAGTTCATAAAAATAATGTGATGGCTTAAACCTCGTCTCTAATGTTAAAAGACGAGAAAAAAAGAGTAACTAATTTTTGAAAACCTGGCCCGAATCCAAGCGAACGGCTATTTCATTCCCTTGGGATTTGGACTGCTTTTATTGTACGGAATCGCCTCATTTGCGGGTTCTTTTTTCGAGGGTCCGTTACTTAATAAATAATGTAGTGCGAAACTTGTGTTCTCCTCGCAAAGCCATTACTCCCCAAAAACAAACAGAGCAGAAAATGAAGGCGAAACTTGTAGCTATTTTATGCGATTTCATTCTCCTTTTATTATTTACATTTTACAGGGTTTCGATTTCGATTCTCTGTCTGGTAATATGCCGTGGCTATTTGACTGTTACAAGATTTCTCGCCAGCGCATTTTTCTTGTTTTGATTATTAAGTATCACTGTTTAATTATTCTCATTTTTGTCTCTGTATACAGTTACTTGGAGCGCAAGTTGAAATTCGAGTAAGGGAACATGGCAGGCTGCCGCCGCCTTCGTTTTATCCTGGTAATTTGCTGAACATGTTTTGAATTGTAAACTTGAGTTTAGCTGTCTAGAAATCAATTGAAACATTAATATAAGCAGTTTCTAACCTGTTTCGTATTGTTTGTTGGAAACATGATTTGTACACTGTTTCTTCTGTTACATTTTCTAACCTGTTTCGCATTGTTTGATGGAAATATATGATTTAAGGGTAAGTTTTGCAGTGTTGGAGTGTAAGGGCAACTGTGCTTTGGAGTGTTGGAATTGCGGTCAAGTTGTTGCAGCAGCACAAACGTTTGGATTGTTGCTAATCCCACGAACGTTGCATTGCATATGAGTGCAGCCCAGGCTGAAAGATTGCCTGAAGAAGAAGTAAATGTAAACAGAGAGGTTATGGAGATCACCACATATTACACCCCTGATTTCCCTGCGTCATTATGAGTCGCCCATTGTGGCTGCATCCATCAGGAATGCATCCCAAAAAAATAAAAAACCCTATCAATTTTGTTCAATCAATATTGTTAAATATTGATTCAAAGTTTCTCAATACATTCTGGTTTTAATTCAAGCATATTTTTTATGAAGGTTGGAGTCATTGTTTCGTGTCAAAGTGCCAGTACTATTTTATCGTAGCCGCTCCGGAAATTGCCGAGCGGTAGCTTGGAATGGTTGAACTGATGGTTTACCCCACTGGCCATGATCGAGACCCCAATATGTACTTCTCTTTGACATGTGGTGAGAATTCTTGACCTGCAGACTCATTGGTTTTGGACAAATTTGCTGTATCAATAATGGCCGAGAGTAAGGTTTGAAATATGCCTTCGGAAGGGACATTATGGATGAGACAGGGTGTGGATTATGCTGCGATCCACATAATTGTTCTTCTTTTTTGCTTTCTTTATCTTGATGGGCTCCAAATTCTTTGAGGTTTATGATCCTAAACCCTTTGACGTTTATTAAGGTCAGGGTTTTGAAATTGTATTCCATTAGGAAGGGCATAGTAGTAATCATTTTTTCTACATTTTGCATGAAGGTTAGCTTAGAAGACCCAATACAGAAAAGAAAGATGGAATTCAGGCTGCTGAGTTACATTGTTTATGGAGAGTCGTGATATGGATGGAAGAGTTAGACAGATTTGGACATGGCAGCTTTGGGGTGCCCCCGTTCCCTCCCGAGATTTGCATCCCCCACCTTCCGAAGCTTCTGTGTTAGAATTTAAGGTATGCAACATTATGTATTGGGTGTTAAGTTTTTTTCAAGGGTTGAAGCTCTTTTATGTTACCTGTCACTCTGAGACAGGTAACCATTTCAGATTTTTTCCGCTGCCGTGATAACTTAGGATGAAACAATATTAATGTTAACCCTCATCTTGTACGTAGCTTAGCTATATAAACTATAGCCATAGCTAAAGGCATTAATTATCATTTTATGGTCAGACATGTTTACAGAAAAAGAAGAGAAGAAAGGGGAGGTTTTATGTCTGGATAAGCAGCAGCGCAAGCCAAGGCAGCTTAATTCTCCCTTGCATCAATTCCATTCCATGTCTGGTCATTGCATGACGAGGCAGAAGAGTCCGTCCTTTCAAACGATATTTGCAGCACGATTCATCCATACTGCTTTTTGATTTCATGATGATTTTCTGCGAGGTCAGTCACTTTTATGTTCAACTTCTTTTTAATGGAATCCTACCCCCATGTAATTAAACCAAAATACTGGATGATTATATCTGCATAGATAATGGAAATCTATCTTTTTATTTTGTTGACTTGATTTAGGCTGTGCTTTGGTGCTAGATGACGAAGTGGTTAATTTGTAAAATTTGGACCTGATTGATTTAGATTGTTGTGTTAATTTGGTATTTGGGTAATTTCAATTGCTGATGTGGAACACGTGGTAAATGTGAGATTAGTGCCTTTTGTTGCATAAACTGCCCGCTTTCATTAAACTGTAGGGTTTTGTCTGGGAATAAACCGTCACATAGGTCACATGGGAAATAATAAAATTGTTGGGATTTTGCTGAAGACTATCAAGTGACAATGCCCAGCGAGGGCATGCATTTGACAAAATGTTCCTGGCAGTTTCCTGAGATTTCAATGGCTTACTAAGCAAGTTGTCATTCTGATTTTAATAAGGAATCATATAATGGATTTTGTGATGAATAGGTTAGGGGGTTTACATAAATTAAATCATGGCTCAAGCATTTATTTTATTATCTTTGGTATTTGGGGGTGCAAGGGAGTCTACAGATTTGCAACCTGCAGTAATTTAAATCAGCAATTGCTTGTAGTAGCTTGTTATGCGATAATGCATATATGCAAGTGTAATATTTTAAGTCAATTATATATACGTAAGTCTCTTGACAGTGCCGATGTCTGTTTATTTGTTTGTTTGATTTGGTTATTGGCAATTCCTGTTCACTAGATTTACCTTGGAGGAGTCGTAGAATTGTGGATCAGAACTACTTCAAATGACTCTTACCTTGGAGGAGTCTAGAATTGTGGATTTCATAGTCACTATGCCTATCTATGTTTTCTTTGTGTCCAATATTGTATTATAGGTGAGACAAGGGAAGAGATTCTTTTCAACATGGTTTCCTTGAATATATTGTCATCTTTTGTCCTGCGTGTTGATATTTGTCTAGATTCCCACTCTATGTAGTTTTAGATTGCCTATTGTTAATTTCTGAATCTGAAATACCGATTGCCCATTCTCGTCAAGATTTTTGCAATGACCAGAGCTTGGAATTAGTACTGGTTTGCAATAAAAAATCATTAGATTGATCAAATGGTTTCTCTGGTTTGAAAAAATCAGTGTTTTCTGCTGATGGTCTAACAGTCTAGATGTTCCTCGTTGAATCACTATAATTTTAAACATCCTTGGCGTATATTTCTTAGTCCATAAGATGGTATACTCTCCATCTCATTGATTGAGGGGATGGGTAGAAATTTCCTAACAATTTCTTGTGTCCATTTCTTGATGGAATGTGGGAGTTTGTTGTCAAACCCCAAGGATACGTTTTTAGGGAAACAATCATTAAGGTGTCTTAGAAGAATTTAACATGTAAAGGCAATGATCCATAAAATCTTTGTCACGAAAATATTGGAAACATAAATATCCATTCTACAATTATTCATTTTGAGTGAACTTTTTCTATAATGTAAGATGTAGGCACTGTTGTCAAAATTTCTAGACTTGAAGGCTTTGGATTGTGATTTTTACAGGTATTTAGACACCCCTGGTAGTTTAAAACTTGTATAAATGGCTTCCCCCCCTTCTAGCCTAAACTAATACAGGCTAAACCAGGCATAACATAGTCAAATTTATTTGATTTTGCCTCAAGACAGCCGGAGATGTCCATTTACCTCTATTTACCTTAAGGCATAGCCCATCAAACTTAATGACTAGAGAAAGGGACACTTAACATCCTTAGAATGGTTGGGGCTTAGCCATTTGGTTTTCAAATTGTGCCTTGCGTCGATGAGTCACAAGTGTCACCCATCAGAGCTCAAGGCTCCCACAACTCAAAGGTTTACCTTGAATTTTTAAATGCCCCCCGAGTGATCGATTCTCAACAAATGGCAGAGATTGGTTTGTTTAAGCGGTGGACGTCTATAGTCGAGGGTGGCTCCAATCGCGAACATGTGGCAGTGGAGGACAATTGACAGACATTGTTGCGGCCTTAACGCCTTAAAGACTAGGAGCCGTTCGATCCATCGATGGACGCCAAATGGCAGCCATGTGCATGCGAATCTCCCACAAGCTTTTGAGCCTTGCACTCAGGACCCACAGAGTGCCGAAAGGCCGATTGACGACATGTGGGCCTAACAGACACGTGGAGGAAATCTAACGAGTCTGTCTACTACTATAGTATACGTTGCATGGGTTAAATTTGACGGTCTCTATTAATGTAGTTTTGAGCTTGGGTGAATTGCAGATGAAAAGGCGATTGGTTTTTTTGGCCGTCTTTCATTTTGAGGCTCCATGCAATTTGAAACTAGTGTTATTTGGAGTGGGCTTCGCATTGATGCTTGTTTCAAAGGGTGAGATTGAGAGATTTTGGATATTTTAATAACAGAGTTTTGGGTCATTTTGAGCTGTTTTCTCAATTAAATGGTGCCCAAATCAATTTTCATTTGCTATTGGTCATCTTCTTGTCCACGATCTTTCTAAACGATCTAATCTTGGTCTGCTGATATTAAACACTTACCTCACCCAACTTTTTTGTTAAAAAAATTAAGGTGTGCAAAATGTTTTTTGACAATCCTTTCGCGGACGTAACAATCAATATAAAGGTCCTTCAACCTATAGAGAAGCCTTATAACATACTTTCACCCAATCGGATCCCATCGCCACCCTCCATATTTAACAATTCTTCAAGTTGGTCTAATATAAACCAAAGGTGTGTGGTGATAAATGCAACCCTTGATTAACAAACAATGTGTCCTTAAAGTCTTGGAAATGCCTAATTGAGTTCTGATTTTAATACACACCTTTTCAAACCAAGGGGTTTGTCTATGAACCACTACTCTTCAGTTGCATTGGGCTCAAGTTGTATTGGTCTCTCACACTCTTTCATTCACACATAACTTATCCCTAGGACCGTGTCAAACTTGAGCAGACAAGTCAATTTCTCAACCAAAACAAAAATTAAGAGTTATTTTTCGTATTTCATCCTCCATTAAATTACGTTTAATTGTGAATGGTATAAATTTTTTCTTATCTATCTATTATCAAATACGAAAAATAACATAAAAAATAAGTTTGCCAACATCCTACCAGGTAAATCCCGAAAGCCCCACATATTAATATAGACCGTGACCCACGTTATTAAAAAACATTGACGGCTTAAACTCGTTCTAATGTTAAAAGACGAGAAAACAGAGAGGTCCTATTTTTGAAAACCTTGGCACGAATCCACGAACGGCTATTCATTACCTTGGGAGTGGACTCTGCTTATTGTACGGAAGGCCCTCCTTAATAAATAATGTAGTGCGAAACTTGTGCCTCCTCGCAAAAGCCATTCTCCCGAAAAACAAACAGAGCAGAACAGTAATTTGCCGAAACTTTGTAGCATTTTGAGGTGATTTCATTTCCCTTATCATGTACATTTTCGCGGTTTTCGATTTCGATCTCTGTTCTGCGGTAATATGCCGTGTATTGGAATGTTAAGATTTCTCGCCAGCGATTTTTCTGGTTTCTGTTTTGGCTATTAAGATCATGTTTATAATTATTCTCATTTTTGTCTCGAACAGTCTTGGAGGAAATTTGAAATTCGAGTAAGGCGAAGATGGCATGCTGCAAGCCGCCCTTCGTTTTATCCTGGTTTAATTTGCTGCACCATGTTTTGCCTTGTAAACTTGAGTTTAGCTGTTCTCGAATCATTGAAAAAATTAATTAAGCAGGTTATAACTGTTTCGTATTGTTTTTTGTGACACATGATTTGTACACTGTTTTCTTATGTTACATTTTCTCACCTGTTTCGCTGTTTGCTCTTGAAATATGACTTCAAGGGTATACAGTTTTGCCAGTGTTGGCGTGTAGGGCAAACGGTGCTTTGGAGGTGTGGTGGTGGAATTGCGGGTCCCAGGTTGTGTCCACCCTGCAGCCCAGCACGACCGTTGGATTGTTGCTGATCCCAAGAACGTCGCCAATGTATATGCGGCAGCCCAGGCTGAAAGATTGCCTCCCTGAGAAGAGTATTAAATGTAAACAGAGAGGTTATGGAGATCACCACGATTACAAACCTGATTCCCTGGTCACTATGAGTCGCCCAATTGGGGCGGCATCCATCAGGAATGACAATCCCAAACACAACAAAAAAAACCCTATCATTTGTTCAATCATTTGTTAAATTTGATTCCCCGTTTCTTAATACATTCGGTTTTTAATTCAAGCATATTTTATGAAGGTTGTGCCGTCATCGTTTCGTGTCAAAGTTGCAGTAACTATTTTATAGTAGCCAGCCTCGCAGACCCTTGCGAGCTGTTTAAGCATCATGCCAGACATCCCGCCTGACCCGTTGAACCGACTGGTTACCCCAACTGGCCATGTCGAGACCCCAATATGTACTTCTCCGTGACATGTGGCGAACGAGGAATCTGACGCATGACTCATTGGTTTGGCCAAATTTGCTGTTATACAATAATGGCCGAGAGGTCAGGTTTGAAATATGCATAGGAAGGGAATTATGGATTGAGACAGGGTTGGGATTATGCTGCGCTCCCCATATTTTTCTTCTTTTGCTGTCTTTAATCTTGCGGGCTCCAAAATATATTTGAGGTTATGATTCCTAAATCCTTGACGTTTATAAGTATAAGTCAGGTTTTTGTACACTCGTATTCCTTAGGCACGGGGCATAGTTAGTAATCATTTTTTTCTACATTTTGCCTGAAGGTTAGCTTAGAAGACCCACTACAGAAAAGAAAATGGAATTAGGCTGCTGAGGTTACATTGTTTATTGCGAGTCGTGATATGGATGGAAGGAGTTAGACAGGATTGCGGAAATGGAGCTGGGGTTGCCCCCGTTCCCTCCTGAGATTCGAATCCCCCACCTTCCGAGGCTTCTGCGTTAGAATTTAGGGATGTCCGTCACTTTTAGAATTTCGGTATGAAACAGATGTATTGGGGTTCTGTTTTTTCAAGGGTTTGAAGCTCTTTTATTACCCCTGTCACTCTGACTGAGACAGGTAACCATTTCACGATTTTTTCCCTGCCGTGATAAAAACCCCCCCCTTCGGTGAAAACAATCCCTCATATAACCCAAGTTAACCCTCAAATCTTGTAAGTAGCTTAAGCCTATACCCTAACCACAAGCCATAGCTAAAGGCATTAATTATCATTTTATGGTCAGACATTTTTCCAGAAAAAAGAATAGAAGAAGAAAGGGGAGGTTTTATTGTTGATAAGCAGCAGCGCCAGCCAAGTGGCAGCTTAATTCTCCCTTGACTAAATTCCATTCCATGTCTGTCATGCATGACGAGGCAAAGAGTCCGTCCTTTTCAACGATATTTGCAGCACGATTCTTCAAGACTGCTTTTGATTTAATGATGTACCCCCCCCTTTTCTGCGAGGGGTCACCACGTCACTGTTGCCCTGTTCAAACCCACTCTTTTTAATGGCATCCTACCCATGTTATTAAAACAAAATACTGGTAATTTGGCACCTCCTGATTGTTAGTTTTGTGTTAATTTGGTATTTTGTGGTAGCGTCCGGTAGTGTAATTTGGGGTGAGGGATTCCCTTGCTTTTGGGGAAAACGTGGTTCCGGTTACATTGTGGCTTCGTGCTTTCCCCCCCTGCCGCACCCACCCCGTAACCACGCCCCTCCATACCCCCCCCAATTATTCCTCCTGCCCGCTCTTCCTCGCACCCACCCTGTAGGGGGGCCCATGTTGGGGCCCTACCCGGGGAGGACACCGAAGTACCTTATCCCTCAAAAACCACCGACAAACTCCCTACCGATCCCACAATGAAGAGCACCTCTGAGTTACGACTATTCTTTGAGCCACGAACAAACCGCCACGCACACACCCCAGCCACACACACACCGCCACCCCCAGCCCCCGCACTGCTTCGAGGTAGAAAGAGAGAGGGAGAAGAAGAAGAAGGAAAAAGGATAGGGACCGCAATCAGTTGGAAGAAAGAGTTGGAAAAGTAAAAATAACTGAAGAAGTAAAGTAGCAAGGAGCAAAATATTGCCGGAGATGAACCAGGACTCCCATCCACCAAGTAGAACAAGAAGAGATAGAGATGAAAAAGGATTATTGGTAGAGAGAAGAGTCGAGGACTGAAAAAAGAATGCAAGAGTATAGGAAAAGTGGAAAAAAAGAATGAAAGAAGAAGACGAAAAGAGAGGAGAATGGTAACAAAAGTAAGAAAGAAGGAGAAAGGTGAATCCTCACTGGCCCCCCCCCCCCCCACCCCCCCCCCCCCCCTCTCCACAAGAGCCACCACTGCCCCACACACCACGAGACCCACTATGGCAGGATCACGAGAAAATAGAGGGAAGAAAAAGGGGTGATAATATGAACCCCCGCAAAAAAGAATAAGAAGAATGAGAGAGAGTGAAGTTAAAGGAGAGAGATAAATTGAGTAGAAGCTGAAAGGAAATAAGAGAAGAGGGAGCAGACAAGAAAAAGAGGAGTAGAAAGAGGGAGAAGAGAAGGGGGGAGGGCAGAACCATGACTACCGACCCACCCCCTCCCGCTCTATCCCACACACATCCGCCAGACTCAAGAACGAAGCGCCGAAACCGAGCACCCACGCCCCCCCCCCCCAGAGGACAGGGGTCCCCTAACACCACAACCACACCCAACACAGCCACACCCCCCCCCCCCACCGCCCTCTCGCACAACCCTCACCCCCCAACCGGCAACGATCCGAAGGAAAGGGAAAAGGGAAGACGAGACTGAAAAGAAAGAAGTAAGAGATATAGATAAAAAGTAAACTATATAAAGAGAAAATAAGATAAATTCTCCCCGTGATCACCCGCCCAACCCCCCCCCCCAACCCCCCCACTACCCTTAATAAGAAGGGAATACTACCATAAACCAAATAAAATAGCCAGACTCCCCCAACTACAAAAATATAATGAATTAAATATTGATATAAATCACCCATACCATAACATACACCCGTGAAGGAGAGCACAGAACGGAAGAAGAGAGAAGAACCCACCCCACCAAGACCAGGAAGAAGTAAGGAGAAAGGAAACCCCCCAAGACCCCATCGATAAAGAAGGAGGATTTACCGAGAACTGACGAAGGATAGAGATTACGGAAGGACCCCCAGGAAAGCCAGCCACCCCCCACATCCCATCGCCCGAAATAAGATGACCCCCACGCCAGTAGAGGTTGAACAGGCGACACGAGAGAAAGAGCGTCAGGAGAGGAGAGAGGCGTAAGAGGGACAGCCACACTCCCCCACCGCCACTGCCACACCCACAACGAGCAAGGCCCCCCACGAAGGGAGAGCGCCACTACCCCCACACCAAACCCCAACGCCCCACCCCGCCCCCCCTCCACTCGAACAACCCCACACGAGAAGACCGACGAGGAAGAGGAAGAAGTGAGGTGGAAAGAAAGAATGAGTCCCCCCATCCCACCCACCCCCCCCCACACCCCCCAACAAAACAACCACACCCCCAGATCTCCCCCACCCCCCCAACCTCCCACCACTCTCCCCGATCCACACCCCCCCGCCCCCAAAACCACCCTCTCCCCGCAGACACTCTTCACCAACCCAAGAAGAAGGAGAGGAGAAGGGAAGAGTACCACCACACAGGCAAGTCCGCCGAAAAGAATCACTGTCCTCTTCGGAAAGTTTTCATTGTATATATTATAAACACCTCCCAATCTAGCCCATGTGAGACCCATCATCTCATAAGTGACCCACAAATTAGACCGAGTAAAATTAATTGAATAATATTAAATATACAACCACAAACACCCCTACACGACTCACACACCTATCACAGACAAATTAATTTTAGATATGAATACCCCCCCACCCTATAGATAAATATTTAGAATAATAAAAAAAAAAAGAAGGCTTTATTGAAATATAACATATACTATCATAAATTTTAGATATGTAGAGAACACCAACATCTTCTCCATCCCACCCCTTACGTCACACAACCCCCAACACCACCAAAAAATACAAAGTCTGGTTAAGTCTCGGCAACATCAGAGCTTCACCCATCTCGCATAAACTTGAATATCCCTCAATGCTTCTCCAAATATCAAAACTCGATATTCGCAGCCGGCCTATATGACCCTATAATCAAAGATGGGAATATAGACTTATTGCCATAACTAGTTGTCTCTCAAGTTGCAACTGCCTTTCACTGACTTAGCCACTCTATTATATTTTGGTACACCTAACGTATTAGCTTTCATGCTTGCTATATAACTTTCATAACATGTATGTACTTCATCATTCTTCTCAAGATAACGTCTAAAGTGCCTATCCATGTCTCCTCATACACTTGGGATGTATATTGTAACTTTTATTTAATTTTAATTATCCTTGATCTTATGCAACCCTCACAGGCCCCCCAACAACTTTCATTTACCTTTTTCCGCCATCCCAAAACCCTTTCTCGGTTCATGAATTTCTACTCCCGTTACACATTCCCCATAATCTGAGAGGCTCTGTACCCCCTCCTTACTTTCACCCCCACACTCCTTTCGCTCTTATAGAGTAGAATCATCGTTGGGAAAAAGAATTTAACGTGATAATACCTGTTCTCCTCTGAAGTCATAATCCCTTACTTTCTTCGCGTTCCCCTCCCCATTCCTCCTGCCCCTCTGCGGCCTCGTCGCTGACGGCTGACCTGCAACTACCCTTGTAAATGATTACAGAGCTGGGGGCCAAGCAGATAGATGATAACATCCGAAAGTATAGAATATGAACATAGAATAGAGGATCAAATAAACATTTCTGTAAAGAGAACATAATCTATCATTCATTCTAAATTATAAAATATTTTATCTAATAAGATTTTATATAAATTAAAAAATATAAAATTATATTCAACCAGTCGCCATAGGTCAAAATGAGGAAAGAATAAATTGTTGGGAGTTTGCTGAAGAGCTATCAACAGTGACAATGCCCGCTAGCTTTTTTGGATGGACGGCAGGCGGCAGTGCACGTTGCCCAACGGTTCCTGGCAGTTTCCTGAGATTTACAAGATGGCTTCCGTCAAGCAAGGGTAGATGCTCCACACCTATAGAGCCACTAGGTGGATATTAGTATAATGATTTTAATAATGGACTGTACAGTGATAATATGGCTTTGTGCTCATAGTTTAGCGGGGTTTACAAAATCACTCATGGGCTCAAGCATTTTTGTATGATCTTTGTATTGGGGGTTGCCGGGAGTCTACAGCTTTGCAAACCGCAGTCCTTTAAATCAGCGTAATTGCTTGTGTAGGTTTGTTATGTGATAATGCATATATGCAAGTGCAATATTTTAAGTCAAGTGTACGAGTAACGTTCGTGACCATGCCGATGTCTTTTTATTGACGGTCTTTGCTTGGCGTTATATGAGGCAATCCGGGTCCAACATTCACAGATATATCCGTGAAACTACTTCAAATGAATATTACCTTGGATGAGTCTTAGAATGTGGATTTCATTAAGTCACTATGCCTATCTATGTTTTCTTTGTGTCCATATGGTACTATAGGTGAGAAGGGAACGAGATTCTGTTGAACTGGTTTCCTTGAATATATTGTGCATCTTTGTCCGGCTGTTTGATATTTGTCTCTTCTTAGTCTAGATTCCCACTCTATGTAGTTTTTTAGATTGGCTATTGTAATTTTCAATCTGAAATACCGATGCCCTTCTCGTCAAGATTTTGCATGGACTAGAGCTTTGAGGCACCATAATAAATGGTTTGCAATGGAAAAATCATTAGCATTGTATATTGTTCCAATTTCTATGGTTTACCCCTCGGTTTGAAACATGATATGTGTAATTCTTGTGTTTGTTTTCTGCTGATGGTGTATTACTGCCTGGCTCCCGAAATTGTTTCCGGGGGTTAGACCTATCACTTATCTAATCTGAAACATCCTTTGGCGTATAATTCTTAGTCCAGTAACGATGGTATACTTCTCAATCTCATTTGATTGAGGGGATGGGTAGAAATTCCTAACAATTTCTTGTGTCCATTTCTTGATGGAATGTGGGAGTTTGTTGTCAAACCCCAAGGATACGTTTTTAGGGAAACATCATTAAGGTGTCTTAGAAGAATTTAACATGTAAAGGCAATGATCCATAAAATCTTTGTCACGAAAATATTGGAAACATAAATATCCATTCTACAATTATTCATTTTGAGTGAACTTTTTCTATAATGTAAGATGTAGGCATTGTTGTCAAATTTCTAGACTTGAAGGCTTTGGATTGTGATTTTACAGGTATTTAGACACCCTGGTAGTTTAAAACTTGTATAAATGGCTTCCCCCCTTCTAGCCTAAACTAATACAGGCTAAACCAGGCATAACATAGTCAAATTTATTTGATTTTGCCTCAAGACAGCCGGAGATGTCCATTTACCTCTATTTACCTTAAGGCATAGCCCATCAAACTTAATGACTAGAGAAAGGGACACTTAACATCCTTAGAATGGTTGGGGCTTAGCCATTTGGTTTTCAAATTGTGCCTTGCGTCGATGAGTCACAAGTGTCACCCATCAGAGCTCAAGGCTCCCACGACTCAAAGGTTTACCTTGAATTTTTAAATGCCCCCTAGTGATCGATTCTCAACAAATGGCAGAGATTGGTTTGTTTAAGCGGTGGAAGTCTATAGTCGAGGGTGGCTCCAATCGCGAACATGTGGCAGTGGAGGACAATTGACAGACATTGTTGCGGCCTTAACGTCTTAAAGACTAGGAGCCGTTCGATCCATCGATGGACGCCAAATGGCAGCCATGTGCATGCGAATCTCCCACAAGCTTTTGAGCCTTGCACTCAGGACCCGCAGAGTGCCGAAAGGCCGATTGACGACATGTGGCCTAACAAACACGTGGAGGAAATCTAACGAGTCTGTCTACTACTATAGTATACGTTGCACTGGGTTAAATTTGACGGTCTCTATTAATGCAGTTTTGAGCTTGGGTGAATTGCAGACGAAAAGCCGATTGGTTTTTTGGCCGTCTTTCATTTTGAGGCTCCATGCAATTTGAAACTGGTGTTATTTGGAGTGGGCTTCGCATTGATGCTTGTTTCAAAGGGTGAGATTGAGAGATTTTGGATATTTTAATAACAGAGTTTTGGGTCATTTTGAGCTGTTTTCTCAATTAAATGGTGCCCAAATCAATTTTCATTTGCTATTGGTTCATCTTTTTTGTCTCACGATTCTTCTAAACGATATATTCCCTTCACGTCCTGCCAAACTACGGATGGAGTTAAACATGCTGCTCTAGAAAGAATGAGCTATTTTGGTGGTCTCATAATGTAATCATGATTAGTTTTAATAGTTGGCAACTCAAGCCTTCATTCTTCCTCCCAATCTCATCGAAATTTGTTGATATTTTTTAAGGGATCATCTTGCAACAAATCTCTGCATGTTAACTTGTAGATCAAGGAAATTCCATGTTGTGGATCATCACAAGACCTGGAATATATTTCCAAGGCCAATTTTGGGCGGTTTTCTCAGAATTGAGCATCTTCCAAAGCTTCCTAAGCCATTTGAGAGGATAAACATGAGAAGAGATATTCCACGACATCTTTTGATCCCATCTCCTCTCTCTTTTTCTATAAAAGTGAAGGATCCTCTCCTTGAAAGCAAAGTTACCCTGCTCTTTTGGGGGCTGAAGCTTTCCGAGTGTCTCTAACCTCTAAATTTTAAGCTTTGTAAATGCAAAACACCTTGGATTTTGTTGATTATAGACTATGTATCTTTTAGCTCTTAATGCATCTATGATTGTTGCTCTTTTCTGCCTTTTGTTTATGTTTTACTAGCATCTTACTTCGCTGTTATCTGCATGGTTCTTGTGTGTAACTTCTGCTAAGTTTCAAATCAGTGTGTCTAAAAGGCTTATGAGTAATAGTTTGATCTAGATACCTGTATTTTGTCCTTTCACTTTCTTCTTGGTTCCATCACTGTCCCTTTTATGTTTTCCTCCGACCCCCTTTCCCTGCAAATTAGTAGATTAGTGTTTAGGGTAGTGTTAGCATTAGAGTAGATAGGTGAGGATGTTGGCCTTCTCTAGAGATTTGTCTCTAGAGCCAAGGTCCCACACATTGAAGACAATCCCATGTTGCTGTTGAGATAGCCAAATTTGCCAAAATTGGTGATCTATCATGGATGCACACATTTCAGTGACGACAGGCACCACATCAAGTCCATGTTAACTATAAAACATGACCATATGCGCCTCGAGATTGATACATCATGGCGATTGCCACATAATTACTATTAAGATATTTGAGATAGTTCTATCTTTTGTTGTCCATCTTTATTTGAGTGTAATCGACTAATATTATTACAACGATTGAAATAATTGGCCATTGTTCAAACAAATTTGCATCTTTCCATTGGTTAATCATTTCAGCTTAATCAAAAAGTAAATGCTATGAAGAGGACTAAGGGAGCATTTCCACCTTTTCTTGCTATTGGGCCATGCCAAATCTGTTCTCTACATTATTTGTGAGTCTTCAATGTGTTATTTAACCTCTCCTTCATTTGTCACAGGTTGGATATACATCACCCATAAATGGTTTATCGTTGTCAAATGGTTGAAGGACCTTGGCAACGGGTTTGTAGAGCATCGCAACATACGGTGTTTGCTTCCAAAATAAATTAGCCTTGGTGTCGATGATATTAATCATCCCATTTGCTTCATCACTAGTACTGGGATGATTCCTCTATCTCCCCTAGTTGTTGGACATCGCCATCTTTCCTAAATGATTGTGCCACTTCCACGAAGTTATTAATCATGACAAAGTTAGAAGCCAGGTGTGTTTCCACACAATAAAGCAGCTGCAAATAATGGTATTTTCTATATATTGTTTGGAAATAAATAATTTATCATTGATCCAATAAAATGCCACACAAATATGTAATCAATCAATTCATGCACTCTAAATGATAAGATGTTCAACATATGCGTGCTTTTATTTATTTATTTATTTTGTTTCCATCTTTTAAGGTTTTTTTTCACATTTTCATTCATTGAATTGTGCATTTAAGGATGCAACAATGTGAGAAACATTATTGTTTCAATAGTCATTCCCTTATGTTGTGGTTCATTTCATAGTTGTGTCATTGATCCAAGGAAATCACACTCAAATTCTTAAGCCATAAATTAATGCATTGTACTTGATAAGGTGTTACCATGTGCTTGGATATGTGTGTCTTTATTCTATTTTTTTTTTTGTTTCCATTGTTTAGGATTTATTTTCGCTTTTTTGTTCTTTGAGTTGTACATTTCAAGGATTCTACGATGTGAGAGACATTTCTATTTATAAACGGTCATTTGCTTCTATCGTGGTTGATATATCGGATGTTTCAACCTGGAAAAACAAGTCTTCTAGTCATAATGGCAGAAAATGTTCGCGTTTCCTATGCCATTGGCATTTATTGTGCCAAGAAACACAACAGTGTGCCAAGAAACACAACAGAGTGCCAAAAAAACCCATTTGATTCCACAAGTTCCATGGAAAAAGAAACTAGTCGTCCGCATTCCATATTGAGGAGAAGACTCCCATGGCCTGCCGTTGCGGATATGCCACCCTTGTTTCTTCCTCCCTGTTCGTGAATACTCTGATGGGAACATCGTCTACCAAGAATCTGCGCATTCAAACCTTCATTAACAATAACATCACTTGAATTAAATGAGTTTGCTTTCGTAAACTAATTTGCTTACACGACTTGCCGGTGATTCCACGTCAATGAATAGGAATGGAAATTTTGCGTATTTATTTATAATAATAAATGTTATGACATCATGTTTTTCTTGAAAATTCTGAAGGTTGGAATAACATCTTAAATTATAGGCCAATCAGATTGAAGATAAATACATTTTTAAAATTATTTTGTTAAAAATTGTACAGGTTTAGTAATGTTTATTAATGTGAAAACTGTATTATTTTTTTATGAAAGTAATAACAGTTCGTGATTAGTTCAAAAGTACAATTAATAATAACTGGTTAACTAATCTTGAAGCCTATAATATAATCTGCCTTCATAGTACTAATAATGTGATGGCTTAAACCTCCTCTCAAATGTAATAATTTTTAAAAACCTGGTCCAAATCCAAACAAACGGCTATTTAATTCCCTTGGGATTGGACTGCTTTTTTTGTACGGAATTGCCTCATTTGGGTTGCTTTTTTCGAGGGTCCATTAATAAATAATGTAGTTTAGGTATTGCGAAACTTATGCGCTCCTTGGAAAGCCATTTCTCCCCAAAAACAAACAGAGGAGAAAATGAAGGCTCTGTCTGGTTATATGCGGTAGCTAATCTATGTGATTTCATTCTCCTTTTATTATTTACATTTCACAGGGTTTTGATTTCGATTCTGTCTGGTTATATGCCGTGGCTATTTGACTGTTACAAGCTCTCTCGCCAGCGCATTTCTCTTGTTTTTGTTATATAGTATCACCGTTTAATTATTCTCATTTTTGTCTCTGTATACATTTAGTTGGAGCACAAGTTGAAATTCGGGTAAGGGAAGATGGCAGGCCGCTGCCGCCTTCGTTTTATCCTGGTAATCTTGAGTTTAGCTGTCTGGAAATCAATTGAACCCACAAACGAGACATTAATATAAGCAGTTTCTAACCTGTTTCGCATTGTTTGTTGGAAATATGATTTGTACACTGTTGCTTCTGTTATAGTTTCTGACCTGTTTCACATTGTTTGTTGGAAATATGATTTAAGGGAAGTCTTGCAGTGGCAACTGTGCTTTGGAGTGTTGGAATTGCGGTGGAGGTTGTGCACAGAGAAAGATGGAGTGTGGCGGGAGATAAGTGCATGGTATTGAGAGTAGGAGTGTTTGCAGCAGCAAGAGTGGTTGGATTATTACTAATTCCACGAGTGTTGCATTGCATATGAGTGCAGCCCAGGCTGAGAGATTACTGGAAGAAGAAGTAAATGTAAGCAGAGAGGTTATGGAGATCACCGCATATTACACCCCTGATTTCCCTGCGTCATTATGAATCGCCTTTGACAGACATCATTTGCATCATTCTGGCCATTGTGGTTGCATCCATCAGGAATGCATCCCAAAAAAATAAAAAACCCTATCAATTTTGTTCAATCAATATTGTTAAATATTGATTCAAAGTTTCTCAATACATTCTGGTTTTAATTCAAGCATATTGTAGTCATCGTTTCGTGTCAAAGCGCCAGTACTATTTTATTGTAGCCGCTCCAGAAATTGCCGAGCGGTAGCTTGGAATGGTTGAACTGATGGTTTGTCCCACTGGCCATGATCGAGACTCCAATATGTACTCCTCTTTGACATGTGGTGAGAATTCTTGACCTGCAGACTCATTGGTTTTGGACAAATTTGCTGTATCAATAATGACCCAGAGTAAGGTTTGAAATATGCCTTCGGAAGGGACATTATAGATGAGACAGGGTGTGCATTATGCTGCGATCCATTTAATTGTTCTTTTTTGCTTTCTTTATCTTGATGGGCTCCAAATTCTTTGAGGTTTATGATCCTAAACCCTTTCACGTTTATTAAGTAAGGTTAGGGTTTTGAAATTGTATTCCGTACGGGCATAGTAGTAATCATTTTTTCTACATTTTGCATGAAGGTTAGCTTAGAAGACCCAATAAAGAAAAGAAAGATGGAATTCAGGCTGCTGAGTTACAGTGTTTATGGAGAGTCGTGATATGGATGGAGGAGTTAGACAGATTTGGACATGGCAGCTTTGGGGTGCACCCGCTCCCTCCCGAGATTTGCATCCCCCACCTTCCTAGGCTTCTGCGTTAGAGTTTAAGGCATGCGACATTATGTATTAGGTGTTATGTTTTTTTCAAGGGTTGAAGCTCTTTTATGTTACCTGTCACTCTGAGACAGGTAACCATTTCATATTTTTTCCGCTGCCGTGATAACTTAGGATGAAACAATATTAATGTTAACCCTCATCGTGTATGTAGCTTAGCTATATAAACTATACCCATAGCTAAAGACATTAATTATCATTTTATGGTCAGACATGTTTACAGAAAAATAAGAGAAGAAAGGGGAGGATAAGCAGCTGCGCAAGCCACGGCAGCTTGATTCTCCCTTGCATCAATTCCATTCCATGTCTGGTTAAGGGTCATTGCATGACGAGGCAAAAGAGTCTGTCCTTTCAAACGATATTTGCAGCATGATTCTTCCATACTGTTTTTTGATTCCATGATGATTTTCTGTGAGGTCAGTAACTATTATGTTCAACTTCTTATTAATGGAATCCTAGGTAATTTGATTTATGCTTATGGTCAAACCGTCCCCTAGTCAAAAAAATCAAGGGTGATGTTTTGAGCATATTACAGTTAGTCAACCCCATGTAATTAACCACAATACTGGGTGATTATATCTGCATAGATAATGGAAATCTATCTTTTTATTTTGTGGACTTGATTTAGGCTGTGCTTTGGTGTTAGATGATGATGTGGTTAATTTGTAAAATTTGAACCTGAGTGATTGAGATTGTTGTGTTAATTTCCATTATGTAATTAACCACAATACTGGATGATTATATCTGCATAGATAATGGAAATCTATCTTTTTATTTTGTGGACTTGATTTAGGCTGTGCTTTGGTGTTAGATGATGATGTGGTTAATTTGTAAAATTTGAACCTGAGTGATTGAGATTGTTGTGTTAATTTCCATTATGTGGTATTTGGGTAATTTTGATTGCTGATGTGGAACACGTGGCAAATTTGAGATTAGTGCCTTTTGTTACATAAACTGTCCTCTTTCATTAAACTGTAGGGTTTTGTCTCAGATAAACCATCACATAGTTCACATAGGTAAAAATAGAATTGTTGAGATTTTGCTGAAGACTATCAAGTGACAATGCCCAGAGAGGGCATGCATTTGACAAAATGTTTTTGGCAGTTTCCTCGAGGTTGGGTTGATTCCTGAGATTTCAATGGCTTACTAAGCAAGTTGTTCTGATTTTAATAAGGAATCATATAATGGATTTTATGATGAATAGTATGGGTGGTTTACATAAATTAGATCATGGCTCAAGCATTTATTTTATTATCTTTGGTATTTGGGGCTGCAAGGGCGTCTACAGATTTCCAATCTGCAGTAATTTAAATTATGAATTGTTTGTAGTATCTTGTTATGCGATAGTGCATATATGCAAGTGTGGTATTTTAACTCAGCTATATATACATGTCTCTTGACAGTGCCAATGTCTGTTTATTGGTTCGTTTTATTGGTTATTGGCAATTCCTGTTCACTAGATATCAGAACTACTTCAAATGATTCTTACTTTGGAGGAGTCTAGAATTGTGGATTTCATAGTTACTATGCCTATCTATGTTTTCTTTGTGTCCAACATTGTATTATAGGTATAGGTGAGACAAGGGAAGGGATTCTTCCAACATGGTTCCTTGAATATATTTTCATCTTTCGTCCTGCTTGTTGATATTTGTCTAGATTCCCACTCTATGTAGTTTTAGATTGCCTATTGTTTGTAGTATCTTGTTATGCGATAGTGCATATATGCAAGTGTGGTATTTTAACTCAGCTATATATACATGTCTCTTGACAGTGCCAATGTCTGTTTATTGGTTCGTTTTATTGGTTATTGGCAATTCCTGTTCACTAGATATCAGAACTACTTCAAATGATTCTTACTTTGGAGGAGTCTAGAATTGTGGATTTCATAGTTACTATGCCTATCTATGTTTTCTTTGTGTCCAACATTGTATTATAGGTATAGGTGAGACAAGGGAAGGGATTCTTCCAACATGGTTTCCTTGAATATATTTTCATCTTTCGTCCTGCTTGTTGATATTTGTCTAGATTCCCACTCTATGTAGTTTTAGATTGCCTATTGTTAACTTCTAAATCTGAAATACCAATTGCCCATTCTCGTCAAGATCTTTGCAATGACAGAGATTCGAATTAGTACTGTTTTGCAATCTAAATTCATCAGATTGATCAAATGGTTTCCCTGGCTTCAAAAAATCAGTGTTTTCTGTTGATGGTTTAACAGTCGAGATGTTCCTCACGGAATCACTGGAATTTTAAACATCCTTGGCATATATTTCTTAGTCCATAAGATGGTATCCTCTCCATCTCATTGATTCAATGAGATGGGTAGGAATTTCCTAACAATTTCCCGTGTCCATTTCTTGATGGAATGTGGGAGTGTGTTATCAAACCCTAAGGATACGTTTTTAGGGGAACATCATTAAGGTGTCTGAGAAGAATTTAACATGTGAAGGCAATGATCCATAAATCTTTGTCACGAAAATATTTTAAACATAAATTTCAGGATATGTTTTTAGGGAGCAGCATTAATGTGCCTTCGAAGAATGTAACACTTAAAGACAATGATCCATAACATCTTTGTCACGAAATTATTGGAAACATAAATATCCATTGCATCTTTGTCACAAAATTATTGGAAACATAAATATTATTCATCTCTTGAATGAACTTTTTCTATAATGTAAGATGTAGGCACTGCTGTCAAAATGAGCACCGTGCTTCATTTTTAGATAACTCGTCTCAATTTCTAGACTTGAAGGCTTTGGATCGTGATTAGGCACTATCGTCAAAATGAGCACCATGCTTCATTTTTGGACAACTGGTCTCAATTTCTAGACTTGTGAAGGCTTTGGATTGTGGTTTTTAAATGGCTTCCCCCCTTTTGCCCTAAACTCATACAGGCTAAACTAGGCATAACTTAGTCAAATTTATCTAATTTTGCCTCAAGACAACTGAAGATGTCTATTTACCTCTGTTTTCCTTAAGGTGCATTCCGTCAAACTTAATGACCAGAGAAAGGGACACTTGACACCTATTGGTGCACGAAATAATCTCACCCCTTTTTGCTTGGATAATGTCTTCAAAAATTGTTATGTTTTCTATTTTTCCATGAGAGGTGCGAGTCTGAAAGTTAGAGTCATGATTAAATTCATTTGAAATTCTCGTGTGTAGGCTGTTTTTCCTCTTTTTTGGTCGAGGATCGTGTTAGGCATGTTGTTCTTGAAAACCTTTGCAAAAATTGATCATGAATCGGGTTTAAATCAGAAAAATTACCTATGTGCACTATTCCTTGATCATATTAAAAATTTCGTATTTGGTTCCACTGCTCGATGATACATGGCATGTTCCAGTTGGTTGCGGTATGGCGAGTTTAAGTTGCAAACTTATAACATTCTATAACATTCACAATGTGCAAATTAGGCCCCAAGGCCCGACGAATATTCCTCTGAATATTCGCAATCAGAAGATGCACAAACAAAAATTTACTCCGCCTCCAAGGAAGCACACTTGTCACAAATAGGCTGGATGCGGGGAATCGGGCCATATTTGTA
Organism: Taxus chinensis; assembly: GCA_019776745.2. Classification (NCBI taxonomy): domain Eukaryota; kingdom Viridiplantae; phylum Streptophyta; class Pinopsida; order Cupressales; family Taxaceae; genus Taxus; species Taxus chinensis. Next base: position 649,600,700 of record CM034152.1, read on the forward strand.
TTTCCGCACACCAAGGTAATCAAGTATAAAGGTTCAAAGAAGCTCCTGAGGCCTGCAAAGGACACGTGGCTCTTTCTTATGCAAGGATTGGGGAAGCGGGTTATCGGAGTAAATTGGTATTTTTGGGCACAAATGAAAAAGAGAACAAAGTTTTAGAAAGGGTCCGTAGCTCCACTATCGTTTAGATGTGATCATGTGTCAAGCTCAGGATGAAAGTCAAAAGTGGGCAGTTAGGTCAAACAGTTAAATGTGTGTGTTTATAACACGAAGCAAAAGTGCAAAGAATCTCCTTGAGCCCGCATTCGCATAAGGCTATTCCACGTGGACAACTCACATTTAAAAATTGGTAAAAGCGAAATGGACAACCATGATGCAACGCATTAATTTTTGCTGCCATCAATGCGTTTTTGCACAAATCAAGGACGATTTTTGAAGTATTCGAACACCTTGATCCTTTTGCTATCATTTGTTGAGATTTGTATGCCATTGTTAGTAATTTTTATTAAGGAACAACATGAAATTGATCGTGGAGCTCGAATTGGGGACTAGAGATCGAAAGGCCTTCGAATCTAAGTTGAATTGCTAAGGCATTCACGCGAAAATCGGTAAGAACTAAGGAACTCTCCTACTTTTCTTTTATTGGCGAGGAAATTTGAAGTAAAACTAGGGTTTTTAAGATGAAAACCATGCTGTCTGCGTTTTCGGTTTCGTCCGGAATCACTAGGGATTTGGATAAAATCATAGACACAGACTTAATGAATGTTGACTTAAAAGATTTACTTCAAAGATTGAATAGCCTTAACAAGAGTGAATCTATGAAAGCAATTCAAGATAGTCGTATCACTTTAGCTGGTGCTATTCCACCTCCAGTACATTGCGCAAAATTAGTATGGCTTTGCGCTATGAATTACGACCCAAAAAAGATGGAAGTACTGGATGGAAGTGGTGATGCAGTGTTGACTTTGACGCCTGCAGCTATCAAAATAATGCTCAAGTTGCCTATAATAAGAAATCCAATAACCTTGGGTATTAGTTTAACTTTATGAGATTATGAGGAAAAGAAAAAGGATTATGCTAGGCTCATAAATACTAAATGGCTCTTAATAGAGAAAAAGGCAACCACTCGAATCCCTAAAAAGTTGGTTAGGGCACAATTTGTTGAAGAAGTAGAGGATGTTATTGTATTGTTAAGTCGAATGGTTGGGTTGGAGACCACAAATGAGTTCAAGGAATGGATGTGCACTTGCATGTGGATAGTTTTGGAAAGGAAAGGGAGCATTTGCTGGGCAACTTTCATTGCCGAAGCACTTCATAGCCACATGGTTGCACTGACAACAAAAATAGAGATGGGTGATACTTCAGAATTGGAATTTTACATGATGACCTAATTTGTTTATAATATCGCAGAACATGGGCGTTTCTATGGCCTCTTGCCACGTGCTGACTTTAAAGAATGCCAAATGCATGAGATTTTCTCCCAATTACAGTAGGTTACCTGGAGGGGAAATGTAAGATTAGTTAATGATGCCTTCTTTGCACCAATCATATGTTTATTCAAACCAGAATGGGAGCAGTACAGGATCTCTAAGGAGGTTAGACAAGTAATCATGGAATACAGATGTTATTTCATTCAGTACAAGAAATTTACGTATATCAGGGTTAGTGGTTTTGAAGGTCAACCATGTAAATTACCTAGGTACTTAGATGATAAAATGGCCTTGTGTGAATTGGCAAGGCAATTGACACCGGTTCATAAATTAATTGCCGGGAAACACAAGACAAACATTAAGTTCTCCATCAGGGTTGGAAGGTACTCCTACCTTTCAATTATAAAAGCTAGGTTATTTGAAGACGAGATAAAAAGGTTTGGGATGGAGAAGTTCGAGGCAAGGGCCAACTATGATATCAGGTGGGTATTCAATATTGCAAATACTTTCGAACATGAGCCCCAATTTGACGACTATTGGATGAATTGTAGAGACGAGGAAGAGGTCAGGCTGAGAGACTTCTCTAGAATGACCCTTGCCCAAATTATAGATTTCAAGATTGTTATCCTTGAGGGAATTGTGGATGATCCACATCAATGTTTTAAAAATCAGAACCAGACTCGGTACCAGTCAAGGTCCGGACCGGTTCAAACTTAATGAACCGGTTTACTAAAAAATACATAAAATTTTATATTTTTAATGAATATATGTGGTCTCTTCTATCTTTAGTATATGCAGCTATCTAGATGAATAACAAGCCTATCAATAGTTTAATCATCAATATTTTTGCATTTAGACATTGGCTATTTGAGTACTCTGCAAATGATTATGAAGTCCAAAACATAGTAGAGCTGTTTTGGCAAATACTACAACTAGCATATATAATGTTATGAAATTTCAAATATCAAGATACATAAAGAAAGAGGCTGATAATATGGCCTCTATAGTCCAAGACTCCAAATGGTGTTGTTTGATGTTACTTCTATACGCAGTTGCAATCACTCTCGAATCAGAGAACACTAGACTGACTTAGTCAATCATCAATTATCAAACTTTCCAGGATTGCTGAGTAAATGGGATCCTCAGGCTCATCCTCATCAATATCGCCACGTTGTGAATCGGAACCCATCCAAAATCAGGTGTGCCAGGTGAATAGATATGATTGCCACTGATAACGGAAACGGTCATACAAGTCCGAAATGACTTTACAAACGTCATTTTCTTTTGTTAAAAGTTGGGTACGTTTTAAAGCATTACGTGTGAATCCTAAAATACATTATAAAAAAAAAATAAATTTAACATGCATGCGGAATGTAATGTATATAAATGCATAGTACTCATTTTAAAATTTTAGTCCATGGACCATAAAAGATAACTGATAAAGCACTCAAAATATGTGTGTATTTATTGAAATTTGCATGTTCTACGATGATTCATCATTCAACATGGTTACAATTTCAATGCTATTCATATATACAGGGGCAAAAGTATTATTAGACTGGATTCTTGAATATATCATCTTGATTGGGAATGCATAATCATCTCCATTTGAATTTACCACTGATAGCTCCACTTCAAACTAACTCCAGTATGCATATGAACATTGTATTAGTTATTCCCCGGATCTTCATACTCTTAGTTCTGTAGCTCATTGAGTAGCAGCTCCTAAACTCTGTCCTTCTAGCTGAATATTCCTAAGAGTACTCATTGGAGAGCATTCACAATGCTAACTGTTGTTTGTTTTATCTTATTAGAAACTTGATTAAATATTTTAGCATTTTAAATTTTTACCAGAACAGCTGGCATTGTGCTTCTCCACCTGGATCTTATATTGAAACTGATAAAGTTCAGAATCATGTCCTATAACGAAGCTTCTTTAATAGCCTCCAAATAACTCACCACTAGAGTGTGCTGGTTATATCTTTTATATAGCATTGCAAAGATCTCATCTAGGTCCATCTTGGGTCTCTGCTTATTTAATGTTATCTCATAGATTTCAACTAAATGTCAGTATTTACACCATTAAATCTTGCAAAGCAACATCTACTAAATCAATTAAAAATTTGAAGGATAGAGATTTAAAAAAGATGGTTTTGTCATAAGTTCTATGGCAATTAATTCTTTTCTAGCTTATCTTCATGAAATTCCCAAGGGCATTTACCTGGTTAGGTCAATTTAGCTTTAAGTGTCTCAATATAATGTGTGATAAAAGTTGACATTATAAGTAGCCACACTTTCTAAATATGTTGGTTTCTGTCACTGTAATGAAAGATGTTCTACTTGGTAACAAATCATATTTTCGTATTGCAAATTTTGTGTTTCCACCAACGCAAACTCGGTTGGACAAGGTTTGGTACGCCCCTCCTTGTGTATGGGGAGGCTCCCATTATTGAATGTAAACTATATAATCCTATCTCAATGCTATGGGGTTGGCTTTCCAGATTTGGGGATCACACTTGAGACATTCCACTCATCACTTGAACTTGTGACATCAAGTGCTTGTGGGGTACAAGGGAAAAGATTGCAGCGATGAGGGGTGAAGGAGATTCCAAATCTAACGAATGGGCATGGTTATTGTTGAAGATTATCTGCACTCATACTAGAGTTCACACACAATAACCCATGAGTGATTGTCAGACATTCAATTAGAAAGGGTGAAAGCAACAATGTAAGCCATTAGCTGACACTAACAAACTAGAGTTCCAATCTTTTTCATCAATCAAGGATGCAAATCCCTTGATCACTATGCTTGCAATTGCAGAAAATAGACACAACTACCAATAGAGCACCTTCGTGTTTAACACATCATGTGCAACAGGGACATGCATAGCTCAAAAGGCTTTTATTTCTTGTGTTGGTGATACAACAGCTCCAAACGTCGAAAAACAATCCATCCAATTGCTCACAAAAGAGTATTTGCACTTTCACCCTATCCCTTCATCTTGATTTCAATGATAGAATACCTTGTTCCAATTTATAGCATTGTGACGTTCCCTTTCCATCTACCCCCATATGACTCTTCCATTCCTATTCCACTTGCGACTTTTCACATTACCCTAAGAACCTTTAGACAAATTAAGTATCTCTTCATAATGGATGCAGATAATACTTTCAAACAGTGATTTGTCAAGGGCATTACCCTTGTAGCACTTTGAGTGAATAAGACAAAATACAATGATTGAAGATCACAACTCAGAATTTGAAAGAGGGGAGAGAAGAGGACAAAAACTAAAGAGAGATGAGGAAGGATGCTCTGCTAAGCACCACCATCTATGTCTCCACCATCGATGAAGATTATCTCCGATGATTGATGAAGATGGAAACTTTGTGCATCCATGACCCTGCTGCAACATTTGTGATGCTTTGGCGATGAAGATTGCACTTCTCATGGAGAACATCCCTTTCGAATGGACACTCCGAGGCCAATTTTGCACATTTGACAATGACTGAAATGGAAAAATTAATACCGATGAGAATGTTGAACCACTAAAGACAACGAGAATATCTTTCAAACTCACTTGAACAATTCCCTCTTCCTCCCTATTGAAACTTCAATTTTTGCCTAAATGTCTATGTTCTATGATTCAAGCATGAGAGCACACCTGCACAATGGCATCAAAGATGATGTGCATCCCAAGGGTAACTTGGCCTTGGGAAATTGACCAATCAATGAGATGTGGTGAAGAACCAATCCGAATCATGAGCTGAAAGAAGGTAAAATATTGGATGGAACATGCTTGCATTACAATTACGTTGATCACCCCATGTAGGATCAAGTGAGAAGCACAAATGAGACCCAAATACACTGTTGTGACCAAAGTTAAGGATCGAGAGAGCTCCTCTTCTGCTAAAAGACACAATGCCACTGTCACCCCTTTAAAAGCAAGATCCTCCGTAAAGGTTGGCATAAAATGAGGTGATGTGGAGGATGAACAACCATGACCATTTTGAGCATTTTGATCGGGCACTTACTATTTTTAGTAAGTAGCCTTCCTAGGTGAACCACCATGGCAATTTTGTCGAATTGTCACTTTTGAGAACTTTTCCTCTTGGGGAATGAATTGAGTGGCTGAATCCAATACCTCAACTTCCTATTATAAGTAAGGTGATTGAATAGAGACTGATCCCCAAAATAGCCTTTTAAAATATGGCCACAAGCAATGTCGGATCGGAGTGAAAATGGTTTAAATAATAAATTTTTAATCATAAATCGGGATAAGCTTTGCTCCAATTTTTATTAATATCTCTCGTAAAGGATACTTTTTGGAAAACTTCAGTTAAAGTGAACTTAAAGGTATTTGCTTGCATCCACCACTTTAGGCCTACGGGAAATGTTATAAACAACTAAGGGTTCATTCTTCAATTATACTAGATTTTGAGAAGGGGACATGAGAGTCCGCTCATTCTCAAAATTGATTTGTCCTCAAACAATCTGCAAACTCACTCTCTGACTTTGAGGCAGCCATCTTTGAATCACCTGGATCCCAGTTAGATCCTTGGGAACGTTACAATTCATGGCTTCTGAATTTCACGTGACTTTAAAGTATGTTCTTTTGAGAGCATCAACTTTGAGGTCCTTGTAAACCATTCTCAATACATCCATCTAGGGAAGCCATGTAAACATTATTAGGGCCATAGGAGGTGAGGTTTGCAAATGAGAAAACAAGTGCTTTGGCCATTGATAAGTTCATTTGCTTTTGAACTAAATCAGTGAACAACAATGAAGGGAAACTTGCAATTTGATAAATGTAAATTGCTTCCGAATGACTTGAAGTTATTTGATGCCTATATCCAAAGGTGCCTTAGTCCTAACATTAAAGCATGAAATTCTGCAACCAACTTATCCTTGTACCAAACCACCCATTACTAGAGCTTAACCTGTCAGTTAACTCACAAGCATGTGAGACAGTGTTTTAAAAATCGGTCAAACCGGAACCGGAACCGGCCGGTTTGACCGGTTTTTTTTGCACGAATCGCTATGTTCAAACCGGAAACTGGTTTTAGCCCAAACCGGTTTGACCGGATTTGGCCCAAACCGGTCAAAAGTCCGGTTCCGTCCCAAACTGGCCGGTTCCAGTTCCTGTTTTGCCTTATACGACGGCTACTTTAAAAAACATGTTTTTTTAATTGTTTTCTATTTATTTTTTATTGCTCTAAACCCTAATTTGGTGTTATAAATACACCCCCCTCTATTCACTTCACACCTCTCTCATTGAGCATTTGTGAGCATTTGTGAGCATAAGATTGAAGAGTTTATTTTTTGTAGTGAGCTTGGAAGTTGGAGGCTTGGAGCTTGTTTGGCATTGCTTGTGGGCTCTTTGTGGTGATATTGGCATCCATTTGTGAGCACCTCACCTCTATTTGTGAGCACCTCTCTTATTTGCAAGGATTTGGAGGATTGGGGCAGCATTGAATAGTGTTCATTTGGAGTGAGTTTGGGCGTTGTTTGGTATCAAGTGTGGGCTCTTTGTGGTGGCATTTACATCTACATTTGGAGTGTGGGCTCTTTGTGGTGCCATATACAAGCTTGGAGCATTTCTTCACCTCATTTGTGTGCACATTGAAAGGTATGTTACATTTTAAACTTGCCCCTTATTTGTAAATTTTATCAAAATAAGAAATATGAAATTTATTTTGTTTTTATTTGCATTTTCAGATTTGTTTGCATTTGCAATGGCCCCCAAAACAAAAGACCCTACATGGACCCATGCAGACGTAATTGATGATCAAGTTTTTTGTAAATATTGTAAGAAACACATCAAGGGGGGGGGATTCATAGGTTGAAACAACACTTGGCTGGTCAAAGAGGCCAAGTTACCCCATGTGATGCACCTGATATTGATGACATTAGGTTGGAAATGAAAAACATGCTTGAAAAACATAGAGAAGAGAAGGCTAGGCAAAAAGAGATGGAAGCTGAAATAGGGAGGAGGGAACATGCCTTGAGTGTTGAAGGATCTTGCTCTGACCCTTCTGTGACTGTTAGAGACCCCTTTCGGTATATGCCTCCCCCATCCACTCATAGTCAAGAAAACCGGCCTCAAAAAAGAAAGACCATTCAAAGCTTTTTTCCATCTTCCACACCTGCTACTGCTAGTGCCTCCATGCCAACACAAAATCAGCCCACCTTGGATAACCATTGGAAGAAGCAATACAAAGAAGCAACTTTTGAGTACATTGCTAGATGGTGGTATGATGCAGATATCCCTTTCAATGCTGCCCGCTCACCTTATTACCAGCCGATGTTTGATTCCATTGTTGCTGTTGGTAAGGGCTTCAAAGGCCCTAGTATGCATGACTTGAGAGGATCACTTTTGAAGAAAGAAGTTGCATCCATAGATGAATATTTGAAAGGTTGCAAAGCTTCATGGGCCAAAACAGGATGCACTATCATGTCAGATGGGTGGAGTGATGGCAAGAACCGCACAATAATAAATTTTCTTGCCTCTTGTCCACAAGGTACAATGTTTTTGAAATCAGTAGATGCATTTGATAGGGTGAAAGATGCAAATTTATTGTTTGAGCTTTTGGATGAGATTGTTTTAGAGGTGGGGGTGGAAAATGTTGTACAAATCATAACAGATAATGCTCTCTAATTCTTGTTGGCAAGATGTTCTTGACTCTATGTGGTAAGATGTTAGAGGCTAAACACACAAACAATATTTTGGACTCCATGTGTTGCACATTGCATAGACCTCGTGCTTGAGGATATAGGGAAAAAAGATTGGATCAAGAACACTGTAGAGCATGGCAAAAGCATCACCAAATACATCTACAATCACTCATGAGTATTGAACCTAATGAGGAAGAACACTGAGGGAAAAGAACTTGTTAGGCCAGCCATCACGAGATTTGCAACAAACTTTCTCACGTTGCAATCTCTTATTTCCCAACAACAAAACTTGAAAAAAGGATGTTTTCAAGTGATGAATGGAATGCATCAAAGTGGAGCCGGAAACAGGATGGGAAAGACACAAAGAAGAAACTTTTTGATAATTTATTTTGGAAAAAAACATCAGAGATTTGTAAAAGTTGCTGAGCCTCTTGTTAAGGTGTTGCGGTTGGTGGCATGGGAAAAAAATTAGCCATGGGCTATATTTATGAGGCTATGGATCAGGCAAAGGAGCAGATAAGGGCAGCATACAAAGACAGGGTAACTAAGTATGGGCCTATATGGGAGATCATAGATAATAGATGGAACAATCAACTCCATCGACCTATACATGCAGCTGGGTATTTCTTGAACCCGAAAATATCATTACAGAGCTCAGCTTGGAGAAGATCAAACAGGAGAAGTAAAAGATGGTTTGTACGAGTGCCTAGAGCGCATGGTCCCTGATGAGATGCAACAACTTGAGGTTCACCGACAGATCAGCTTCTTCAGCAGAGCCACAGGTACCTTTGGGAAAAACCTTGCAAAGATTGCAAGGGATGTGGACCAACCAGGTAAGAAATTCTAAGTTTTTTGAAGTTCATTTGATTAAAAATTTTAATGAATAATCATGAATTTTTAGCATAAGACAATATTTATCTAATTTGTTGAATTACGCTTTAACCTTTTAAGTTATAAGTTTATGTTTTACTTTTAATTTTTAACTGTGTTTTTAACTTTTTATCGTCATTGTTTACTAATTAAACATTTACACTTTTTATCGCAGCACATTGGTGGGATTCGTTTGGTAGTTGTCCTCAATTGCAAAAGTTTGCAATTAGGATCCTGAGCCAAACTTGCAGTGCTTCGGGGTGCGAGCGCAACTGGTCTGTCTTTGAGCGGATTCACACGAAGAAGAGAAACCGTTTGGAACAACAACGGTTGAATGATCTTGTCTTTGTGCAGTACAACCTTCGGTTAAGGCGCAACCAGTTGTTGAACCGAAGACCTGATACTGATCCCATTGTCTTGGATGATATAGATCCAACCTCAGAATGGGTAGAGGAGAGTCAACCAGCAGAGTTTGATCCCGATGACTTGGGGTGGATGGGTTTGGATCAGGAATCTGATGAGCCATTAGCAGCACCGCCACCATCATCACGAGACACAGCAGGCACTAGTCGCACTCGTGCTACTCCCCGACCCCGTGCCAATACAGTTGTTGCAGATGTACCTGAGGATTTGGATGAGTCCGAGTCAAAGCCAGAGGCCGGTGATGATATTGATGAGGATGACCTTGAGGATCCCATTTCCAGCAACGGTGCAGAGTTTGATGATTGATCATTGATGTCATCTAGTTTATTCTAGAGTTTTGTAACTTGTAGTATTTGTAATGTATCAATGATCATAGCATGTTGTTTTTTTGGAGTCTCGAACTATGGAGGCCATTTAGAGCCTCATTGTTTATGTATTTTGTTTCAGAATCTCATCTATGATATATGTATTGTGTATTGGACTTGGAGTTCGTGTCATTTTGCTATAAACACCTTTCTTGCATATATATAAGAGCAAACTTTGCATATTTTGTGTGTAATTGTTGGAATCATGGTTTTTAACCTTTCAAATATATTATTTTCATTAAAAATATAAAATTTTATGTATTTTTTAGTAAACCAGTCCATTAAGTTTGAACCGGTCCTATTCCGGTTCGGAGTCCAGTTCCGATTTTCAAAACATTGATGTGGATCATCCACAATTCCCACAGGGATAACAACAATCTTGAAATCTATAATTTGGGCAAGGGTCATTCTAGAGAAGTCTCTCAGCTTGACCTCTTCCTCGTCTCTACAATCCATCCAATAGTCGTCAAATTGGGGCTCATGTTCGAAAGTATTTGCAATATTGTTGAACATCCACTTGATATCATAGTTGGCCCTTGCCTCGAACTTCTCCATCCCAAACTTTTTCATCTCATCTTCAAATAACCTGGCTTTTATAATTGAAGGGCAGGAGTACCTTCCAACCCTGATGGGGAACTTAATGTTTGTCTTGTGTTTCCCAACAAATAATTTATGAACTGATATCAATTGCCTCGCGAATTCACACAAGGCCATTTTATCATCTAAGCACTTGGGTAATTTACCTGGTCAACCTTCAAAACCACTAGCCCTGATATATGTAAATTTTTTGTACTGAATGAAAAAACATCCGTATTCCATTATTATTTGTCTAGCCTCCTCAGAGAGCCTGTACTGCTCCCATTCTGGTTTTAATAAACATATGATTGGTTTAAAGAAGACGTCATTAACCAATCTTACATTTCCCCTCCAATTAACCTACTGTAATTGGGGGAAAATCTCATGCATTTGACATTCTTTAAAGTCAACACGTGGCAAGAGGCCATAGAAACGCCCATGTTCTACGATATTATAAATAAAATAGGTCATTATGTAAAATTCCAATTCTGAAGTATCACCCATCTCTATTTTTGCTGTCAGTGCAACCATGTGGCTATGAAGTGCTTCCGCAATGAAAGTTGCCCAACAAATGCTCCCTTTCCTTTCCTAAACTATCCACATGTAAATGCACATCCAACCCAACCATTCAACTTACCAATACAATAACATCCTCTGCTTCTTCAATAAATTGTGCCCTAACCAATCTTTTAGGGATTCGAGTGGTTGCCTTTTTCTCTATTAAGAGCCATTTAGTATTTATGAGCCTAGCACAATCCTTTTTCTTTTCCTCATAACCTCGTAAGGCTAAACTAATACTTCGACCTCTTGAACTTCTACTTCCATAATGTTGGGAGAAGGATTATCAAGCTCTATTTCAGGGGCGACAAATGAGGGTTCATAAGAAGCATCGCAGAATGTTTACTCTAAGACATAAACATTCCTGTTTTCAACTATGTCATGCTTGAAGGGATCATAAGCTCTGAATCCTTTAGTTTTATAACCATAACCAACAAAAATACAAGAGGAGGTTGGATCAAGCTTTTTCCTTTTAGCTTTTGGAATGAAGATAGAAGCAGGACTATCGAATATTCTTAAGTGAGAGATATTTGGATTTTGTTTTGTCCATACTTCATGAGGAGTAGCTTGATGAAGAGCTTTAAAAGGAACTCTATTAAGAATATAGATTGCAGTGTTCATAGCTTTTGCCCATAAAAACTTAGGCACATTAGATGCATGCATCATAGTCCTAGCCATTTCTAAGATAATCATATTTTTCCTTTCTGCAATGCCATTTTGTTGCGGAGAATAGGGAGTTACAACCATTTGCCAATTTAATATTTCCATAACTTACAGATCTAATTATGGAGTTATCTCATAGATATATGTTTTCCTCACATTTTACAACATATGAGAGGATTCTAGAAATACAGGTCATGTGCCTAGAGGCACCACTATCTAGGAATCCATTCATTGTGATTTGAAGCTGAGAGAGCAGTATATAGGACAATAGAATGCTCAACATTATTTGCATGATTTTGCTTCTGATATTTCTTTTGATTATTAGATCTACTATTTCTAGTACTCTTAACAAATTTGTTAGTTTTTCATGACATTTAGACTCTTTATGACCAAATTTGCCACACTTGTTACATGTGCCATTGAATTTTACTTTAAAGTTCTGACTATTTTTAATAGAATTAGACTTAGGATTGAATTTAAATATTGATCTGATATTAGATTTCTGATTAGGATTACTATTGATCTGATATTTTGAGCAGACTTATGATTCTGAGAAGACAAAGTATCCAAATCAGACAGATCATTCTCATTCTGATATTTAGAGTTAAGAATGGAGATATAGTTCCTAATTTTTTCATGAATATTTATCTGAATAACGAAATACAAAAGCTTATCTTGAAACACTTCACAATTACATCCATCTAACCGAGCTTTAATATTTTTAATTTTAGCTAGGTAATTAACAATTTTCTCATTAACCTTCATGGGAGTTGTAAACAATTCCATAATTAGCTTTATTATTTTTGACAGGCGACTTCCTTCATGCATAGTTTCTAATTGTTTCCAGGCATCAACAGGAGAATTGATATGACCTATATGCATTAAAAATTCATCTCTAATGTTTTGCAATAGGATTGACAGAGCTCCCTGTGATCTTTGGGAGAAGGAGCTTAGATTTTCAGGGTTTACATGTCTTCCGGTGGGTCCTTCTTTTCACACCAGTTACAAGATCCCACAATTTTCTAGGCATGAAACAAACTTTTAAGCTAACTCTCCAAATACTGTAATTAGTTCCATTTAATAACTGATATTTATCCATTGAGAAACTAGCATTACTGGCCATTTTTATATTTTAGGAATAAACGCATACAAAGCTTAACAGGAGCTCAAAATAGATTGAATTACAAAAAAAAAATCCCTGAGGGAGAGCCAAACAAAGTCAAAATTAAGCTATTTGAACTCAAGTTAAAGACTCAAATTGACACACTACACGCGAACAAGTCAAACGAGCTCAGAGCTAGTCAAGTTATGACCCTTTTTAAAAGAAAATTAATTAAAAAAGCTTAGAAAACAAATTAATTAAATAAAAACTAGCAAATGAATTGACAACTGCCACTTGGCACGAATCTAATGATTGAGAGAGACATGTGTTACAATTGCGGCGTTCTCCCAACTAGATTTCCCTGACAGACTTGAAACACCTGAAATAAATTGTAGTTAATAAACTTACAGATCCGGAATGGAGGTCAAGTCTAGTGACAATGGAATAACTCGACGAGCTATTTAGCAACTCGGTAGAGTGAGCTCACAAGCGAGCTCACCACCTTGAGTTCTTTAACGATAGCAAAAAAAATAAAAACAAAACTTAAGGACGCGTGGTAGAAGCATGCAACAACACCCGTTGAAAATCAGCACACTCTACAAAGACAAGTGTTGGTTTTTTGGAAAATTCTAATGGAAATCCCCCCTGTCAGACGTAAAGTCCCTAAATAAACTAAGATAAATAGTTCATCGATTCTGCAATAGGGTTTAATGGTCAAAGAGATATACGGAAAAAAAACAATGGACCACGCGGAAAAATATCAATGACGGAGCGGGGACACGTGGCAAAATTCCGACACTCTCAAGTAGAGATGAACTCCATGGACCTCAAGCTCGTGGAATAACCAAAAAAAAATTAATTCGGGTTTGTAATAGAGTTGACAAGTCAAAGAAATGCAACAAGTAGAATGAAGAAACACGTGGCCGAAACAAGAGGCAGCACGTGGAGCAATTCAACGATAGCTTAGGGGCCGTGTCTACTTTCCGATAACTTTCCTCACATATGAGCTCAACAGACGTGAAGTCCGCGAAATGAACTAAAACAAAAGACTTTTCGGGTCCGAAAAACGTGCGAAATCAAAAGGAAGACTACGAGAGACCCGAAAGAACGTGGACACGTTCTATTGGTTCACAACTTGACAAACTAACAACAAAGCCTTAAAATATAGATTTATGAAATCGGTGGCTAATTCCTATTGGATAACCACTACCATGATTAACAAAAGACTGACAACATGAAATGCGAAGCGACTTGGAGCAATTCTATTGGCTCAAATTTTGCAAGCAACAGAAGAAGTTAACACAAGACTGATTTTGCAAAATATGAAGCGACTTAGAGCTTAATGATTGGCTTGCGCTTCGCACTGACAGAGAAAATTAAAAAAATTGACGCGGCCTATTCTTAATGGCTAAAGCTTTGTAATAACAAAACTTCGCAAAAATAAAGCTTTTTGAATGTTGGGGTGGATTTAGAAGCACCCTACTAATCGGATATAATGAAAGCTTTCGGGTCCACAACCAAAAAACAACTACAACGACTATAAAAAGCTCGAAAAATTCAAAAAAACTTGCATACGACGGATTTAAACTGCAAAAGACGAGAACAAGTGGCAGAAACACAGATCCATGCACAAACAAGATTTAACCAACCAATTAACCAATATTTAAAAAATATTTGAGTGGAAATTGGAAGTTTTTCATTTGATTAACTTGAAGTTGACGGCGGAACTATTAGGGTTTCACATATCGGAAAATAAATTTCAAGCTTCTTCACTCTTGCAAATTAGAAGCATCCAAATCGATCCCGCACACGCATAATCCCCAACTCTGATACCATGTTAGGGAATTAAAGGGATAATATAATTAACGAATTATAAATCCACAAGTAATTCCCGAAGATTATAGATTATGATGTGTAGTTAAATTAACCATAGATTTAAATGTTTATAGATTGCATATTACAAAATGTAATAACAAGAGCTGAAAGTAAATAACAGTAAAGTAAATAAGATAGAGAACACTAGATTTATAGTGGGGAAACCCGAAGGAAAAAACCCCACTGAAATAAAACACTGCATGTATTAAGAATTTCACAAATACTTTTAACTCAACACCTACACTTCTCTCCTCGGTCTCATAGAAATAATAGCAAAGTATTATCTCGCAATTTTATAGTTCGCATATACAAAAATTGCTTGAGCATATATCTCAAATTGTTACCAATCTCATGAGGGATCATCCTATATATATAGGATGGGTGAACGGTTGCACTGTCTCGCTCTTGCTGTGAAAAACCGACTCATAAAGTTTATTAAAATAAACTTTAAGACAAGGGGTTCGCAAAGTGGTGGTCCACCAAAAGGTATCCCCACTTGACATTATCACCCCAACACGTAGAACAAAATATTCTACTAATGAAGATATATCACCATTAAGGGCTATCTTGCGCTTTCGAGAATATGTGTATCGTACAACTATCTTTTACCAAGAATGAGGGTGAATATTAGATCTATGATTGGTGCCTTAAGTGGGGTAATCAAGATGGGCCAAAAATGTTTGGATTCCTTTACCGTTATCAAGTTTGTATGGTGGAAAAATTATTGTAGATGGCAATCGATTGTCATTTGGAAGGTCATCTTAGATCCTTGGTGGTTACTTTAAATTCACATCCCTATCATCATCAACACTGGTTTTACCTTTTTGGATTCTTGGCTTGACGTTAGGGCTGATTTCGTGATGTAATCTTGAACCTTGTTTAGAAGGTCAATTGTTTCATTTAACACACGATGATGAAATTTCATCCTCACTTTGGCATTTTAATTTTTTAATATTTTATTTAATTCAATTTGCAAGGACATGTCAAGATCAACTAATATGGATTCATTTTCTTTACATTGTATCCTTGTTTAGGCTCTTATGGTAAAGTGATGATTTTTTTTAATCTTGAGCTGAAGTGATGAAACCTCTTATGGATTGGTGTAATTAAAAGGTTTTGGAACACTCATATGAAGCAATCATCTTTAGTGACTAACCATATAAAAGGATGTTGATTTATGGAGGCATGTCAATGATCTGAAGTAGCCTCCTTGCCCCCCCAACCCCCAACCAAATGCGCAACTGGCGTTATCACGAGTGCCGAAAGGCCCTCCCCGACCTTAATGTTGTGCATATAGCATGAATGATCCTTGTTGGGGGAGGCCCCACCACTTACCCACGATGATGAAATTTCATCCTCACTTTGGCATTTCAATTTTTTAATATTTTACTTAATTCAATTTGCAAGGACATGTCAAGATCAACTAATATGGATTCATTTTCTTTACATTGTATCCTTGTTTAGGCTCTTATGGTAAAGTGATGATTTTTTTTAATCTTGAGCTAAAGTGATGAAACCTCTTATGGATTGGTGTAATTAAAAGGTTTTGGAACACTCATAGGAAGCCATCATCTTTAATGACTAACCATATCATAGGATGTTGATTTGATGGAGGCATGTCAATGATCTGAAGTAGCCCCAACCCCCAACCAAATGTGCAATTGGCGTTAGCACGAGTGCCTATAGGCCCTTCTCGATCTTAATGTTGTGCATATAGCATGAATGATCCTTGTTAGGGGAGGCCCCACCACTTACCCTCCTACATTGGGAAAGGCCGTTTGCTAGCTAGGTTTCCGCCTCCTTGACCCCAACTCTAAATCATGCTTTGTTTCTACAATTTTGAGCATGAGTAGGAGTTGCCAACTTGAGATAATGCCCCCCTTATGCCTTCGTATTGCTTCGTAGAGAATCAGAATCAATTCCTTAATGGACGAAGCGATAACAAGTAAGGTGGGCTTCTCATTCTCATGATCTATTGGAATGTAAGCCGAATCATAACAGGGAATGTGTAGGCTATATATGTATAGTTTCAATGGTTGAACAAATCAATTGAAGGCCCTAGATTGATTTGATGACACATCGTGTAAAGTATTCAATCGATCCATAGGGCATTAATACTCGATCTTAAGCAATATGGCCCTCTCATAATAGTAGAGGACAAATCAACAGGTATAGGGCTCTTGTAGATATTGAGCCCACTATTCGTAGGGATGTTTACCTATATGATTGATTGTACAAATTGTTCTTTGAATTGTGGAGCCCTTTATTTGAGTGAATTTCTCTTCACTTAAAATGAAAATTTGTTGTGCATAATTACGTGGTTGAATGGACACTAGGACATACTGAATTACTAAAAAGAGAGGACATTGTGGATGTAAAAAGTCGACACTAATGTGAATATAGAAAGTTACATTCTTGAGTTTGTATTGACCACCTCCACCTACATGGATGAAGCTTTGAGCCATTTGTTCACCCCTTTGTGCAAGAAATGTATGAAAAATCTCGCATCGTGGATTAAAATGTTGTTGATTGTCTTGGATTGGAGTAGACACCTATTAGTGTAGACAAGCCCGAGTTGGTAAGGAGGTTGGATTGGGTGCGATGAGAGGTTGGTCTAAGGAAGGGAATAATGGAAGGGGTAGACGCCATAGAGGAGCGTTATGAAAGGTGGGTTCAGTGTTGCACATATGAGTTGATTGCAAGTAAGGATCGAGCATAACCCCAATGTGGCTACGCATGTAGTGGACATGTCCATTAGGGAGATATATGGTTAGGAGAACTATGTGACACTCCTAAGATAAGATGTAAGCAATGTTGTGTGGGAGTGACAATTGGTTCAGTGTTTCACATATGAGTTGATTGCAAGTAAGGGTCGGGAAGAACCCCAACGTGGCTACACATGCAGTGGACACGTCCATTGGGGAGATATATGGTTAGGAGAACTATGCGACACTCTTAAGATAAGAGATAAGAAATGTTGCGTGGGAGTGACAATTGGTAAGCCGCAAAAAGATTAGTGAAAGAGTGTGGGGTCCATTGAGAGCGATTGAAGACAGAAAAGACCATAATTGAAGGCGACCCACCCAATTTCCTATCCATATTGATGTAACGAACCTTTTCACCAAAACCTCGAGGTGTTAATGAAATCCGCACACCAAGATCATATCATCCCACCACGTTTCACAACCTGGACTCTGCGCCGACATGCCTCCTTGTCATGCGCTTCGTTTCGTAGACCCCCTTTGGGTACATAACTCTGGGGTAAAAAACCTTGTTGTCACTTGCTTTGCAATTTGAACAAGAGTGGTTGCTTTGATACCAAATGTAATGCCCCATTACGTCAAAACCTCAAGGCGTTAGTGAAATTTGCATACTAGGATCATATCATCCACCACGTTCCTTAGCCTGGACTTTGAGTCGATAGACCTCCTTGTCACCTGCTTTGCTCTGCAGACCCCCTTTAGGAACTAGACTCTAGACTTTGGGCCGATAGACATCCTTTCCACTCGCTCTGTGAATCGAATCCGAGTGGTTACTCTGATACCAAATATAGCGAACCATTACATCAAAACCTTGAAGCGTTAGTGAATTTTGCATACTAGAATCATATTTGTCAAAGCCTAGTGTGAGATCTGAACAATTGAGGAGATATTAAAGTGATTTAGAAGAGTCGTGACATTTGGTAGAATATCAGGTAGAGGGTGACAAGTTAGAATTCGATCCAAATGTAGCGAACCATTACATCAAAACCTCGAAGCGTTAGTGAATTTTGCATACTAGAATCATATTAGTCAAAGCCTAGTGTGAGGTCTGAACAATTGAGGAGATATTGAAGTGATTTAGAAGAGTCGTGACATTTGGTAGAATATCAGGTAGAGGGTGACTAGTTATAATTCGATATGACAAAAATTAGTGCGGTCGAGTTTATTTAGTAACAAGAAAGAGAAATTCATGGTTTTCGCTTCTAGACAAATTCAGACTTTAAAGGTAATCAACATGATGGTGCCCTAAACTGGTTGTGCAATGGACGATGACACGGTTAGAGATAAATAGTCTATTATAGAATGCACAAGCAAAATTAACTAGAATAATATGCTGAAACACAATCAAGATAAGCGAAAGATGAGATGCAACAATGCAACTTCTATTTAGTATGCAAAATAGTGAAAGTATAAATGTGTACGCTAGACTAGTAAAGTTAAAGAGCACAAGCTCTTGTGATCAGAAGGGGAATGCCTCCTTGCAAATTTACCCAAACTAGTGTGAAAGAATCTAGAATGACAAATGTGTCTGATGTTAGATACTCACAACATGCTTACTATCTTCTTTCTGGTGTGTGTGTGTGTGTGTATTCTATGGACTCTATGGAAGCATATATGTTTGGAGTACGTGGTCACAATACATATATGCAATGTCTGATTACAAGATGTCAGTTACAACTGACAATTGTTACAGGAAAAACAGTTGCAAGGTCCTTCATCTTTCCCAGTCAAGTAATATTTGCCATCCGATGTGCAGCAATGTCAGTGAGATGCTTTGATGGGGTGCTGACATGGAGTGTGCCACTTGGAAACAAAATGCTGACAAGTGAACGTTGAGTGTAGGAGTCCTGCGCAGGTGTCCGGAAACATTTGATATGCGGGGAAGCAAGATACAAATGTCTTGGAATGCTGCAAAGTTGTGAGTACTGTGCAAAGGTGTGCAACATTGTAGAAGTTATGGTGGTAGTAGTGGGATTGGCACAAGACCACCTATGTTGTGAGTGCTTGGCGTTGAAGGATGCAAATTTGCGTGTGTGCGTATTCTCTAGACTCAATGGAAGCATATATGTTTGGAGTATGTGGTCACAATACATATATGCAATGTGTGATTACAATATGTCAGTTACAACTGACAATTGTTGCTGGAAAAACAGTTGCAAGGCGCTTCATCTTCCCTAGTCGAGTAATATTTGTGATCCGATGCTTGGCAATGTTGGTGAGATGCTTTGATGTGGTGCTGACATGAAGTGTGCCAGTTGGAAACAAAATGCTGACAAGTGAACGTTGAGTGTAGGAGTCTTGCGCAGGTGTGTGGAAACATGACATGCGGGGTAGCAAGACACAAATGTACAAAGGTGTGCGACATTGTAGAAGTTGTGGTGGCAATAGTGGGACTTGACACAAGACTACATATGTTGTGAATGCTTGGCGTTGAAGGATGCAAATTTGCGAAAGAAATTATCGTTTTATCAGGCTAGTACAGGGCTGCAAAAGTTGCAAGTGCTGTGATTGTTGTGATGGACATGCGATTGTGTGAAGCAATGCACTGCGAGGTACTTTGACACTTAGTGAATGCTGCTAAGTGTTGGGCAAGCTGCGAGGCAAATGAGAGATGTGATGTAGTCAACAATGGTTGTGCCAATGTTGCGTGATGCTATGAGGACTTTTGCTTGTTGTGAGGTGCCTCAAAAGTGAGGAGCCCAAATTTTGCAAGAGGAGCAGGGGCTTGCGTCAATGCAAGCCTTTGCGAGGCAACTATGAATCATTCGTCCCTTCTTGAGAAGTATTGGTTTGCATTGTGTCTTTGGGTAGCTGTGAAATATGTCTTGGTAATTATTGAAGGTTGTACCACTTAGTTTGATCAACATATTACTTGGCCTTAAGCACTTGGAACATTTGATGTGTGCCATGACAGGTGTGTGTGTCCGTCACTTCAATAATTAGTGTTGTGGATCTAGATCAGAAGGATGATGTGTCACTCTTAGCTCAAGATTTGGAGGGAAGTAAGGCATAAGGAGCTTGACATTCAATATCGGGTGCCTGCTCAAGTATGGAGAAGTTCTAGAACAAAAGTGTTCTCACCAGCTACATGGAGAATGTTGTAAGGACCATAACATAGTAGCTTGGTCTATTGGTGTAGATTCTTGAAGCTTTCCTTTTGAAGATGCAATCAAACTTTATCACCAACTCAGAATGCATGAGGTGTGTGACATGCATCGTGACACTCTTTGTACTTTTGTTGGGAGTGTGAGGGAATCTGTAGAAATTTTTGATGAATTGATTATATGTGTTGTAAAAACTTGTGTTGTCTACTTCCCTTTCTTGTGTGTGTGACCTGGAGCTGATTGTTGTGTGATAAATGTCTGGAGGTGTTGCAGGTTGGAACCCAAAACATGTCTAAAATGGAATATGCCGTGTAGAATTGTCTATAACCCTATTGCCAATCATAGGCACTGTGGTGCCTAGAATCAATTGTGCGGGGGACAATGACATAAAGATAAGAAGTTATTGTAGAATGCGTAGGTGTTGGATTGGCTAGAGTAATCTATCCCAACACATTTGAGATTAGTGGAAGATTGATATGCAAAACTTTTAACTTATATTTAGTATTTAGAATATAGACTAGTAAGGTTAGGAGTGCAAGCTCTTGTGATCAGAAGGGGAGTGCATCTTAAGTGAATCACCTAGACTAGTATGAAACAATTGAGAACTACATATTTGTTTGATGTTAGATGCTTAGTTTTTGTGTGGGTATTTTCTCTACCTCATGGATGCATAGATGTCCGAAATGTGTGGTTACAATATATGATGTATGATTACAGAATGGTAGTTATGACTAGCAATGATTGGATAACGCTTCATATGACCTAGCTGGGTAATGGTTGTGATCCAAGAAGTGTTATGCAGGTGAGATGCTCAGACATTGCTCATGTACAATGTGTCACATGGCAACGAAGTACTAACAAGCGTACACTAAGTGTAGGAGTGTTGTGTAGGTGTTGGACAACATTTGGCATGCGGGAAAGCAAGACACAATTGTGATGACATGTCATAAAGTTACGAGGTGTGGTGCATTGCAACAAGAAGCTACGATTATTGCACACGAAGTGTAGGAGTGCTGTGTAGGTGTTGGACAACATTTGGCATGTGGGAAAGCAAGACACAATTGTGATGACATGTCATAAAGTTACAAGGTGTGGTTCATTGCAACAAGAAGCTATGATTATTGCACAAAGGTGTGCAACATTCCAAAAGTTGCAGATGCTGTGGTACGAGATTTTGTAGGCCTACATAAGGTGCAAGTTCTTGGTGGTGAAGGATGTAAGAGTGCAGAAGCAGTGAGTGTTGCATTGGGCTAGTGTGGTTCTACAAAAGTTGCGAGGGATTTAAGCAATGTGACTGTGTAGAGGAATTTGCCAAGGTACCACGACACTTAATTAATGCATGATTCGGAGATCAATTTAGTGGACAGAGTTTCCTTAAATCTCCCAAAATTATGATAGTACGGTAGAAAACTCCGAGAGCTCTTCGTCGTTTACCTAAACGCGAAAAATGGACTCCATTTGAGCAAGATATTGTCCATAGAAGTTCCCAGTTGGAGGAGAAAAAATAGGAGCAGCAGACCACTCAGACTGTGACACGTGGCAATGCAAAAATGATAAAAATGGTAAAAGGGTGTTTTTGATTTTCGCCTCCGGTCTTCGACACTCGAGTTCAGATAGGTGGGCCCCGCTGTTTGTTGGCCAGGGGCCCTCAGCCATGGTCGACACACTTTTTTGCGGAGGGGTGCCTTTGCCTCCGTAACTTCATAGTACCATTGGCACAATTTTGTATTTAAATGCCACATATTGTATTTTCTTGGTGCATGTGGGATTAATTCCCAATGTTCGAATAAGAATGAGTTTCTAACTGAACTGGGTGAGCTTGTAACCGAGCTGGGTGGAATGCAAGGGACCGAGTTATGTACCGAGCTTGTGGGGTGAGCCAACGCATCACCGTCTTGCCAAGGTTGGGCGCTTCACATTCTAATGCTGAGTTGAACGGCTGACACACAACCAAGCTGGGTGGAATGCAAGGGACCGAGTTATGTGCCAAGGTTGGGCGCTTCACATTCTAATGCTGAGTTGAACGGCTGACACACAACCGAGCTGGGTGGAATGCAAGGGACCGAGTTATGTACCGAGCTTGTGGGGTGAGCCAACGCATCACCGTCTTGCCAAGGTTGGGCGCTTCACATTCTAATGCTGAGTTGAACGGCTGACACACAACCAACTCGCCAACTACTCCCCCGCCGACCGAGATAACATATATTTCCAATAGCTGCGTCCCGCGTGGGGAAAAACAAAACAAAGGTGAATGCGTGCCCCAAGCCACGTAACAATAGGGTGGTGGCAGCCTTCTTAAAGGCTTAAAAAAACTCTCCTGTAAATGTGGGATATTCATCCCAAAGAAAGTAAAAAGAAAGCGGTGGGTGGTTGGGGTGGTTCGAACCCCCAACCATATCCCTCCAAAATTATATGCCCGCCGTTACACGACACAATTGACTCAAGCCTATAAATGGGCGAGTTAGTTTTGTAAAAGGTTAACTTGTAGACTTTGTATTATTTGTAATAGGGCAGTGTGTTCAAAGAAAGGTTGTGAAAGCCATGGATTTTGGGGTAAGAATTCCTAAAGAATCCCCAAAGGCTTCAAGCAACAAATCAGTGGACCATCCGATAAGAAATGAGCAAGATTTTCTAACTAGCATACATTATGAAGTAAACACTCAAATTTAAGCTAATTAAAACTACCTCTATTCTTTGAAAGCTTAAAATAGTGAACCTAGTAAAGCCCTAAGCAATCAGTTTTAGTGATTAAGAGAAAGAGATCTCCCCATTATAGGCTTTTGAGCCAATGGTTCTTCCCTTTTACCCTATAAATTGGATTAGCAATACAAAAAATGAAGTAAATAGCTCAATATCTAAACTAGAATTACGCGTACATGTCGGTTTGGTCGCGTAGGTGTTACTGTCAAAATTAAAATTTTTTACAGTCTATTTTAGCTGTTTCTCTGATATTTTTGATGCAGATTTGTAAAGGTTGACAGGTTTAAAAACAGGGCTATCTCTTTAAAATTTCAGTTTGCATGATTAAGTGTTTTTCATTCCTTAGCTTAAAATTAGGATTTGTGAAAGGTGAGTATGCTCTCTCCTCGCGCTGTCCAAAGCGATCTTGGAGATCAAAAACACTTGCACAAAATCTATTTTTACACGTTAAAAACACTTGCTTTTTAAGGATAAAGTAACATTTTAATGTGCTTTTAGTAGGATTTCCACTTTGTGTATGCTCTTCCTTCACGCCTTTGGGCGATCTTAGGAATCAAAAGCAAGTGTGAGTTCTCTTTTACCTCAATCGGCGAACCAGAAAACTACTAACCAACTTGTTGTCTACAGGACCTA
Organism: Taxus chinensis; assembly: GCA_019776745.2. Classification (NCBI taxonomy): domain Eukaryota; kingdom Viridiplantae; phylum Streptophyta; class Pinopsida; order Cupressales; family Taxaceae; genus Taxus; species Taxus chinensis. The sequence continues at coordinate 649,624,431 of CM034152.1, forward strand.
ACGTTGGTCAAAGAAAAGGTGTTAAGAACGAAGCGAAAACTTCTAATACACGTGTGTTTGTAGATTGCCAAATAGTGTGCCACTTTTGAAACCACATTAAGATTAAAAAAGATAAAAAACACACCATATTCAACACATTGTATTGCAGGTTTCGGAAAAGGGTAAGTCCCTCTCCGCTTAACTGGAATGTAACCCCTTTGGCCTAAACACCTTAAGCTAGAACAATGAGGGTGGTTCTAGGAACCCCAAAGTAGTCCACCACTGAGTAACCTCGTGGACGAAACGGGAAGCGCCTCGCTTAACCTACTTGACTAGTACGCCTTGTGAGTTAGAGTTGCAAGTTGTCCGTATCACGACCTTAGTAAAAGTACACGATGGATTCATTCATTGCCCACTATACTTTAAGGGGGACAAAGCCGAGATACTCCCAAATTAGTCATTGCGACTTTTTGGGTAAATCGCGCCTCGCTTTTAACAACTTTGTAACACCTAGTTGAGAGAACTTATTAAGGAAATCATTTTGTCTGGAGGCCAACTTTACTAGTCCATGCGCGTCGTTTTGCCATCACAAAGTGATAACTTGTTTGGATTTAGCATCGTGTTTTTCGAACACGGTAACAAACTCATCCCAAGTTTGATCTGAGTGTCTTTCATCACGAATCTAGACAAACGTATTACTTAGCTTAGCTTCCTTCTCGTTTTTTGAACAAGGCGAAGCTCTGCCCAAAGTGAAACTAAGTCTATTTTCACATATTCTTGATCTACACCTATGCGTTCGTACTTTCCACGTTAGAAGTTGAATAGAGGCATACTTTACGTGTCATGTCAAAGATTGTGCTAGCTGCTTTTTTGTACGTTTACACTCATCCATGTTTGCGGCTGGGGTGTTAAACGACTAAAGCAGGCGGGTACGTTTTCGTGTCTTAAGCAGTCCTACGATCTTGACTTCAGGATTTTTGTTATTGTTACGGGTCGGTTTTGTCATTTTGTCTCTCCCCTAGTTTGTCGACTTTTGCTTGCATTGTAGTCGTTTAGTATTGGCATTTATATTACGTCTCCCATTCTTTGGGCACGTAGTATGAATTTCTCTATTACGCGGTTACGCTGCTTGCATCGTCCCAGACTTCTTGTTATACCTTCTACTTGGTTTTAGTTTTGACGTCATCTAGTTTTTTTTTATGAGTGTTGATAACGCATCATATATATCGTCATGATGTTGTCTTGATATCGACGCCTTGCTTGCTTGGTTGAGATAGCTTGATAGCGTTGCTACGCTGTATCTAATTGCGACTTCCGCTTTTCAATACGCTTGGCTTGTTGTTAGTACTTGAGTCAGTTCTAGGTATACCTTGTTAGAGGACTTTGTCAGTATTGTGCTGATATTCAAGCCTTGTTAGATTTCTAACTTCGGCCCACATATCTGGTACAACATTGTAATTCATCTTGGTCTTTTAAGTATAGATTTGACATAACACAACTTAGGTAAGTGATACATTTTCATCTGTCCATATTGGTATCCTTTGAAAACTAGTAAACATAGTGTTGCATCTGAGTATCGGCTAGTAATGCCTAGACTTTTCAAAATGGCAACAAAATCCAGTGAGCTTAATGCAGGAGCTAATCCTTTCGATGGTTTCCCCGTTAGCGGGAACAATTTAGGACCGCTCTTCTCTCAAGTCAAAGATACAGAGACGTTAATCGATCATAGTGGAGGAGAGTCGGACTCTTCGGGAGAACAATAAAGGTTAGACCTAAACAGATTTGACGAGCTCTTATATTATAACAAAGATCAAGTACTCGTGAGAGTCTTGGTGTTAGGAGCTAAACTTCCGCACGAGCGCGAAGAAGAAACAAAGGTCGTTGACCCTAACTTAGGAGAGCAAAGATTCGTCTTAGACACAGATAATCCTTTCGATGTGGGATATGCATCCACTTTTGGGCAACATAAGGCCGCTGTTGAAGGTGAAACATCACGTAAACCTCACTTTAAGGCTTCGCGTAAAGCCAAAACTGAGCGGAAGGCCTTCCCTCCGAAATTCGATGAAGAAGAGGATCCCCTGGTTGAGGAGGAAACCCTCCAAAAACAGATATTGAAGTTGAGTCAGAAGTTAGCGAACCTAGGCGCTTCAAAAAGAAACATAGGTAAAGACAAAGACAAAAATAAACTTAACAAGTTTCAATTTGATCCGCATACAAACTATACCTTTAAAGCAACTAAGGCTCGAAGGTCAATATCGCCTACTAAGGAGCAACTCATTCAGGGTGAATTGAAATCTATGAAAGAGACGCTCACAACATTACAATAGGGAAATATAGGCCAAAACAGAAAGTATCTCTACGAAGAACTATGTCCTTATCCCTTCGATAAAGACATGCTACTGCAGCCCTTTCCTAAACATTTCACTATCCCAAAGCTCGACAAGTACAAAGCCAAAGGTGATCCCCGCGATCACATCAAAGTTTGGGAGCTTTGGCGATTGAATGGTTCTGTAGCATACCTAAAGGATCTATAACAACGTGGACGGAACTAGCAGAAAAATTTGTGCGGCACTATTCTTTCAATATTGAAAACGATATCACAATGAATGACCTTTGCAATGCAAAGCAAAAACCTAATGAGACCTTTGCGGGTTTCTTACAATGATGGAGAGTGCTGGCTAGTCGCTTCCCTTGTGCTTTACCTGAAAAATAATTAGTGAGCATTTTTGTTCCTAATTTAAACTCAGAGATAGCCTTCCATCTTTAGATGCATTGTGGATCTAACTTTGAGGAAGTTATAGAGAAAGGTAGCCAAATTGAAAAGGCTCTTATTACCAAAGGAACACTTAAACTCTTTGTCAAAGACAACCATGAGGTCAAATCTGTGGACAAACCTAAGTTCTTTAATAAGAACAAGCACGTCGTCGGTGATGGAATTACTGACTCCAAAAGAGTCCAAGCTGTGTAGACAGGTCCACTTTTAAAGCTCTCGCAAGGACCTCGTCCCAAAGCACCTATAAAACGTACGTTCACAACGTTGAGCGAACCCCTGACTGCTATATTAAAACAATTAGATGATGTTAAAATGGTAGAATATTCAAGTACCACAATACCATTCCCAGAAAATGCTCCAAAACCTGGTTGGTATAAAGACCATGAATACTGTGACTTCCATCGTGTCAAAGGACACAAAACAGATAGATGTCTACGGCTGAGACACTTCATACAAGACCTCATTGAAGAGGGCAAGACTGCCGTAGAAGCACCTCTTGATTCAGGACAGGGTCCTAATGAAAAAATGGGCATATACAAAGAACCTTTTCCCAATCACACGGATAAAAAGAAAAGGAAACCAGATCACGAGCAAGCCTCTAATGACTATCGCACTGCTGTATATGTTTACCCTAGTAATGATAGTCCATTCGACTCCCTTATAGGTTGCATCCGTTCGCTTGATGAACGAGTAAACACAATCTGAATTCTCGAAAAGAGTTGTGTAGTTGGAACGTGGACGCGCTCGCTTAATCATACCTGATCCAATAGCAACTACCCAAAGCCAATATAATTTACTAGACCAGCTAGAGAAAACACAAGCTAAAATATCCATTTTAGACCTTAAAATCTCTACTGCTCACAAGGATATATTGTACAAAACATTACAGAATTCCGGAGTCTCTACTGAGGTAGATCCCGCGCACTTGCAAGCTATGGTTGCCCACCTTGAACCCGCTGATCATATCACTTTTGATCGCCAACGCTATCCCGCGTAACAACCCTGAGCATAATTTGCCTCTCTATTTAGAAGCGGTGGTTACCCGTCGTAAGATTAAAAGAGTGCTTGTGGATGGGGGGATCTGGTCTAAACATATGCACATTGAAGCTGGTCAGACAGCTAGGCCTTTCAGAAACGGATCTGGGAGCTAAGACCATCACCATCACAGCGTATGATAATGAGGAGGGAGAATCCGCAGGTACTATTATAGTGCCCATGGAAGTAGGTCCAACCTGTCATGATACGACCTTCCATGTCCTGGATTTAGATCTCCCATATAACATGCTTTTGGGGCGTCCATGGATTCATGCCATGCAGGCTATCCCTTCGACATTTCATCAGTGTATCAAGTTGTGCCATGAAGGGCGTATAGTCACTATCTCGGGTGATCCTGAGTCGTTCACTCACTGTCGGGCGTTGCATAGTTTCTCTCGTGCAACTTATGAGTGCCCTTTCGCAGATGTTGTCATCCCTCTTAAAACGGAAGCTATGAAGAATCGGGTGGACTCAGAATCGTTCACACCTTATAATCAGGACTTCCCTTCTTTGGTCAATCCTTTCACATCTTGGGAGCTACATCAGCAAAATATGGCCCAGGAGAGCCATTTACTCTTGAACAAACATTATTTAATTTCAGACTTATTAGTGTCACCTAGGACACGGGGTAAGCCCTATTTTCAGTTCAAAAGTACACGAGAACCATTGGATAAATTTGTTCATAGTGGCCTCCTGTCCGAAGAAAAGATGTTGGAGGATCCCATTTGTAAGGTGCCAGAAGGAACCATGGCCTCATGCCATCAAGCGCCTCAGTATATTAAAGGACACCGCATGATGTTTGTCATGGGTTATAAAGGATACGATGTGGAGCCAACGCACAAGGCCGTCTAGAACCTATTCCTACTCGCCGTTTCAAATCTGACAAGCATGGTCTTGGGTTAAAATCCTAGGATGCTCAACCCGTTGAGGTTGATGCTACCTTTTATGAATGTGAGGATGTTTCGTATAATGCGGATAGCGATACAAGTTCCCAATGTAGCCTCTACGAAGATTTGGCTTCCACGAACCTATTCTCGGAGTCGACCATCCTTACCCTATCTGAATCCATCCCTTCAACCGATTATCAAGTCACCCTAGTTTATCCTGAACTTGTAGATTGGGACCAACAACTTTACGTACCACTTGATATCTTTGAGAATGATGAAGCATTCACGGAATTCATGGGACTCGGGGATTTTCTTCCTGTTGGGGACCATAAGAAAGTATTCCAAATTCAGTTAAACACATGTACATACTTCGGAGAAGAGGTAGAGATGTGTGGCCGTTTGGGTAAGAATGTTGTGAATAAAAGTAAAAATACTTCAGAGCAGCCTAGTACAAAGAATAAACGGAAATCTCACAGTGACAAACTCTTTGAAACACTTATAGAAGAACAAAATGAAAGGCACGTGGATAAAATAACTTATCCATTTGAAGATGATAAAGAGCTACCTCAGGAGGTTGATCTCACACCTCCCTCCTGATCCTACCAGAATGGAGGACGCATCTAAGTAGCTAATTGAGGAAACCATTAGTGTTAACATTGGTTCAGATGATTTACCTACGATGATCAAGTTGGGGGCTTCGCTCTCAACTCAGGAACAAAAAACCTTTGTGGAACTCTTAAGAGAATACGTTGATATTTTCGCATGGACATATTCAGATATGCTCGGCTTGGCTCTAGCATTAGTTGTGCACCCAGACGCCATGCCCATTAAACAGAAACTGAGGAAGATGCATCCTATAGTTGCACTTCTTGTCAAAGAAGAATTGGAGAAACTCTTTGGCTGCAGATTTTATCAAACCTATTGATTACTCAGATTGGATCTCCAATATAGTTACAGTACAAAAGAAACCCGTTGGCATTAGGATCTGTACTGACTTTCGTGACATCAATAAAGCATGTCCTAAAGATGATTTTCCTTTGTCAAACATAGATATGATCGTAAACTCTACTGCTGGCTATGAGATGCTATCCTTAATGGATGGCTTCTCGGGGTATAATCAGATAAGGATCGTAGAAGAGGATCAGCACAAAACTGCCTTCATCACTCCACGGGGAACCTTTTGTTACAAAGTCATGCCGTTCGGACTCAAAAAATGTCGGGGCTACTTATCAGCGTGCTATGACTGTCATTTTTCATGATATGATGAACGATATTATGGAGGACTATGCGGATGACATATTAGCTAAATCAAAGAGCAGAGAAGAGCACCTAGAAGTGCTTAGATGTATCTTTCAGCGCCTCAGGGACTACAAGGTTCGTCTTAATCCTAAGAAGTGCATCTTTGGTGTATTATCAGGAAAAACTCTTGGGATTTATAGTATCATAGAGAGGGATAGAAGTGGATCATGCCAAGGTCACTGCTATTACGGACATGCCTCCACCCGCCACTCTTAAACAACTCAGAAGTCTGCAAGGAAAGATCCAGGCTATTCGCCATTTTATTTCTCAGCTTGGGGATAAATGTCATCCGTTTACACATCTTTTGAAGAAAGATGTTGCTTTCAAGTGGGGGCCCGAATGCCAGAAGGCATTTTGCTCTGCTCAAGCAGTACCTTGTAAATCCACCTGTGTTGATGCCCCCTACTCCTGGAGAGCCTCTCCTTTTATATATTTCTGCTACCCAATTCTTTATTGGTGCACTGCTTGCCCAATACGACCTTGGCCATAATGAGAGAGTTGTTTATTACCTTAGTCGTACATTGATTTGCCTATGAATTGAACTATCCACAGATTGAAAAGGCCTGCTTGGCAGTCGTCTTTACATTTCAGAAACTCCGCCATTACCTCCTTAACAATAAAACTAAACTTATTTCCAAGGTTGACCCTCTTAAGTACCTCTTATCCAAACCTGCCTTAACAGGCCGAATGGCTAATTGGATCATTCTTTTGAGTGAATTTGAGATAGAGTTTGTAAATCAGAAGTCCTTAAAAGGACAAGTATTGGCAGATCAGTTGGCAAAAGCACCTTTACCAGGGATGGAGCCTTTGTGTCTGGATCTCCCAGACGCATCTATGATGTATATCGAAGAATCCGCGGAATGGCAGGTCCATTTCGATGGATCATTTACTTTTCATGGATCAGGAGCAGGAGTGGTGCTTATTACTCCCACAGGAGATATTATACCAAGGGCATTCCGGTTGGGGTTTCCTTGTACCAATAACATTGCAGAATATGAAGCACTCATTACTGGCCTCAAGCTAGCTACACTTGGAACATCAAACAACTTGGAGATTCTCAGCTCATCATTAAGCAGGTCAATGATGAATACAAGGTTAAAGATAAAAAACTTATTCCCTATAAGAAGATGGTTGAAACCCTGAAGGAATATTTTTCACATGTCATATTTGAACAAAGACCCAGATCTCATAATAGATCTGCGGATGCCATGGCTACCATCGGCTCTCTCTTGCGCATCCCGCCTGAAGAGAGTAAGATGCCTTTATTTGTGGAACACTTGCAGATGCCGGTATATGATATGCCTGAATCCTGTTTAGCATGTGAGGTTGTTGGGTCCCCTATCCCCATGGTATGACCCTATTTACCAATACCTACAAGATGGAATCTTCCCACCTGACATTACCCATTCAGAGAAAAAAGCCCTTATCCGCCGCATTGCCCGTTATACCCTCCTAGGAGGCACCCTTTATTATCGTGGCTACGACGGGAACTTGCTTCGCTGTCTAAATGTTACTGATTCAGTTCACGCGATTAAAGAGGTACATAGTGGTATCTGTGGGGCACACACTAGTGGCATGGTGCTAGCTAAGAAACTGTTGAGAGTAGGCTACTATTGGCCTACCATGGAATCCGATTGCTGCAACTTCGTGAAGAAATGTGAACTTTGTCAAAAGTACGGTAATCTCATACATGCACCGGCACAGGCTTTGCAGCCTATTGCAACGCCTTGGCCTTTTTCAAAGTGGGGTTTAGATCTCATAGGGAAGCTCCACCCTTCTTCATCAGATGGCCATACACACATCGTAACTGCCACCGAGTATTTCACTAAATGGGTGGAGGTTGTTCCTCTTACCTATGTCACCGGTGCGCAAATATCCAAGTTTATCATGAACCATCATATATGCCGCTATGGTATCCCCCTCGGCCATTGTCACTGACAATGGTAAATCTTTCAAAAAACAAGATGGTAAAAGACTTGTGTCAACGCTTTCATATCCAACTTAAATGGTCCACCCCTTATTACCCTCAAGGTAATGGGCAAACAGAGGCTACAAACAAAACTCTTGTGTGCATTATGGAGAAAATGGTCAGTAAAACTGATCGTAATTGGCACTTGCAAATCCATCCCGCCCTCTGGGCTTATCAAACCTCCATCCGCACCCCTACTGGGGCGACCCCGTATTCACTTGTCTATGGCACTGAAGCCATCACACCTTTGGAAGTGGAGTTTCCCTCCCTGAGAATATCTCTCAGGGACTACCTCGACAAAGATGAAGACTACAAACTTGCTCGCCTGGCAGAGTTGGAACTGTTAGATGAACGGACGTATCATAGGGCTTAATCACCTTAAAGTATATCAAAATAGAGTATCCAGAGGATACAACAAACGCATCATTCGTAGGGAATTTGATGTAGGTGATCTTGTACTGAAAGAAAATCAGAAGAATACCATCAAAGACAGGGAAAAGAAAGGTAAATTTGAGGCCAATTGGCTTGGCCCCTATGTGGTGACCGCTAAATATGGATCAGGGGCATATAGACTTGCCTATTCAGATGGTGAAGAGCTTCCAGAGCCCATGAACGCCATTCACCTCAAGTACTTTTATGCTTAGGCGTGGCTGGGAATATTGAGATAAGAAACTAAAAAGTAGAAAATAAAGAAAAAACAAGCAAAAAATTGAAAAATTGAGAAAAAAGTAAAGAAAAAACAGGTCGTCCTCGTGTGAAAACCATGCAATTGTGGCGCAGTGGGCATGTCCTTTTGTGAAAACCGGTTTCCGGTGCTCAAGGAAGGTTTCTTGTACACAAGTCACTCTTGCGACAGGATGGGTAACTCATGCCACTTGCTAAATTCCACAGTACCTTGGCTAGGTCTAGGGATCCGACCTCAAGCTCCCTTGCAGGACCTATGATTTGGTTTACTTACGCTATATCTGTGTGAAGGATGTGGCGTATTTGTATATTCCCACATCGTGCTGGGGGCACATTCACATTCCACTGCATTGTACGGTAACATGTGGCATTTGACCCTTTGTATATTCCTACATCACGTTGGGGGCATTCCACGTTTCTTTAAAGCTTGTACATTGCTTTCAGAACATGACCTTGAAAATACAAAAACATTAGAAAATATGTCAATGCTGTCCTGCAAAAACAAAGTGGTAGTTAGATTGCTTTTAGTTGTTGTTTTGTATAGTTTTGGTGTACTTAGATTGTTGTGTTGTTCGTTCTTTGAATGATTCTTTGCTTACATTACGTTAGATCTTGTTAGGTTTAATTGTGTGTTGCGTTGCATTGATTGTTGGGACTGTTATGCTTGTAAAGTAATTGTTGTATATTTCTTTGATTGCTATGTGCATCTGTTGGAACTCATTTTTACTTGCTTAGATTAAAGTGTTAGATTAATCTTCATTTTAGTTGCATTGCATTGTGTTGCATGTGTGTGTTGGTTTAGTTTTGTTAACTTTTGCTTGTGTGTTTGTTTAGCACAGTTGTTTATCACATCATTTATCATTAAATACATCATATATACAAAAATGCTAAGTATTACATCATGCATGTATGCTAAGCTAATCATCACATATCGTATCATCAATGGGGGCAAGAGGGGTTGCACATGATCACTAATCTATCCCCCCCCCCCTGCACCAATATCATCTAGTATCATCCCAAAATACTAGCCATATGGAATCAAACATCTCATAAAGCGAAAACACATGATATCAAATACACGAGTATATCATCACTATGAAAGAAAAACATGTGCATCTCTACATCTAAACGTATGTCACATACATAAAAAGAAAAAGATACAACATGAACATCGGTGAAGCATTATGACCATGACAACATATCAATGCATGACAAGATATACAAGAAAGTGTCCATATGGTACATGTATAATAAAAATCTCAGTGTCAGAGTCCGATACATACAAAATGCTCTGTCCATTTGCCATATAAAAGGGGCAGGGATCAGATACTAAGCTTGCATACAGAGGCACGGTGGTACATCAAAAAGTACCTGCATCGATTAAAATCAAGCCTTCATCTAGAGGCATCCGCAAAAGAATCTATACATAGTCAAAACTCACCTTCATAAGAGGCATATACATCCAATACATACATATATATCATGGCATGAGTAGGAGACTCAGCCGCAACTCTTGCCCTCATCGGGGTTGCTAGGACCATGTCCTGGAGGACGGAATAATGGAGGCTGTGATGGGCCTGCCCCTGAAGAACCTGCCAACTATGAGGGCAAACCCTGTGTATCCCTCTGCTGTGTGGCCGGCTGCTGTACTGACCTGGCTGACGTCTGTGATCTAGAGCTTGTGCGGCTCACATCAAGCTGGGCAAAAGGCGTCACTCGCTCTATTGCTGGAACTACCCGGAAGTAGGTTGTCCTATAATAAAGAGCCTCGCCTGTGGCCCTGTTAGTGTCGCTTATCAAATCATCATCTCCTGTGGCTAAGGCTGCCTGTAGGGCGGCATCGCGCTCGCCTATCAATCGACCTCTATCAGCATCAGCCTGCCTAGCAGCAGCGGCCTCTCGATCCCTCTCTAGTGTAACACTTTGTAACTCGCCACGGTCCTGGTGTCTCTCCATCAGATAGGTCTGTCCCTCGGCCTGCACTTGATCATGCTGAACCATGACGCTATGTAACTGGCTATGTACCTGGCCTAAGGCACCCGCTAACTGAGCGCCTTGCGCTGCCAACTGTGCAATCTGACCCTGTCATACGGCCCTACCACTGTCCTGTAACTGAGACCTGGCCTGGGTCTCTCTCGGTAGTTAACACCTGACCCTGTGCTCTGGCCACTTGAAGCTGTACCGCTATCGCAGCCTGTAATTGCTGCTGTAGTGCAGTAAGTTGTCCATCATCACCACCCCCCTGGGACCTGAGGAGGTGGACCCTGTCGTGGAAGAACCTGCTGTAATGGGACATAGGTGTGCCCACCGGAATGCCTACTGGAAGGCAACGAACATGCACATGAAAAATGTAGTAAACCCCTCTTGCCCCCATTGATGACATGATATGTGATGATTAGCTTAGCTACATGCATGATGTAATACTTAGCATTTTTGTATATATGATGTAGTAAATGATGTGATAAATGTGATGAAATGATAAATGATAGATGTGATAACAAACAATTGTGCTAAACAAACACACAAGCAAAAGTTAACAAAACTAAACCAACACACACATGCAACACAATGCAATGCAACTAAAATGAAGATTAATCTAACACTTTAATCCAAGCAAGTAAAAATGAGTTCGAACAGATGCACATAGCAATCAAAGAAATATACAACAATTACTTTACAAGCATAACAGTCCTAACAATCAATGCAGCGGAACACACAATTAAACCTAACAAGATCTAACGTAATGTAAGCAAAGAATCATTCAAAGAACGAACAACACAACAATATAAGTATACCAAAAAACTATACAAAAACAACAACTAAAAGCAATCTAACTACCACTTTGTTTTTGCAGGACAGCATTGACATATTTTCTAATGTTTTTGGGTTTATCTAAAAAGATAAGTTTTCATAGCTGCGTTTGTCATTGTTGTCTAGGTTTCCCTAAGATGATATTGTGAGATGAATGTAGCTTTATCCCTGAAAAGGGAAATTTTCTAGATGTTTAGATTTTTGTGTATCGTTTTCTAAATATTTTTGTATTTTCCAAGGTCATGTTCTGAAAGCAATGTACAAGCTTTAAAGAAATGTGGGATGCCCCCAACGTGATGTAGCAATATACAAAGGGTCAAATGCCATGTGTTAGTGTACAATGAAGTGGAATGTGAATGTGCCCCCAATGCGATGTGGGAATATACAAATAGGCCACATTCTTCACACAGATATAGCGTAAGTAAACCAGATCACAGCTGCAAGGGAGTTTGAGGTCGGATCCCTAGACCTAGTTAGGGTACTACGGAATTTAGTAAGTGGCAAGAGTTACCCATCTTGTCGCAAGAGTGACTTTTGTACAAGAAACCTTCCTTGAGTGCCGGAAACCGGTTTTCACAAAAGGACATGCCCACTGCGCTACAATTGCGTGGTTTTCACACGAGGACGATCTATTTTTTTTTTTACTTTTTTTCTCAATTTTTCTCAATTTTTTGCTTGTTTTTTCTTTGTTTTCTAGTTTTTAGTTTTTTATCTCAATATTCCAGCCATGCCTAAGCATAAAAAGCGCTTGAGGTGAATGGCGTTCATGGGCTCTGGAAGCTCTTCACCATCTGAATAGGCAAGTCTATATGCCCCTGATCCATATTTAGCGGTCACCACATAGGGGTCCGAGCCAATTGGCCTCAAATTTACCTTTCTTTTCCCTGTCTTTGGTGGTATTCTTTTGATTTTCTTTTAGTACGAGATCACCTACATCAAATTACCTACGAATGATACGTTTGTTGTATCCTCTGGATACTCTATTTTGATATTACTTTAAGGTGATTAAGCGCTCTGATACGCCGTTCATCTAACAGTTCCAACTTTGCTAGGTGAGCAAGTTTGTAGTCTTCATCTTTGTCGAGGTAGTCCCTGAGAGATATTCTCAGGGAGGGAAGCTCCACTTCCAAAGGTTATGATGGCTTCAGTGCCATAGACAAGTGAATACGGGGTCACACCGGTAGGGGTGCGGATGGAGGTTCGATAAGCCTAGAGGGCAGGATGGATTTGCAAGTGCCAATTATGACCATTTTTACTGACCATTTTCTCCATAATACGCACAAGAGTTTTGTTTGTACCCTCTGTTTGCCCATTACCTTGAGGGTACTAGGGGGTGGACCATTTAAATTGGATATGAAAGCGTTGACACAAGTCTTTTTATTGTCGATTTTTTTGAAAGATTTTACCATTGTCAGCGAGAATGGCCGAGGGGATACCATAATGGCGTATAAGATGGTTCATGATAAACTTGGATATTTGCGCACCGGTGACATAGGTAAGAGGAACAGCCTCCACCCATTAGGGAAATACTTGGTGGCAGTTATGATGTGTATATGACCATCTGATGAAGAAGAGTGGAGCTTCCCTATGAGATCTAAACCCCACTTTGAAAAAGGCCAAGGCGTTGAAATAGGCTGCAAAGCCTGTGCCGGTGCATGTATGAGATTACCGTACTTTTGACAAAGTTAACATTTCTTCACGAAGTTGCTAGTCGGATTCAATGGTAGGACCAATAGTAGCCTGTTTTCAACAGTTTCTTAGCTAGCACCATGCCACTAGTGTGGTGCCCCACAGATACCACTATGTACCTCTTTAATCGCGTGAACTGAATCAGTAACATTTAGACACCGAAGCAAGTTCTCGTCATAGCCACGACGATAAAGGGTGCCTCCTAGGAGGGTATAACGGGCAATGCGGCGGATAAGGGCTTTTTTCTCTGAATGGGTAATGTCAGGTGGGAAGGTTCATAGGGTAATGTCTTGTAGGTATTGGTAAATAGGGTCATACCATGGGGATAGGGGACCTACAACCTCACATGCTAAACAGGATTCAGGCATATCATATGCCGGCATCTTTAAGTGTTCCACAAAGAAAGGCGTCTGACTCTCTTCAAGCGAGATGTGCAAGAGAGAGCCGATAGTAGCCATGACATCCACATATCTATTATGAGATCTGGGTCTTTGTTCAAATATGACATGTGAAAAATATTCCTTCAGGGTTTCAACCATCTTTTTATAGGGAATAAGTTTTTCATCTTTAACCTTGTATTCATCATTGACCTGCTTAATAATGAGCTGAGAATCTCCAACAACTCGCAGCTGTTTGATGTTCTAAGTGTAGCTAGCTTGAGGCTAGCAATGAGTGCTTCATATTCTGCAATGTTATTGGTACAAGGAAACCCCAACCGGAATGCCCTTGGTATAATATCTCCTGTGGGAGTAATAAGCACCACTCCTGCTCCTGATCCATGAAAAGTAAATGATCCATCGAAATGGACCTGCCATTTCGTGGATTCTTCAATATACATCATAGATGCGTCTGGGATATTTAGACACAAAGGCTCTGTCCCTGGTAAAGGTGCTTCTGCCAACTGATCTGCCAATACTTGTCCTTTTAAGGACTTCTGATTTACAAACTCTATCTCAAATTCACTCAAAAGAATGATCTAATTAGCCATTCGGCTTGTTAAGGCGAGTTTGGATAAGAGGTACTTAAAGACGGTCAACCTTGGAAATAAGTTTAGTTTTATTGTTAAGGAGGTAATGGCGGAGTTTCTGAAATGTTAAGACGACTACCAAGCAGGCCTTTTCAATCTGTGGATAGTTCAATTCATAGGCAATCCATGTACGGCTAAGGTAATAAACAACTCTCTCCTTATGGCCAAGGTCGTATTAGGCAAGCAGTGCACCAATAGCCAATTGGGTAGTAGAAATATATAAAAGGAGAGGCTCTCCAGGAGTAGGGGACATCAGCACAGGTGGATTTACAAAGGTACTGCTTGAGCAGAGCAAATGCCTTCTGACATTCGGGCCCCCCACTTGAAAGCAACATCTTTCTTCAAAAGATGTGTAAACGGATGACATTTATCCCCAAGCTGAGAAATAAAACGGTGAATAGCTTGGATCTTTCCTTGCAAACTTCTGAGTTGTTTAAGAGTGGTGGGTGGAGGCATGTCCATAATAGTAGTGACCTTGGCGGGATCCACTTCTATCCCTCATTGTGATACTATAAATCCCAAGAGTTTTCCTGATAATACACCAAAGACGCACTTCTTAGGATTAAGATGAACCTTGTAGTCCCTAAGGCACTGAAAGATACGTCTAAGCACTTCTGGGTGCTTTTCTCTGCTCTTTGATTTTGCTAATATGTCATCCACATAGTCCTCCATAATATCGTTCATCATATCATGAAAAATAACAGTCATAACACGCTGATAAGTAGCCCCCGACATTTTTGAGTTCCGAACGGCATGACTTTGTAACAAAAGGTTCCCCATGGAGTGATGAAGGCAGTTTTGTGCTGATCCTTTTTTTGCGATCGTTATCTGATTATACCCCGAGAAGCGATCCAAGTGATGAAGGTGGGCGACCATAGCTTGCAATGTGCGTGGGATCTACCTTAGTAGAGACTCCGAAATTCTGTAATGTTTTGTACAATATATCCTTGTAAGCAGTAGAGATTTTAAGAAGGTCTAAAATGGATATTTTAGCTGGTGTTTTCTCTAGCTGGTCTAGTAAATTATATTCGGTCTGGGTAGTTGGTATTGGATCAGGTATGATTATGCAGAGCGCGTTGCGTTCCAACTGCACAACTCTTTTCGAGAATTCGGATTGTGTTTACTTGTTGATCAGGAGAACGGATGCAACCTATAAGGGAGTCGAATGGACTGTCATTACTAAGGTAAACATATGCAGCAGTGCGATAGTCATTAGAGGCTTGCTTGTGTATTGGTTTTCTTTTCTTTTTATCCGTGTGATTGGGAAAAGGTTCTTTGTATATGCCCATTTTTTTCATTAGGACCCTGTCCTGAGTCAGGAGGTGCTTCTACGGCAATCTTGCCCTCTTCAATGAGGTTTTGTATGAAGTGTCTCAGCCATAGATATCTATATGTTTTTGTGTCCTTTGACATGATGGAAGTCACAGGTATTCATGGTCTTTTATACCAACCAGGTTTTGGAGCATTTTTTGAGAATGGTACTGTGGTATTTGGATATTCTACCCGTTTTGACATCATCTAATTGTTTTAATATAGCAGTCAGGGGTTCGCTCAACCGTTGTGAACGTACGTTTTGTAGGTGCCTTGGGACGAGGTCCATGCGAGAGCTTCAAAAGCGGACCTTTGACATCATCTAATTGTTTTAATATAGCAGTCAGGGGTTCGCTCAACGTTGTGAACGTACGTTTTGTAGGTGCCTTGGGACGAGGTCCATGCGAGAGCTTCAAAAGCGGACCTGTCTGCATAGCTTGGACTCTTTTGGATTCAGTAATTCTATCACCGACGACGTGCTTGTTCTTATTAAAGAACTTAGGTTTGTCCATAGATTTGGCCTCATGTTTGTCTTTGACAAAGGGTTTAAATGTTCCTTGTAATAAGATCCTTTTCAATTTGGCTACCTTTCTCTATAACTTCCTCGAAGTTAGATCCCACAATGCATTTGAAGATTAGAGGCTATCTCTAAGCTTAAATTAGGAACAAAAATGCTCACTAATTGTTTTTCAGGTAAAGCACAAGGGAAGCGACTAGCCAGCGCTCTCCCATCGTTGTAAGAAACCCGCAAAGGTCTCATTAGGTTTTTGTTTTGCATTGCAAAGGTCATTCATCGTGATATTGTTTTCAATATTGAAAGAATAGTGCCGCTCAAATTTTTTTTGCTAGTGCCGTCCACGTTGTTATAGATCCTTTAGGTATGCTACAGAACCATTCAATGGCCAAAGCTCCCAAACTGCGGGGGAAAGAGTCGTATTAGAAAATTATCATTGTAGGCGATCTCTTGACAAGCCATGTAAAAGCCTTTGATGTGATCGCGGGGATCACCTTTGCCTTAGTACTTGTCGAGCTTTGGGGATAGTGAAATGTTTAGGAAAGGGCTGCAGTAGCATGTCTTTATCGAAGGGATAATGACATAGTTCTTCGTAGAGATACTTTTCTGTTTTGGCCTATATTTCCCCTGTTGTAATGTTGTGAGCGTCTCTTTCATAGATTTCAATTCACCCTGAATGAGTTGCTCCTTTGTAGGCGATATTGGGCCTTTGAGCCTGAGTTGCTTTAAAGGTATAGTCTGTATGCGGATCAAATTGAAACTCGTTAAGTTTATTTTTTGTTTTTGTCTTTAGCTATGTTTCCTTTTGAAGCGCCTAGGTTTGCTAATTTTTGACTCAACTTCGAGATCTATTTTTCGAGGGTCTCCTCCTCAATTAGGGGATCCTCTTCTTCATTGAATTTCGGAGGAGGGGAGGCTTTCTGCTCAAATTTTAATTTATGCGAAGCCTTAAAGTGAGGTTTACGTGATGTTTCACCTTCAACAACGGCCTTATGTTGCCTAGAAGTGGATGCATATCCCACATCGAAAGGATTATCTGTGTCTAAGACGAATCTTTGCTCTTCTAAGTTAGGGTCAACGACCTTTGTTTCTTCTTCGCGCTCATGCAGAAGTTTAGCTCCTAACGCCAAGACTCTCGCGAGTACTTTATCTTTGTTGTAATATAAGAGCTCATTAAATCTGTTTAGGTCTAACCTTTGTTGTTCTCCTGAAGAGTCCGACTCTCCTCCACTATGATCGATTACCGTCTCCGTATCTTTGACTTGAGAGAAGAGCGGTCCTAAATTGTTTCTGCTAAAGGGCAAACCATTGAAAGGATTAGCTCCTGCATTAACTCATTGGATTTTGTTGCCATTATGAAAAAGTCTAGGCATTACTAGCCGATACTCAAATGCAACACTATGTTTACTAGTTTTCAAATGATATGGACAGATGAAAATGTATCACTTACCTAAGCGGTCCTAAATTGTTTCTGCTAAAGGGCAAACCATTGAAAGGATTAGCTCCTGCATTAAGCTCATTGGATTTTGTTGCCATTTGAAAAAGTCTAGGCATTACTAGCCGATACTCAAATGCAACACTATGTTTACTAGTTTTCAAATGATATGGACAGATGAAAATGTATCACTTACCTAAGTTGTGTTATGTCAAATCTATACTTAAAAGACCAAGATGAATGACAATGTTGTACCAGATATGTGGGCCGAAGTTAGAAATCTAACAAGACTTGAATATCAGTGTAATACTGACAAAGTCCTCTAATAAGGTATACCTAGAACTGACTCAAGTATTGACAACAAGCCAAGTGTATTGAAAAGTGGAAGTCGCAATTAGATACAACGCAACAACGCTGTCAAGATATCTCAACCAAGCAAGCAAGGCGTCGATATCAAGACAACACCATGACGATATATATAATACGTTATCAACACTCGTCAAAAGACCTAGACGTCAGAACTAAAACCAAGTAGAAGGTTGTACCAAGATAGTGTGGGCCGAAGTTAGAAATCTTAACAAGACTTGAATATCAGTGATTAATACTGACAAAGTCCTCTAATAATGGTATACGCTATGTAACTGACTCAAGTACTAAACGACAACAATGCAAACAAAAGTCGTATTGAAACTAGTGGAGAGTCGACAATTATGATACAACCGCAACAACGCTGTCAAGATATCTCAACCAAGACGAAGCAAGGCGTCGATAGTCAAGATCGTAACACCATTGACGATATATATAATACGTTATCAACACTCGTCAAACATACCCTAGACTGTTCAGAACTAAAACCAAGTAGAAGGTATAACAAGAAGTCTGCGACGATGCGAGCAACTTAACTGCGTAATAGAGGGATTCATACTACTTGCCCAAAGAATGGGAGACGCAATGTAAATGCCAATACTAAACGACTACAATGCAAACCAAAAGTCGACAAACTAGGGGAGAGACAACATGACAAAACCGACCCGTAACAATGACGAAAATCCTGAAGTCAAGATCGTAGGATTGCCAAAGACGTGAAAACATACCCGCCTGTTTTAGGTCGTTTAACACCCTAGCCGCAAACATGGATGAGTGTAAACGTACAAAAAAGCAGCTAGCACTATCTTTGACACGACCACGTAAAGTATGCCTTTGTTTGACTTCTAACGTTGAAAGTACGAACGCATGGGTGTAGATCAAGAATATGTGAAAATAGACTTAGTTTCACTTTGGGCAGAGCTTCACCTCGTTCAAAAAAACGAGAATGAAGCTAAGCTAAGTAATACGTTTGTCTAGATTCGTGATGAAAGACACTCAGATCAAACTTGGGATGAGTTCGTTACCGTGTTCGAAAAACACGATGCTGAATTCAAATAAGTTATCACTTTGTAATGGCAAAATGACGCGTATGGACTAGTAATGTTGGCCTCCAGACAAGATGGTTTCCTTAATAAGTTTTCTCAACTAGGTGTTACAAGGTTGTCTAAGAGCGAGGCGTGATTTACCCAAAAAGTCGCAATGACTAGTTTGGGAGTATCTCGGCTTTGTCCCCCTTCAAGTACAGTGGATAATGAATACATCCATCATGTGCTTTTACTAAGGTTGCGATACGGACAACTTGCAACTCTAACTCACAAGGCGTACTAGTCAAGTAGGTTAAGCGAGGCGCTTCCCGTTTCGTCCACGAGGTTACTCAACAGTGGACTACTTTAGGGTTCTTATAACCACCCCCATTGTTGTAGCTTAAGGCGTTATGCCAAAGGGGTTATGTTCCAGTTGAGCGGAGAGGGACGTGCCCTTTTCCGAAACCTGTAATACAGTGTGTTGAGTATGGTGTGTTTTTTATCTGTTTTAATCTTAATGTGGTTTCAAAAGTGGCACACCATTTGGCAACCTGCAAACACACTTGTATTAGAAGTTTTCGCTTCGTTTTGACACCTTCCTTTGACCAACGTTAGGTCCTAAAGACAACACGCTGGTTAGTAGTTTTCTGGTTTGCCAATTGAGGTAAAAAAGAACTCACAATTGTTTTTGATTCTTAAGATTGCCCAAAGGTGTGAAGGAAGAGCATACGCAAAGTGGAAATCCTGTTAAAAGGACATAAAAATGTTACTTTATCCTTTAAGAAAGCAAGTGTTTTTAACATGTAAAATAGATTTTGTGCGAGTGTTTTTGATCTCCAAGATTGCTTTGGAAAGCCCGAGGAGAGAGTATACGCACCTTTCGCAAATCCTAATTTTAAGCTAATGAATGAAAAACACTTAATCATGCAAATTGAAAATTGAACGCTTTCCCTAAGATGCAAGCTCCATTCCCTTGAACAAAAAAATTGAACGCTTGAAATCAAAGTTAGAATCCAAAGATGAGCTCTTGAAGATTACAACGTGGTGAGCAGATGAAGCATTTGCTTTCCACTTTAGATGCAGAAACTATGACTGATGAATGCACTATAAGTTTTTCACCATGTTTTGTTCCTCCCATTTAGATTTAGATTCGGATTCATGTAATGCTTTTGGTGAATTCGAAAAACATACCAAGGGCATTGGATCTAAATTATTGATTAAAATGGGATTTGATGGAAAAGGCCTTGGTAAGAATAGCCAAGGTATTGCTAACGCAGTATAGGTAGAGGATCAACCTCGTTTTGTAGGTTTGGGTTATTCTAGTGCGGGAATGGAAATTGGAGAGTGCTCCAAGAACATTGAAGGGAGACAAGCTTTCGACAACCAGGTGTTTACCCCCACTAGTCCTGCAGGTTGATTTTTTGCAGGAAATTGATGATTCATCATCACAAGATGGGAGTGGGTAAGAAAATTTAGAAAAGAGGTAATGAAATTCCACCTCCTCGTTCTTACACAAATCATAAGCATAAGGGAAATTGTAAAACTTCTCATAATCCACTCTTTTGATATACAAAAAAATATGGATTTGATATACAAAAAATGATGTATGATTTTCTGTGCACATTTTGTGGGTTAAGTAATCATTTTGTTGCCTTTTGCTGGAAGAGAGTCTTTTTTGCAGGAGTGGTTTCTTGATGAGCTCAGTGCTAAAGACCAATCTCGTTGTTCACGAGGCGAGAAATGGCAAAAAGGGTTTCTTCTCCTAGAAAGGGGAATTTTTGCACTCATTTTCGTATGAGTGGATACAAGGTTGAAAGATACTGGAAACTTCATTCAACACGTCATCCAAGAAATGGTAAGAAGAAGTTGGTTTATCAGGTAAAGCAAAAAGAAGTTGTTAATCATCCAGCTGAGAATAAGACAAGCTTGGATCTATCCACATATTGTCCACAAACGAGTCCATTTTATTTTGATATGGACAATGAAAAATCATTTGTTTTAATGGATAGATTTTTATAGCATTGCCGATACTGATGAAAAACATGATTTTAATTTTCTTACCTTTGCTTTTGGGATTCCGGTTGATTTTGGGTGAAGGAATTAAACCCATAGATTATAAATCATTTTAAAAGGGAAAATGAATTTTGGAGTTATCAGATTCGTGAGAGGAACTGAGAGACAAGTTAATCATGTTCAGTTATCTTCTTATATTTGAAAATTTGAGAAAACTCCATTGAATCTCCTATTTAGCATTTTGAGTTCGTGGTATAGTTTGGGAATTAACACTCATATTTTTCAGCTTTGGAGATTTTTGACAACAATTTATGCAGTTTGTTGGGCACATTGGCAATGTTTAGTTTTTCATACTTGCATTTCAGAGTAATTGTTGTTTTGGGAATGCATCTATTTTTGGCATGTATATGTTGGATGCATTTTAAGACACCCATATTTGGGGCAGTGTTTGTAACTATGATCACAATGTTGTTATCATACTTGTAAATCACATGTTGTATAAGGACCCACCGTGGACAATAAATGTGATTTCTAAATATGATTACAACGTTAGATTGCATTTTGATCATGTTAGTGTGCTCGATTTGATCTCACCCTTTATCTAGTGTTGGGCACATTGGCAGTGTTTAGTTTTGTTTACACTTGCACTTCAGAGTAACTGTTATTTTGGGAATGCATCTATTTTTAGCATGTATATGTTGGATGCATTTTAAGACCCATATTTTGGGCAGTGTTTGTAATTGTGATCACAATGTAGAATTTTTTTGTTATCATACTTGTAAATCACATGTTGTATAAGACACATGTGGATAATAAATTTGATTTCTAAATATGGTTACAACATTAGATTGCATTTTGATCATGTTAGTGTGCTCGATTTGATCTCACCCTTTGTCTAGTGTATGCCTTCGAAAAAATTTCTTTGACTGGTTCGCCCAATGTAAAAAATGTATGCTTGAAAGATATAATCGTATTGAATGCGAATGAAAACCTTATGTTTAGGGCGTGAATCTTCTTTTTCGGTCGAGGAATGTAATAATCATGTTGTCTCTGAAAAATCCCTGTGAAATATGATGGAAAAACCGTGTAAAACCATGTGTCAAATGGTCGTTCTTGTTGTTTCTAGTGCAGATTACAAAATGCAAGAACTTTTCCGAGCCCTGATGATAAGTGGCGCAATGCCATTGGTTGCGCTGTGGCAGATTTTTCTTGCAAACAAGCATAGTAATTTCATATTATAAATCAATTTGCAAGTCCGTCCCCTGACGTCCGAAGAATATTCTTTCAAATATTCGAGTCAATGATACAAAAGGAACGGTGGACCCCATTCCCAAAAGAGGTGACGTGTTTGAAAATGATTAGAGTGGGAAAGTGGACTGGCGGTGCATTTTTGCACCAAAGGCATACTACAATGCAAAGTGCAAATATGCCCCTGAAGCCCGACAGGGGACACGTCAGAGAAGCGGGGCTTCAGTTCCACATGGTAAACTTGTATCCAGTTGGGAAAATGAGCAAATGTTCAAAAGAATCCCGCAAGTCCATTACCTCTAAGATTTGAACACATGTTGTGATCTCAATAAAAGTCAAGAGCGGGCATTCGGGTCAAACATTTAAACTTGAATACATTCAAAAGATAGTATAAAAAGTGAAAACAAGACTCCACGAGCCCACAAGGCATCAAATTGACCCACATGGATGGTCCCACATTCAAATGACAAAAAACAAGGTGGACAGCGGGGATATAATGCATTTATGACTGCCGCCATTAATGCGTTTTTGCATGGATCAAAGCAGAATTGATTGAAACATTCAAACACTTCGAGTTTTTTCTATTACACACGAAGATGTTGGTGCCCCTAACTATGAGAATTTGCAAAGGAATAAGGACAAATTGACTGATAAGTGTTGATATCAAGCTCAAGGTTACACGTGTTGAATCAAAGATGTAGACGAA
Organism: Taxus chinensis; assembly: GCA_019776745.2. Taxonomy (NCBI): domain Eukaryota; kingdom Viridiplantae; phylum Streptophyta; class Pinopsida; order Cupressales; family Taxaceae; genus Taxus; species Taxus chinensis. The sequence goes on from CM034152.1 coordinate 649,647,202, forward strand.
AAATGTACGACAAAGGATAAAGAGTTGGTGGAAAAACGGTGAGATTGATTGCGGAGCCCAGGAAACGATCACGGAAGAGGAATTGCATAGGTCAAAGTTTGGGAAATCGGTAAGTAACATCACTTCCCCATGCTAGGGTTGTGTTATCCAAATTTGCAAAATTGATCAAACACGACCTTGCAGGAGAAAATGGAGAGAGTAGTTCAATCATGCGAGTTCACATTCGTTTCCAAAAAACCAGGGTGCAGTCGAGCTCGGCAATGGCAATGTTGTTACAATGGCAAAGGAATGACCAAGCGAGCCTCATGATATCAGAGCTCAGGAGGAAAAACAATGGAAAAGCCTGAAGTTTTCAAATTTCAGAAATTTCAGGCACTTAGGAAAAAAAGGGCAGAAATGTCCGAAACCTGAAATCCCGGAAGTCAAAAATTTTGGACTTTCGGACTTAGGAGTTTCGGAACTCTCAGGCGCAAAGTTGGAAAATCGGCCCCAAACGTCTGAAATCCCAAAGTCTAAAAGTTTGAAATTTTGAATTTTCGGGTTTTTTGGGTTTTGGAGACCTTGGGGAAGTGTGCCAGAAATAGAGCCGAAAGTTCAAATCCTGAAGTCCGAAAGTCTTAAAATTCAGACTTGCGGGATCTCAGAGTTGTCTTTGGGAATCGTGCCAGAAAAGTCAGAAATTCCGAATTTCGAAAGTTTGAAATTTCGGACTTCCGGACTTTTAGGGTTTTGGACTTCGGAGTTTCGGAAGTCTCGAGCCCCAAAACATGAAAATCTCACCTCAAAGTCCGAAATTTCGAATTCTGAAAGTCAGAAATTTCGGACCTTTAGAAACCCTCAAGCAGATTCGGGTGATGAACAGTGACCGGATTTCCGACGGCAAAATGTCCTAAACTTCGAAGTCCGAAATTTCGGACTTTCGGGTTTTGGACTTTCAGAACTCTCAACAATTCCTAATTTTTGCAGAATGGTGCCTCGACCCTTCAGATGGCCATATCTTTCGACTGGAAACTCGGATTTGAGCAAGAGAGAACTTTTTGGAAAGCTCTTGACGTTTGCTATGCAACTGCAACGGGATATCTTTAATTAGTGGGACTAAGTTCTTAAAAATAAAAAAAACATAATTTGCCATTTTTTAGGGTTTCCAAGGTTTCTCACATACCACCATAATGAGGTATGGGCTTCCTTTCTTGCCCAACAAGGAACAATAATGGAGGCATGGGTTTTGTAGTGGAACCCATCATTTTGTGTAGGCGAATTCAATGCATTTTCTTGGGTGGTTGGAGTAGGATTTCGCAATTCTTCTATCTCCTTCTCATTCTTCCTATATATTGTAAGGAGGGGCATTTGTTCTAAAGGTTGGACATTTTCTGTCTTTGCTCCCTCCCTTCTTCTCTTGTTTGTAAGTGAATTTGTGGAGTTTCAGACCTCCCATATAGACTGTAATGCAAGTTTGTGCCTCTTGGCCATCGTAATGTATTGTATCAAACCTGTGGAGCAATAATACATGTCTGTGGATGATTCTCAACCCTCTCATGTGTTCATTGCTGTCTTCTGATCGTTCATTACAAACTTGGTTATTTGTGCATGGTGGTTGTATACATTTTTATGGTTTGTGTTTAATTGCAAAGCAGGCGTTCAACATTCCTTTGGTGCATCACCTTTATTAGTTTAGGTTTATTTTCTTGCCATCTTCTTAACCCTGTCTCCTTAGCAAGATAGAGTAGATTTTATATTAGATCCTCTGCAAATTGTATGTGAGCACTTGAACAGAAAAAATAGGAACCAACCTTCATCCGGAGAGCTTTCGTGATCGCAAAGTCCCACACTTTGGGAAAAAGCTCCATGTTATGCAATCACACTGAGAGTCTTAACCCATCGAGTTGCAGACATTCAGGGGTGCTATGATTACACATCAACAAGTTGTTTTCTTCACAAATTTCATAGTAATTTGAGGAAGATACAGTAAGAAACAATATGAAGACTTGTGAATCAAGTTTTGCTGTATCATCTGCTATAAAAGACACAAATTTGCTCGATGCGGATTTGGAGTATTTTCTAATAAGCGGCTTTCGCAGTGAGAATGGTAGCAAGCAAATGAAAGCAATCAGCGCAAGCCACATTGCCTTAGCAGCTGCTATCCCATCTGTTATTCATGCCCTTGAATTGGTATGGTGGTGTGCTCATAATTACAACCCTGAGAGGGTTATCGCTGTTGGATGGAAGCGGAAAGTGTGTGGTCAATTTCACCCCTAAGGTATTCAACAAAATATTGGGATTGCCTGAAGTTGACGAACTTTTTGTAGAGACTGGAATTTGCAAGAGATGATTATCGAAATAGAAGGGATGAATATGTCGAGGGTACTAAATTCTCAGTGGTTAATTGAAAGAAAGACATCCATAAAGAGGATTCCAAAGAACTTGATTCGGTCCATGTTTATTGAAGAAGTAGAAGACTTGATTGTATTATTGAGTAGAATGGGAGGGCTTGAGGGATCCAATAAGCTAGAGGAATGGATGTGCCCTTTCATCAAAGTTATTCTGGAGAAGAAGGGAAAGTTTAGATGGGGAAGTCTCATTTCAGCTTCTATTCATTCTCGGTTGTTAACATTGACTGCTAAAGTCAGGGAAGGGGATACAAAAGATTTTAAATTTTCAATGATGACATACTTCATATACAATGCTACATGTTTCAGATCATTTCCAAGATTCGCTAAAGCAGGAAAATTTGAAACACACAAAGTTTATGATGTATGCCCGCAACTAAGGATTGATAATTGGTAAGATAATTGGTATTGTTTCATCGCTCCCCTGGTCAGTTTGTTTGACCCTGAATTAGACACAATACAGGCTATCAGCTATATCTAGGGCCATGATTTTAGATTATGGGTACCTATTTATTCAGTACAAATTTTTCACTTACTTTAGAAGAAGTGGGTTTGATGAGAAACCATGCAAGTTGATAAATGGGTGTTAATGGAGCTTGCTAGGCAAGTAGTGCCTGTGCATGGGAAAATTACTAAGAAGAACGAGACTAATATCAAATTCCACATTATTCTTGGGAGATAACACATTTTCATCTATCACAAAAGCAAAATTGATGGCTGAAGAGATGAAAATTTTTGTGATGGAAATGTTTGTTCCAAGGCCAAACGTTTGATAATAGGTGGCTTGTAACCAATGGTATCCGGATGATAAATGGGTTTTAATGGAGCTTGCTAGGAAAGTAGTGCTTGTGCATGGGAAAATTACTAAGAAGCACAAGACTAATATCAAATTCCCCATTACTCTTAGGAGATACACATGTTCATCTATCACAAAAAGCAAAATTGATGGGTGAAGAGATGAAGAAATTCGAGATGGAAATGTTTTGTTCTAAGGCCAAACTTTGATAATAGGTGGCTTGTAACCAATGGTATCCGGATGATAAATGGGTTTTAATGGAGCTTGCTAGGGCAAGTAGTGCCTGTGCATGGGAAAATTACTAAGAAACACAAGCCTAATATCAAATTCCCCCATGTACTCTTGGGAGATACACATGTTCATTTATCACAAAAGCAAAATTAATGGGTGAAGAGATGAAGAAATTTGAGATGGAAATGTTTGTTCCAAGGGCAAACTTTGATAATAGCTGGCTTGTAACTAATGGTGAACATGAACCTCAATTTCAAGATTTTTGGATGAATTGTAGGGATGATGAAGAGGTCAGAAAAAGAGATTTTTCAAGAATGACCCTGAGACAAATAATTGATTATAAAATTGTTGTTATTCATGCAAGGAATTGAGGATGATAAGAACAATGTGAGCCAGGTGTATCTTGAACATAATCTAGATTCGAACGCAGTGGGCACCCATTAATTGGAAAGAAAAAGAGGAAGAGGATCCCCATAGAAGGATTGTGAATGTTATGAGGCGAACACTGACTTGGCTGGTAACAAAGGGGCATTGACTTGTCTCTTCAAAACACTAGAGTATTAAATGAATTTAGAAGGTTGGTTGATTTGAATGTAGATCTCCCTTCTTTAGCATAGGGAGCTAAGACCATCCATTGAATGGAGCACCTCCACAATTGCCAAGTAACAAGCCCACTACAGAGACAATTGATGCCTGGACTATAGCCACGAGTAGGACTGGGACATTTAGGACTGATCTAATTCATAAGGCAGAAGGTGTACTCCTGCAAACAATGCAAAATGTGCCCATTACATTTGCAGTACCTCTACAGACAAAAGGAGCCAGCTCAAGTAAATCAAAAGCTCTTGCAGCATCATCGCCTCAAACATCTAGCTCTTATCCAAGAATGGGAGGATCTCTACCAAATGTTGACCTATTCCTTACAGGTCAAAGTGTCAGGGAAAAAGAAATCCCAGAGTCTAAACATTATGAAAGATCATCAAAAATCTCAGCATGACTATCAATGATGGGCTGAATTGAAAAAGAATATGTATATCTTACCAAACATTGTGCTGCCCATGCAATTTGCCCTCTCTTGAAAGATCTTTCCATGCTCTTTTCCATCACAACTTGAGGAGCTCCATTCTTCATGCCTTGTAGCACAACTTCCTTGTTATCCACCTCGAATTTCAGCTCCATGGTTAGATAATTTTGGGCGAGCTTGTGATTCACCCAAAGAATGTAGCCATTGTATCCCAAGTACCAAATCTGTCTCACCAATTCCAATGATATAGAAATCATCCTTCACTCGGTGTCTTCCTAAGGTGATATTGAGTTGTAGGATTTTCCTTGTGCATGGAAGGGAGTAGCCATCCGCAACATTAACTTTGAAGCCTTTAAAGTCTTCCACCTTCAATCCCATCCTTGCAACCAAGCTCTCATCAATAAAATCATGGGTAGCTCCACTATCAATCAATATTGTGACTTTTTGCCCTTGTAGGTCTGCTCTCACCCGGTATGGATGATATCTAGGAGCATTGAACAAAGTGGCAAGAGTGCTGTCGAAGTTCTCTGGTTCCTCTTTTGAATCATGATTTTGTGTTGCCTCTTTAACTTCCACCTCCTCTTCTTCTTCACAATCTGAAAATACCTCAATATAATGCACATGACCCTTACCTAGGAAACAGTGACCGAGAGACCATGGATCCTTGCAAGAGAAGCACAAGGTTTTCCTTCTCATTTCCTTCCCCAACTCCCCTTCTTTGCTTGTTTTGGACAACTTTTGTATGATTGGTGCTCGCTGAAAAAGCCTCTTTGGCTAGTCCAAAGATGTTGTTTTGGCCTGCCCCGAAGGTCCTTTTGGCTATTCACTATTGAGAGATGTCCTTGGCTGCCCGCTGATCAATGCTGTCCTTGGGGCAACACCTTCCAAGTCCAAAGTTTTTTTTATTTCCTCTTGAAGAGACAAATGAATGCTCTTACCAAACCCTTGAGTGGTTCAACCAACCCCTCAATGAACAAGAGAATGAGTCTCCTCTTTGTCACATCCAGAATTATCACAAAAAGTCTTTGAAATTCAACTACATAATCTTCTAACGTGTTATGTTGTCTTAATGTGCTAGCTCCTGAAAGTGAACTTCCAGATCAATCTTATCAAATCTCTCAATGATCCTCCTATAAAACTCATCATATGAGTGGATGAGATTGTGCCCTTGTGTAATCAATCCATGGTACCATCACTCGTGTGCAATTCCTTCAAGATGAAGGTTGCAAACTTGATTGCTTTTTCTTCCGTCATAGGCCTCAATGATAGATAAGTATCTAACTTTTATATCCATGCATGGGCTGTCCCCTTGTTGGAACTATCAAATGTTGAGAGTCACTTTCCCCAAGGCATTCTGAAGATCCTTCTGTGGTGCTTGAGATCTAGGGTTGGGCTTTGATCTACCCTTGCTCACTCCTATGAACTCTGCAAGTGAAATGGCATCACGAATCTCATTTGGAAGAGCCCTATACTCCTCATAGCTTGCTGCAATGTTGTGACCCACTGAATGTTGTGTTTCAACCTCCGGAATGACTTCTTTTCTTAGAAGAAAGTGATTAATCAAAAATAGAATTAAATCCTAATTGCAGGGTAATTGAATGTAAACTATGATATACAACCGCTAAATACAATATGACACAAGCAATAAAGCATACAAAGTGAAAACCATATAGCAAGAGATATAGGAAGGATGACTTAGCTGATTTGCGTTTGATCCTGAAGTGTTTTGAACTAGGAAAACTGCTGAACAAGAGGTGAACAATGTTGTAAATGCTTAGGATAAATTTTGGAGCTCACGAATGATGCCAGACATGGGCGCCTGGACTGGGGCAAGGGCGCATGAGCGCCAGAGACTATTACTAGATGCCTGTGACTGCGAAAATGGTTAGAATCTGATTTTTGCAATGTCGCACAAGTGTCACAAATATTCTCTGTTGATTGCCTTTATGTTGCTCCTTGATTGCCGAAGGTACCTGTAACCTACAAAAGAGATGTTCACTTGCAAAACCCACAAAACCACATCAAATCCAAAAAAGAAAGATGCAATATGGGGAGTCGGACTGATCTTGACGCTCACCCAACAGAGTGAACTTACGCCCGAGCGCTGCATTACATCTCAGACTCCATGTAGTTCTTGTGAGTGTGTGTAAGAATGGTGCCCTAGGATGCCCTTGTGTAAGATGCACTAGATAGCGGGATAGAGTTTGCTAGAAATTTGCAAATTTGTGGATGAAATAGAATAGACTTCCCCTTCCTATGCAATGTATGCAAAAAATGCAGTTCCTTGTCCCTTGAATGGATGCTAGATGGATGCTTTGAAGTGCTTTAGGTGCCTTAGGATGCAAGCTTAGGTGATAGTAGTAATGTTTAGTGTTTGGTCCCTCATTTTGAAAACATAACTATGTATTTATATGATTGCCTTGTTTGAATTTCGTAATTGACAACTAGAAGGCTGATCCCTAAGTGAAAAAGATGCCCAAAAGATAAAAGAGACCTGAAAGGAGCGAGTAAGATAGAAAAGGGTTAGGGGCACCCAGAGGAGACAAGAGCGCTTGGGTGCTACTATCGTGGTTGGGCGTTAGTGTCTGAAGCCATAAAAGATAAATCAGTAAAATCCCGACTAGGCTATAGGGTGTGTGAGACCAACTAAAAAACAAGAGACCCATAAAAGAGGCCAAAGATAGTTGTCAACCACTAGTTTTCTCGCTTAGGAATCATGTACATGCTAGCATGACTTTTAGAACCTAGAAATGTACCCAAGTGTGTGATTTTGTGTCTACAGAAAGGTAGGTTGAAAAGGCCTAGCAACAAATCCAAACTTTGACCCTTGGGGTTGCCTCATAATGTGAACCCTGGACGAACTCCTCTCACCATTGTTATGTCTTGGCCCATGAATATTGTACAAGGTTAGGGCTAGCAAATCCATAGTATCCGCCAACCTCTCTTGCCCTTCGATAAATCTATCAAACTTGGCCTCTTCAGAACCTTTGTTGGCCATGTTAGGCCCTTCAAGCGGCTGATTTTAATTCTTCTTTCATTTCTTTTGATATCAAATGTATTCTTTGCTGCCTTCTTGTAGAATACCCTTCAGGCTGGCAAGGTCTTTGCTCTGATACCACTGTAATGTCCCTTTTGGGCTCAAGATTGAAATAAACAGATATTTCACAAACCCCACTAGATAACAAACTGAGCAAGTACAACAAACTGATTTATTTATAACAGCAATCATATTTTTTACAATTTCATCCCAAAATATTCATATACAAATATACCTAGATGGTTGCAAAGCTTTAGAAATATTTTTAGAACACTTAAGAACATGGAAATGATTATCCCAGCCACCAACTAATTTTATTTAATTAAATTTATTACAGCAGTGAGTACACCCACAAATATGGGCGGAAATAATGATTCCAAGGCCCAAATACAATTCTAAAAAATACAATCAGCCTCCAAAAATATGAAGAAACCAGATATGGGAGGGAAGTGAGTTACCGGGCCCTAGAAACCAATGAACTCTTCCCAAAGAGGGGTTGCTACCCTAGGAGAGGGTCTAAAATTGGCCAAACAGCCTTCCAAGGTATGGCGCTTCCACCCAAAGGACTAACAATCTGTCCAAACCCTTGTGCTGATCTAACATAGACTCTTGTGGCTGTTCCACACTCAAAACTATGCAAATCTAATATGCCCTAGTTGAAAATGACTGAAATAGGTAGTGCACTGTTGGCTAGATTTTCTGCATAGCTGAAAGCCTAGGCAGTCATGAGATAAATCTCCTTCATTTACCGGTGAGGCTCTCGTGTAAGATTTGTCAATTAAATATGCTAGTATCTATTTGTGGGTTTTACTTTAACCATGCAGCGCATGAACCATAACTGTATAGTTTTGCAGCAAGTAAGCAATTGTTAAAGAAAGGAAAAAAATCTGATGAAGAACGAAATAATAAAAACAGGAAAGAAAGAGGGAAGATGTGCAACCCAATCAATAGATTACAGAGTTGATTGCATGCACATAGACAAAACCAATAGATATTAACACACAAAATTATAAGAAAAGACAACTTTCAGATCTAGATCTAGAATAACACAAAGTTTATAAATAGATTTAAGACAAAAAAGTTAGAAACAAAATGCACCGTCGACACAAAGTTCTCCGGAAATATGCTCCTTTCTATTCCTTTGCTTCAAATAGCTATCAGGGGTTTCAGCACAAAGTCTGGAACACGAGAATGCTGCTTACAGATTCTGATCCTTTAACCCATAGGTTCTTCCTCTACTTATAGCATGTAGAGGGGAAATTACAAATAGGAAGCCTTTAGTGAACTGGGACATGTGGAAGTTGGAAAGGAAACAACTGACAATCTTCCTCCTCGAATTTCTCTTTACATGACATGCATGATTTATAACTGAAAATATAACCTTCTATTTTGCATGTATGCCACCTATTTCCAAGTAATTGACTTCAAGTAATGGCTTTTAAACCGATCACTTAAGTTTTATAATTTAATTGATCGTTCAATTACTTTGTCGGAAGAAATAAGAGAAAGAAGGAGAAAGAGGAAAGCTGCAGTCTTGTTCTTTTTTCATAGTCTGCATGCAGTTGATTCTTTTGCCTTTGATTCTCACCAAACTGGATCTAGAAACAACTGACTGTGATTTTGCTTATGGGTGTTGCCACTGACATGTCTTTCCTCTTATCCTTGAAGCTTTTGTAGTTCTTCTCTAGTACATGCATCAGTGCAATGTTTGCCGTAAATAACTCATCATTTTTATTTTTAATTGCATATGAGCAATTAAAATTTTTGGAAAGCACTCCGGGTGAATGCAAATTCAATGAAGGCTTTAATTGGAAGATTGGGAGCACATGCACAAGATCCTGGAAGGAATTCTCCATGCACTGACTTCTACATGGGTTGCATTAGAAACAAGAGGATGAATTTTTGCCGGAAGCCTTTGCAATTGGATTGATTTGTGCAGATCTGACAATTAAATCGGTTATAGGTGCATGGCCTGTGTCTGTAGCAAATCTAGAATCTATGCATGATTTCGTAGAGCCTACCCTTTCATCCCGCTTTGCTATGGTTGGAGCAATCTTTGTTTGAGCAACTCTTTTTTTTTTAATTATGCCGGAATTCTTTGCAATTGGTGCAGATCTGGCAATTTCTTCAGATTCGGAGGACATATTCAATGTACCTGACATTGATTTGCACTCTCTTTCACTTATATGAGCACCTGTAATGAATACCTACAATTAATTCAAACAAAGATGGATTCCAGAGCATGAATACTTGATTTTTATCATAAAAATCTGCATATAAAGCCCGTTGCCCTAAAATTTGAGGCTTTGCTTGCATGCAAAGCAAGCATAAACATTTTCAACTTCACTTGGGCACTTATACCAACATGTAGATAATTAACAAGGCTTAAATCAAGCTCCTCCAACCCTAGGTGCCGAACTTTGAAGCTTCCCAGTAGTGGAAAATAAACCTCAATGCAAAAATCCTCCTTCCTTGGGTGCCAAAACTGTTCGGGCTGCAATCCTTTGCAAAAAGAATTAATTACACCTTCATTTATGGCAGCCATTGCTTATATAACCCTTAACATTCTATTTCTAATAATTACCCCTCATATTCCTGACAATTAATTAATAATCAATGATGTTTATTCACCCAAATTGGGCGCCTATTTTTGCATGCTGCTGGCTGCCATTAAATAAATTTAATTTATTTATTTTTAGCATGCTACCTTCAGTTCACTTTGGCTTGTCTTCATGCATTGACTTTCCTTCTATTTATGGCGCCAAAATTGGGTGAATAAACATTAATAAATATTATTAAATGCATTGTTATTCACCCAAGGTGGGTCGCACTTTTTGGCAAGGGTGAATTCTAAAAATAAGAAGACAACTTCTGATCGGAATTTTCACCCTTCACTACAACTCTAAAAATCCCTTCTTCCATTTAAGTGATTTGACTTTCATAATGAGAATTTTTACCCTGCCAGGCAGGTAGGAAATTCCCGCCGGTGCTTTAAGTGATTGTTCTTTTATAATGAGAATTTTTACCCTGCAAGGTAGGTAAGAAATCCCCGCCTGCCTGCCACCTCTACTATTCCCATTGCAACTTAAGTGACTTTGACTTCATGGGAAAAATTACCTTGCTAGGCAGGTAAGAAATTCTTGCCTGCCTGCCACTGCCAAAATTCCCACTAGCAGCTTAAAGTCTTCCTTAAAAAAAATGCGACTTGCATGAAAGATAGCTCTTTTCCAAAAGTGCGACTTGCATTGTGACTTCTGCCTTTAAAATTGCGTGAGAATTCGTCACTTAGGGCAGCGTGGAAACTGGACGCGGAAGGCAGCCTTGAAAATTGTGACTGGCATAAAAACAACATTTCTTTCCTTTTTTGGATTTTTGGTGAAAAAAACACAAGGAATAAAATTTGCCATTTTTGGAAATGGTCTAGGAAGATGTAGCAGCAAAAACTTGCATGTGCCATAATTTTCATTCCGTGGCTTCGTTTTACATGTCGTTTTCTCTAAAAGTGCATATCTTCTCGAGCTCTACGCATTGATGGCAATATTTTTCTTATTTTCATAAAATCCATTTATTCCAAAAAATGCGACTTGCCTAGGAGAGGCTTTTTGTGCATGACTTAGTCTTTTTTGACCAGAAGTTGACTTCCTGAGGCTGATTCCTTCTGGCATGGCGGTCGTAGATGATCTTCAAATACTTCAGACAAGAAAACAAACTGTACTGGTGAAGGAATTGACCTAGGGGAATTTCACAGAGAAAAACACGCAAAAAATAATAAAAATGAAAAACGTTGCCAGAAGTCATAGACAAAGCTCAGGATCCATTCCTAGTGAAAATCCTACTGGTACGAGTGAATACTGGCATGCAAAATCGCAACAGGACTCAATCGGAGCACAATTTACTTCAAACGGGGCATTATTTATTTAATAAATAATTAAATAAAGTTTCCCGCAGACAAAACTTGGCGAAGGGATAAAATGAGTTTGGGCATCTAGGTATTTGTCGAAATTGGTTCATATGATACACTGAGAATATCCTAATATAATACAAACAATCTTCTGGCAATAAAAACACAAAAAGACCCATTATTTTAAAAAGAACAAATTTTTTTCAAATGGGTAGTCTCAGATTTCAGGGTGAAATCTGGGGACACCAGCTGTTAAGGATCTGGTTATTGATACATGATCAAAAGTGGATGACTAAACATGCATAGATCGCCATGGGAATGCCTTCTTTGAAGCCAAATTCTCATATGTTGATGGGCGATAAGAATTAATATGAGTCTCTTAAGTATGCTCTACGACGAGGAAATGGATATTATTAGTATAAAATTCTACATTGATTTTGAGGTATTTGAGATCGCTGAAGCGGATAAGTACTCAACATTACAGGGAATGATGCTTTGTTATGGAGTGGGCATCGACATTTGTTTTGAGAATGAACTGAGTGATGATTTTTCCTAACTTGTCTAAATGTTCAACGTATGTTGAGTCGGTTGATCTAATTACAGAAGACATGGATGACATTTACAGGGTGAGTCTCTAAGTATGTGTGGATGACATTTACATTGTATGCTCTTTGAAGCCATATTCTCATATGATGTATATAGGCACAAAGACTTAAGATTAGTCTCTAAGTATGCTTTACAACGAGGAAATGAATATTATTAGTATAAAATTCTATATTGATTTCGAGGTATTGGAGATCGCTGAAGTGGATAAGTACTCAACATTACAGGGAAGGATGTTTTGTTTTGGAGTGGGCGCCGACATTTGTTTTGAGAATGAATTGAGTGATGATTTTTCCTGACTTCTGTAAATGTTCAACATATGTTGAGTCGGTTGATCTAATTACAGAAGACATTGATGACATTTACATGGTGAGTGTGCAACAAACATACTGCATTGACCCCACCCATGTTGGTGTGCTGAGTTGCAGTAATATGATCGAAACTAACTCCAAAGTTTCCCTAGTTCGATGGGTGTTGGGGGAGCATGGACTATTGGGAAAGCAATGTGCGAACTGATGACATGAGAACAATTAGTACATAAATTGTGCGACGAGGCTGTAAATAGTTGTGCAAAAGAAGGCATTGCTTCCTCGTTTTCAAAAGATCCCTCACTGTAGACATGGAGAACAACATGCTCAACTTGTTGTGTGGTATGCGTTGAGGTGGAGCTCCACAAGCTCAAATGGGTTCGTAAAGGACTAACCTAAAAAAATCTATGTTAGATAAGTAAGGTTAGGTTAACTAAGCTCTAGTGTACAAGGGATTGTGTAGCGTATCAACCTTTTTTTGATAGTTGGAGCTCCACATGCTTTGCAAAACAAAGAGGATGGCCTGCTCTATGCACCTATTATGTACAACTTCAAAAAATGGTGTGCAACTAACAAAAATCAATTGCAGACGTGAGGTCAATTCAAGGCGGTCCATTTGGCTAGGTTCCATTGAAATAATAGCAATAGATGGTTTTTCGATATCCTCAAGGACATTCCATGTTCATGTTGAAGCCATTCCTATCTTGTGGTTTGCAAATTGGGAAAAGCCATTCCATGTTCATGTTGATGCATTTGCAACCATCATGATGACAATCTTAACTTAGCAACAGAAGATTAACAGTGACCATCCCATTTGTTTTGCGAAAAGGAGATTACATTAGCAAAGCATATGTATACTATGACCAAGGATGAGGTGTTCCGGATAGTCTTGCCCATATGCTGCATGTCGGGAAGACAATGTTTTGGTATTAGAGAACTAAAACTACTGGAGAGAAAGGTGTTTGAGCTATGTACTCTAAAGATATGGCCAAAGAAATTTTTTATTTCCCCTTAGATTTAGATTTATGTGGGCATTGTATATATGGTAAAAAAACAAGTAAAGTTTCCTTACGTGATGTACCACAATAGATGGATTTTATAGTTGATATATAGTGACGTGTTTGGACCTATGTCGATTTTGTCCTTTGGAAAGTAATTTTCTATGTGATTTAAGGAAAACATGGGTATATTTTCTTGAGATAAGATAAGATAATGTTATTAATGTCCAACACATGACCACAAAAGTAGGTCAATGGGACTGCAGAGTACAAAGCAAACAAACCCAACAAGAGGACCCAAATGGGTCACCCGAAATACAATGAGAGAAGGAGAGGAGGAGAAGGAAACAACGGAGGCCGAGAGACCAGAAACGAAGAAGAGAGAGATGATAGTGTGGGGAGGGAGCGGAAGGAGCAACATCCCCAACAGCATCACCTAACACAGAGTAACTCGTAGTGCGCCGACGACAAGAAGCAGAGACTGTGGCTTTCCTGGGGAGCCGACGTCCGGGAGGAAGGCGGTGCCTCAAAGTAGGCCCGGTGGATCGCTGTCTATGTGGAGGGGCCCTGGGACATGCCTTAGATAGGGAGCCTCGGGTGGAAGGAACGGAGTCACAAGACCTGACGAACCTAGACTGGGGGTCCAGACACGTGACTAAATGTCGCTTAGCGCTCCTCACCGAGGAGAGCAATGGGAAGAAGGAAGTGATCAGTCTAGTAGCCATCCGTCAGGGGGGAGGATGGAGGAGCCTATCCCGAAGCCTAATGGCCTCCTGAAGGTAGAGAGCAAGACATCTCTGATCATAGTATCTGAAGAAATTCGTGAAGGAAGGAAGCTCGCAAAACAGGCAATGAAATCGCCCATGAATCTCATAGTAAACAGGACATCTGAAAATGAAGTGTTCTTCGGTTTCAACCTCCTAGAGAGAGCAAAGCAGGCAAGTCCGCTCTGAGCGGTCTAAGTGATGATCAGTCTCAATACGGAGTCAATTGTAGAAAATTTAACGAAGAAGATCAAGGTGTTGAGAACAGATGATCCTCAGGCCATGAGGTGACCCACTGGAAAACACCCTAAATGCAGATGCAAATGTGTTATATACGTATGTTGAAGCTATTTAGCTGATATGTAGCAAATCAAGAGTAAGAGATATTAGAATTGGAAAAATTGGAATATTATGGTGGTTGAACCATTTTTGGGAACCCATCTGTGACTTTATCGTCATGTGGCTTCTAAAGGTGGTGATGTATGCAAAGGAACACTTTGGCATAATGGAAATCTCATGGAGTACCATGTGGCTTGGCGAAAAGTTGGTGTTGATGGTGTCATTGATGTTGCAAATGTTTGGCACATGGCATCTTGCGGTACTACGTAATGTGAGTTAGCATTTGCGGGAGGTGTGCAGTACTTTCGACATGGAGGAATGTTTGGTGAATGCTCGCATTGGTGCACATTTGGTCTGCACAGACTGATTCCTGCCACCATAGGAGTGTGCAATATCTTTCACTATTATTCGTTTGTGTGGCGTATGTTGAAGACTATTGGATGGTCTTGGAAATACCATGAATATGTGGATGAGGTTTGGAGTATGTTGGTCTTGGAGATAAGTTGTCCCTTCGAGGTCCACTTATTATGACCGTCGTAACTAGAAAGGAATTGTGTTACGCTAAAATTACGGAAGTTTTTTATCTGGTATGAACAAGTCACCTCAGTACGAACTTATGTTGCATACGGGGGAGGAAATGGTTGCATAATGACGCAAGTCATTGCGTAAGCATTTTCTCTCTCATAGGCAACCGAAGTTGGCACATATGTGCTCCTTCACATAGGATGAACAAATTCTATACCTTGCGCGCGACATGTAATTAATATTATCTCAACTAACCGATTCAGTTCCGATAACTGAACAAAGTGATATGGCGAAGGGACAAGTTTCTGTTGACGTATGTGCTGTCATGAAACTGAGCATGCAATCATGACTCCTAAACTTTGGCTGAAGTAGTGTAAGCTATTGATTACACTGTCAAGTTTACCAAGTTCTAATTAATGGTGTAAGATGCCGGATGGGACTTGATTGACGGAGTTCCAGGTAGACACTTAAGAATATATCACTTGTAAATCAATGCCTGGGGAAGGTACCACTTGTATACTTTGTATATAGACTTGCAAGAGTAATCTATGGGGGATCGGGTAGATCTAATTGACTCATAATTATGCCCATGGTTTATTGATTGTTGTTGGATTTAAATGCTGAACATTTAAATCATTGAAGGTAAAAGTTAGTTTGGGAAGTATAAAAAAAAATTCTCTTAATTTGAAGCATTGAAAAGTATGTCTTACATTTTGGTATCAGAGCTGAAGGTTGCAGCACTTGGACCTATTGAGTCCCTACGCTAACTTAAATTTAATTTTTGTCCAACAGAGAACATGGTTAAGACAAGGGGAAACGTTACAAATAACCAACTTGCGGGTGGCAAAGCAGCCACAACGCATAAGTTGGATGAAATACTCACTGTCCTTCAGGAAACACGAAACTGTACGGCTATTCTTGAACAAGCATGGGTAATGAAAGCTCTTGGACCTATTAAGTCCCTACGCTAACTTAAATTTAATTTTTGTCCAACAGAGAACATGGTTAAGACAAGGGGAAACGTTACAAATAACCAACTTGCGGGTGGCGAAGCAGCCACAACGCATAAGTTGGATGAAATACTCACTGTCCTTCAGGAAACACGAAACCGTACAGCTATTCTTGAACAAAAAGTCATGGGTAATGATAGCAGTAATGACAGTGAAGGCTGTAAACAACAATGTTTTGGATCCCAATGCGGGAAACAATAATAATATAGTGGATCCTAATGCTGCGAATGCTAATATTAATGTTGTAAATCAACCTGAGAATAAGAAGGCACAGTTGGCAGCAGAACTGTCAAACAACATCAAGAGGATCAACACACCAAAGTTTGACGGTACAACCTTAGGAGATGGAGTTGATAACTGGTTGAGCGAGAAACTTAGGCGGTTTGGGGAGCTTATCAACTCTCCAATGCATTATCCTCAGGGTGGGACTACCGAAAGGTAGAGCTGGGTGTTGATGAAGTCAGTTTGACTTGGGATCAGTTCAAGACTTACTTTAGATAGCGTTGGTTACCATAGTTGTATCATGATAAAAAGATATTTGAATTTTAGACATTAACTCAGGAAAAAATGACAGTTATTGAATATTGGGAGAAGTTCATCAAACTTTTGAGTTATGTACCTTAGTATCAGACTGATGAGAAGTTTTGCCTTATGAAGTTCATCATGAGGTTGAACCCGGTGATATGAGGTGAAGTTGATGTCTAGGGACCATCAACCATGGAGACTATATTTGAAAAAACAATCAGGCAAGAACAAAAACCGTAGGCCATTTCTGTACATAGAGAGGAGAAGAAAAAGAAATTTGTTAATGCACTTTTACCTTTAGCACCTAAAAAGGTTGGTGGAAAAAGTTTGGTAACAATATAGAAGTGGGAAAGGTAAAGGTAAGAAAACTACAACAATTAAGACTGTTGTAAATAACAAGAAAAATGGACAGAACATTGGAGCCAGTACAAAAAGTAAAACTGATAGAAAATGACATTTTAGGGGTTGTTTTATATGCGGTCTTGATCATTAGGCAAACAACTTCCCTCAGAGGAAAAAGGATAACAACCAGCAACACTGTATACATGCTGCAATGACTGATAAACAAGATGAAAAGTAGGTTACGCCATTTGAAGTTACAAGTAAGTTGTATAGGCCACCTGTAACCATTTTATTTGATACTAGTGCAACTAAATGTTTCGTTTCAACTAAATTAGCTTCAAAACTTAAAAGAAAGCTGGATATACGAAAAGTACATGGTCTTTTCAATTTGAGAACAACGTTGTCCACACGGTTAAACAATGTCTGTTTGGTGCAACATTGGAATTGCCAAGCTTCACCATTGAAGTAGACCTTTATGTAGCTCCTCTAGGCTTGTATGACATAGTCATAGGTGTAAACTGGTTAGCCTGACACAAGAAATAGACTCCAAACTTTTTATTCTTCTTTCGCTAGCTCTAGCTCTGGTACATTTTTATCTATTTCCAAGAAATAGACCCCACAGTTAGATTCCTGAAAAAGAATCTGAGATCTTGGATTCTCAGATTTTGTAACCGTGTACTTGGACTTCTTTTTCGGCTCCAGCTTATGATTAATCCCTTCGATAGGAATATGAGCACAGGACCAATCCATTTTTACTTCTCCCATTTCTTTGTAGAAGTTTTTGCTCAGCAACATCCCATAAGAGATCGGAATATCTGCAAGTAAGATTGTCATCTTTAATCTTTTGTCAGGAAAAGATGCCAGAACAGCTCGTGCATCCTTGATTTGTCCGATTAGAGGGACTTGTCTCTCCATGGAGTAGCACCTTCTTATGGTCTTCGTCAGGGTAAGCCCAAGAGCATCTGCAACTTTAGCTGGCATGGCATTGTCAGAAGCACTTGAATCTAAAATGCAGTTGCTTAACTTGAAACCATTAAACAATAGGGAAACATAGAACAGTTCCACTCTTTCAGAAGATGGTGAGGATTTAACAACTGCAGTGTTGTTCTGGGGAGGAGAGTATCTTTGGGCTTTAGCAAAAGGCCCTTTGATGCATTAGATTGTCCTGGAGATTGTACATATTTGACTAGCCTATTTAATTGCTCAGAAAAGGCTCTCAAGTAATCAGCTTCTGACATTTGAACTTTAGTTTTCTTGGCATGATCAATAATGTCAAAAGAAGGTATAGATTCAGATACCTGAGCTGCTTTTTGTGGTTGAAATGAAGAACTCACATTCTTATCTCTAGGAGCCAAGGAAGAAGGCAAAGGGCTGCCCCTTCTTTGTTCGTCTGCTAATGCCTCAGCTTGGCGAGTTTGTGATCTTGTAAGTACTGCATATGCATGACCATGATCATCTTCAAGAAGCTCCTCATACTCATGTTCATATTTGTAGTTTAGGTAATTAATGTTGGAGTCGCTAGCAGAACCTACAAAATCATCATTCTTGAGCTGATCAGTGTCAACTTTATGATCTTCTTCATTCATCTCCATGTTGTTTTTGGGAGCAACTTCAATTGCTAATCTTTGGGAACCAACAATGCGGTTCCGGTTGTTGAAATTACGAGCAGGGGCAGTGTTGTTGCCTTGAGCCATTTGAGCCATTTATGTCTTCATCTGCGACATCTCATTTGCTAACTTTTGAAATAGTGAATTGAAAGTAGTAGCAGAGGATGAACTTTTAGCTCTAGAAGTGCTGCTTTTTATCTTTCTAGCCATGATGAGGTTGTCTTCAATCTCAACCGCCATGTTTTGAGCTACTAACAAGTCAGCAGGACGTGCTCTTCGCAATTGATAGCTTACTTCAAAAAGTAAAGCATTGATGAAGAATACCTTTTGATTCTCGTCATTCAGAGAAGCAGTTGCCGGAACTTTGTAAAGTATTCTTTGAAATTTAGCAATAAATCCCGCATGTGCTCGTGTGGCTCCTTCTTCAACTGAGTGAGCTGAGTTATCAAGGTACTGGAATCTTCAGCTGGTTTGATTTTTTTCAGGAATGCATATCTCATAGTGGCCCAGTTGGTTATGGTGCCAGGAGCTAGCCGGTAGAACCATTCTCCAGCCAAGTCATGGAGAGTCTATATGAAAAGTATGACAGACACATCTTCATGTTCAACTGTAAGCACTCCACAGGATATAAAAAACGCAGCCAAGTGGTCATCTGGATTCTGTTTGCCATCTCCAAAGAATTTTGGAAAATTCTTTCTCGTCGCTTTAGGTAGACCATGCATAGGAGTCAGATTCAAAGGTCCAAAGGCTACACCCCGTGGAAAAGGTGCATGGTAAAAATTTGCATCATAAAAGAAGCACGTCTTCTTGGAGAATAGAGTGGATGAATAATTCCAACTGCCGGATTATGCTGAATACGATCTGGATCTGGAGTATGCACTCTTCTTCCTGGTGAAAGACTGGATCTGCGGCTTCTAACTTGAGGAGGATGATTAAAATTGAATTGCTCCTACAATCTATAAAAATGATCAGTCCTCATTTGTGCCTTGACAGATCAGGTGAATGGGTGTTTGGCGAGGTTGAGAGTTCAATGGGAACTAGCAAGATAAGCTCTGGTCTGCAAACGATTGTTTTTGTTCCTCAGCGGAGTCGTAAAAAACTATTGGCTAGAGTTTCTGCATAGCTGAAAACCTAGGCAGTCATGAGATAAATCTCCCTCATTTACCGGTGAGGCTCCCTTGTAAGAGTTTACCAGTTATATTTCCTAGTATCTATTTGTTGGTTTTACTTTAATTGCGTAGCTCATGTACCATATCTAGACAGTTTTGCAGCAACTAAGCAACTGTAAGAGAAAGGAAATATCTGTAGAAGAGGAAAATAATAGACAGCAGGAAGAAGAAAGGAGAGAAGATGTGTAACCCAATCAATAGTTCACAAAGTTGATTGCATGCACATAGATAAAACAAATAGATCTTGTAATACAAAATCTAAAGCAAATGATAGTTTTAGATCCAGATCTAGAATAACACAAAGTTTATGAATAGATCTAGAAAGAATTAAGAAACATGCCTCCTCTCTCTATTCTTTAGCTTGCAGAAAGATGGTTTCAGCTCAAAGTCTAGAACACAAGAATGTTGATTACAAATTTTGGTCCTTTAACTTGTAGGCTCTTCCTTTATTTATAGTGTATAAAGGGCAATTACAAATAGGAAGCTTTAAATGAATTCCCACATGCGGAAGCTATGAAAGGGAAACATCTGGAAATCTTCCTCTTGGAATTCCTCTTTGCATGACATGCATGATTTATAACTGAAAAAATAGAACCTTCTATTTTGCATGTTTGCCACCTATTTCCAAGTAATTGACTTCTTCAAGTAACGACTTTTAAACCAATCACTTAAGTTTTATAATTTAATTGATTGCTCAATTACTTTGTGGGAGAAAATAAAAGAAAGAGGAAAAGAAATAAGAAGAAAGCTGGAACCCTCCTAGTCTTGTTCTTCTTCCATACTCTGCATGTCGTTGACTATTTTGCCTTTGATTCTCACCAAATTGGATCTGGAAGCTATGCATGACTGTGATTTGCTTGCGGGTATTGCCTTTGACCTGTCTTCTCTTCTATCCTTGAAGCTTTTGCAATTCTTATTCAGTACATGCACCAGTGCAATGTTTGCTGTAAATAATTCAGACAAAACTCATCATCTTTTATTTAAAATTGCATATGAGCAATTTTAAATCATGGAAAGCACTCTGGGTGAAGGAAAATACAAGTAAATTCAATGAAGGCTTCAACTGGAAGATTTGGAGCACACGTACAAGCTCTTGAAAGGAATTTTCCATGCATTGACTTCCACACGGGTTGCGATAGAAACAAGAGGATGAACTTTTGCCGGAAGCCTTTGCAATTATGAGATCAGGATTTGTCAATTAAATCAGTGATAAGTTCAGGGCCTGTGTTTGTATCATTGACTTCTATTGATCCTTCTCTTTTATCATGCTTCAACATGGTTGGAACAATCTTTGTCTGAGCTCTTTTTCTTTTAATTTTGCCGGAATCCCTTGCAATTGGACCCATTTGTGCAGATTTGGCAACTTCTTTAGTTTCAGAGGATATATTCAATGTACCTGACATTGATTTGAGCACATGTGATGAATACTTGCAATTTATTCAGACAAAGATGGAGTCCATGGCATGAATACTTGATTTTTATCACCAAAATCTGCATATAAAGCCTGCTGCCCTAAAATTTGAGGTTTTGTTTGCATGCAAAACAAGCAAAAATATTATTTAATTCACCTGGGCACATATACCAACATGCATTGCAGCTCCAAAAATCCCAAAGTAGGAAGTCAACTTTGATGGGAATTTCTACCCTGCACTGCAGCTCCAAAAATCCCCTCTTTCACTTAAGTTGTTTGACTTTCATAATGAGAATTTTTACCCTACAAGGCAGGTAAGAAATTCCCACTGGTGTTTTAAGTGATTTTCTTTTATAATGGAAATTTTTACCATGTAAGGCAGGTAAGAAATTCCCGCCTGCCTGCTGCCTCTAATATTCTCATTGCAACTTAAATGACTTTGACTTCATGGGAAAAAGTACCTTGCAAGGCAGGTAAGAAATTCCCGCCTGCCTGCCACTACCAAAATTCCCATTACAGCTTAAAACATCTCCCAAAAAGTGCGACTTGCATGGGTGAATAAACCACTGTGGTGGGAAAGGTTAGCCTGCTAGGCAGGCAGAAAATTCCCATCGGTGGTTTAAGTGATTTTTTCTTTATTTTATCATAAAAAATTTCACCATGCAAGGCAGGTAATAAATTCATGTCTACCTGCCACCTCTAATTTTCCCATCGCAGCTTAAGTAAGTGACTTTGACTTCATGGAAAAAAGTACCCTGCAAGGCAGGTAATAAATTCCCTTCTGTCTGCCACTACCAAAATTCCCATTGCAGCTTAGATCCATTTATTCTAAAAATTTTGACTTGCCTAGGAGAGGCTTTTTCTGCTTGACTTCATCTTTTTTGGTCAGAAGTTTGCTTTTTGAAGCTAATTTCTTCTGGTGCAGTGGCCATAAATGATCTCCAAATGGTCCAAGCAATTAAACAGACTATACTGGACAAGGAACAAACCTAGGGGAATTTCACAGAGAAACTGCGGAGAAAATCGGAGAAAAACACAAAAGAAATAAATAAAAGCGAAAAACGTTGCCAAAAGTTGCAGACAATGCCCTGAATTTATTCCTAGCGAAAACCCTATTGAGATGAGTGAATACTGGCATGCAAAACTTCAATAGGATTCAACCGGAGCACAATTTACTTCAAACGGGGCATTATTTATTCAATAAATAATTAAATAAAAATTTCCTGCAGACAAAACTTGGCGGAAGGATAAAATGAGTTTGGGCATTCGGGTATTTGTCGAAATTGGCTCACTGGGAATATCGTAACATAATACAGACATCTTCTGGCAATAAAAACACAAAAAGACCCGTTATTTTAAAAAGAACGATTTTTTTTCAAATGGGTAGTCCCAGATTTCAGCGTGAAATCTGGGGACACCATACCCCCTTCCAAGAATTGATGACCTTTTTGACCAGATGCGTGGTGCATTAGTTTTCCCTAAGAATACCCTAGCCTGCAAAAAAAATAATACATGAGGAACCAGTCCCTGATAAGTGTTTCATCAGTGGACTCCCATGAAGATTACATGCACATTATCATGCCACATACAAACCGAAATGAATGGGGAAGCGCTGTAACCAACATAACTTCACCCATACATACATCCTTTATCTATACAGTTTGATTAACTATCAACCATTTCTAGTCAAATTATCCAAAAACCAAAGACAATATTTTTCACAAACCAACAAACCCAAGGCACAGGCGCAACAAGGAGAGGTTAGGCCTTTTGTCCGCTCGACGCCACCTCCTCAATGATTTGCACATCCGAGTCACCTTTGCTCTCCTCTTAGGAAGAGGACAAATCCACACAACATTCCAGCAACTTCACCTTAGTGCTAGCAAGTAGCTTAATACCCTGATTTTCTGCAACCACCTCCAAACCACGCGCAATCGCTTGCAACCCCCTCGTCAAGGCATGGACATGATACTGCAAGCTGATAAGACGCTCTTCCAAGTTCACATGCTCTTGATGGAAGATAAACTGCTTCGAGTAGTTGGAGAGTATATTCGCCGCACTTAACCCTTGTGCCATGTACAACACATTTCTCCTCCTTATGGACTGGTTAAGGTAAGGCATTAGCTTTCACATGCTCTCACAAATGTCTACCTCCTCTTCGAAATGCTCCGCGACTGACCAAACCTTTTCTAACCAATTCTGCATGGCTGCGTTCCGGATTTTCCCATCCATCCAAGATGAAAACGATTCCCTTGCATCCTCGCCAGTCGATGCCCTCTACCTCCTCCTACTCGGCCTTGCCTCCATGGCTCCCAAGACCCGTTGAACACCACCTGCTACCATCGTAGAGAGACACAAAGCATTTCTCCCTATAATCGAAAAGAAGAGAGGGGTAATGGAGAACCCATTTGGCTCCAAAAATATAAAGCCACCTGCGCTCTTCACACGAATGGAGGCAAGTGTAAGGGTACCGAAGATCATCGGTTGAATATACCAAGCATAGAAATCATGCTTCCAATAATAGCTCTTAAATGCCTGACACCATCTCATAACTTTCCACCACCCTTGCATCATTTGTAATAAGGGACGTGACATCATTCGGAAAATTCTTTTCCGAAATATGCTTTCTCAAATGCAAGTCCTCCCATACATCAACACCCCTATTAGTAAGACAATCCGCAACCCAATTCCCTTCACTTTTAACATGGGAGATTCTAATTTCTATGAAGGAAGACAAGCTTCTTTTAATCTTTTTCCGAATCATTTGAAGATTCCAGGCATTAGGAATCCGTTCTTGAGCCATGCCAATAATTACCTTTGAATCTCCTTCAATCCATAAGTGAGGCCATTTCTTCCTAGCTTCAAGTAAACCAAATAAAAGCGTCATCCCCTCAGCTTGATTATTTGATGATATACCACAATCAGCAGCGAAGGCCAGCACTGGCTGACAACAGGAGTCTCTAAAAATACAACCACAACTAGCCCTTCCCGAGTTTCCTTTTGCTGCACCATCAAAATTCAATTTAATCCATCCTTCTTCTAGGGGTTTCCAAAGATTCACCTAAATTTCCCTACTCCCATTATCAGGGGGCACTGATTCAGACTTCCAAGGAATCAATGGCCACCGCCCACATAAAATTCTATCTTCAAAGCAATTACACACCAAATTTCTGTACCATGAATTAATAGTCTCCGAAAGAATAGCTTCAACTCTATTCTAAACTTGATGAGCTGAGAACTTAAACCCTTGAAAAACTCTCCTATTCTGTTCCAGCCATAAACTCCATATGACCGCCGTTGGGGTAAGGTTCCACAACAACTGAAGACCCTTATGACCCACCTTCCAATGCCATTGAGAGATCAGACCCGAAACCGATCCAGGGAGAACCCAATTAATATTCCACTGCTGCTAAACCATAAGCCAAACCTGCTAGGAAAAGGAGCGATGGATAAAATGATTTTCACCTAATTCACTCCACTCTTCAGAAAGATAACAAAGGACAGGATCATGGAAGCCTCATTTCATCAAATTATCATAATTTAGACACTTGCCTAACGGCGCGAGCCACTGGAAGATATTAGCTTTAGGAAGCCTACCTGATTGCCATACCTTATCAACTAGGAAACTTCTCACTTCAGCCTTTCCCTTCAATCTTTTATGAATGCAAACATACACATCTCCTTTACCATCACCACACCTGATTTTGACCCATCCCAAATGAGTCTATCTTCCTCCCTACTTCGGGACAAGGGAAGGAATATAATATTTTCAATAGATCATCAGCTCCATCCAAGCTCGCCATCCCATCCTCAGAAGGATCAATCCAACTTCTGACCCCATCCACCATGCACATGTAATTCTCAACCATGGAACCCCACTTATCAATAGCCACTTCTTTGAAAGAATTCAACAATTCCATCTTAGCTAAGGGACCAGCCATGTGCCAATTGTCTCGCCAGAAGTTCACTTTATTATCATTCTGAGGCAACCGTTTCAAACCTTGAGAAATAGACTGTCTACAACTTTTGATAAAATTCCAAATCCCAGATCAAGCCATAAAATCTTGCTGGAAAAAAATATCCTCTGGATCTAGACGGTCTAAGTACTTGGGCCTTATAACTCTGCTCCACAAATGCTTTGTCACCATACGTTCTCCACAGAAGTTTGCAACCCAAAGCTTTGTTCACTAAAGCACAATCCCTAAAGCCCAAACCTCCTCTTTTCGGGCGGCAGACCGCATCCCAAGCAACCAGTCTAAACTTCTTTCTATCTTCAACTCAATTCCATAAAAAAAACCCTTTGCAACCTTGAAATACTCTTAGCCACTTTCTCCGGTAATTTAAAAAGTGACATAAAATAAGAAGGGATGGCTTGGAAAGAAGAGCGAATCATCTCCGCTTCAGCCAAGGTTAACCACTTACCCTTCTAAGAAGACAACTTTTTTTGGATCCGATCAACCACTGGCTTCCAGAGATCTTTCCCTACTGCACCACCAATCAAGGGCATACCCAAATACGAACTACGAAGAGAGCCAACAGAGTATCCAAAGATATTTTCTATCCCTCATTGTAAATTAGGATCCACAATTATGAAATAAATAACAGATTTAGTTGCACTTACCTTCTACCGATCAACCTTTTCATAAAAGTCTAAAATCTACTGAAATTTTCCGGCTTCAACCACAGAAGTATCTCCAAATAACGCCGTATCATACTCAAATTGCAAGTTAGTCACTGGTTCAATTCTTGAAGAAATGGTAAGGCCTTTCAATTCCTTCCTATCTGCCGCCCTCTGTATAGCTCTAAACAAGGCCTCAGCCATTAAAATGAAAAAGAAAAGGAGATATAGGATCTCCTTGCCTTAGACCCTCTGTATAGTTCTAATGCTGCGTCAAACAGACATTGGTTAACTGTGTGAACAATGTTACAGGTAGTCCAAATAACTTACCTGCTACCTCAATGAGCGTATTGAACAGTCCATGAGTCTTTCATATATTCAACTTTTATTTTTAGTTTAGCTTCTAACTTATTTGAAATAAAACATTTTGTTGCACCGGTATAAAATAAACAGTTACAGGCAGTCCAAATAACTGACTTGCTACCTCAATGGGCATATTTTTGTTTTTTTGCTTGCTTGTCAGTTACTGTAACATGTATTTTGTGCTATTGGTTATTGTCGTTTTTCCTTTGCGGACAGTTGTTTGCATAATGATCTAGACTGCATAGAAAACAACTCCCAATAGGTCCTTTTCTTTCAGTTTTATTTTCAAGATTGACTGAGTTATTTTGTCCATTCTTTTTAAAATTTGCAGCTGACTTAACTGTTGTAGATCTTTTACCATTTCCATTTCCGTTTTTGTTCTTACTACCAAACTTTTTCCACCCCACCTCCTTTTTAGGTGCTAGGGGTGAATGTAAGTTAACAATTTTCTTTTTCTTTTCTTCTCGATGTGCAGAAACGGCTCTCAGTTTCTGCTCCTGTCTAATTGATTTTTCAAACACAACCTCCATAGTTGATGGTCCATGAGCATCAACTTCCCCACCTATGATGGGGTTCAAACCCATAATAAACTTTCTGATGCAAAACTTCTCATCAGTCTAATATTTCGGTACATATTTCAGAAGTTTCGTGAACTTCTCCCAGTATTCGGTAATTGCCATTTTTCCTTGGGATAGAGTCTGAAATTCAAACATCTTTTTATCATAGTACAACTGCGGTAGCCAGCTGTCTAAAGTAAGCCTTGAACTGTTCCTTAGTCAGACTTGCCTCACCAACACTCAGTTCTTTCTTACAGCTGTCCCACCA
Organism: Taxus chinensis; assembly: GCA_019776745.2. Classification (NCBI taxonomy): domain Eukaryota; kingdom Viridiplantae; phylum Streptophyta; class Pinopsida; order Cupressales; family Taxaceae; genus Taxus; species Taxus chinensis. The sequence continues at coordinate 649,673,985 of CM034152.1, forward strand.
AGAGAATGCCACATTGGAAAGCTCATAAGCCCCCCAAATCGCCTTAGTTTCTTATGAGAAGTTCTGGATGGCGAAATACTCACTGAGCTAGTTTTTGGCTCCATTTCACTGAGCCAGTTCTTAGCTGCATTTCCTAAGGTCGTACCATCGAACTTATGTGGGTTGATCCTCTTGATGTCATTTGACAGTTTTGCTGCCAAACGTGCCCTCTTGTTCTTAGGTTGATTTACAACATTAGCATTTGCAGCTCTAGGATCCATTGCATTATTATTATTTCCCGCATTAGGGTCCACAACATTAGGCTGCCCTAGAGATTGTTCGCTATCATCACTGTCATTACCAATGTCATTAGCCATGACTTGTTCAATAACAGCCATTCGGTTTCGTGTGTCCTGTATGGCAACGAGTATTTCATCCAACTTCTGCATTGTGACTACTTCGCCACGTGCAGTTTTGTGATAGATAGTGTGTGTTCTTGTCCTAACTATTTTCTCTGTTAAACAAGAATTAAGTTTAAATTAGCATAAGGACTTAATAGGTCCAAGAGTTGCAACCTTTAGCTCTGATACCAAAATTACCTTTAGCTCTGATACCAAAATGTAACTCCCTATTTTTAATGTTTCAAATTAAGGGATTTTATTTGAATATTTCCCTACCAACTTATGTATTTAATGATTTAAATGTACAACATTTAAATCCAACAATAATGTAGAATTCAATTCATTTGATAACAATTGATTAACCATGTTTAGAAATATGGGTCAACTAGATCTATCTGATCCCCCATAGTTTACTCTTTCGAGTCTGTATACAAAGTATACAATTGGTACCTTTTCCAGGCATTGATTTACAAGTGATGTTTTCTAGGTGTCTACCTGGAAATCAATCAATCGAATTGCATCTGACATTCTACACCATTAAATAGAACTTGGCGAACTTAAGAGTGTAATCACTGGCTTACACTATTTCGGCCAAAGTTTAAGAGTCATGCTTGCATGATCAATTTCGTGACGGCACATACGTCTTCAAAAACTTGTCCCTTCACCGTATCACTTTGTTTAGTTATTGGAATGGAATAAGTTAAGTTAATTTAGTTGCATGTTACGCACAAGGTACAAAATTCTATTCAACCTGTGTAAAGGAGCACAACTGTGTCAAATTAGGTTGCCTATGGGAGAGAAAATGTTTATGTAATGACTTGCATCATTACGCAACCATTTCCTTCCCCATAGCCAACTTAAGTTGGTGTCAAGGTGACTCATCCATACCAGATAAACAACTTTTATGACTTAGCGTAACTCAATTTTTTTCTAGTTATGACAATCATAATAAAGAGACCACCGAGGGTCAACTTAAGATATTTGCTATATAGTAATATTCACTCAATGACTTGCATTATTAAATGAATGCTACTTTATAGCAGCCATCCAAAGTTGGCCTGCCCAGTTCCAATTATTAGGAACGTCGTAACCCAAGGCTTAATTATTTATAATTGAATCAGTTTACGACAGGTTTCCCTTGTATCGCAGCGATATATTTATCGCACCTAATTACGTCCCTAAGTTTCATAAAATTAGTTTTTGTAATAGGTTAAATTCACTTTCACGAGTAGTTTAATTACATCCATTATGCATCTTAAATGAGATTTAAGATAGCTTGCTGCATTAATGTTGTAGTCTATTATTTGTTCATTACGACATTGCTGTATTATTTCATGAAGTATACATTTTACTGTACTTATCACTCTTATCTACATTTATAGTTAAAATTTGTTCCGGTTATATAACTAAATCATAAATAATCATCCTATAATTAACATGATAGTTCTTAGCAAACATCATCCATATAACATTAATCATACATTAATGACATATTGCTGAATTCAATAGCTAGAACAATATAATTTACAACAAATATTGAACCATTTACAATAATCTTTCCGAAATAGTACAATGATCACATTAGGCTAAATTGCCCCGTTTTTTAAAAAAATAGGACAGCGAAACATACTTTCGCTTTTACAATAATGTCATGCATTTAATTACGACTTAAACATCACAATCAATCATTTTAAAATCAGACATAGTCTCTAAATACAACCGCTAGAGTATGACTTATTTTTTGCCATATGTAAAAATATTAAAAATCGGTCAGTTCAAAAAGAACTGGTATGAAAGGTTATCCTCCTCATCTTTATAGATTATACCGCTAAAATATCTCAATGGTTAAACTCCAGCAATACATGATCAATCATCATTACATCCAAAAAAATGAAACCAAAATAATATACTTTATTTCATACTTTAAATTACTTCCACAATCGTAATTATGAAATGCACAAAACATATTGTAGACTAAGGACAAACGAAACTTTTAGAGACAAAAATCATAATACTTCATTTCCAACTCATAATATCTAATTTTCCTATTTGCCCCAATCTAACATAAATTCATCACAATCATTATTTATGGTATGGTAGAATAATGATAAATACCTTTTCCGGAAAATAGATATCATATTCCATTCAGTTCAAACTATACAAACTGTTTTATGATCTATAACATTCATAGAGCAAACCTGAGCTATCTTTTTCATTGTTTCCTTTTAATCCAACAAATAGCATTTCCTCATTTTGAAACCTTTGGTAATCATTTATCTAATTCGAACAGGAGATGCAAATATTACACACACAATCATGCATGCAAATAGGGTATTCAAAATGCCTTAAGGAGTAATAAAAACCTTAATAGATTCAAACTCACCCTTTAATAATTGCAATACGTACAGTCACTTACCTTAATTTTATCAAAAGACCTTTTCAAACCTTTAACTCGTCAAACCACCCAATGTCTCATTCATATATTGACAAATAATAAAGAAGATTACACACAAAGTAATTCCTCAAACTTCATTTTCGGTACAAAACCGATTTCAAGCTAAGTTGTCGTTCATAACTTTGCTCAACATGATGGCTAACAGTCAAGCACAGAACGCACTATGCGAATAATAAACACGAGATTTTATAATAATTTCCCACTAAGTCAACCAATATCCCCCTTGACACAGTTTCAAAGTTTTAAGAACCAATTTACACAGTCGAGCCCCAAGATGGTTAGAGTCCATGGCAAGGGTCGACTGAGTGTTCATCGACTCACACTACTAGCCCACAGTCAAACCATTATCAAACAATATAAACAAACCAGTTCAATTCTAACAACCCGTGCCTAGAATAGGGGTGTAGCCGACTGTGAAAATATTTGTGTATAAAGACCAAGTGAACGAAATAAGTCCTGAAACCTGTATGGGTTATAATAGTATTTTAATATTATTCACACTTGTGGTTGTAACCTGGATTGACCATAATTGGGTCGGTTAGAAAAATATTGATCAAGGCAGACATATAAACTATTACCCTTGTTTTGGGTTTGTATAAAAAGAACAAAAGACCACAAGAGCTTACCTTACCATAATTAGACCGAACCCGAAATGGGTTTATCAAGCACCCAATGAAGTGAACAAAAAATACACATGCACAACAGATATATATATCCCTTACTGACAATCATTCACAATGTCGTTTACATGCAACCATAACTATACTCCATTTTTCTCATAGGTTCGTAAAAATACCAAGAAAGTATATTGCAGAGATTTTAAAACATGGAAAAATGTTAATGCTATAAACTATAAAGATGGAAAGGAGAACGAATCAGAACTGTAAAATATAGCACATAATTTCTTTAAACTGTTCTCCACGCCAGCTGAGTTCGCAACAATCCTTTCCATTGGTCTCAAGAAATTGCCTTCGAAACCCAAGTAAATAACAATCTCCCAGTTCGACCGAAAACCCCATAATGATCTTGACAATATTCATAAATAGCCCCTTCAAAATCTCACTAACAGTTTAAAGCATGCATGTAAATGAACACAACAATAGCTTAGTCTTTCCTCGATGCAGAGCTCCATGCGAGCCAAAGAAGATAGCGAATTGAAAATAAAGCCAAAAATACCATTAACTTTCGCGGTAGCTTCCTCAAGAAGCTTCGTGCTTCTCTCTTATAATGTAGTTTATTCCCGGATCGTGGTTGTATCTTTCAAGGGACTTGACTTGTTGATGAATTCCTAAAAGTATATTTTGATTGTTGGACAATTTATGGGTTGTTGTGTCATCATATACAAACAATGTGCTTGATGTTTGAAAGATGCCAACAATTGTAGATTGCTCATAACTTGGAAAAGTGTGTTTTCGTGTGTCTGTTTTGCTCACTGTTAGGACATCTTTTGCAAGGATGGTATGTTTGTGGATCTCACAAAGATTATTGTAATCTTGTATTTGGATGTCCTAGAGACACTGAAAGAGGTCCGTGTGTTTCATGGGTATATGGTTATCACCTCAATGTGGAAGAAGAGGAAGGGGAGCAGAAAGTAAAAGAAAGACACGATTACCTTCAAGGCTACCCAAGGGGAAAAAGGATAGCATTTGTGTATTGACGAACCTAAAGTAACATCAATTGGTAAATATTGGTCTCATGCACAAATCCAAAACTGGTAGAGCTCCTCAAGTAATATTATGATCTCTTTCTCTTGGAAGGATGCATATTTGATTGCAACCTTTGGCCAATTCAAGAAGCTACCATACAAATCAAATCCGAAATGTTGTACAAGGGCTCGTCCTCGTCCTCTTACTCACAATTTGTGAATGATTCAATGCTTCTTGGTAAAACCACTTTGCTAGAAGCACACCAAATGGAAAAAAACTTTTTAGGTTTTTTCTAGAGCTACTGGTCAATTGGTCAATTATGCCAAATGTAGCATCATTTTTTTCCATTGTTCTAGGAGTCAAGAGGAACAAATTCTTGCTATCTTCCACTTCAGAAAAGGTTCTCTTCCACTCCAATACTTGGTAGCTCCTCTGCCAGCTAAACAGATAAGAGATTCGAACTGACAAATTAATAAAGCAAAAATGATAGATGACTCTCTTGTGGATGACGAATGACTATGGTTAAGGTTGTCCTCCAAGCTTTGCCCATATATGTATCTTCCTTCTTGAATATTCCTGTTGGACTCCTAAAACAATTAGGTTCTCTATGCCAAAAATATTTGGAGTGGAGTACAGGAAAGGAAAAAATAGTCGCTAGTCAAATGGGAGATTCTCTACCAACCTAACAGAGCTTTAGCAGCAAAACTCTATTGGAGATTGTTAAATGCTTCACATGATTTGTGGGTTGTTAATATTAGAGCCAAATATGCTGAAAACAGTCCACTAGAGCTCCAACTTTATGGCTCAAAGTGAGCTTTTTTTTTGTGATTGTTTTTAAGAAGAAGAATCCTAACTGGGGATAGGCTTAAAAAAGAGGATTTTAAGGACCTTTTAGATGTGCTTTATGTTTGGACAATTAGGAAACCATAGATCATCTTTTTATTCATTACCCATTCGTAGTCAACCTTTGACAACTTTTATCCATTATTTACAGTTACCCTGTGTAGATTTCCAGTCTCTTGAACATGTGTTATGGAATTGGGAAAGACACTTGGCCAAGGGTCATAATCTATTACCAGCACTGTTGTCTGGTATAACCCTCTTGCTGTGGAATACTTGGAAGGAAAGAAACAAAAGAAGTTTCCAATAGGAGAGTCGAGACATGTCTTTGGTATGGGAGAAGATCAAAATGAATGTTGCTGAATCTTTCAAGCATAAGATCTGTCTGCCTCAACCTCCTTCAACTGAACGGGATCATCTATGCAATAAGACCAAGAAAGAAAGAAAAATCAGATGGATAGAAAGTGGACAGCTCCTGCTGGTTATGATAAATTGATACCGATGGTGCCTCTAGAGGCAATCCGAGTCAAGCAAGTATGGGAGGAATTGGTAGATCTTCAGACGGTTCTGTTGCTTTCTTCATTTATGAGAAATTGGGTTATTCTAGAAATAACTTAGCTGAGATAAAGGCAGTCTACAGGGGGCTGTAGGAAGCTTTAAAAATATGGTGGCGGAAAATTCAGGTGGAATTTGATTCCTTGCTGATTGTTAAATTGTTATCTACTCCTAATTTAGAACAAAAATTGTCAAATTGCTAGAGAGTTGGGGAAAATTCACAGGTTGCATGATAATCTCCAGGAGGTCCAATTCAACCACGTCCCTAGAGAGACTAACAAAGTGGCAGATGCATTAGCTAATTGGGCTCTTAATAATCATGATCTTATATGTTATGGCCTACCACCGTTGTGGTGGTCGACCAATACTCAAGAAGATATGAGACAAATTTTGGATATAGACTTGCATTAATAATAGCTATTCACATGCATCCTTTTGTTACACAGTCCAGGCTAGGACTAATTGCTTTCATGCTTGGCACAATAGAAAATGTAAATTTGATTTCTCTATGATATAAAAATAGGTGTTTTTTTTTTTAAATGTAGAAATTGAGAAAATGTTAGTGGGAGTAATTTTCCCTGTTGATGAGTGCGAATGAGTCAGCTTGATGGTGATCTTCATCAAAAAGGTTGGTTATAGGCTTCTTCTCACTTAATTGACACATTATCCACACCATTCACAAACGAAATTTTGGAAGGGGTTTTATGATGTGAGGTTTATAGCTTATAAACGGGTTCTCCAATTATGATCAAATTTTAATTGAAGAAGAGGATAAGCTAAATACCTTGTTCTGAACTAGGTGGGAATATTTTTCTCATAATGTGTCATCATATGGATTAAAGAACAAGCCTATAGTTATTCATGAAAATTTTTCATCTCTCAGTTAAACTATGGTAAACTTTTCACCACGCTAAGTATGTCCACTATATGTCCTTGTATGGATTAGGCTACTTTATAGTGAATATTGCAAGCAATCGTTGCTTTTTATTAGTTAAGGAGCAATTGTGAAATATATAAAAAGCCTCAAATTTTCCCAAACGCCTTGGAGTTCACAACTATGGAAGGATTTGTGTTAGTGTGCACCTGGAAAAAGTCGTTTCCTAATATAATGTTGCCACTTTTGATGCTGAATTTGCTATGACCATGGCCAACTTGCTAGGATCTTTCTTTCTCAATTGTTATTCATAACAAAAATAGGGAGTAGATTATCAAGGAGGCTCCATATGAAACCCACAGGAATCAAAATAAGTAAGTAAAAGAAAACACATGTAACTTCAAAAGGGTCTATTTGTGGAATGCTAATAACATTCCCGTTGCCCTACATGAGTAAAGACTATAGTTCAGCAAGGTAACAACAAAACTCTCACAAGTAACACTTGAAGGCCAAAGTGACATTCCTGCACTAAAGTAAAATTTGTAGGTGACGAGCAACAAGAGCACAAGGGCTCAAGAGAAGGAAACCCATGGCTGATCCCTTAGATGCCAACTTCGTGATCTCCAACAGAACAAATAGTAGACAAAGGATATTATGGGTTTCAATTAAAATAATGGTCGATTTAGATGCACACTTAGGGATGTTAGAGCTAATAGGCTCCACTGAAACTACCCCAGATATATAAAACTGGATAATAGCATGGAATATCAGGGTATATGTGTGCCCAACAACTGCCATTTCCTCAAAGATAAGGGTAATACATCCAAAATGCTAAGGAGCTCCACTGTCTTGAATATTTGTGGTAGAAAACAGAAAATTTGATGTCCAATCAGCATAACTATTATACTTTGGAACCCAACTACAGTCCCACCAATGTTTTCCTTGGGTTTTGGTTTGCATTCATTATTTTTACGAGTTTATAGAAGTCTTCTGCTTTTGTAGTGTCTAGTTTCCTACTGATTTTTTAGTTGGGTTTTGGTTTACATTCATTATTTTTTATGTGTTTATAAAAGTATTTTGATTTTATAGTGTCTAGTTTCCTCCCAATGGGTTTGTAATTTATTTATTAGATCAACTAGCCAACTTGGTATCCCAAAATTTCCATCACAAATTGATTTTGTTGGGGTATCTCAACACCATAAATTGTCTAGAAGAAAAGACCTGTGCTAAAGTATTCAATGAGAGGGCAGCCAATTAATTGAGTGGATTGATCTAGCACTAGCATGAATGACCAAGGAAGACATATCTGGTCCAAAAGGCGGAAAGGGATACACCACATTTTAGGAAAAAATGATAGAACAATAATAGATGACAGAGGTGATCCATAGGGATCCAGAGAAAACACACCACTTCATCAGTTCCATCAACACCAAGAAGGATAATTGAAGAAAGTGAAGAAAAATGAGGAAAAAAGGAGGTTTTGTCATCTTTTTAACAGAACTGCCGCTCTGCATAGAGCAGCGGTTGCAGAACCGCCGCCCAATTTGGGCGGTGGTCCTGAAACTGCCAGTTTGCACAGGGCGGTGGTCCTGACATTTTTGACGGAAAAAAATAAAATCAGGAACGAACAGTTCCAAAATTTGAAGAGATGGTTGTGTCTCTTCCCTCCCATGCCCTTTCACATCCTCCAGTGCATGTAAGGACATGGGAAGGCCTATAAATGCATGAAAGGAGCAAGAGAATTTCGGATTCGAAGATCCAAAGAGATCAAAGAGCAAAGTTATAAGTTTAATGAGAGCAAGTGAGCAAGATCTTCAGTGCTAGAATGGAATTGTATGAGCAAGGTGTAGAAACAGAGCAAGCAAGCATAGGAAGGGAGAGGTTTAAATTGTTGTCTCCATTTTCTACTTCTTGTAATCTGTAATTGTCTATAATTGACCAATAGAAGTGGGAAGAAAGAGTGTTTTGCCCTTCCCAACTGGTTTTCCTCCATTGGAGGTTTCTAGGATAAAATTCTTGGTGTTTGGAGTTTGAATTCTTTCCTATTCTCTACAATTTCCTTTCTATAGCACTAGATAATCAGTCACTAAGCTCTAATTTTCAATCAAATCTATCATTTTCCAAAGTTGAAAGTAGAACAACATAATTGTGTGATTTCGTAGAGTTCCAAAGTAGAAGTTTACGGATCAAGATGGCTCAATGCCCAAAAGGAGAATCACAACCAAATTCTATGATACATCTCATTTTGACCATTGGCTTGTTTAAATGAAAATAGCTATCAGCTTCATGTGCAATATAACTCTATAGGTTAAGATAATAAGATTTTTTAAGCTATCTATATCACACATTCAAAGTTTCACCACAAATGTAGAGAAATGGTGGAGAGAAACTAGCCATGTATCAAGGCTTGAAATGCATAAGTTTGTGAGAATGCTAGACCATCTTTGAACCTAAATGAAAGAATGGAATTATCAAGTACTTGGTATTGTTTTATTTCAAACGTAAAGTCGTGAACGACACTTTGATACATTTTGATTGAAAGACAGTGAAACAAGTTTCAATGAAACAATGGAGTCTGGAACAACAATTGATTCATAAGAATAATCTTGGAAATATAGAGCCAAAGAGACTTGGATCAAATAGGAAGACTCCAATGCCAAGTTGTTTTAAAAAATTAGCTTTCAACTGGCAACATCTTAATCCCATGCATGCATGCTATTAAGACAAACCCCTTATGATTATGTCCACGGTAATAGTGATATTCTTGAATGCCACACGATAGTTTTAGATTATGTCAGGAAGCCCGATACTTGCAACTTCCTCTTATTTTTATAATGTAGTTCAACTCGAAACACCAACATGTACAATAACCAATCCATTCTCCTTGCTCATTTTATCTTCGATTGCACAAGTATCGTGTCTTCAAGAAACAATGGATGCATTTGTATCTTGATTGACATGGATGAAGTTGTAGAAATTTTTTGACCACAGAGCTGCATGCAAAAAACAATAAAAACATTAGAAACGACCAAAAAATTGTTAACTCTACACATTGGTGCAAATGGAATCGCAAGTACTACAGCTAACACCTACCAATATGTCCCTCTTGTAGTCTTGTCTTTCTGAAGTACTCCATAAACACTATCTCCTCCTTGAATTCCATGAATTCGTTGATGAAGAAAAACGTCATGTGCTCATTGTCAGTGATGGCGCACATGATGTTGCCTAGTCTCTGAAACATAACCGTTCCCACATCCTCCTTCCTATAGCTGTAAATAAGCATTTCGTAGACAATAAGTAATGCAAAACTTAACGTTTCATTATATCACAAAATGAAGAAAAATAAACTTGTAAATATTTTTTTAGCCAAGCCCTGCGAACATGCCAAATGCATAACAAACATGCCAACCGGATATAGCCATGTTACGAACACACAAACAACGTCTTTAGGGTTGTGAATTGTGTGCATAAAATTTATACAACGAAAGGTTTATACATTTGTACCTTATAACTTGTATTTCAGAAGCTGCATCATCTGTAATGAATGCAGTGGCATGCCAATCCATCTTTTTCTTTTTCCCCCTTGTGTGGACTTCAACAAGCCATACATATATGTGAGCTTTACCACCAGACAAAACTGCCCATGTGCAATGGGCACCCCAGCCTTTTGCTCGTCAAAAATAAGTGTTTTATAATTGGTACTGAGGCAAATGTGTACATGAAAATATGGTTATCCACTGAGAATGACATAAACAAGTATATCCAAATATCAAATATACTTGGAAATGAGATAACAATGACATTACCTCATATTTATTAGTTGAGAATGTTGAATCCATTCTAATGATAAAGTTGTGAGAATGTCGAACTATCATTTCAAGTATCCATAGTGTCTGAAGGCCCATAATGAAAGACATGCCAGTCCTACATGACATCTGATAATAGAAAAATGTATTCCTCTCTGCGACATGCCACAAGTTAATACTAGTGTTGTCGTGTTGGTGCTTTTGGGATCTAATGCACTTGACCCTTCTCCATGCATTTGACACACTGTCCTAGTTATGCACTCATCTCTTTTGTTGACAATCCTTACCAACTACAAATCCCTATAGTGCCTTTTGATAATGGTGTCAACAGATATAACAAGCAAAAGAGATTCAATGTATTGCTTGCATTCAGCTGATAAATTAGGAGCGAAATCACTTCTTGCATCAAAGCTTATGGCCTTCGCACCATGGCAAAACTCATCGTTCATATCACAACAATACATACCATTGTTTATGATATGTGCCACGTCGGGTCTACCAAGCATAACCCTCAATAGATATAACAACAAGCAAAAGAGATTCAATGTATTGCTTGCATTCAGCTGATAAATTAGGAGCGAAATCACTTCGTGCATCAGAGCTTATGTCCTTCGCACCATGGCAAAACTCACTGTTTATATCACAACGATACATATCATTGTTTATGATATGTGCCACATCAGGTCTACCAAATAGGGTCTACCAAGCATAACCCTCACATGGAAATGACACTGACATCCACGCATTTTCTGAAGCCTCTTTATTCTTTTAGTAGTAGGTTGGTTTATTCCTCTTGTCGTCGGGGCCATAAGCACACTAGTAGTTGTAACAAAAGGCAAAACAAACTGATATTAGATATGGAATATGAAAAACGTAGCGCTGACATATGTCAACACTATTGCTAAGGTGTACCAAATATAAAGTTAATATAAAGTTAAAGTTAAAGTTAAAGTACATAAAGGTAGCATGTGGTGCTTTGTATTCCACCGTATTCGTGGATATTCTTTTCTGCTTGCATATGAATGTCGTCTTGGTGCTCTCAAGAAGGCCTTCCCCTTTAATAAAGGCATCGACCATTGCAAGAGGGATCGTCGCGCAAAGATCCAAATGATCCTCATCTTTGCCTAACGGTGTCCATTCAAGATCTTATGAATAAAGAAAATTTCCCATTTCCCACTTCTTGAACATATAAAAAAAGCATTTGTCTGTACTTTTTCTTTTGAGGTATCCTAAACAAAATCATGTAAATAAAAACATATAAACAATAAGTATGATATTGAACATATCAATATATGATGAAATATGACAAACAAAACATAAGTATTATGCTCTTAAGATATTTGTAAACAAATTTGCCATGGAATGGTATACACACTAGATTTTTGTAAACAGACAACACCCTAATATAATACTAGTAATGATAATGTTCTAGAAACGTATTCCGTGGTATACACAGTCTGTTTATAGTGTCTATGAAAAAATGCAGCAACGTATGAAAGTACGAATGATTGTGATTTTTTATTTGTACAATATGGTATATACACTGCCTTTTATTGTGTGCATACGCCAAACAGAAAAAATGAGTTGATACTAGTAATGATTATGTTGTTGTGTGTATTATGTGGTATACACATTATTGTTTATGCCAAAAAAGGAATGGGTTGATAGTAGTAACAATAATGTTTTTCTGTTGATATGAGTAGGGGCTGCAGTGCTGCAATGAAAAAACATACTTCAAAAATCTTCGACTGAATATATCTTATTTGAACCAGGTGCCTGTGCGATACCAAAAAAAACAAATTAAAAAAACAAAATACAAATGAAATTAAAGTAAAATTGTTATACATTATTCTCCCAAATAACAAACATTCGTCAGTGAAGAATTTGACACTTTTCATCACCAAAATAGATTGAAAAAACAGAAGCGCTTCAAGACCAGATTGGTAAAATACTAGCAAATATATTATTAAAATACTAACAAATATGAGCTGGAGAGATTGGGCGACCATCAACATCCCTTTCATCTTGTTTGATTAAACCCAGAAAATAGAATAAAACAACGAAGCCTTATAAAAGGAGAAACTGATTAATGGTGAAGAATAAAGAAGGTAAACTTGCAAGTCTCGCACCTAAAAAAACTAGGAAATTTCATGGGCACAATAAGTGAGATTTAACAGTAGCACAAACAAGGACCTTTGCAGCTCTGCAGCTCCTCAACACACCCTGGACAATTCTCCCTCCAAATACTTCCGCCTTCACCCGCTGTAGGTACCTTGTGTAAGAAAATCGAGTCGTATGGCGCTTAACAAAATTAGTTGGAATGAATTTTTTGGCACTTAACAATATTGGTTGGAGTGAATAATAAAAAATGGCGGAGTCTGGTGGTTGCGTGAGGAAGGAAAACCAACGCAAGGCATTAAATGTCTTAAATGTGCCACCTTTTTCCGTCCACCGTGTCGTCCTTTCTCTTGTTTTGGCTGGCGAGTCAATGATTGGACTATGACTGGGCTGTGCTGAGTCAATGCCACCTCTGCAGAACCGGGTCCCACACATGGGCGATGCATGTATGGTATCTTATGGGGATCATGCAATCTTGTCACCAGTAGTAGACGGCTCCTTGATGTTCAACCTAGTCAAAAACTGCTTACCAACTAAAGATCTCGTATTGTTATCTCACTCAAGTCACAATAACACCAATCCAATCATCACATGTTTGAGTTGTGACGTGGATCCCAAAGTACCTAATCTTGCTACACCTCCCTTACTAGGTCTTCAGCCACTTTTTATTCTTACGAATGAGTTGGTCAAGTGGCCAGAAGGGTATTCAATGTTAGTTGAAGAATCATCTAGCGACTTACCAATGAGTTGGTAAAGCAGTGACTAGGGCATTCAACACTAGTTTGGACAATCCTTTGGCTCACAAATTGCTAAAGCTGTCCAATGGGACATTGTTGATTCTTCCAAAAGAGCATTTGAATCCTGATGCAACATCATTGATAGGTTGGTTGTTTTGGGTTGTTATATAGGTCGTGGTAGTTTTAGAGAAAAATTCTATGACAAAGTAGCTTACAAAGCATATCTGGTCACATATTGCTGACGCTGTCCAACGGGACATTGTTGATTCTTCCAAAAGAGCATCTGAAGCTTGATGCAGCATCGTTGATATGTTGGTTGTTTTGGATTGCTGTATAGGGCCACACCACAACGAGGTAGTTTTAGAGAAAAATTCTATGAGAAAGTAGCTTACAAAACATGTGTGGTGGTTGGCATGGATCGTCTTTTGGAGGCTAGAAGAGGGACATTGTTGTCTACTGGGTATCCTAAAATTGGGAAACAAATATTAATTCCTGGTGAATTAATAAATTTTTGGAGAGAAGTCATAACATGATTTAAATTAATTAATTTATGAGTTAATTGAAATTATAATGTGCAAGTCATATTGTATTATAAGTGTATAAATGGGTCACTTAGGTGAGTGAAGTCATGTGATCCTTTTTGCTAGTGTTATGTTGAGCAAGATTAATTCTTTTTAAGAATTAATTAATACTTTAGAGTGTACTTAATTATTTTTGAATTAATTTTATTCAAGTGCAAGATTCATTAGTATATCAAAAGTGTCCCGTGAATGTAAAATCAAGAATTAGAGCAAGTGACACAAAAGATGGAGTTAGGTGAAGAGATGGATAGTTATGAGTAGTTGTACAACTACTTGTGGATGGGGCTTTATGAAAGAGAAGAAACAAAAGTAAACGTTTTTTTTCTCTTAAGATTGCCGAAGTCTTCAATATAGGTTTGCTTTTTCATATATGTCTTTTGTCATGTGTAGTTAATTTGCACTTTTCAAATATAAAGGAAATCTTTTTATTGCATACGTTTATTGTCTCAACAAACTTTGTGTTACTAGAATGTGAATGGTGGGTTTTGTTATGTATGTGTTTAACAAATGTTAAAAGACTTTGTGCCATTAATGGGAGAATTTATTTACTTAATTTGTGAGAGGAGTTTGAAGACTTTGTTTTCTTTGTGGGTTTCTTGGATGGTGCTCTAAATCTACTCCATCAGAAGTAGATGTAAGAAATCTTAAAAGAATTTGTGCCATTAATGGGAGAATTTATTTTACATTTGCAAAGTATTTACTTAATTTGTTAGAGGAGTTTGAATACTTCATTTTCTTTGTGGGTTTCCTGGATGGTGCATTGAATCTACTCCATCAGAAGGTCTCTCATTCTTCCCATTCTTTCTCATTTCTCCCACTTTTTCTCTATTTCGCTTCATTCCCCCATTTTACCTTTTTTTGCATTCCTTGGTAATTTCTGGTTAACAGTACTCGAAAACCCCCAAAACATCACATCATATGAGGGAACTGCTCCTCTCAAAAGCAAAGGAAAATCACCCTTTCCATGGTGATTGTTCCCGTGTGGCTAGAATTTTGTTGTTGCGCATTGGGCAATTTCTTGTGGAAGTATGAGACCTTAATACAAACATGTAATGCCCCCTGATCTCAACAGTAATACAAAATCATCCTTTGGCTCCTCATTTGTGTTTGAACACTTTGAAGTATAATTGCTTAGAATATTAGTGATAAGGATAGAGTGAGTAATTTAGGTTTCAAAATCCCCTTTGAGAATGTTGAGCCCATATGTAACTAACACTTATACATGTCAGCCCTGAAGCCCTAATCTTGAAAATATACTAAAGATTTTTTCCCTCCTCAATGATTGAATGGGCATGATTTTGATAGACCATTTGGTAGTGAAAGACACAAGCATTCCTTGTGGAATAATAACTGCCTTATATTTTGGGCAATTTGTACTTGATAAGGAGAGTGAAAATAAACATCCTGGTTTCTAGAATATAACATTGAAGCGAAATAGTGTTGGTATCTGTTAGTAAATGGGAACACGAAGCCTAAGGTTCTAGATTGTTTGTTGTGCCATTCTGAGCCTAAGGATTGTAGCGAGCATATAATAAAAAGTACACAGTGTTGTAGTTTATTGTATGTCACATCATTTGTTGGTTCCAAAAATTTGTTGAATATAGTGTACAATTCGGTTTTAGAGCAATGCTACAATTATACCTGCCATAACCGATAACATAAATTTGAGCAGCGCAGTTTTGCCTTCCCATCTCTTTCTTTGTTTCTCCTTCTACTAACATTGGTATCAAAGCCGCAGTTAGTCAAGTTGCCATTGGAGAAAGCACTTGCAGAGAGGCGTGTGTGAGGTCGACGATAAGGGTAAAATATGAGGGCAAATATAGTTGCGAGTAGTCGTAAAGACGTCTGTGTTTAGAACCTCCATTTCTGTTTATGGGTTGAGCAGTTGTGAAGAGTATTCGCGAATTGAAGGAACTTGAAGGAAAGTTTAGTCGCGAAGGCACAAAAGTAGTGCAAACACAAAACGTGCCTTTTACTAGTCAAAAAGGCAGTCGTGAGTAGTCGCAAGGGCAAAGACGAGGGTACAAAGGTCGTGATGTTGTTCACGAAGGGTATGAACTTTGAAAGCATGTTTCATACTCGTAATTCTTGTGATTTCGAGAGGGAATTTCCATCCAAGCAGTCTTGCTTGCAGTCGCGATCCCAAGGCACGAAATTTTGCCTTTTCCTTGTAAATAGTGTGTGCCTAGGGCACAGACTACGTTGAACCCTGGTATTTCATCTTTGTTGTTCGTTATATTTGTCACATGTTTGAATAATAAATTCATACTATTTGTTGGAGTGGGCAAAACATCTTTTCATTACGAGTATTTTGGAGTAATAAATGGCAAATATATCAAACCTAATTTTGTCAGACCCACAAAAAATTAACAGGCACAAACTTCAATGTATGGAGCCATAAGAATCTAACACTCGTAGAATTTTATGATTGTGATAAGATAATCATGGGCAGCGAAGGTCCATCAACGACGAACTTCGTTGATTCTAACTGACATCATAAGGAGGCTCATTACTTCTCAATTTGTTGGTGTTGGATGATATGATACCGAAAGTGCGGAATGCTACTATGGCAAGCGCGTTGTGGACTAGTCTAAGGGATAAATATCAGATGTCAGAAAAGAGTCAGGTTTATACCTGAAGAATATGCTCTTTTCTGCAAAGTTACAATAAGGTGGATCGCTGTCTAAGCACCTACTTTGGATGAAAGACTTGCGAGACTAGTTGTTGTGACCAATCAAAGACGTGATTCTGGTGAGTCCTCCACTCAGTATTGGGTCACATGCTATTAGCATCACAGGGTTGGGCACCTTAAGAAGAATTGTCGGAAGAGAAAGTATGATCTTTTGCAATAGATCAAATAGCCATGTGATGAGGAAGATTTGGCAGCAGCTGCAGCAGAATGGGATTCGAATGACAAACATACTCTTTATTGTCTTACGATATCATGCTCACATGACTGATACTAGTTGTTGGATCATTGACTCCGGTGCATCCACACACTTTTCATGTCATAGGGATTGGTATGTTTCATTTACTGCAAATATATGTTTTGAATCAATAGTACTATCTGATGGAGAATCACTTGCAATTGAAGGGATAGTAGATATATGCATTGTATTGAATAATGCTCATAAACTGTTGGTACAAAATGTTGGATATGTACCTTCTTTATAAAATAATCTTGTATCTATTCCTCAATTAACTGATTTATGTGGATTTTTTGTGGGAAGAAGTGTGTTGTCTCTGTTGTGAAGCAGAGATAGATTATTTCCCTTGGTATTGGGCAAGGTGGCCAATATTGACTTGTTGATCCTGCTACGATCAACATGAATGCACGTGTGGAGGACAACTCCACCATACAGGATGTACAGGAGGCAGGATGTACAGGAGGCTGACATTGCTTAGGAGGATGGATTTCCTCATTTTGAAGAAAAATTTGTTGTATTGAATAATATGCATTGTATTGAATAATGCTCACAAACTGTTGGTACAAAATGTTGGATATCTACCTTCTTTACAAAATAATCTTCTATCTATTCCTCAATTAACTAATTTATGTGGATTTATGTGGGAAGAAGTGTGTTGTCTTTGATGTGAAGCAGAGATAGATTATTTCCCTTGGTATTGGGCAAGGTGGCCAATATTGACTTGTTGATCCTACTACTATCAACATGAATGCACGTGTGGAGGACAACTCCACCATACAAGATGTACAATAGGCTGACATTGTTTGGGAGGATGGATTTCCTCATTCTGAAGAAATTTTTTTGTGAATGGAGACTTCACTATTCCAAATGCACTGACGGTGCATGGTGAGATGGCATGCCAAGCCACTCACTTAGAGGTATTTGCTCGAAGGACAGTAGAGTGTGAACAATTTGCTCATTGTGTTGTGAAATACTTTTCCCAACAGAGGGGGATAAATGAGCAAATAGATGAGACGAAGAAGTTGGTTCTCACTCCAACTACGGAGATGGTTATTTCTCCCACGGCTAAGACAGAGATGTTTGTTT
The DNA here is from genome assembly GCA_019776745.2 of Taxus chinensis. Taxonomy (NCBI): domain Eukaryota; kingdom Viridiplantae; phylum Streptophyta; class Pinopsida; order Cupressales; family Taxaceae; genus Taxus; species Taxus chinensis. Next base: position 649,691,990 of record CM034152.1, read on the forward strand.
CTCCCACTATTTTGGAGTTGGTTCTAACTTCCATTGCACTGATGGTCACATTTCTCTTCTTGAAAAGGTTGGATAAGCATTACATGGTGTTGCAAGGACATGATCGAGATGACTTAAATTGCAGGCTAACCGAGTCTCTATATAGACTCTAACATGTTGAGATGGAGATGTTTGTTTCTCTCACTATTTCGGAGTTGGTTCTAACTTCCACTGCACAAATGGTCACATTTCTCTTCCTGAAAAGGTTGGAAGAGCACTACATGGTGTTGCAAGGAAATGATCCACCTCTCCGAGTTTCTGATTCCAACACTCTGAAGATGGGGCTGACACTCTGAACCATTGATGATTCATCATTGGTCGATGAATCACATAACGAAGAATCAGTGGACCACTTGCCATATCCTTTATTCACACTATCATATTCTTGTTTTGCGGTCCTCCATTCGACAACCACAACACAACAACGGACTGCTGATTTCGAAGTACCACCTACGGCACAGTCTATAGATATCTGTAAAATATCTGTAAAATATCTGGACAAACATGGTATTGTTTCCGGTTTAGTCATTAAGAGGGCGTGTTGAATTTATAGTGTATTGTTCGGTTTTAGAGCAGTTATGCAGTTATACCTGCCATAACTGATAACAGAAATGTAACCATCTCTAATATAAATAATACTGTGCCCGTGTCTTTTTGAGCAGCGCAGTTTGCCTTCTCAATCTCTTTCTTTGTTTCTCCTGCTAACAAAAATTTTCTTGCAAAGCTTTTGCATATGATAGATAAATACAGAAATGAATATCTTCACAAGTATGTAGTTTGTTAGGAAAGCTTGAGGCATTTGTAATACGATTATATGAATGAAATCAATGGAGCTTTCAAGCCCTAATCTTGAAAACACTACAAAATATCTTACCCTTCTCAATGATTGAATGAGACCAGTTTTGATAGTGAAAGACGTGAGCATTCTTTATGGAATAATAACTGCCTCATATTCTGAACTTGAGCTGTACATACTTGATAAGGACAGCGAACATAAACATCCTGGACCATAGTTAATAGACTATACCCATGAAGAGCAGTAGTAATAGCATCTGTTGGTAAATGGAAACATGTAACCTAAGGTTCTAGATTCTTTGTTGTGCCTTTCTGAGCCTGAGGATTGTGGTGAGCCTAAGGTGCTGGAGATGCATTTTAGGTCACATCATCTGCTGATTCGAGGATCCTTGTCTGCAAATCTTTTGCATATGATAGATAAATACGGAAAAGAACATCTTCACAAGTTTGTAGTTTGTTAGGAAAATTTGAAGCATTTTGTACACTATTTTAAGAATTAAATTGATGGAGTTTTCAGACTGTGCATAGATCTGGGCCAAACCGTAAAACCCAAGCATTTCATGTTATTTTTACTAGGCTGCTTTGAATGAAAATAGGTATTGGGTTGATGCTATGTGGTTCCAGATGTGAAATGTTGTGTAGAATAGGCTGCAGTAGTTTTAAATGTAGGGGATATCTATGTGTCGGCTTTAAAATTCAAAGACAATGCATCACTTTAAACAATCAAAACATTTTATATCACAACATTTGAGCTAGTGTATTTCAACAACTAAATATGAGGTGTAATTCAGAACAGTTATTGACATCTAGCACAAGTATTGATGTGCTAGATTCCCATCTTTCAACCCCAATGCTCAAGAGAATTCAGAACGGTTATTGATATCTAGCACAAGTATTGATGTGCTAGATTCCCCTCTTTCAACCCCAAGGCTCAAGAGAATTCAGAACAGTTATTGATATCTAGCACAAGTATTGATGTGCTAGATTCCCATCTTTCACCCCAATGCTCAAGTATTGTTTGTTTCTTACCCTTTGCACTCTAGAGATTTTCTATATTATAGATGGTAGGAAGTTTCTTTCTCTACAACTGTGATAGCTGTTTTGCAATACTGGAAATTCTATCCTAGATGGTACATCCTTTGGATAAATTGTTAGGTTTTTCAATAATTAGTATTATTATAGGCATTATAATTACAATTAAGACCTTTTCTATGGTCCAATTTATTGGTAGGATTGTCCAACCTGCCCCCCTTATCCCATGACATTCTCCCGGGTATATTATCCAATCTTGCATTTGTCCTCTGGTTACATGTCTTTCTCAATGCTCAGAGTGCCCCCCTTATCCCATGACATTCTCCCGGGTATATTATCCAATCTTGCATTTGTCCTCTGGTTTTTTTGGATGATGGATGATATTGGCGGTTCTCCTTCTTACACTCTGAGCATTGAGAAAGACATGTAACTGTGCTAGTTTCCTACCTTGGTCTTTATTTTTGGTTTTGGTCAGCTTCTTTTTCCCATTTCCCTTGGGAGGTCTTCCTCTTGCTTTACAATTTATATTTGTACTTGTTGTCTGGCAAGGCTTTACCCTCTCTTCTTGTCCTTTAATGTTCAGACGCTATAGTGTTTTAGATTTAGACCGTCTCCTTTTCAACATTGAGTATTCTTTTCTACCCTACTGTAACTAAATGTATTTTTGAGTCCCATTGACCTACTTTGATCGCTCACGTAAATTAATATAGTTTTCTTTATTTCTTTCTATTGGTGGTCTTAACACAAATCTCTATACATCTAAACCAAAACATGTGTTGTAAGAAGAAGTGCAATAATATATATTCGGTAAGGCAGAAGAAAGTTACATTTCTAGTATTTCTAAACTTTTACATACTTCAAAAAAAGAGTGTGGATTTCTAATTTTGTAAGATTAAAATTATCCTTGATTGTCTATTAACCTTCTTTTTTCTGTGTCAGACCAGGATGATCAATTTAGATATCATGCTTTAGAATGTGCCACTATAGACATGATTGTATGTGTTTCGATAATCACTACTCAAAAAGTACAAGAGCCTGCAGAGGTAAGGTCTTACCAAAATTATAACTCTTTTTATCTTTTCACAGTGATCAATGATGGCTCAAATGGCTCCTTCACTTTAGGCACAAACACAGATATTCGATGAGGTTTCAAGTCTTTAACAGCGCACACTTCTGGGGGCTATTGTTCGCCATTGCAATTTGTATTGGTTTCTTTACCACCTTTTGCACACTTCTTTACTTTGTCTTATGTACTTTTATTCCTTTATTTGGCTCTTTCTTCCTATAACTTTCTATTTTGTTAACTGTTGTATCTTTGAATCCCATTGATCTACATTTGGTCATCTGTGGGTATTAATGTAATTTCTGTCTTTCTTTCTAACCAGGATATTGCAAGGTATTCTTTAAATTCCAGTTCTCTAGTTAATATTGTAATGGAGCTAGAGATTTGCATTTTTTTAAAGAGTGTTTGATTGTAAGATTTACCCTATGTAGTGTGTTAAAGACTGCGATGAGAAAAAATTAAGGAGAGAAAGTGGAAAAACATTCTCAAAGAATGGCTGATGCCGATCAAGTAGATGAGAAACTCAAGATCATTATTTAAATGTTGTTTTATGAAGGAAATCCTAATCAAAAGGTGGGAATAGAATAATTACTGTCTTAGTCTTAAGCTAGAAGGCATTTTTCCTTGCTTCAGAAATATCCTAATTTTGCTCAATAAATCCATATCAAAATGAAAGCCAATTGCTTGAGCTTTATTTACTTTTTAATATCCTTTCCTTATGTACAGAATGGACTGTTTTGAATTATTGGCTTTCCTATTTGTAATAATTTAATTTAATCTAGATATAGGAGTTGAATGTTTGTTTTTGGTCTTCCTTGGCTATTATACTGTCTGCTAAGTGCATTGGAGTCCACACAACTGCAGTAATTGTTCTTGCCTGATTAAAAGTATGTGGTCATTTATGTAACTTGGCTCTTGGGATCCACGTTTTGTAGGCTTCTAATGCAATATTATCTTGGTTTTCTTCTTCCTTGTGAAGAATATTTGAAGGACTTTGAAGAACGAAGCACGCAAAGATGTAACCACATGGAGTCTGTCTAAAGAAAGGCAACAAATTCAAGATTGTCATGGGGAAGAATTGATCCCCATAGTTATACACTTGTTAATATCAGAGATCAAAAAGATCAATGTGATCTCTTTGAAGGGTAAAATTGTTTTTCTTTTGAATTAATGCAAACTAAGAGCTATTTGTTTACACAATTTCTACCAGTCTGCAGGTGCTATTCAAAGGACAAGGAGGTTCTTTGTTTTTGGTGCATCTTTACGTGAATGAGTTCGCATATTTTTTAGTTTACTGTTAAATTCTTTCCAGACTGCATTCATCGAAGTGTATTTTGAAATCTGTAGATCAAAATGTTCATGGGAAAATGCTAATGAACAAGGTGAAACATGAGATTTTGTTCAATGGATTAGAACAGAAAGGGTAGCTACTATTCCATACAAAAATAAGTCAGTATTTTTTGCATGTAGTGAAGGATATTGTGGGGACATTCAGTGAAGAACAAGTGGTTCCTTTTTCAATTGTTAGCATTCATTCTTCGTATTTTGGAATCCCGTGCACAAAATTTGGAGCATCAGAAAGATGACGTCTAAAGCTGCAATAATGAACATTGCGGTCAAACTCTTGCTGATTCTGAGATGCCTGATGTGGAAATGTTAGATAATTATGTTTACACAACTGACACAGATGTAACTGGAGAAGAAAAGCAGCATACAGTTGTGGCATCAGATGATACACACTGGGAAACTACATTAGTGTTATCAAATTTAGTTGCCAATGCATTCCAAATGACAGGTGTAGCAACTTCCTCAGAAGGGAAGGTTAAGAACTCATCAGTTATTGGGGAAATTAAATACTTGAGATCATTCTCTAAGTCATTGCTATTATGCTGAATAAGTATGATTTTGGTTTGGTTTGGTTTAGGGCCATATTTTTCACAACTGTATAGCCATTGGTAGATAAATTTAGACAATAAAGTAGCCACATTGTGTCACCGAGCTCATTGTTTGCTTGTTTTCTGACATGAGTGAAAACTCAATGCTAACCTCATTTTTTTCAGAGAAAAATCGCATGTGTGTCAGATTCTCTCAATCCTGTCTGTTAAAGGTGTGTCAGATTGCATGATACCGGCTGTTCTTTGTTTTGTTGAGAATATTCTGAATTGGATTATGGAAATAAGGAAGACCAAGAAATTCTTTTGCACAATCTTGATATTCCTTTCTAAAGTATGCAGAATCTGGTTCAGCTTTGTCATGAGAACAAGAGGTGTTGTTGATTATGTTCCAGTCATAAACATTTTTGCAGTCATTCATTTATGCTGTTTTGGGTTTTTTAAAATTGATGTCGGTGTATTAGCTTAATTCCCTTTCTTCTTAAGCTGACAGCATATGTATGCCCACTCTTCAAATATTTGTTTACATGATGAGGTTTGTGGAGGGATTTCCGAGCTCCTTGAATTGTCATCTTTCTTACCTAGTTATATTGTTTCTACGTACCATACAATAATGTTATTAAAATTTCCCTTAAAGCACGTTGCTGTTTTCAATAGCCATGGACTACTACAATGACAAACTTGTGACCATTTAATTGATATTAATGAAAATTAACAAAAAAATCATTTTCTTTGAATGGTCCGATATATGTATGTTCGTCTTATTTTCATTTCCACATTGGAAGATATGGTACCTATGTACTAGTTTTCATTTAGATTATAGTGGCTTACAATCTTGTATTTTACTCGTGTAGAAAGTTGAATGCTTGTAGTTTTTTTGCATTAAGGTTTACTTTTTAATTCAGATATCCCATACTAAATATATCATAGAAAGAAGCATTAAGGTTTATTTTTTAATTCAGATTTCCCATACTATATGTATCATAGAAATAAATGTATTATATTGATAGATTAATGGGATTTGAAAAATACATTTAGATATAAAAAATGAATCTAAAGACTATTTCTGAATCATAAGAGCTAAGTACAAGTTCAAATAGATTTGTGAGTGAAAGACCCCCCTATGGAGCGTGGAACTGATTAAGATGGAAATGGTAGACTGTAGCATGAGACCAACAGTAGAAGCAATGCATTGGCCGGGAAACTAATCCCTAAATAGGAAAAGCTTTCAAGGTTGGCATAACCCCAGTGTAAGTGTAAGTGGTTGTAAAAGGAAGATTGTAATTGGAGAACATGGAGGATAACTTGTAGGAGTAGGATATTTGTGTATGTACTGTACTTGTTCTAGATGCCTTTGTAAAGTTCATCTTATCGGGGCTTTCTAGGTTTCACTTATATTGGAAAAACAGAATATTAACAGCAAAACATGTCCATTTCAATTTGTTTGACTCTTGGGTTTCTTTAGTGTATGGGAGAATATGCAAGCACATTAAATAGGAGGTTGGCTCAAGTAGAAGTATCGATGATTAGAAGAACAATTGCCAAGTGTAAGTGGTTGTAGAAGGAAGATTGTAATTAGAGAATTACACTCATTATTTTGCACTATGTTTCTAGAAACTACTGTACAATAGTTCTTAGCTCACTAAGACAATCTTATGTTATTTATGTAGTATCACCTTCTCGAAAGCAGTAGGTTGAAGACCCTTAGCTTAAATTTATTTTCCGACGGCTAAAGAAATAAGAAAGACGGAAACGAATCTTAATTAATTAATTGGAAATTGCATAATGAAACTTTATTATAACCAATTCAATTAATTTATTGGTGACAAATTAATAAAATAAAAGAAAAAAGTTATTTTATTTTTATTTTCCCCAGTGGAAAAATGCAATCCATATGGGGATCAAAAATAGCAAGGGGAAATTATTAAATGAGGTAAGTGAGTTGAGTGGTCATTTTAGGTAGGTGGCAAAGAGGCCAAGAAAGATTATAAAAGCAAGTCGTCATGCATGGAGAGAGACATCTTTTGACATCTTATAACTTTTGATATTTTGTCTAAGCTTGCATGCTTTACATTTTTACTTCAAATGATGAAAACCATTAGTAGTTTTGCTCGATATGACGAAATCCCTCTTTAAGCTTAGGAAGAAGAATGCAAACTCTTCTTCCTTTTTGAGAGGAATCTCTACTTAGGGGTTTCCACTGATTTTAAAGGTCCTACTTCAAAATTCCAGTAGTATTTGAAGGGCAAATTGCAAATTTGTTTTGTTTTTAGCGAGGGTTTGAAGGTGAAAAGAGTGTTGTTGATTTCTATTGGAGCAACCCACTTCCAGATGTGTTTTGAATACTCTAGGGTACAATGGGATTATATATTATTTGTGGCTTAATCATCATATTTGGGCTTGGGAAACTCCATTTTTAGCTAAGTTTGAACCTGTATGTCTGCAGATTTTATAAATAAAATTCTAGACCTTTATTTGATCCAAATCTGGTATTTTGCTAGTGTTATTGCATAAATAAAAATTGTTGATTTGTTTTGAAAAATATTCAAGTGATTTTACTTGAGTTTTGTGGCATAATCACCTCTAGAGCTAGTCATATTTTCCCTATAAAATTTAGATTGTTGTTGTTCTGTTTAGGGGCATAATTTGTCCATTTGGGGACATTATAGTGGTATCAGAACAATGATTCTCCCAACATGTGAAGGAAAAACCTAGACTTGAATGCAATCAGGAAATTCACATGTAGTTTATCAAAGAAGGAATAATCCAAAGAAATGAACAATGGAGGAGCATAATTAGAGAGCTGCTCTCACAAATGAGCTAATCTACATGCATTGGGTGATTACAAGGAGCTAAAGAGAATTGCAGCAGATTCTGAGAGAATTTCAAAGGGAAAGCCAAAGAGAAATGCAACATGTGTTGAGGGAATCTCAAAGGGAAATGTGTGATACATTGTCAGGATCAATCATGGACTTGGCAAAGGCTCTACATGGGGTGATTACAAGGAGCCAAAGAGAATTGCAGCAGATTCTGAGAGAATTTCAAAGGGAAAACCAAAAAGAAATACAACATGTGTTGAGGGAATCTTAGAGGGAAATGTGTGATGCATTGTCAGGATCAATCATGGACTTGGCAAAGGCTATATATGGGTATAACATATCAGGTAACCAAAGTGCCACTAACAACGGTGAATGAAGCTCATCTGGACCGATAAAGACATCCATCAGGCCTCCACCTCAAATATTTAGAGCCAAGTTTCTTCAAAGAGAGGAGCAACAAGTTGAGGTAGATACTCCTAGTGATGTTGAAGACATATAAGCACGGGGTGAAGAATATACAACCCTCAGTTTCAAGGTGAGAGAGATGTCTTTTAGGGACTTCTATCAAATAAAGCATAATTTGATAGAAGCCTCCGAGAAGAGACATACAACAAAGGTTAGGTAAGGTAACTCTTCCTTCTTTTGATGGTTTAATTAAATGTTTAGTTAGAACTTGGTTACATAAATTAGATACATATCTTTCATCGAATCCAATGTATGAAGAAGAAGCTCTCAAATTTGTAACTTTGCATTTGGAGGGAGTTTGTGGCGCCCACCCATGTGTGACCCAAAAACAAGTCCAACTATAACATGATATATTTTTTTACTTTCACTTTACTGATACAACTGTGCAACACCATAGAGACACACAAGAGGTAACAGAACACCACATGGAGAACACACAAATATCAAAATGATATAATATGCAACCAATGTAACATCTAAATAAATGAGCAAGTATGAAACTATGACACAGTCATGACATGTACATCACAAATTGGCACCTTCCACAATATCACATTTTCGTGGTTAATTAAATCTTTGTCGTATTCAAATTCCAGTTTTAGCCTTAAAGATTTGCAAAGCTTATTGCATGAAAACATACATTTTTCTATTTCTAGTTTGCATTGCTTTTATTCCGTATTACACATAAGATAGTTCCACCTTAATGCCATTTAACACTCTCTTATATAACCTTATAGGTCTCAATATCATTTATCGTGTAAGCATTTATTCTTATTCACAACATTATAATTCATTTCATTTTAGATTTAACTTGTAACAAGTACACTTAATTGGGTTGTTTTCTCTATTACTATCATTTCCATAACTCAATATTAAATTGAAACTCTTTAACACACCCATGAGATTTTCCTAATTCTCAATCACAACTATAGTTTTTGTCTCACCTCAAACACATTTACTTGACATTCTTAGTTGCTATGATTCAATAATCGGTTAGGGTCACTTTTAATAGTTATGAGCCATAAGTTTTGTATTCTAAATAGGAGATGATATTCTCAAATGATAGAACTCACATGGAGCAGTTTATAAGAACTTTCAACAACAAAAGAAGGCCTAAGTATAAGGTAATTCCAAGTTTCACATGTATCTATTTTATATCGCTTGCATTTAAAAGAGTCAAAATTTTATTAGGGGTACTAAGTGAGGTACCACCCCGCTTCATAGTTTGCCAAGGCACCCTTGACCACATTTCAAGGAAAATAACATTACCATCTTATTGGTCTTATGATCTCATACACATCCACAGATTATCCCTTCCCGAGAGTCTTAAGATGGCCATAAAACAAATGTTGTTAAACATGGCATCATTCATGTCACAAGGTGACATTATACCCTTAACTACAACATGCACCCCTCCACATGCAAAGCAAACCCTTTTTGGTCAACGAGACACGAAAAACACAATGCTTAAGGGTTGATAGATTTGGGGTCACGTTGTTAACTTTTATCATAACCTCCTAAAAGAGGTCAACCATAACCATTCCTTAAAAAACTGGTATTTCGTCTGAGTTTTTCCAAGTATTTTAAAGGGCACACAAGAATAAATAATCATTACTTTCACATAGGAGCACAAAGGATTTCATTCATTAATAACACACAAAAGCACGCTAAGAAATATCATTTCCTATCCAGTCAAACTGTACATCTACACCATTAGCACAATATATATACCTATAATCAAAATCACTTTTACAATAGAATGCCATTTTCCACAAATACCAATATACGACAATTTCTCACTCATCACAAAATAGTCCATAGATAACATCCACGTTTATAAACATAGTGTTGACACATCTACTTAATATTACATGTATATTTCAATGATATTCCACATTACAAAAACATTGGCAATGATACAATTTCCTTCTTGTCTCGCATACCTATAACCATTATGTGTTTAGCACAATTGTTGGCATGACATCAAGCTACAACTAAGCACGATATACGATTTCACAATTTTCTAACAATAGTGAAACTATATTTAACACACGTCAAAGGAGAGTAAGAAATGCAATGCCATTTCATTTTGTTTTCAAAGCCAGTGAGAGATGTAAAGAGAGGAGAGAGAAAATACCCTTTTTCCACATTCAAATTCTTTCCAAACAAGTGTCAACAAAAAGTTTCCTACAGTCATGTATTCGTGTTTACAAGGTTTCTTTATCGTTATTTTGCTTGGATAAGGTCGTATGACATTTTTTTACCAATTAGTCACAAGTTTCTAAAAACGTCAAATTTAGACAAGTCGCTCAAAAAACAACGTTCGAAAACTATCTTTGAGACTCAAACACACAAGGGAACAAATTCTTACCTATCCCCCTATATAGAGGGAAACACTTAGAGCTAACTGAACCCCAAACTGACAAACATGATTAAAATAACGCTTGTCTTTCCGGAGCTACCAATTGTAAATAACCTCAAAGTTCGCAAAATACATCAAAATAAGAAAACAAAAAACATGCCACATTCTGTATTTAACTAATATTCATCTATCTAGAAGGCGTGTTGAAGCTGAAACTTCATATTTACCCTAGACAGTGAAATTTTCAACTCTAGGCTAAATTATAGACAGACCTCAAGACTTGAGACTTATTTAAGACTCTCCAACTTCTGATGTAGTGAATGAAACTTTCTCTTCCTTTTATAGGAAGAAAGTAGCTTTTCACCGAAAAACTGGAAACCGGAAACCTTTAACCTAGGTGGCCAAAAGATTCTGAAAAAGACATAAAGCTATGTATTCATAAAATTATGGGCCTACCATGTTTATGACAATGACAAAAAGGCAATAGACCTTCCCCTATAGCCAACACAAGTTGTCAACATGCCTGACAACTTAGCATGTGAATAGAATACCTTTACAGACTGAAAGAGACTTGTGGCTCCTCATCGCTATCAGATGAGTAGGAAAATTCTCCTCTTTCAGTAAAATAAAGATCACGTGTGTTGCGTTCATACCAAAGCCTCAAAATAGAGTAAGTAGCATCATTATTGCTTGTTACATGTCTGCGTGATGGAAAAAGGTACTGGTCTGGGATCCATAGGATATGTCCTGGTGCAAGATGATGGAGATTCATGGTATGATGAAGATAAGTCTTTCTCCAAAGTTGTCCATCTGGATGTTGATGATGAGTCTGCACATGGTTAGATTTTACATAATATACTTATTTTACATACCAAGGAATTTTACAATTAATGAGAATATTTCTGGCAATATTAGGATGCATTTGGAGGAGAGGATCATCAAAAATCTTTGTAGGGAGATATCTGGAGAGAAAATAATTGAAATGATTGTCAATGTATCCTTGATCTCCCACTCTACTAGCCCTGTTTGAAATGTCTATCTAGAGTGGATGTCCTTCAGGCCACATTTGATAAAATTCAAATCTCCATAGAGTTTTTGGTCGTGGGACTAACTGTCTTAGACGAATTCCTTCTATAGGAATATCATCTACATGTGGCTCAACATATCTAGAATGTCTCCATTTCCATTTTAAAGCATAAAATACCATAGGTTCTTGGAGAGAATGGTAATTTTCTGTTGGTATTTCTGGATCTACGAATTTGGTTGTCACCTCAGTCATGGAGTAGGCAAAAACATAAATAATATCTCGCGACATGACAAGATGTTGTGCCTCATAAGACATTTGATTATCATTTTGCTATAGCACATTTATGGATCTCTGGTGATTTGCACAAGACCAAATATGGCCAACAAACTCATGAATAACCCGAATAATATTAACAAATTTTGATTGATTTAGTTCCCTACTTGCAAAATATGCAAGAGCATTTTGCTTACCTTTAATGTTTTGGACTTCAAACTCATAATTATCAAACCACATCCCCCATCTTTGAAGTCAATTGAAGGCAATATTATCTGAGGGATCTCCTTTGTTTAGTCTGACCATAAAATCCTTTAAATCAATTATGAGAATGAATTTCTCAGATTGGGGAAAAAACAAGAAAGCTTTAATGGCTTTCTTGGCAATGAGGATTTCCTTGTGTGCGAAATGATACTTCAATTATAAACCATGAAATGCACCAGAAACATATATGCATATTTTTTCATTACCAATGTCTTCTCTTTCTTTTAAAATACCCCCCAATATTCATTACTGGCATCAGATTCAATAATTTTTAACCCATTTCCTGGAAGAGTCATAGGGGGGAAATTTAATATCTGTTGCTTAATCCTTTGGACAACCGCAGTCATTTCAAGGGACCATGCAAGCGGGTTTTGCAGGAGTCTTTTGTTCAGAAGAATTCTATTTGCAACAATATTCTTATAAAAACCAACAACATAATTAACACATCCTAGAAATCTCTCTAATTTTGTTAGATCTTGAATTTAATTTGGAAATGTATGAATTTTGGACACTATATGTTCTTGAATCTATATGTCTTCATTTGTGATAACTAAACCAAGAAAATTTATGGAATCATTGAATCTTTTCCATCTTGGGGATAGACAGACAAACTATTATTGAAAACAACATCATAGAAATTAGTGAGATGTTCTATGTGATCTTTGGGTGATTTTGAGTAGATGAGAATGTCATCTATATAAATTATTTAAAATTCTGAGAGAGAACCAAAGATTTTGTTAATTACCTTCTAGAAGATAAAAGGTGTTGTTTTTAACCCAAAGGGTAGGACTTTCCACTCATATTGGCCTCCTCGTACCACAAAAGCAATTTTGTATTTGTCTTCTGGATGAAGAAATATTTACCAAAAACCACTCTTAAGATCAAACTTACTATAAACCTTTGATGTTTTTAATTTGCTGAATAAACTATCTTTGGCACGGATAGGATGTTGAACTGCTTGGATGTATTTATTGAGTGGCTTATAATCCACTACTAATATTTTCTTGCCATGCTACTGTTTACTTCTATTGTTTACATAGAAAGCAACACATGCCCAAGGAGAATCAAATTCTTATATGAATCCCGCTTGCAATATTTTGTTTATTTTTGCTTCACACTCAACACGATCTTTAGGATTCATGTCTTTGTGATGAGATTTGAACTTGGGAAGTATTTCTTTACTAGTTTTAGTTTTTTAGGACAAAATTTATTTTACATAAATGTTACTTTCAGTGGATGAAAGCATGTGGATTTCCATAACATAATTATGTCCTAATCTTTTGAGTAATATTATTGATATTACTTTGACAAAGGGCAATTGACTTATGGAGCCATTCAATATTTCCTTTCTTCTCAGGCTTAGGGGACAAAGGGATGACTATCCTATAGGTATACTTTTTAGGAATATGAACTTAGGAGTTGAATAGTGATATGCTATCTTTTATGAGACTGAATGTTCCACAATCTAGTAATGCATCCATTCCTATTAAGCAATCATAAGATTGCATCACATGCTCGTAAAATCTAATGGCTTGTTAGTAGCCAACTATGCTTATAGGAACATATGCCAATAAGTGAGATACAACTTGTTTATTATCAAAATTAATTTTTAGACAAGTTTGATCACAACAATCTTGGGGAATGGCTTTGGCTCTTAACAAACTGATGTTTGCACCCGTATCTATCATTGCATCTAAAGATTATTGTCTAATATTTGGGATGCAAAAGTTGATAGATATAAAAGGGTTTTGGGCACTTTTGAGAGTGCTTACCTCTAGTATTGGTTCTTCTTCATCTGGAGTTTGAATGAATTGCATATATGCTTGTTCCAACATTTCTTATGATTCTTCAAGATTTTCTTTATCTTGTTCATCTTCTTTAACCAACTGTTTGAATTCTCTTGAGGCATTACATATGACTTTTTCAAGAAAATTCATTTTGTTTTTCTGCCACCGCTTTCTGGAAACCGGTGGAGCGAATTCAATCTTTCTAGGATGCTTCTCTAGTTTAGGAGTTGTTTCCTCAGGGAAAAGGAAAGGGAAGTGCCTTGCTCTCCTACCTCGTCCTCTTTGATTTCCTGAGGAACGACCTCCTCTGAGTCGTCTTATTATGGGAGAAGTTCTTTGTAGTTCTTTGAAGGTTTCAAATTCTTCTTCTTTTTGTTGGTGGTGTTACTTAAGAATATTGAAAAGTTCTTCCTTTTGTTTCTGTTCAATCTCAAGATTCAATTGGGCTTGATGCTTGAGTTGAAGGGCGGTCATTTACTGATACAGATATTTCTTTCTTGTCGTGCCCCATGGAGGACATATATCATATGTTGGCTAGGCTTCATCAAGTCGATGAGCGAGTAATTATGAATTTGGAGGAACAAAAGGATGAGGAAAACTTGATAACATATTTACATGAGTTAAGCAAGGCAAAGAGTCATACTCCAAATCAGTACTATTAGATTCTGTATTGGAATTAACATCCTTAATTAGATTAATCTTTTGGTCTTCATCATCAGAACTATACAATACATTTGAGCTTTCATAGTTGGATCTAGAAGTGAAGTAAAAAAGATCCTCCTCAATATGATTTTCTTTGAAAAAATTAACTTTTCCTTTTCCTTTAGTAGTGTCCTTTTTGGGACACTTATTAGCATAGCGTTCACTTTTGTAGATAAAACAAACAAGCTTTTTTGTTTTGTTTCCCTAATATTTTCTGAAGAATCTTTTTCTTTTTCTAAGGGGTCAAGAATACCTGAAGGATTTGTATTTGTGTCATGTTCCCTTCCCTTTTTTGAATGAAGAGCACTCGAAACATGGTTTTTTCTCGTGCTTAGCCACAAATTTGGAGGATTTACAGCCCAAAGGATCATTGTCTTGTAACTGACAGAACTTGACACCTAACGCCTTCTGAGTTTTGGCATCTTCCTACCTGTCAGCTTTTTCTTGGCACAAGCATGCATTAGTATGATTAATAAATTGATTAATGGCTCCAAAACTGAGAATTTCAACAGGATAATGTTGAAGAGATTTCTTGTATTCAGTAGCAAAAAAAGTTGGAAATGATTCGATATACCTAATTTTAATAATAGGGTCATTAATCCTACCAAAATTATAATATAGATTATGCATATAACATTGGTACTGTTTGACCTGTGTCATATCATAGATTCTGGATTTTAAGAATAAAGATGTATTTTTGAACTTATCATCTTCAACATTACCAAGAAATTCATTGATCAATGCGTCAGTGAGTCCTGTAGTACCTAGTTGAAGAATATCATTTTGATTGGAAAGAGAGTCCCCACCATTCTTTAACAATACCAACGAATCCATTAGCAATAGCCTCAACCGTATCATGTGGATTATTATGCCTTTGAGTTATTTGAGTATTTGACCAAACAATCATCCCATGTACCATTTCTTTTATCTGTGATGGATTATTGCACTCCACTTTATACCAACTAGGTTGGAGTTTGGGTGTGCATAATATTGATGCTCTAGGTTCTAGAATGCAAATGGGAAGCTTCACCAGGATTATATGTACTTTCGGCATCTTCCGGTGTTAGACTTAGCCATGGAGTAAGAAGGTAGGCTTGGCTTAGACTCATTAACCTTTTTTACTACATCAGACCAGTATATATTTTTAGACTAATCAGTGGACTTCTAGTTCTTTTGGCTTGGTAAAATAATGGATGTCTTCAAGATTAGTAATGACCATGTCATGGGATAAGATTGACAGACTGTTGGAATTTTTTCAATATCATCTATATTGATAAGAAGTTGAAGGATTTGGATTTGGTTAGCAAGATGTTTATGACATGTATGAAAGTTTAGATTTGATTTCCTTATATCCTCAGTAATTTTTATTATAGGATTGGTATTTTCTAGCAATACTTTTTGAAATTTCTAGGGGCAGACCTACTGAGATTTGCAATAGGTTGGACTATATTTTCAAAATTAGAAACAATTTCTTAAACATGTTGAACAATGGATTCAATCGAAACTGTAACTTTTTGAACAGTAGTTTGAATATCGCCAACTTTATGATTAAGGATTGAGATACATGCTTTGAGCTCACCTTTGTTATAAAGTTCAAATTGCCTTAAGAGTATTCTCGATCTCCAAGAGGGTTTCTTCATGCTTATTTTTAGGGTTGCATGATACAATTTTCACAGAGTTTATTTGATACCAACCTGAGTGTCTTTGATTATTTAGAGGGCTCAATTTCTTTGTAAGATTGTCCACTGGCACCAAAACAGTGGCTTTTTACATCGCCCATTTGACCAGAAGGCAATCTACAGTATCTTCAAGCAGGGGGAAGATCCGAAATATATCTTTCCATGCTGACTGTTTGCAAGCATATTAATAACTGAGTCCATTTGTAGGGATATATTGTCTCATCTGAAATCATCTAGCTCAGGTAATCTTGGAGCCACCATACGATTCTACACAATTACGGATCATGGATTAGGCTAGTCATGATTGCACACAAAGACTTTTTCTTTCTTTTTTTTCTCTCTGGATGGTTTCAGTAGAAAAATAAGAAGAACTAGATCTAGATGGAAGAATCTCTAGATAGAGATTATGAAGATGAGTCTCCCTTTTATGGACAAGACAAGGCAGTTTTGATGGTTTACTTTAAGAAACATTACTGGACATTTTGGAATGAAGGTTTACACTTGAGTCAAAGCCTTTTTGGACATAGTCTCATTCTCGTAGGAACCTTTATATCAGCCTAGGAAATGAATTCTGGTTCTATTTTATGAGACTCTAAATTGACATGACTCACGACACTGCTGGCTTTTGTTAAACCATTTTTGACTTCGGGATGTAGGGTCGTTAACAGGGTGATAGATAATTTTACTAGTGAATGGCGAAAGGGCACGAGCTAGGCTTTATATCCATGCCAGATGTAGCATGGATGCAGACGCAATACTTGCTTTAAAAGATTATCTTTGTGGATACTTACAGGGTAATTTGGGAAAACCTCAAAAAACACTAGACCATTATGCATGACTGGTTTAGACTATGGCTAGCAAAGAGTCCTTAAAACTATTCATGTCTCCAGTCTAATAAACAACACAAAACAGATGCATTAAGACCACATTACGGAAAAGATGAGTAATACCAATTTGAACACACCCTATATGGACAAACTTATAGAATTTTTGGGTTTTTAAAAAATTAATATCCTTAGGATCAATTAGAGGAATATCATACTCATGCTTATCTGTTTGGTAAACTTGTATGACTAGATTCTCTAGTTCTAAATGCAAATACAACAACTAGGTAAAAGGTAGACAACTTATCATAGACTTGATGGTAAAAGATCTTGGGCAATCTCCATTTTCAAAGTGGCACTGTTTCATCCTATAAATCTGATGCATAATTTATAATGACCATGTCAGCTAGGTTGACCAGGTATTTTTTTAGCGTCATCTTCTTGTGGCAAGAGTCGGTCTATTTGCTCCATTGATGATAGATTTGTCTTCAATTTACAACTTACACGTATCTTGCCTAATACTGCGCAACTCTGTGACTTACATCTAACGGCTCACCTCTTTGCACATAACAATCAACCAGAAGACAAATTGAATAGAGAAACTAACTAGTACCAAGCATGATCCAAGAGAACCCAATCATTATTGAGTAACAAAATGAAATAGAGACTCAATAAAATTTTATTTATCCATAAGGGATCTGATACAACCGATGATATGATACCAACCTGAGGAAGTTTGTAAAATACATCAAAGTAAGAATATATAACATAAAACATGCCACATACGCCCATCGACCAAAGGCCTACAAAACCTAGCAGGAAAAATAACTCGTGGGATGTTATTTCTATAATTGAGGGTTCTGTAGTGATTGTCTCATAGAAATATTAGAGGTGTGTTGGAGCCAACAATGAACCTTTTCTACACCTACGGCCAAAATGGCGAGTCAAAACAAAATTGTATTTTGATTTTTCAGTAGCTGTTTCAAGCTGTGAACTACCTTGATGGGATCCTAAATGAATTCATGAAATGAGGCCAGAATGGACAATCAAGGCACAACCCAGGGTTTAGTTGAACATTCGACATAAGAAGGTACACAACTAAAGTTTTTTTTCTCATTTCGGGGTTTATGAGGATATTTTTCACCTATAAGAAAACATGTTTTTAATAACATTACAGAAAGTCGTCAAGATGTAGTTTTACTAATTTTCCCGTTTATCCTATCAATCGCATGGTTTCCCAATCTGAGATTAGTATCGTAGATTATCCATCCATCATATGAGGTAAAAGAGAGTATTGTTTTCATTCCCAGTTACTGGTTTAGCTACATATAAAAAGAGGTGTAATTTTCTATAGGAAACATGTTTTGTTTTTTTCGCTCAAAATTTACTCTTCTTTTGTTTGTTTTACAACTACATTCAATTTAAGAAAACTAGAACATGAAAATTACACAAAGATAAAGTGAGATGACCATGCATGTGTGAGAATCGAAGCAGTGTGAGGGACTCTAAGCGGCCCACAACCACGATCCGCGAGACCACACAATTGAAGAGGATTTTCTTCAAACAATTCACGTGCCTTGCCTAAGATTCCAAATTTTTACATCTAACCCAAAATTTCAGTTTCAAAGTTGTTGATGGATGCCCATATAGACTGATCCAAAAACCCCCTCATTTTGAGTACTTCGAACAATCACTATATCCAAAGAGACCATGTTATCTTTGAGGAATTTTGTCGAACAGGTAATATGCATTCTTAAAAATACCCCATAATTTACATCGACTCCAACGGTCTTTTATTTATTTTTAATTTTCTTGGGATGGAAGTAATATGAAAACACTGAACCTTTCCAACGCCACAACAATAATCATGTAATGCAAATGCCCTTCTCAGACTAAATTTCACACATTAAGAAGAAAGGACCAGTTGTAAGAGGCATTGGTCTGATTACGTGGGTCAGAACAAGAAATGAAATTATCTTATCATTTAATTATATACATTTTTTTGCTTTATTGTTAACTTCTAAATTTTTAGGTCTAGATCAACTTCTAATAAGAACGGCCTGTCAACGGATGGGCATGGGCGAAATTCGTGCCCTAACCTTAAAACGACATGGAGAGATTTAATACGGCGGCTGGGTGCGTTTCCAGAGGAGATGATGGAGCGGCCAGAGCTGGGAAAGATGCACATTCAAGTCGGGGGTATCTTTCAAAGCTGCCCTTGGTAAAAACGAAGGCATATTTGGTGGATTTAGTTGAAGAAATCCAATCGTTGGTAGTCGACCACATGGAGGTGGAAGAATAAGAATATTATCAAAACCTATCTGGGAATGCCATAATAGGCCGCTTTAATGGCCCATTGGCCTTCCTCTACATATTTATCCCAATGGATATTTTAAAACTGGACAAAGAAGTGTGAAATTTTCCTTTGTTCTAGAGGTTTTTTTGTGGTCCATTTTAAGGAAGCGGAGGATTATCAACGGTCCTTGTCAGAAGGACTATGGTTCTGGGGCAACATTAGTTTATTTTTGACTCCTTGGTTCCTTGAATTTGATCCAAATCACCGGTTTGGGTGAGATTACCCAACCTTGTTCAATGCACTGGAAGATATTGGAAACATTTGGGAATGTTTATTAAGGAAAACCTGGATAGATCTCATGCGGGCATGTATTCCTTTGCTCGTATGTGTGTGGAAGTTGATTTGAGTAAAGCGCTACCGGATTGAATTAATTTAAAATTCTAAAATTCTCAATATTTGCGATCTTTGGATTATGGAAATACGGCTTTCTGTTGTAGAATTTGTAGAAACCCTGGTCATTTGCAAACGTCTTGCCCTTTGAAAACGTAATTGATTAAGAAGATTGGCTCGGCCTCGACCAAAGGTTGGGGTTCTTTGGATCCGGATTTAGTGGATGTTGCGACTTTCAAGGAAGATCCTTGCAATTTCAGTATCGAGAATAAGACCGAGGCAAGCACAGAAAAAGAAAAGATGGATACAGTTCAAAATTCTCAAGGGATTATGGTTATTAGCGGAACGAAAAAGGGGGCTTTCTCCCGCCAAAAAAAAATTCAAATCAGGTATCCCCGTCAGATAATCAGATAGCACCAACGAATCCATGTGATCTTCCGATCATAATTTCAGCAGTGAATGGAAAGTGGCAAGAGGTAAAGAACATGAAATATAAGAAAGGTCGCATGGGTAATATTGAAGATTATTTCTCGTCGCGAGAGGGGAAATACCTTGTTTGTAGTTTAGTTTGGCTTTAGCTCTAATTTCATAGGCGTGCTTTCTATAATTTGGGGGTATAGGTCGTACTTAGTTTGTAATTTTTAGGGGTTTTAGGCCCTGCTTTGTAAAGGGAATGGGTCCCTTCAACCCACCTTATCAATAAAAAAACATTATAAATTTTAAATGATTTAACTTATTCAATTTTCTCAAACATTTAAAATACTTATTGTCATGATTGTTTTATTATTTTTAAAATTCACTTTAACCAAAACCTCAGTTGCTCTCATTAAAGCACTCACCTATCACGTAAGAATCCTCATTTGAAAATTATGCAAATTACTTTTATCGTTACCCATATTTAAATTTTCTTAGATCGACTTTAACGTTAAAACCAAATATACATATATATGCTTCAAACTTCAAGATTCACGATTGATTAATTTAATTGCTACCATTATTTTATGATTGTGGAAAGAGGTTATGAACGTCCATCAATTCCTCCACTAGGATGGAAGCGATATCACGACAAATGGGAGGTTCTTCATCCACGAAGGTGGTATTAACCCATGTTGCACGAAGGCCTGAATCTTACTAGAAATAACGCATCTCAGAGGCTTGCATTTTAATGCTTTCTTAAATATACATGATTGCACTCTTGACCTTAAAGGAATGATGAGATACGAGCATAGATCTCCATACAATTATTTTTGTCCTTCATCAATGTCTAATATTCTAATTTTAGGAAGGTAGTACTCTTTTTCTTACGCTCCATTTAATTGTTTTCTTTTTATGAATTATTCATATCGTAATCATGACGTTAAAACAACGAAATCGCTCCTACCAAGGACCGACTCGAGCCCATGTAACTACAATCGAGATGTGGTAACTGGAGGGGCATTACAAAGTTGCACATGAATGGTGGTATCATGGATTGATCACCCAAGGGCATGGTTCCATCACCACCATTGAGGAATTTAGTCAAGGTTTGACTGAATGGTTTGATAGAATAGATTCAGAGATTCATTTCAGAGAGTTATGTCAAATCAAACTAGAAGGATCTTTGGACAAATATATTTTAGATTTTCAGAGACTTGCAGTGATAGTACTGGATATCAGTGAAAGTAGGCTTGTGTTATTTATTGAAGGTTTAGCAAACCCACTTAGAGGATTAGTCAAAGTCTTCGGTCTTTCATCTATACAAGGAGTTATTAATAAGTCTTTGGACTTGGAAATTTCGGTTCTTAAAGGCAAAAATATGCGGGTTGGATATCAACAAACAACACCTTTGGGGCAACAAAAGGACCCATTTGGACAACCAATGCCAACTCAGCCTGCTATGCAAACAACATCAACTAGTGGGCCAAATCCCTTTTGACCTCGAGAGGTCAAACCTTTGATTTTTTTGAATGCTTAAGATTATGATCTTGAAACCATCTTATATGAGGTCCCGAGCCCTAGGAAGAACTACCTTGGCACCAACCTAACATATTGACAATGGTTCAACATAGTTGGAAAATATGTCCTAAATGACCAAATATAAATACTTATCTCAACCTATAAATATTTTGTAAATTAGATTCTTATATAATTATAAACTCAAAAAAAAAATAAAAATACAAAACCATTTTGTAATCAAGGGATCTATCTTAACATGTTCAAATAAACAATATTTTTATTATGAAACTCATTACTTATTGCTTTCATAACTACTTGGATTATATTTGTGAATTTACTAAATGAATTTGTGATTTTATCACAAGGGAAAAAGAAAAGTTTCCATTTTAAAAGAAGAATAACATCATATTGCATCCTTATAACTCCAATGTTTTAATTGGAAATAGAACATGTAACACACCCATTGTGTAAATCATAGAAACTAGACATCATTACTGAAACTTGTAGAACACTTCAATGCCATTTATCATCCTCAAATTCTCAAAATTTTATTCATGAGATGTAAAAAATTGATGAACACTTATAAAAATCAATATGAAAATAAAAATATCTCTTATTGTGATACAACAGATTGTTTGACATATAACACCATTTTCATGAATGTTCATTACCAAATCAACTAAATATTATCTCCCTATGACTGAAAATGTGCTTCAAATAAATCCCTTTTCACAATATCTATAACTTTACTTTCATAAAGGACATCCAAATTTGGATAAAATATGTACGTACTTAAATGAAACATATTGATCATACCAAAGAAAACATCCCAAATGTCATCATTTTAGCCAATAACCAGGTTGATGCTATAAGATTTCATCTTCACTGCAACATGTAAACAAGATCGCATATTCCGTTTTTCAATCCAAGTTTTAAATCAAACAAACAACATATTTCTTTGTACTTGTACAACCTCTAATGAAAAGAAAACTTATTATAAAAACTAAGATCATCTTTTGAAACCAAAGTCGTAAAACCTAAAAATGTAGACACAATGCCAACATAAAGTTTCACAATAGCATATTAGGAGTTTACCAAGTTTTTCATTCAAATGCCATCATCTTCCCTAAAATACATGTATCATACTCCATAAAGTTTTTACAAAGATGGAAAACCGAATGGTATTTTTCTCCCTTCAAAATTCTCATAACAATGTCATGTGAATGATGTATATCATGAAGACTATAAAAATATCCCTTACCTGTAACATCCCCATTTTAAGATACTAGAACAAGCAATTTTTTTTTTTTATACAACGTTCCCTGTTATGAATTATACAATTCAAACACACGTTCAAGTTTTAATAATTGTTCACTGTCCAATTAATGCAATTTGGATCACACAATTTCTTTTTAAAACCAATGTTCTCTGTTCGCATATTTTACAATATGGAACACACATTCAGTGCCATTCAATCATATAACAGATACCATATGCTGCTGTAAATGACTCGAAGAACTACCGATCTCCCATTTTATGGCTCGGAATTTCAGCGATCTCTCATTTCATGACTCGGCGACTTACCGATCCTTCATGTTAATTCATGCATTGTATAATGAATATACAGGGTTCTCTTACCGTTTCCGATTATCGAAGTGATCCATTTAAGAAGCCTATCTGAATATCTGTTACTGATATTCATCTGACATCCTGCATCTTAAACTAGGTGATTAGGACAACGCAACCAACACTTGCGATACTTTGGCCAAAGATTTTCACATGCTTTGCATGACCATATTCCTAGATGTGATACACATCATTGGAATATGTCCTTCACCTCACTTTGTCTGTTATCTAGAATGGTCTTTCCTGGTCTCTGCTAGTCCTTCCGTTTAAGGTCAAGCTCTAACCCCAATTAGCAATATGAACGAGCATAGGAAGTTACTCATGGTAACTAAAGATACGCAGACATACGATGTCGTCCCTAGACGACTCCGTGTGTCTAGTTACCTTTAGTCCTCCGGAGTCACTTCGTATGCGTGATCACATTCCTATCCCTATCTAAGAACTTAGTATCTAGCTTATGTAAACTTGATGATTTAATTCGGGAGGGCATTGTAATATGTCAGCTATAACATTGTGTTGTCATGAAGGTTCCACCTTCATGAAGACACCATATTGTAGTTGGCGTATGTCAATATCCTACGGAATCCTCTCATCGAGAGTACACAT
Organism: Taxus chinensis; assembly: GCA_019776745.2. Lineage (NCBI taxonomy): Eukaryota > Viridiplantae > Streptophyta > Pinopsida > Cupressales > Taxaceae > Taxus > Taxus chinensis. The sequence continues at coordinate 649,715,866 of CM034152.1, forward strand.
CCAGCTCAAGTGTGATTTGGTTGTAATCTTAATATTTAAGATCAACTTTCAGCAGCCATGCTGATACTTTATTCATGTTCTTGTTACAGTTGTATGTAGCTAAGAGAGACTTAATTTTTCTTCTAGCTTAATATACATCTCCTTCTTCATACCGAAGGATTGCATATTCTCTTCTTGGTTCCTTTCTTTAATCTTCGGACTAATCAGTCCATTACTGATAAACTTAATAAGTTTAACCTATTAAACTTAACCAAGTTTTTCCACAACTGTAAACAAATTCAGAATTCCATCTTATTAGACATCATTTAAACGAGGTCTAATTCTAAATGAGTTTATTCATTTATTCTCCATAACCTTACTTCAGTTAAGGTCTATTAACATTAGATATGTTTTTCCCATATCTATATTTTCTGAATTTAAACATTCGAGGCTATTAACGGAGTCCGAATACAAGGTTCGGCTGCTCCTAAGTTATTTGATATTCCTTAGCTTTCAAGCTAATCCCAAATACCTTTCAATTAAGAGATCATGTTTACCTAAATCCTTTTTAATGTCAATTTAAAATTCATCTTAACCTAAGTATGAACTAATTGCACATTTCAACGTAAAAGTTGCATTCAGGTAAAGAATAGATGTTATTTTCTTTTAAATCCATCCATTAACATTTGAATAATTCCAAATCAAAGAATAATGTTATATTCTCAAACTTATTTAACAATATCAAACTGATACAGTCATTAAAAATATCACACTTTTCCTTGTATTCATCCATCAGTTTTACAATCTATACACTTGCCAGTCCAAATGACTGGACTTTGTTTATATCAAAGAACATTACAACTCATAAAGATAGAAGAATGTAATTTCTTCCTTTCTCATTTCCTCGTAGAGGAGTAATAGCTATCAATACAATCCATCTTCAGTTAATCAAAAGAAGTATCAGAAAACAACCATGTCTTCGTTTATACTCAAGTTCCATATGCAAAATTACTTGCACGGGTCAGTTCATTGAACTAAGCATATTAAGCACTTGTCATTAAAATGAGGTGCTTTTAATTAACTGTCTCAATAAAAGAGCCATGCTTTTATGAAACGTTAATATGAACATCATTCAAGAATTAAGTACCGAAAAGGATGAACAACATAACAACTCAATCATCTAATTACCATCCCAGTCAGACAAAGGATTACTGCCCTCTTTCCCAAATAATTATTACAAGGAGTAATTTCCATCAAACAGTTCCAGATTACAACATCTGTAAGAACTAAAAACACAATTATGCAAACTGCTGTCCCAATATAAATGCTATAATTTCCATTCCTTTACAATAGTTGTGAATTCAAAAGATAGATCTTAACTAAAATCTAAACCGAATTATTGACCCTTCTTTCATACAACTCATCTGATTCCAAGCAATCAAACGCTGAAGAGAAAAGCAAACAACAATTAAATGCAAATGCCTAACCCAAGCAGTACGAAATTCGTTCCATAACAATTTATAGATTTCCAACTTTATGAGAGAAAAATGATCATTAAATTCAATTTATCCATCCGCACTCTCTTTCCTTTCCTCATAGCTGTACAGGAAATTTTAATCCAAACGTGATATCAATCAATGATAACAGTCCAAAGAGAAATGAACGAAAATCAATAATTGAATAAAAGGGAGAAAGATCATATCGCCTCTTCTCACTGTCTATCCAAATACCCATTATTTAGAACATACATATTCCAATAGTATAATTCATTCAGAATAGAATATTTCAGTATTCAAAATCTACTATTACCTTTCCAAAATGTTGACCAGAGTTCATTGCAACTGGTCTGTAAACATTAGTACCAAAAGAACCTATAAACACAATCATTTCCTTTTAAACATTTCACTCTACAGACATTCACGTCTAGATATAGACAAGCAAGAATGCACATCTAGTTTTATCAGCTATCGTTTCATCAAAACCAACATTTTAGCTAGACCTGAACAACATGAATGTACATCCAGCTACAAAATTATGAGCTTCTTCATAATAGTAAAAAAAAAGAATCATTTTCCAAACATTCAAAGTAAGAATTCCACTTCAGTTTAGCCTTGATGAAACAACAAGAAATCTAAAGGGCAGTTCGTATAGGTATATATTCACATATTTATGCAAATAATTCATCATCCAATCCAAAGAAGACTGAAATAGTGAACTCTAATATATCTGGTAAATATCTAGATACTCAGTTCCAGAATCAAGAATTAATTCTTTTAAACAAAGTCTTTCATGGAATTCAACCAAACATGGATGCTTTTTAATCATTTTAAAAAGGAAGTGAGGGTAAAACGATGAAACAAGCCCACTGTTCCAAGTATTTATATTCTATGCACTGTATACCCTCAAGAAAATAACTCACCCAATAGTTCCATCTATTATTCTCACGGTTCTTCAAAAACCGTTCACGTACAACATTCAGAAAAATAATCTCCTTATTAGTATTGTTTACATAAGACCAAATCCATAATACACAATAAAATCCACTTACCATTAGCTTCAGATTTCCAACAGCAAAAGAGAAAACTAGTTCATTAATAGTTTTAGTAAGAAAAACACTCATTTTCTTTAAAATGCACAAGAATACTCAAGTCATATTCACCCATATAATGACTGTTCAACCAAACATACAAAAAAAATCATCTCATCCTCCTATTTTCACAAGGATGCGCAGAACTCAGAATTGCTACACCCACAGCTAAAGTATTCATAAACACAAACTCATAAAATAAAGAACGAATCCCCAATACTGTCGAAACGAATCCACTCAGCATGGGCAGTATATTCCACTCAATAATTATGCAAGGAATGCTTAAGTCGCATACAACAAAAGAAAATGACTAGACCCAAAATCATCTCAGCATAATAGCCAAATCAAATAACCAAAACCCCCATCATAAGAGCAGGGTTGTTTTAATGAGATGATTAAGCAAAAGCAAGCGGTTTAAGGAGAAGGGATTAACATGCCTGTTAATTTTTCTTGTGGCTCGAAGAAAACCGTGCCCACAGGAGCTATTCTTCTCCACGGCGACAGCAGTAAAGCTTTCCATACAGTCCCCTAACTTCCACAGGCTCCAAAAATAGCTTAGCTTCTCCAAGAATAGAGATAATAACCAAAATACAACAGGTTCGACAGAACCATGGAAGAACCAAATGCAGAGCAACTAAAAACCCAATGCATACAAAAACAAACAAATTTTCTTTCCTCTATCCTTCTTCCAAGGCAAGTTGGTCGCTAAGACCAAGGTAATTGAATGCATTGAATGCATTCCCTTTCCTCATTCCTCACGCCACTACCGACTCAGGTTGGTGAGTCTCTAATTTCAATTTTTTGCATGAAATCATAGTTTAGCTTCATAGCTAGTTGGACGCCTCCAACTTTTCCATGTTCCCGCCAAACTTGGTGCTACACATGTAAGGACTCCATTTACTGTCTCATTAAATTTATAACCTTCCCTCCTTATCCTTTCCATCCACATGGGTCCATATGTCCCCTTCCTTAGGTTAGGAATAGTTTAGGATTTTTAATAGTCCATAACTAGGTCATTCGCCTAGTTCATAGGTTAGTAGAATTTACATCTATTTTCATCCTTATAAAATTTAAAATCCATATAGGATAGTAGTTTAGGGTATAGGATAAAACTTAGGGGTAGGTTAGGGTTTAATCCCCTAATATTTAATTAATTAGTTTCCAATCAAGTCTTTCCGCCTGACAGTCATATTCAACACTATGCAGAACGTTTCGTCCCATGTTCCACATACCTGTGCCACTTGCATCCAGGCCCTTATCGTCTTACGCTGTCTAGCGTTACAACAGTGTGTGGTTTGAGAATCGAACCTTTTCCATTGGCATCTACGTACCAGATATTCATCCCTGAAATCAGGTGCTGCAACATTTATATCAACCTTCAGTCTGTTTTAGAAGTAAATCGACAAAGTGATCACAAGAAGGCCACAACATACCTTGGATCAATGGAATTGATTCAACGTGTGCTGTCAATCAGCGAATAGAGTTCATCAAGCATACGAAAAGTCTGTTGTCTCATTAGCAATCACACAAGCAATAATAACTTCTGTCCCAAGTAACAAATTACAGCAAACAAGGGTCCATATTAGCAACACATTCCTCTAAGATCAAAAGATGTGTCTTAACATATTTATCTTCATTTCTACAGTTACAACATCATGAAAAGTAATTACCATGATAGCTTACAAAAATTAAGGCATTACATTACCAAAATCAAGGTAAACATTAAAACTCATGACTGCATATTCAATGCAAAACAACCTTGACATCAAATTATTCACATGACCAGCACTCAGAATGAAATGAATTTTTTTACAAAATCTCCATATGTATGCAGTATATCCTAAAACTATTTTTTTCAACAAGAAAACCAATCACAGAGAATACTTCCAACCAAATTTAGAGCTTGAAAATTATCATGTGTGATACCCATTAATGAACAAACTCAAACCCCAAAAATGTATGATTTTATAAGCTCCATGCAAAATTATTTGTGTTTCAAACATTATCTTACTCAAATATATTCATCACCATAGGAGGAATTTAAACATTTTTATCTTCAAAAGAACGGATGGCACTTTTGAAAACAAACAAAAACTTTGAGTGTATCAATCTTTCTTGAAATACCCATCAACCAAAATTCTCAAATACATGCATGCATTATGGTCATGTGAAGAAGACTTTGTTCTATCATCCAAAATAACCAAACTTCATCTAAATCTTGACCAACATCATAGATAATGGGTTCAAAATGAACATGTAAACAATAATAGAGCAACATATTCCAAATTTATACGGAAAACCCAAAAATAGAGTGAGTAAATAGCTCAAAAATGATTTAAAATTCCTAAAAGAATGTTATTCAGGTTCAAAATGATAGTTGCATCATCAAACATAAGCTGCAAGAATGCAAATAGCTAAGTGAATAACACATTATAGAATGTTTTGAAAACAACAAGAACTTCATCATTATCATCACAACCAAAACACAATCATGTTGGGTATAACATACATGGACAATATTTATAATAACCAAAATAGATCCCACAAATGAGTGCAAACAAAAACCAATCCAGGAAACAATCGAGACACAACTGAGAAGCCAATGAACCAACTGAACTAAAATATAGGCATAAGAGGGAACATAAAACAACAAATTGAATGAGATCACTCAACCCAAACTTGCCATCAAAGCTAGCTCAAAATCCAACCATATTAAATTCTATGGCATGAACACCTTCCAAACTCCTTTTTCACCAAAAGCAAAATTTACCAAACACAACTCCACCAAATTTAGTGTATATTCACAATTCCCCTGTAAATGCTTCTCCAACTTTGGCACCATAAATAGCCTTCTTAGATACTATTAGTACCATTAATAATGGTAATAAAACTATATTTATACGACATCTTATCAATATGATCGCATTTATAAGGTTTTATAACATAATTGCTTTTATATTAAAAATGGTCCTTAAACACCTTAATACTTATCAAACCAATTTAAATACTATCAAATAATGTTAATCACAAAAAAATCCATATCATATTATAATATGTAAATGATAAGGTACCAAGAAAATGCGTCTACACTAATCATCATAAAGTGGCTAAAAAATGTAATGTCACATTATGCCAAGGCCTCAAGATATGACATTGAGACAAAACTACAAACTATTCAATACTACTAGAGACACTAAATCACACACTTCGGGTAATTAATTAGTCCCGATTACATACTACTATTCATCTGATTCCTAAGTACAAAAAATAATTATTAACCCATGTCTTTGGCCACTTTATTTTTCTTTATGCTTTTGTTTTTAGTCTTGAACTTGTACTTTCTTAGTCTGTATTTTCACCTTTCATCATTTATCATTCTGGATTGGAGCACCCAACCAGATTAGGAGCGTCAGGTGCTCCTGTCCCCTCTAGGTGCCCCTATCGCATAACATTTTCTCATCATCGCGTATACTACACACATTACACATTCTATTTCATCTCCCCCTACACATTGCACTCACTACCCTATGACACACTCTAGTATCACAATCCATACTGGATTATTGAGGGTATACATCTGTTGGCTAGATTTTATGCATAGCTAAAACCTAGGCAGTCATGAGATAAATCTCCATCATTTACCAGTGAGACTCCCATGTAATATTTTTGTCGATTATGTTTTTTAATATCTACCTGTGGGTTTTACTTTAACTGTGAATCTCATGAACCATAGCTAAGCAATTCTGCAACAAGTAAGCAACTGTAAAGAAATATTTGCGGAAGGGGAATAGTTGAATAAAGAAAGAAAAAGAAGAAGATGTGTAATCCAACCAATAGTTTGTAGAGTTGGTCTCATACACATAGATAAAACAGATAGATCTCACAAAACAGAATCAAAGGAAAGGAAAGCTTCTAATCTAAATCTTAGATGATTCAAAGTTTATCTAAAGATCTACACAGAAGTAAGAAGCCAATGCACTGTTGACACAAAGTTCTCCGGAAATCTGCCTCTATTCAATTCCTCAACTTTTAGAAAATATATCAAGGGTTTCAGCACAAAAGTATAGAATTCAAGAATATTGATTACAACTTTTGATCCTCTAACCTATAGGTTTTGCTTCTATTTATAGTGTATAGAATGAAATTACAAATAGGAAAGCAATAACTAAACTGACACATGCAAAAGCTATAAAGAAAACAACTGACAATCTTTCCCCTGAAATTTCTCTCTACATAACATGCATCTGAAGACTAAATCAAAGCTTTGCATGTTTTCCACCTATTCTCAATTAAGGGCCCTTTCAAATAACTAAAAGTAATGGCTTTTAACCAATTACTTTAGTTTTACAATTTTATTCGAGAAAATAAGAATAAGAGAGAGAAGGTAAGAAGAAGGAAAATGTGTCGGTCGTCATACTCTATGCTTTTCCTTTGTTCTAAAAATGAATATACTTGTCAAACATGTGACTCGGTAACTTCCCACCTGCTTTAGCAACAATTTCCTTCTCAATCTTAAATCGCAACAATCCTCTAGACAAAGCAACAATGTTAGCCTTTACCTTCTCCAAACTAGTCCCATACCCCTCAATATTTGCATGAAGCTTCATGAGCTTGCCAATTGAATCTAACATGAAAGGCATGACGGATTCATCAATCTTCTTCTGCACAACTAGAATAAATTCCTCATGGGAAGTAGGCAATTCATCTAGAATGTTCTCTGATACCTCCCCCATCTCATTTTCCAGCAACTACATGCTCTTCAACATAAGCTTGAGGATCTCCATGCGGAAGGAAACTATTATCTCTAACCACTTCCCCTTTTCTATCAATCCATCAGGTACAATTTACTCTGCAATTAGCACATCCTCTGGCAATGAATATATCTTAGTTAAGGTATCCAGATGACTTTCAACAACTGTGTTCTCATCTTCTATCCTTGTCATTAGTCCCTTTAGCCGAGATAATGCTCGAGGCATATTTTCCAAGCCAGCTGGTATTCCCTTAAACTACTTTGAAGCTTGGTGAATAATTTTCTTTCCATTAAGAAATAACTTTGACATGGTTCCCTGCATCTTCAATCTCTTCAACCAAATGGTTAAATACATGTTCCTGCACTAACACGGATTGAGAAGAAGGTTTAGCAACCTTAGTGATGATCTCACATAACTAGGAGATCTACATCTGAAGCTTATCTTTTTCTACCTTCTCCTTGTCAAGCTTAAGGAATAAAGTGTCTATCAGTGTCCGTGTATCTTGCTTTAATCCTTCTGTGGTGATTTTCCCCAATGGTACTTTAGTCACCAATATGTCTGCAGTAGTTAGCTCTCCCTTTTTTTCCCTTCAACTGGAATTGATAATTCAACAAACTTCTACCCAGATTCTTCAATAATCAATCTTGAAGTCATTATAACAACTTTAGACCTTTTACCTTTACCTTCCACGCTCATAAGCAGCTGCAAGTTTTCCTCTTCCAATTTTATTTCCTCTCTGACCTCTGGAATTGACTGCAGAGCTAACCAAGATGAGAAGTTTCTCTTTGGGGAATGAGAAGTCATCGAATGTACCACCATCTCATGCTCTGACTCTACTGCATCTGAATTCACCATAGTGTTATGGTTACCCTCTTCTAAATTGTCCAAAGACAATGCTCTCTCGAACTCTGCCATTTTTTATTTCAACTGCTTCGCAAGGGGAGGTGAAGATCTTGGTGGCTGAGGAACAAATACAAATGATGTTGGATTCAATGGTTGAATAATAACCTCTGTTTAAGGTCCAGGAGCTATGGAAGTGTTGTGAGTTGACACTGGAGAAGCTTCGTTTGAAAGTGGCAATGGTACAATGGATGTAGGCCTTCCTTTTTCTAATACCTGAGGCTTATTGTATACTTTGAGATTCTTTTGCCTTCTCCTAATCTCATCTTCATGCTTTCTTTTATTGGAAATCCCTACAATAAAATTCCCTGTGATCTGGTTCATTAAATCCTCATCCATGCAAGACCCTTTGGTTAGCAACCAATTTGAGGTGTTAACCAAAATTGCAGAAGACCTTTCTTCAATTATATGACAACCGCCTACACTTTCCTTAAGAACATCTCTATCTCCTCCCGTTTTATGGTATGTGTCAAGTACCACATGCCCATCATCTACGAGATTTTTAGGTATTCGTGCTAGACCATAGTCGGAAACCTGTTACGCTGATAACTTGCTGAAATCTGTTGAGTTGTGGAGCTCAATTACTTCAGTTTAACATGCAATGAAAAATTGTTGGAAAATACAGTAACCGACATCGGTTATGGGGGAACCGACATCGGTCAAGAAAGGGAGGAACTGAAAACGGTTAGGTCTAACCGACATCGGTTACCTGTGCGAGGATGTTTTATTTAACTCTCGCGAATTAGATCCATTTTTAACATTAAATTATATCTATTGATTGTAATTGCATGGTTAAGTATCCTAAGTCTATAAATGACTATATAAGCATAAAGCTAGGGTTTAGAAGTAAGAGATTAACAAGAATTAGAAAGAACTTGCAAAAGTGGGTGAGAGAGAGAATTCTTGGTGATGAAGCAAAAACTTGAAGAAAGAAAGTATTGTACATCTGAGAGGTGTGGAAGATTGTAAATCTTCATTGTATATCTTGTCAAAGCTTTGGATAATAGATTGGCTTGTTTCTTGGTGGACGGAGCCCACACTGGGTGAACCACGTTAAATTTATTGTTGATTTATGTCTCTTGGTTTGTATATTTTTTCTGGTAGAATATCCGCTTTTATTTGCATGTATGCTTAGATCTAATATATTGTCTGTACAACCGGTGTGCTAACCCCAATAACTGGTATCAGAGCTTTGTTTGAGGGTTTTGTGTGTTGACATATTTACTCACAGAGAGTTTTCTGATTGAGTGGGAGCTACAACAATGGTAGAAGAAAATAAATACAAGGTAGAGAAATTTGACGGCCGAAATTATCAATTATGGAAGATGCAGATTGAGGATTATTTGTATCAAAGAGATTTATATTTACCATTGGATGAGAAGTCTAGACCTATGAAAATGACTGATGAAGAATGGAAGATTCTTGACAGAAAGGCTTTGGGATCTATAATATTGAGCCTGGCAGCATCCGTGGCTTCCAATATTATAGAAGCAGCTTCTACGGTAGAGTTAATGAAATCTCTTGCTAATTTATATGAAAAACCTAGTGCTTCAAATAAACTTTATTTGATAAAGAAACTATTTAGTTCTAAGATGCATGAAGGTGGATCTGCATCTAGTCATTTGAATCATTTATGATCTATTGTAAATAAGTTAAAATTGGTTGCAATACCATTTGATGATGAAGTAAAAACAATTTTACTCTTATGTTCTTTTCCTGATAGTTGGTATAACTTGGTAGTGGTTGTTAGTAATACAACATCTGCTAATAATGTTTTGAAGTTTGATGATGTGGTTAGTATAATCTTGAATGAAGAAATTCACAGGAAGAGTACAGAGGAATCATCATCTAGAAATGCTTTGAATGTAGAAAGCAGGGGTAGGCAAAAGGAGAGATCTAAGAGTAAGAGTAATGGGAAATCAAAGTCAATGGATAGCAGATCTAAATCAAAAAGTAAGGGAATTACTTGTTGGAAATGTGGAAAGAAAGGACATGCAAAGAAAAATTGTTGGTCAAAGGATAAAGAGAACCAATAACCAGACAAAGGTAAAGAAGCAAATCTTGCTACATTAGAGGTAATGCAAGATGCTCTTATTCTTTTTTTAGATAATAGAATTGAATCATGGGTTTTAGATTCAGGAGCTTCTTTCCATGCAACCCATAATAAGGGTTATTTCAGAAATTATGTCTAGGGCAATTTTGGGCATGTTTATTTGGGTGATGATGAACCTTGCAGTATTACTGGTAAAGGGGAAGTTCATCTAAAATTGCAGAATGAAAATACATGGGTATTGAAAGATGTGAGGCATGTGCCAATCCTCAGGAGGAATCTTATTTCTACAAGGCAACTAGGTGAATCTGGTTGCATGGTTACTTTTACAGGAGACTCTTGAAAAGTCACAAAGGGTGCTTTTGTTGTGGCAAGAGGTAAGAAGGTAGGAACGTTATATTTATCTACCTGTATTACTGATTCTTTTTCTGCATTATCTACTTTAGATTCATGCATGTGGCATAACTGGTTAGGTCATATGAGTCAAAAAGGAATGCAAATCTTAAAGGCTAAGGGTAAGTTATTAGATTTGAAAGATTTAGATCTTGATTTCTGTGAGCATTGTATCTTTGGAAAACAAAAGAGAGTGAGATTTCTCAAAGTTGGGGCAACTAAGAAGGAGCATAAATTGGAGCTTGTACAGTTAGATGTGTGGGGACCACCTCAGGTAGCTTCTTATGGAGAATCCCAATATTATGTTACTTTCATTAATGATGCTACAAAAAAGGTATGGGTTTATTGTATTAAATGTAAATCTGATGTTTTTGAGATTTTTAAAAGATGGAAAGCCCTTGTTGAGAATGAATCAAATTCTAAGTTGAAGTGCCTTAGATCTGACAATGGTGGTGAATAATGTAGCAAGACCTTCAATGATTATTGTTCAGTGAATGGGATACGTAGAGAAAGAATGGTTCCAAGAACACCATAGGAGAATGGTGTTGCAGAAAGAATGAATAGGACAATCATGAAACGTTCTATAAGTATGAGGATACATTCTGGATTGCCCTTACAGTTTTGGGTAAAAACAATTGATACAACGGTTTATTTGATTAACCGTGGTCCTTTAAGTTCACTAGATGGAGGAATACCAGAGGAAGCTTGGACTGGAAAAGAGGTAGATCTTTCTTTTCTTAAAGTTTTTGGTTCAGAAGCTTTTGTGCATATTGACAAGAAAAATAGAAAAAAATTGGATGTAAAATCCAAGAGATGCACTTTCATTTGGTATGGATCTGGTGATTTCAGTTTCCATTTTTTGGATTTAGAGAATTCTAAAATTATTAGGAGTTGTGATATTGAATGGAATGAAAAGAGAATGTACAGGGATCAAATTTTGGTACCCAAGGATGAACCGGTTGAGAAGTTTGTGAATGAAAATGAACTCTCAAATTTAAAAGAATTATCGACAGGGTTACATAGTAACCGGTGTCGGTTGACCTCTGACCGACATCGGTCAGAAGAACCGGTATCGGTTATAGAAGATCCAAACCGGCCTTGGTTAGCAGAAACGGTGTCGGTTAGAGGTGACCGGCGGCGGTCACTGTCAGCTTTGAATAGGAATGTCCAAGAGGTCCAGATTGAGCCTCCAGTACCACAAACTCTTGTGAGAAGGTCACAAAGGGTAAGTAAACCTCCAGAAATATTTACACCTTCTTTACTTTATTTATTATTGACTGATAATGGTGAACTGGAGAGCTTTGAAGAAGCAATGCAGGATAAGACTCATGTCCAGTGGGAGCATGGCATGGATGAGGAGATGGACTCCTTCGAACATAACCAAACATGGGATTTGGTTAAGTTTCCAGTAGGTAAGAGAACATTGCAAAACAAATGGGTTTACAAGATCAAGGAAGAATTTGGTGGACATAAAAGATACAAGGCAAGGCTTGTAGTAAAGGGATTTGCATAGAAAGTAGGTATCGACTTTAGTGAAATATTTTCTCCTGTTGTTAAGGTGACTTTTATTCATACTGTATTGAGTTTAGTTGCAGTAAAGGATTTGCATTTAGAACAACTAGATGTGAAGACGACTTTCCTTCATGGTGATTTGGATGAAGAGAATTGTATGCAGCAGCCACTTGGGTATCAAGTCAAGGGTAAGGAGAAATTAGTGTGTAGATTTAAAAAGAGCCTATATGGGCTCAAACAAGATCCAAGATAATGATACATGAGGTTTGATAGTTTTATGCATGAGCATGGTTACTTGAGATGTGAATTTGATCATTGTGTTTATTTTAAAAGGCTTGAAAATGAGAGTTATGTTATTTTGTTACTGTATGTGGATGATATGTTTATTGCAGGATCTAGTATGAAGGACATTGGTGAGCTTAAGAGAAAGCTAGCTCACACATTTGCTATGAAGGATTTAGGAGCTGCAAAAAGAATCCTTGGCATGCAAATACACAGAGACAGGAAAAATAAGAAATTATATTTGTCTTAGGAGGATTATATCTACAAGGTGTTAGAAATGTTCAATATGCAAAATGCTAAACCTGTTAGCACACCTATGGTTGGACACTTCAAATTGAGTAAATATCATTCTCCATTATCACATGAAGAGGTCAAATACATGAAACGAGTTCCATATGCTTCAACAGTTGGGAGTCTCATGTATGCTATGGTTTGTACCAGACCATACATTGCATAGGTAGTGGAAGTGGTGAGTAGATATATGGCCAATCCAGGTAAAGAGCATTAGAAAGCAGTCCAATGGATACTCGAGCATTTGAAAGGGACATCTAGCATGCATTTATGCTATGGAGGTTTGGATATTTCATTATGTGGCTATGTTGATTCGGATGTGGCTGAAGATCCGGATGGTAGGAGTACTACTGGATATATTTTCATAGTAGGTGGGATGAAAGTTAGCTAGATTTCAAGATTGCGAAGGTTGTGGCTTTGTCTACCACAGAAGCAGAGTATGTTGTAGCTACAGAGGCTAGCAAGGAGATGATATGAATGAGTATGTTCATGGAAGAGTTGGGAAAGGAGCAAGGTTATTGTAAAATGTTTAGTGACAGTCAGAGTGCAATTCATTTGGAAGAGAACTCAGCGTTTCATTCGAGAACGAAACACATTCAGTTGAGGTATCACTTCATATGGCAGGTATTGGAGGATGGACAATTGAATCTGGAAAATATTCATACGAGTAAGAACCCTATGGATATGCTTAATTACTTCAGTTTAGCATACAATGGAAACTTGCTGGAAAATACAGTAGCTGACATCGGTTATGAGGGAACCGACATCAGTCACCTAAGACCAGCATCGGTCAGGTATGACCGGCATCGGTCAGGAAAGGGAGAAACCGACAGCGGTTACCTATGCGAGGATGTTTTATTTAACTCTCGGGAATTAGATCTATGTTTAGCATTTAAGTATATCTATTGATTGTAATTACATGGCTAAGTGCAGTAAGTCTATAAATGACTATATAAGCATAAAGTTAGGGTTTAGAAGTAAGAGATTAACAAGAATTAGAAAGAACTTGAAAAATTTAGTGAGAGAGAGAATTCTTGGTGATGAATCAAAAGCTTGACGAAAGAAAGTACTGTACATCTGAGAGGTGTGGAAGATTGTAAATCTTCATTGTATATCTTGTCAAAGCTTTGGATAATAGATTGACTTGTTTCTTGGTGGACGTAGTCCACACTGGGTGAACCACATTAAATCTATTGTTGATTTATGTCTCCTGGTTTGTATATTTCTTCTGGTAGAATATCCGCTTTTATTTGCATGTATGCTTAGATCTGATATATTGTCTGTACAACCGGTGTGCTAACCCAACAAAATCTCCCTTTTTGAGTTCATATTCACTTCTGTAATTCATCCAAAAGTCTTCAAGTGAAGGAACATGTGAGTATTCTTGGGAGACCGCTCTCTTTACTATCCCATATGGGTCAAATTTCATTCATGCTAGGAAGAACTGATGCTCCTACCAAGAAAAAATTCCTGCTTTAATTCCTCTAGCTTTATGGATGCTCTGGGAACTATATTGACCCATTGTGACTAGAAAACTATGTGTAGACTTCTGTCATTTTGACTGTAAGTCATGCAACTCTATGAGTTACCTGCACAACTCCATGATGACCCACTTATCACTCGGTTATCTTGGTAACTTAACTGCTTCTCCTGAGAAACCACTAACCTTGAGATATGTGAAGCCCGCAAACTAGATAAAGATACAACCATTCTGGGAGGCAGCTTGCCAGGATTCTTTGCACACTCTACTGGTTTTCATATCACTATTTAATTTGTAAATGAATATGTAGAAGAATCCATCATTGACCACCCTATAATCTTTGTAGCATTCAGGAACTATCAACTGCGGGAAGCACTCATAAATAGGATATTTTGACAATATGCCTCATCTTGTCAGCTTGGAAAATATCCCCTGAGAAGCTGTTGCATATACAAGATATGAAGTCATCTTGAAGTTGAATGTCCCCCTCACACTTCAGAGTTGCTCGCTGATGTTGTCACTAATTATCTCTGCCCAATTAATCATCGAATCAACTCTGTTGATCTCAATGGTTCTCACAAAGACATACATCCATGAGCAGAAGTTACTGGTATTGGCTTCTCCATTTATCCTACAAAGAAATTTGGTGATATCATCAACTTCCTGCACAAGATTGGATCGTGGAAGAGTCCTTGGGAATTTTGATGGTGATATGGGCTTCTTCATGTATCTGTTGTTCATTATACCCACACAATCCGCTTTGTTCTTTTCCCATCTATTGTCGACATCTTGCATGATAATTGCAATCACCATTGGCTGTGTCAGAAGTTTAAGGAAATAATTAATAAATTGTGCATCCAACCTAATTATTGTCTTTCCTACAACATCGCAGATTGTCTTAGACAGAGGGTGAAAAGACCTTGCACACTCCAAAACAAACTCAGGCAATTGTGATGTGACTGGAAATGTTGAAGCTTGAATAATCTTGCTGCTTTTTATTGCCCACATAAGAGATGATCTACTAATGGCCTTGGATTTGTCAATCAAATCAGTGATAGGTTCAGGGGCCATGTTTGTATCATTGATTTCGGTGAGCCTGGAAGCTATGCATGATTATGTTGACCCTTCTCTTTCATCATGCCTGGAATAATCTTTGTCTGAAGATTTCTTTTTCTTTTATTTTTTCCAGAATCTCTTGTAATTGGATCAATTTGTGCAGATCCAACAATTTCTTTTGATCCAGAAGATGTATTCAATGTATCTGACATTGATTTTGACTTCTTTTCACCAATATGATCACTTGTGATGAATACCTACAATTGATTCAAACAAATATGGAGTCCATGGCATGGATACTCAATTTTTATCACTAAAATCTACTTATAAAGTATGCTGCCCTAAAATTTGAGACCTTGCTTGCAAGCTATTATCAGCCAATTTTGACTTCACAAAATTATTAAAAAAAAATAGAAAATTTTGAAATTTTTCAAAAGTGTTACTTTGTGTGATTCATTGCCCTCATCACGATCGTCTCATTTTTGTGATCGTTCCAGTCTTTGTTTCGTCCATTTCGGGAAAGAACTCCTCCCGCCAGGCTTTAAATTGCATTAAAATACATTAAAATTAATTAATTAATATTTAATTAATTAATTGCTCTTTGATTGATAAAATTAATTTTTAAATAACTTGGGAGTATTTAATTAAATAAATATTAATTAAAATTCATTCGACAATTTTTTTATTTTATTGCTGGGAAAGTAAGCTTTGTGCTTCTAACTGTCGGGAATGCCAATTTGGCTTCCCAAGCCCGGATTTCCCTTTTCATGGCAATTTTATTTTTATCTCCCACTTGTGGGATTTTCTCGACCAATTGCCAAATCATGGATTGGCAAATGGGCAAGAAATCTCCCAATTTCCCACATGGGGAAATTGAACAGAGATTGGCAACCCACCTTGCCATTCCCGTTGGCAATTGGCCGTTGCTTTCCCCATTTCCCCTCTGGTAATTAATTCCACTACCCGGGAAGAGAAGAAGTTGGATTAATCCTCATAACTTCCTCCATCGAACTCGGTGGAAAGAGTCGTACGAAGCTTCTCACTTCTTCTTCTAAGAACATAATATTTTATCACATCCCACAATATTGCGAGACCATTGCAAAGGATAAAAAACAGCCATAAAAATCAATGCATTCACCAGGAAGTGTAAGAAACAAGAATATTATTTCCTAAAGCTTCAAGCGGGATCTAAAAGCCAAAGCCATACGCATTGGAGAAGGAGGACAATTTTTCAAAGAAGAAAGAAATCAAAAATTAAAACAAATTCAAAGAAGATTTTCCACGTGCTAAGTAAGGAGAGAACGATCCAAAAATAAAAAGAAAAGCCACCATGTGAGGTAAAAGGAAGACAACAAAATTGAAAACAAAAAAAAAGAGCCACGTGTGAGGAAAAGGAGATAAGAAAATTAGTTAAAATACAGTCTAAACGCATAAAGGAAGACAACAAAACATCACGCATTCTAGAATAACAGTCTCACGTAAGGAGTAGAAGACCACGTGGGGGAGAAAGCAAGGAATCACCACGCCCAGCTAACCAAGTAGAAGCCATAACCAAGCAGAAGCCGTGCTAAGGAGACAACAAGAAATTTGAGCAAATCCAAGCCAAAACCAAATACCACGCAGCTGTAGGAGGGTTTCCACGTGCCAATAACAGGAGATTATCACGTAGGAGACAAGGGAAAAACTCCAGGTTAGAGAGAATACCCACGCATGGGATGAGAAAAACACCACGCACAGCTAGAAAGAACAATGTTCCAACGGCTCAGCCAAATAAAAAATAAAATAAAAGGAAAGCCAAAAAGTTTCCACGCAGGTTTCAAAGGGGAGATCACCACACAGGCATAAGACAAGCTTATGCAATCTAATAAAGCTGCTTACTCAAACCCACGCATTGGTGGAAAGCAAAACACCAAAGAAGATCTCTACGCACTCACCCAGGGAAGAAAGAAGGAGCAGTTTGCAAATCCCATGCACTGGGATTGCATAGAGCCAAAAGAAAATAATAAACTTTGCAGAGAAGAACACGTTTTCCCAGCTAAGAAAAGATTAAATATTTTCTATTTCTGACACAAGAAATCACGCGTTCTTCAGGTGTATCCACACATTTACAAGAATATTCAGTCACAATTGACGAGAAGATCACACCGAAGAAGTAAATATTAAATTACGGGATTATTAGAATCGGGTGATTTTCACATACTAAGGAGAAATTTGATTCCAGCAAATTTAATAAAAAATCGGGTGATTTTGTTTATTTTAAATTAAAAATAAATAAATAATCATCACCGGAATTGAAAATTGTAACCTGATCAATTTATTGTTAATATTATTATTATTATTTTGAAATAATAATAATAATATTAAAACGGAACATATTTTTCTTGCATTGACGAACGTTTCGGAGACTGAGACCTGACCCCACTTGTGTTGTTTTGCATGCTTGAGTCATTCTTCTGTGAAATTCATAATGGCTGAAAAATCTGACAAATCTGCAGGGAGATCGAGGAAGCCAGTGGATAATTCAAACAAATCCGCCCTGAAGTATGAATTTCAAGGAATTATACCTCCCAGTTCCATTAAGTTAGCATATGACAACATCACTGATACAAATCTGGGTCACATCAATGTGCAACAGTTCTGCGAGTGGGTGAAAACTAAAGGCAAAACCATTTTCTCATATAGACTTTACCATAGTGGTCTACCCCAAGCAACAACATTTCCTGTATCGATGCAGTTTCCGGAATTGGTTATCGCTTGCGCGGAGCATTATGATCCTGAGAGATGAGGAGTTTTTAAAGATAATCGCGAGCCTTTCCTCTTAATCACACCAGAGCACATTGAGGAATTGCTTGGCATACCTGAATTTCCCAAGAATGCATATATCACTCGCCAGTCAACACAAGAATTCTAGGATGAAGAACCCCTCAGATGGAGAAAGATGGTTAACAACAACTGGTTAGTGACCAAGACACCTCGAATTGATAGGCTTCCCAAAGAACTGTACCGCGTTGAGTCCATGGAAGAAATCAGGGACATGATTACTCTCCGAAGTCGAGTTTTCGGTCTACCTTCTGCTAGGATTTTCCACCCATGGATGTATCAGTTTATCTATATCATCCTAGCCAAGAAATAATTTATGGATTGGGCCACCATAATCAGTAACACACTTCACAAACAATTGATAGAAGTTAAGATGACTGGATGCTTCTACATGACATTGTATCTGACTTATGCGGTAGCAAGAAGAAAGCTATTTTCGGGACTTGAAACGAGAGGAGTCATGGGGCCATCAAATAGTGTTTTTCATTATTACCCTGAACTTAGTTTCAAAAATAGTTCCCACCATTTTATAAGATTTAATGATGCATTCACCTTCCACTTGATTCGGAACCTGAATCAAAATACTGAGGAAAGGTTTTCTAAAGAAGCCATGAGTGTCATTTCCCAATGGGGAACCTGGTTTATTCAATTTTCATCTTTTTCCTACATTCGCGTGAGTGGCTTTACTGGTACCCGGTGGAAACTTCCTAAGTACGTCAGTGATAGATGGGCATTAATGGAGCTGGTGCGACAATTATTCCAAGTTCACTGCCTTCTTAGTGATAAGCATTGTTCAAGAATTCATTTCCCAATCCAAATCAGGGAATACCAATGTCCAAATCTTTTCAGTGCACAACTCATGGAAAAAGAGTTCGCTCTTATAACCATCCATCCATATGTGAAGAGAGCCCAGTTTGATATCAATGGATATATGCAAAATATTCTGGGAGCAAAGTATCAACATAATCCTACCATGGAAGATTTCTGGGCTGCTTGTTCGGAAAAACATGAGGTAAGAAGACGGGAGTAATCTCGCCTAACACTTGCTCAGATCAAGGCCTTCTGCATCAAGAGCCCTCCCGATTCATTCATAAATGATGATGAGGATGTTATTGATCCCTCATATGATGCAGTTGCCTTTACCCCATTGCCTCGAATCGACTGGACCAAAAGAGATGAATTTTCTCTTGATGGCAAGAACCAACCAATTATTGAAAGAAGCATAACTTGGTATGACAGAGAACTTTCCAAGTTGCAATCAATTCCAGATCATGTTTCGGGATCACAAAAATTGCCAACACGAGGGGGCCTCCATTCGACTAAAGTTTCTTCTCGATCGACCTCTATACCATCCAATCATACACAACAAGCAAGAAAGGAGTGGTTGCCAAAATCCACTTCGCCAAGTTAGGTGTCACGAGGAGAAAGATCTAAAGATCCTAACCCCGAAGAAGGAAGAGAGCGTGTGTCTGGATTTTCTACCTCGAGTAGAGATTCTTCTACCCACATCGTTAATAGTGCTTAGAAGCTAGTAGGAAATGATCCTCAGCCATGCTTCGAACAAGCATCCACTCAGGTGAAGGTAATTCAAATATCAAACACTTCGGAGCATGTAGTTCATGAAGGGATTTCCCAAAATCTCCCGAATAATCAAGAAGTAGATATTGAGGTTGTTTCTCCTCAAATCGAGGTCGTAGATAGGATTCAAGAAGGATCTCATGATGTCAAGAATAATGAGAATATTGATTCGAGCTCTAGGATTTTGTATGCGGAAATAGTGCATGATACTCCTTCCTGGGTTGATTATGAGGTTAAGAAAAGGAAGAGGGTTGTCAAGGCAATTAACATTGATTTTGATGCCCTTTTCAAACTTTCAAACGACGTCATTCCAAAGAAGCCTAAGGTGCTTTCTCGAATAATGGTGGATAGTGACGGAAATATGTTTGCGGATCTCTCCATCCCACAAGTTGATAAGGAGCGTGATGCCATGACACTTGATGATTACGAAGTTTCCAGACTTGGACTTGGAAGGTCTACATTAGAAAGCGACATGGTGATGGCTCGAGATTCAATTGATATTGTGCTAAAGAGACTTGAGAAATATAAGTCTTAGAACTCTCAGCTCAAGGCCGAAAAGAATCAATTGGTGGAATATGTTCAACATTTGATAAATCACATATCATCCACTTTCCCTGCACCTGATGCAGTGGCTGCCCCAGATGAAGATACTCTCAATTTGTTAAAAGAAATAAACACATTGGGCCATGTCACTGAAACTTGGCTTTCAGAGATTCTCGTTTTAGGCCAGGGGACGATCAAGACCACGGTTAAGCTTCATGAAGATGTCAGTGCGTATCTTGATCCAATTATTTCTTTCAAAGAAACTTTTGTTTCTACTATATCAAATTTGTATGAGATATTGCCCAGTTTGTAGGAGATGACAAGTATGGAATCTTCTGGTTTAGCCATTGAAGGAATTCTCGAATTTGAACATCGAGGGACACATTTTCTTTGGTGCCTGCATCTCAAATCAAGAAAGACGCTTCTCGAGGATTCTACGATTCATTATGAGAGCATGTGCAATGAAGCCTTCACTTCACTCTCCTTGATTCAAGAATTCATAGCTGAGATTCGTTGCAACCTTGTAAATGAGCATAATCAAAGGTGTTCATTGGAGCAGGTGGAAGAACAATTTTCACAATTGTTTAAGGACATGTACACTCCCGCCAACAATTTCTTGTCAGTTTTGATGGAGCGGTGCATCTAATTAAAGAACTTATTTGAGAATGCTAAATCCAAAATTGTTAATTTAAATGATATGCCAAGTAGAATTCTTGAATTACAGGTATTTTGTGAGGCTATTCTTCGACCAAGTGAACCTCCGGAAGAAGAAAAGATGTTTGAAACCTTGGGAAGGTTTAGATCCTTTCAGCTGGCAAAAGTGGCATATCCTAATTTCATCGGCGGTTCAGGGAGTTAATTTTCTTGGTATCTAACGAAGTGGGAGAGTCCATTTCTCATACGCTTGAGATAGGTAGACCCCATTTCAATGGATAAGGCACTAGTTATTATTGTATATTTTAAAAGGTGTTGTTATTTGTTTTCGGGAAACTATGGATATTTTAAGTAATTTCTATTTTTGGGTTGTCTTTAATAAAGTTGTTGAAAAATTCAAAGGTCACTTAAGTGCCTTATTTAATTATCATGTAAAACCCTAACTACTTTGTAACCAACTTTTGGGTTATAAAAGGAAGTGAGGGGCTAATTTGTAAAGTGTGACTTTGAGAGAGGAGAAGAAAATACTTTTGTGTGCAAGCTTTGTTTCAGGAAGAAATTTTGTGCTCTTTTGTGAAAACATTTTGAAGTTAATGAAATATGAACTTTGTGTCTCATTCATTGTCTCTTGTAACATTTGATGCATCTTATGTTCATTAGATGTTAGATGTTTGAATCTTGCATGCAAATATTATCTTTGATCTTATTGTCAACATTATTAATCAGTTGTTTTAGTTCACAGTGATCAAGCTCTGATTATCTACTTGCTCATGTGTGTTCCCTTTTACACGTTCTTGTTTGGCTAACTCAAACTTCGTTTTATTTGTGTTAGTTATTTGTCTTTCTTCTTCGTGCAATATTAGGATTTGTGTTTACCTAACTCTTGCATGTTCTTTCAGTTCATTCCATTTCAATCCTTTCCTTCATCCCATTCCATCTCCCTCATCCACTTTTCTTTCCATTAATGTTCCAAAACACCCCCCACATACAAATTTTGAATGTATAGATGTAAATATGGTTTTGGTTTTCAATAAAGGCAACCTCACTTTCATTGAGGAGGGACTTTGTTCCCACACTATTGCATGTCATTTGCATGCATGCAAATCCATATGCTAACACATGCTAAGCAAGTTAATAATATTATTTAATTCATCTGGGCACTTATACCAAGATGCAGATGCTTGGAGTAATAAAAATAGATTTTCTCCAACCCTAGGCACCAAAAATGGAAGCTTCTCGGAAATGGAAAATACTCTTTAATGCAAAATACTCCTTTTGGTGCCAAAATCCTCGAGGACAACAAGCTCCATAAAAAATAATTAATTATCCCTTCCTTATGGAATTCCATGCTTATATAGCCAACTGCATGTTATTTTTAATAATTTCTTTCTCCTGTTTCTAGCAATTATTAATAATAAACCATGTTCTTTCTCTCAATTTGGGCACCCAAGTTTGCATGCTTCTGCTTGTTTTTTATGGAATTATTTTATTTATGTTTAGCATGCATCCTTGACTTCTCTTTAGCTCAACCTGTTGCTTTAACTTTCCTCCTATTTATGGCACCAAACTTAGCTAGAAATTATAATAATAAATATTATTAAATCCATATAATCATGCCAAGATGGGTCACACCTTTTGGCTAGAGGGTGTGCTAAAAATAAGAAATCAAAGTGATGGGAATTTTTACTCTGTTAGGAAACTCCAAAAATCCCATCCTTCACTTAAGTGATTTGTCTTTATGATGACAATTTTTACCCTGCTAGGCAGGCATAAAATTCCCACCTACCTGCCACTACCAAAATTCTCATTGGCAACTTAAATCCTTCCTTCCAAAAAGTGCGACTTGCATGCAATAGAGCTTCTTTCTCAAAAATGTGACTTGCATGGGTGAATAAACTTCCTTGATGGGACTTCTTACCTTGCCAAGAAGCTCTAAAATTCCCATTGGTACTTTAAGTGATTTATCCTTCTTAATGGGAAAAAACAACTTGTCAGGAAGACACAAAATTCCCACCTACCTGCCACCTCCAAAACTCCCATTGGCAGCTTAAGTGACTTGACTTCATCATGGGAATTTTTACCCTACTAGGCAGGCATAAAATTCTCATTTGCCTGCCACTACCAAAATTCTCATTGGCAGCTTAAAGCCATCATTCCAAAAAGTGCGACTTCCATGGGAGAAGCTTATTTTGCCTAAATTCTTCTTTTTTTGTCAGAAGTTAGCACTCCATGATCAATTTCTTCCATTGTCTGAGGCCATGAATGAATTCCAGAACTTCCAAGAAATTAAATAAGCTATACAGAAAAACAAATGGATTAAGAGGAATTTAACAGACAGACTACAGAGAAAACCGAAAACAAACACAGAAGAAATAAATGAAAATGAAAAATGTTGCCAGAAGTTGCAGACAATTGCTTTGTCAAATAATTGATTAGTAAAAACTCACCCCTGATGAATACCATACTGAGAGGCGGGAATACTGGCGTGCAAATCTTCAACAAGGTTCAATTGCAACACAATTTATTTTAAACATAACTTTATTTATTTAATAAATAATTGGATAAAATTCTCGCAGACAAAACCTGGTAGAGGGAAAAAATGAGTTTTAACATCTGGGTATTCATCGAAATTGGCTAATATGATTATCTCGGAATACCTCAAGGAAATGGAAACAACAAACAATAAAAATACAAAATGACCCGTTATTTTAAAGAGAACGAAAAATTTCAACAAGGGGTAGTCCTAGATTTCAGGGTGAAATCTGGGGACACCAACATCACAAATGGACCTCGTCACATTCACGCATTCATCATTCAACGTTATATCATGCGACATTCCTATATTAGTGATATACGTTGTAGGCTAAATCATCACTCTTGTTACCATCTCGTAGTGACATACGCAATAGCTAACTCATCATCTCGTCTATCATCTTGTAGTGATATACATCACAGGTTACATCATCACTTCTTCTAGTATTCTTTTGTGACATACGCAGTAGGCTAAATCACCATTTCTTCTATCATCTTGTCGTGATATACGTTTTAGGCTACATGATCACACATTTTCCTACATCATCACTACACATTCACCACATTACGCTACATACAACACATATTTCGAACCATTTCCCAACGACGCACTCTCGTTTACAGTTCATTATTGACTGTTGAGGAGGCATAAAAAAATGAGCCTCACTACATACAACTCCATCCACTTGGGGGGCATGTGGCTCCTATCATCCATGCACAACATATTGCATATCTTGGTTACATTTCCTCTTGCTTACTTGTGCTTTTACATGTTCACTTTATTACACATGCTAGATACATATCTTGTATGTCATTATCTTTATCATACACACACGCGCGTTCACTTTCCTTTCTAGTTGTGATCGCAGATACAAATCTATTACAGGAAACATGGATGTTTGGCGTATTACCAGTCCCACAGCGGCTCCTAGGGGCATCCACTTTTGTACATTATAGGTGTTATTGTTTCATAACACACTACTTTATCGGTTTTACACGCTTTTGACATACATTTTATCTTTCCAACGTGTTTACTAGTGCTTCATGTGCAACATTTGTTTTGTAGGATTACTTGCCACCATGGTTTTCTATTACATTGCTTGTACTTGATTGTCTTTGTTTACTATTGTATGCGGCCATTGCCCTTTGTTTGGTGTGCACACTTGCTTATTTGTATGCACCCACTACGACCTTGAGTGTCTTGAGACATTATGAGTGATGTACCATGTTTGCAACCCACTTTTCACAGTCCAAATTTCCTTATTGTGTGTTATAGCTTACATATTGCTTGTTTAGCTTACATTTTGTCGTATACATGCATGTATATCTTTGTTTGTACTAACATTTTTTTTCTAGCTCCTTGTTTGCATGTGCCTTAGTCTTTACCAAGCACATCCCCTCTCCCCTGCAGGGTACAATTTCAGTGGTAGATCCTCTTATGGGTCACATTCTCCTATAGCGACGTCACATGCGCCCCCAAAGAGGGGGTCATTATTATAGATTATACACAACACAATACCGATACAATTAACACAGTTTAGGGATCATAATCAGGATTTGTTCTTTAGTATAAGGATGCCTTACCTAGAGCGCCTTTAACCAAGGGGTAGTTACATAGGGCATGGGTTCAACACAGTCTACATAAATCCATACATAGTGGCTTTTACAGGACATGTTGTCCTTAACATTATGGGAAGCAATTAAAGGTTAGAGGACAACAATGGACCTTCCTCTCTATACTACTTCTGTCGTGGTGTCAGATCTCCCAAAAAACCTTGACAGTACAAAGATATCTTACACTATTAGGAAGCAGTTAAAGGTTGGCGAATAAATCAGACTTTCCTCCCTATACTTCTTTGGCCAGTGGCGTGAGATCACCTGAAAAACTCGCATGACATCGATAGGATCCTTTCTACACCCTCTTCTCTCATCATGAATCAGGTGCACATTTTCCTTTTTCATTTTCATACTTTTCCATTACATGTTTTTTACATACATATATACATACATCTTTACACACATTTTTACATATACATACGTATCTGACTACTTGATCATCTCCTCTTTTGCAGGTTCATCTGTATGGGAAACAAAAAGTCAATGTCAACACCAACATGACGTCATCAACATCACACACAATCGATACTAACATGCAAGTACATCACACACATTGGCATCTACATGTGCATTTTCACCCTAGGTCCATTTTCATCACTTTTCACACTTTTGCATCTTTAGTCTCCACGCTCCACTGTTTTCTCATTCCACGCTTTGTCTAGTCCTTCAGTACACCTTCTACATCACTCTACATGTTTTATCAAGTACACATCTCTACCTTCTTTATGTTACCGAGCATCCTACTCACCAACATAAAATGGGGGAAAATGTAGACACTAAATCATGCTCTTTGGGTAATTATTTAGTCCTGGATACATACTACTATTCATATGATTCGTAAGTACGAAAAAAGTAATAATTAACCCATGTCTTTGGTCACTTTGTTTTTCTTTATGCTTCTATTTTCAGTCTTGCACTTATACTTTCTCAGTCTGTATTTTCACCTTTCGTCATTTATCATTCTAGACTAGAGCGCCCATCCAGGATAGGAGCACCAGGCACTCATGTCCTCTCTGGGCACCCATGTCCTCTCTTTACTTTCTTGCATTTTTGCGGGTCCTTTCTAGCCATTTGAACAACTTATCTTGTTGGTAGACGGCCTTTTCGAGGTTAATTACGAAATTGAAACAAAGGAATCATATAAATATAAAGTTATGTGATCATAATGAGGGACCAAACACTAAGCATTACTATATCCACCTAAGGTTGCATCCATCAAAGGCATCTAGAGCTCCATTTGCATTCATCTAGCTCCATCACAAGGGATTCATAGTTGGTTTTTTGCATACACTTCATAGGAGGGGATTCTATTCTATTCCACGCACCATTTACTTACATTTTATATCTAGTTATTGCTCGCTACTCACAAAGTGCAACACACACAAGAGCACCTAGGGCACAATTCCACACACACACACACACAGAACTACATTGGGTCTGAGATGTAGTGCAACGCTCAGTTAGTAAGTCCACCATTGTGACTGCTGAAGACAGTCTGAACCCTTCATATGCATCATTATTTTTTAAGGTTTGGTGCTCTGTCTAGGGTTTTGTAGGTGATTCTTTATTGCAAACCCTCTCTTTTGTAGACATTTTGAGGATCCTCCCTCTTTTTTATGATTTCGTCATTCTTCTACACTTCACCTCTTCTTTTCCCTTTATTTTTGATGACATGCTTCCTTTTGGTTTAATAAATACTTCCCTAATTTCCTTTACTTCAATGTTTGACTTGGATTATTCAACAATCTTTTATACTTTAATACATTATATAATCGAATGTCCATATTTGTGATAACTTTTACATCTTAAAAGGATGTTTTCATAATGTAGGGTGACAATCTTTGGGAGCGTTTAAAGAGCTCTAATTCCTTTGAAATAATTACATAGTTTAAGATCTCTCTTCTATAAAAAGGTGTTGAAACCTCCACTATGTTTTCTATTGTATTTGTAATCATGCCAAGGACAGTTTTTACCCAATAGTTATGAGGAAGGGCATATATTCTTATCCATATATAGGAGTTGTGGATCGATTTTTCTATATCAATTTGAAACCAATATGCTAGTGTTCCATAAAGAGATCACCCACATTCCTAAAGAAATATGGTCCAACCTCAAATACTCTATCATGATCCATCTCAATAGTAATGATCAATGTGAATTAACATCTTATATAGGTCTTATCTCTACTTCTCCACATGTTCTTGATTTTTTATAGATCATGCATGTATTATTTCTTCCCCCATCAATTGATCTCCCAAAAAACATGTCAAACATATCCCCAAAATATTGGAGACATTTTTCCTAATCTCATTATAATCAATACAAATGATCGAGTCTTCCTCCATGACTTGTATGCAAGGTTTTTTTGTTTATTTTATTCCCCTTCTTTCATTTTGCTTTCTACAATCATTGTGACCTCCATCACCTTCTCAAAGATTGAAGTTTGAGCCCCTTTTACTTTTTGTCTATAGTAAAATCTTGGGGGAAGATCCCCCTCCCATTCCAAATCTTAAAAAACTATAAAATCAATCCTCTATCCATAAACCAATGGACTGATTGAGGAGAATCTATCACACCCACATTTTACACACACAAATACAACACACAAAATAATGAAATAACTTTTTTTATTTGCATTGCTTGATACATGACAACAAAAGGGATCACTTAGGATAATATATAACACATGAGATGTTTTCACAACCATGGACCCACATATATAACATGAGACACATGATGCACATCAAAGCCACACTTCCTTGAATGACAAATTACAACAACGACCCACTACAATATACATTTAATGATAGGTACTTCCCATGGCACATAGTTTTTCATGATTGCATATTTAGTACCATCTTATTTTTATTAGTTGACTATAATTATATGGAGAACGCTTAACATGGGCCTTCTGTTCCTCTTAAAACTAGGCTGTATATTTTTGTTTAAGCTTTCACCTATGGCGGTTCCATTAAAATATTGCTTGTTTCCTTTATCACAATAAATTTATATAACTCGACGATCATTAGAAACATTTACACACCCAGGAGTATACCAACCATTGTCTTAAGAATTCGTTTATAATCTAATCATATTTACATGGTTTGGCGTTAAAATTTCATTATTAGGAGGAAAAATTCACGGAAAACAAAAGAAAGGTTATTAGGTCAAGAGTGGACCTATTCCGAGTTCTTTTCGTATCAATGTTTAACACTAAGGGTATATTGTTTTCATCGTCAAGTTATTACAACCAACTATTGAGTTAACTCATTAATTTGTATCATTCTTGATTCATAATTCATTTGCTCCAATCAGGAATTTGTATTTTCACGATCATGTTGCACATTGAAGGGTACATTTCATCTATGTTAACATTATAGAGGTTTGGCATTGAGTTTAAGTGACGAACCTCACATTTCACCTTACTTCTAATTCGTTATTTTAAAGATTCATTCTAGATAGTTACGGGTTAATTACACGTTTCGACCACAAATTCTACTTCTTAAGAGATCTTAGGTTTAATGTATTCCCATCTGTGCCTAAGATTTCTACCATCTTTTACAATTAAACTAGGGTGCAATACTCTTAACTCACGAGACCTTGGCTACAGCCAAAGGTATGCCACTCTCAAGGCTACATTTCATTATTTCGTTAGCATTGTTGTTTAACCACATTTGTGCGTACAAAGCATGTGTCCATGCCTTATAATTGGTTTTCTGATTCCATAGGTTATGTTATCACCTGTACAAATCTCCTATATTGCATTCATTTTATGATCACATTAGACATTTTAGTTGGTTTCACATCGCTCAAGGGCATACGATTTCGTAGCGATCATTACAAAGTTTATTCTTGTTTACCGTTGTTCTAAATATATTAACGCAGTTACTTTGGTCAAGAATTGGAATCATTTAAAACAAATGAATTCATATACTACTTAATTCTACACTTATGGATTCTCGTTTGTAGGGAGTGTGACTCCTTTCATAAGATTTATTTTATTTTCCTTAGAGAACTCACAAGTTACGCACGTATTACAAGTGGGACATTCTATCAAATTTTACGCGTTCAAAAAGCCTTCTAAAGAAATATTTGCAATCATTGGTAACCATACATCATAGCTCCTTTGACCATTAACATCATGAGAGGTCACATGATCTATTACATTCATTAGAGCTCGAGGGTTTCTACACCCTACTACAAGGCAAAATTAGAGTAATCAAATGTCCTTATCTTGCAAAGCTTTCGTGCCACTTGAGGTATTCCAAGACTGCATGCCCAGGTAACATTGTTATCTGTGGGGAATTAATGAGTTTGACACATTAGTTTAATGCATAGGTAAGTTGGCGTTAAAATCCCCTTGCCTTACTTAGGTCCCTCAACGAAATAAGACATAAGCGAAAACACCCCAAGTTATCCCCACAAGGACTAGGTTATACACTAAAGTGTTAAGGAAAATTATGCACCTAAGCTTTACAACTTACCCCTAAGGTGGTTAGATTTACGACACCTAGAAATGCCAGTCATTCTCACCCCACATATGATGGGGGTACTCTTAATAGTCGTTGCCTCACACAAGGTTATTTAAATTTAGGTAATGGTACTTGTAGGATTTGTATTAGATGTAAAACAAGAAGGCAATCAATATAATTAGGGCATTTTATTAACATGATCAGTGTTTATATCCTAAAAAAGGCTCAATTGGGACCATATAATACAATAGGAATTATAACTTGTTTTTATTTCAATAGTTTGGAAGATATGAGATTCTACCTAGCATTGTGGGTGTTAGGGAGATAAATCATTAATTAACATAGGAAGAGATAAGCTTAATATCATTATAACATAGGTACAACTTCACATCCATTTCGACAAGAAAAAAATATAGCCATATTGATATTTCCCTTCTCAAAATGTACGAAGAACAATTCTTCGAACAACACTACATATCATTTTTCTATGGTAATACACATATTGCAAGATGAATATAAATTTACAAATACAACATATAACATCCTGAATTCCTCTTGTTCGGAAGTACCTGCAACCAATGCAGGGTCAATCGTAAGAGTCGTATGGAAATACCCTACACTCAAGCATAAAATCCATGCATCCATCATTTCAAGCAATGGAAACAAAATGTAGAGAGAGGTAGAGACAAGGAAAGAGAGAGGTCGTTTCTTCACACAATCACACTTCCACATTCTTTTGTTTTTTTAGAGAGAAGAGTAAGGAAAGATAAAGAAATTATAGGATTAATTTTCCTTTCAAATCACCATATCCTAACTACATACATCTCGTATCCAATTTTCATTTCATTTCAAATCATATACATTTTAATCACATTTACAGTTTCAAAACCAGTCAAATTTTATAGTTACTTCTAGAGAGAGGGATAAAAGAAGAGAGTCTAAAATTTCATTTATTTTCCAGTCACTATAAAATAACCACATTCATCGCATATCCAACTTTCCATTTCTTGTAAAACCCATATATATTTTTAACCCATTTACATTTTCGAATCTAATCAAGTTTTCATAGTTATTTCTAGAGAGAGAAAGGGGAAGAGAGAGAAAGTCTAGAATTCATTTTCTTTTCTACTCATTATATCATAACCACATACATTATCCAATTTTCATTTCGTTTCCAATCCCTAAACATTTATAACTCATTTGCATTTTTAGAACCAATTAAAATATCATAGTTCTAGAGAGAGAAAAGGGAAGAGAGAAACAACATAATTTCAAAAAAACTATTCATACCATAATTTGATAAATTCCATACTCTATAAAGTATGAAAATAATATCTACAAGGCTCCATGGTTAGTTAGGAGTCAAACGGGACCCTAAAAGGTGTGTTTCGCCTATGTTGCAATTTTCGTGAACGCTGGCCAAAACAATTAAAGTGCTTACAAAATGGGTCTTAAAAACACTCTTTAAGTTTGAAAACAAAGAATGATGATTCCTACGTACTCCCCTATATACAAAGAATTTATCGTGTCTGACGGAAGTTGATTATGACGAGCAGAGCTCAAGTTACAAGGGCAACTCTGGGGCCGATTATCGTAATTGTGTCATGAACTCTTGTCGTACGACGACCGGTGGGGCCCAAAACCCACTTGCAAAATTAGTTTCCGAAAACATTTTCATTGAAATGAATGTTGGCTACAATTCTCTTGTTGGCAGTCTATAGGTAGGCAGAAGTGGTTTTCAATTTCGCTTAAACTAAGCAGCGACCGTAGCCGAAATTGGTCGCATTTTATTAAAACAAGTACCTCAGAAAGAAATTAAATGAGTTTAAACAACTTGGTTAAGGTTCTCTATGGTGTCCTACGTCACTAGGGGTCATGCTAGAAGTTTCAGATTTGTGTTACATTTGGTTATAACGCTTATATAGGTAACTTTCGAAGTCAGATTTTCAATATTTGACAGTTCCAATTGAAATAAGGTTTTATCATTGGTTGGAGTTACATTTCCTAATAATTAACTTTTAATTTCCAAATGTAGGAAATGATGATAGTGAAATTTAAACTCGCATTGATGAGACCGCATTACTTTCAGCATTCTGTCAAACAATCCGCGTGCATCCACAACCACAACCCCTCCATTTTCTTTGCCTCGAGACCTTCTATACCCATTCCACAAAGCCAATTGAGCATTCGCAGCACTGATTGCAACCTGTGAAACCGAGTTTGGTTGAGGCGTCTCTTTGAAAAGCCTTTGAGCCTCATCATGAACACCATTCAGAGCATAATTAGAAATCAACGCATTTCCATGAGACTACATTTTTTTTAAGGTATTTTGTCAAACAGTTCACGTGGCCTGCGTTTCCTTCCACATTTTCCATACCTGTAAACCCAAGCACTTGCAACAACACAACAATGTCTTGGAGGACAAAGAAAGGAGAAACAACAGGTTTCACGTAGAGGAACAGTGAAGAGGCAAAACTTGCAGAGACATACGTGGGATAGCAGGAAAGACACTTTCAATGTCTTAATCTATACAATAACTACTCAGAAAGAAAGATAAACAGCAGGAAAACAGAATGGTAGTTGAAATCTACCCAAGAATAGTGCAGCAAAGGTAGCACAGGCGCATAGAAAGCAGAAGAAGCAGAATTAATACAGCCAGACATTGCGCGCCTCCCAATCCTCAATCAAAACACACAAGAAGCAAAATAGCGGCAGGCAGAAGTTCCGTTCTCCCTCATAGTCAAAATTGAACCCGCTACAGATACATATACCGATCCAGATCAATCAATTTGTATATAGTGAGATGAGGGGATATTAGGATTGCGGGTATATCTCGGCGTATAGAAATCTACTAGGATTGCAGGTTATTTACTTGTGAGAGTATAGAATTCTATACTCGCTGCCACCATCCAATTACTGCTAAATTCACACGTTAACTTGGGTTTCCTCGTGGTTGACGCATCTGGATCTCGAATAGAGTGCGTGTATTATTATGCATCTGGATCTGGATCTCGAATAGAGTGCGTACTTTGATGGGCTCCCCCATAACCACGACAGTGCTTTGATGGGCTACCTTCCATTACGCCTTGATGGATAACCATACCTCACTGCCCTCCATTATTTTCCTCTGCCATTTCAACCATTCACCGCACCATGCACAGAACACGGTCTGACACGGATTGCAAGGGACGTAGAATCAATTCCAAAATAACGAATACATAATTAACCATTAAAAGTCCAAACTTAGAAAAGAACTTCCAAATAAACAATAAAAAAGACTCCAGAGCAATATAAGGCATGACCCCAACGGTTTTTTTTTCAAACATGATCGATATCTTTTGTGGTCAGACAATATGTGCGGTGCAGGAGGGGTGGTGATAGTAGGAGCAGGGCCATCCGGCCTCCTGCTTGCCCATTTGATCCTATCCAATTCTCGCCCCCACCTTCTTCCTGTGCGTATTTTCGACTCTCAGAGCGACCCTTCTACTCCAATTCCCACGTAATCTTTTAATCTATACCCACATTTTCAATTAATGGTAAAATCAACATTAACACCATCAAAACTCATGGAATTCTTCTATTCTGGAATTGGTTTAAACAGCCACAAATATTTCATAAAACCCACAAAATCTCATTTGATACATGTATATTTTGTCATATACATATACTGAGATGAGATATTCTGGAGGTTTTAATTTATAACATTTTGTAACTGTCACTAAAATGCACTAAATCCTGATTCTGAAGTCTATTTTCATGTCATTGATTAAATGTAATATTCTTCTGCATGCTTTTGTTACCTGGCACATTCTATCACAGCTGAGAATTGATGTATTTGTGTGTACCAAGCAGGCCTGGAATTTGTAGGTCACCCTTCCCCTGTCAAATGGAAATTTCAAGAGGGTTTGATTTGTCTTTCAATTTACATCTTAATAAATATAATAGAGTCAAAATTCTTATAAATATATTTATAACTTACTAAGTAGCCTCTTTGTAAAAAACGGATTGAGTATTTTCAAATGCATTTTTTTTACAGAATTGAGTGTAAGAAACAAATAAAGATCACAACAAGCTAGTTAGCCAAATAACATGAAAATTTTCAGCACCTACTATTTGTTCACAGTGTCTGTGTAGGTTGCAATGCTCCATAACACTGGAAAACTTGTGCATATAAAGGCACTTCGACTTCATCAGTGGCCATGATGCATATAACAATGGAACAATGGCCACGACCAATATCTACATATTAATTATGTTGCAGGTTTTTATTCGAAATGAAAATTGGAAATGGAGATTAAGAAGAGAAGGGAAGTTGTGAACAATGAAGAACAGTAATCTGTTTTAAAGCTTGCTTACAAGCTATTATTGTAAAATTGACTCTTACAACTAGAGTTAAGTCTCTAAATTTATAGCTTCAAAAAACATAAAAATCATTTTCAATCCTGAATTCCCATACAAGGGGAATCCACTGTTTTTTTTTGGATGTTAACTGAATCTACAGTTATAGAAAAACGTTGCAAGTTAAACTGCATGGTCTAATATAATCTGATTGTAAATTACAGTCTAAATTCATAAAATCAGGCCACAGACTATTAATGTCCTTTCAATGGCCATTTTGATTTGCAGGACCTATCTGAGTGTATACACTTCTTTAAAAGATTCCTATATAGGTTTCCAATTCTAAAATAAACTCTCCAAGCTTTGCTTGATTGTCTTGGTTTAAGAATATCGTTGTATTAAGGCAAGTTTAGAAGAAAATGTTTTTCATCCTCCACCCTATTTAAGTTGCCTACTTTACAAATTCATAGTTGCCACACCTTATAAAAAAAATTTATTTCATTTTGTGATTTGTTGGTGCGAGTTAGTTCTTAGTTTTACAAAAAACAATTTTCATTTAGTAGCTCAACACTTTAGGTCCTTCGCTAATTTTTCATCAAGTATGGCTTTAGCTATCCTTTTGCTGAACGTAAATTTGGAGTTTGTGTGGAGATTTTATGGGGTGGGTTATATCTAAGTCAAAGTTTTAGTATATGTAGCCTGCATCACACTTGATCTGGTTTAAAAAACAATTCATGTAATAGCACATTCAATTTAGCTGCCGTTTCTCTCTAGTACTTTGTTATTACCAAAGAAACAAGTGATCTCTTGAATTCTTTAGACAAGTTTCATTCTGTTTTGAACATTATTTACAGTTAATGACAGAGGATAACCTGTTCTATTGTGGAATTACAGGATCTCTGGAATGAAAACCAAAAATGTTTTCCAAAACACAGAACAAAATTAAATATAAACCTTGGCCTCATTATGCTATCAACCTACGGTATGGTGAAATCAAGCATAAGCAGCTTTGGCCAAAGGAGAATCTTGGTCATCTTATTCCCTCTCCATGGGCTGAAGGGCCGAGGCTTTCTGAGGCTCAAGGGGGAGGATTTCATCTTCATCCATCATTGTTTTCCCTCCATACTGTGTCACAGATCCCACATGGTAAGTGGTAACCTTTCCTTCCTCAGGGGTAGCCTTTAGATAGTTCAGGTGATGTCATACCCCAAATTTATTGTGGCTTTTCTGCTGATACTATCAACCCTTATGGTTTTGGATGTATGTTTGGATTTAGCCCTATTGTGGTGTTCTTTCTTTCAAACTTGAAGCTTTTGGGCAACTGTATATGACAAATTAGGGCTCTAGAGCATTCCAGCTCCACCACTTATTCTGTCTGATTGAATTTACAAATGACAATTGGTGGTCAGGAACTATGCCGTAGTGGAATACATAGCTGTGGTGTATGGAGCAGTCTTAAAGTAAATACCATGATTTGCGGCTTCCAAGATGATAATCTATAGTGGATCTGGCAATCTAGAACTTTGCATTCCCCTAAAGGAAGCATATTTTGAATATTTTTGCAACCCATTTGTTAATGGGCTTTTCTTCCTTGTGATCCTTTTCCTAGCATTCATCATTTGTTGCTTCTCTACAGTTGGATCTGGGTGTCCTGCCTTTCTTGCTAGTGCTCTTATAATCACCAAATCTACTTCCTCTTCACAGATGTGCGCAAGCTTGACATTAGCTGCCATCACTAGGCCCACACGAGGAACACATGAATGATGGAGTCTTGCTAGGTTGGTTGAGCAGCTGCCCACAAAGTAGATAATGGGATGAGATTACATCATACTTGATCCGACCTCCCCATCTGACACCGGTCAGCCTTTATGAGGATTATTGCACTTGTCACTTACAACTTCTTTAGATTCCCCCTTTAACATTAACTAGTTCTTCATTGCAGTATGATTTCTCACCCTGCAAATTTCACAAAAGTGATTGTTCAGACAGTTGGCACTGGCTAACCTTCAATGCAGCAGTTTCTATACCATTTTCCCTTTTTTTCTCTCTATGTCCTCACACCATTTTTTCAACATTTACATCATGTCCTTGGATAAGGCAGTTATAGAGGGTGATTCCTCCTCCTGTCATTTTCATCCTCATCACTAGTCACTTTGGTCAGTGCATTGATGTTATCTTCACTTCTCAAATTCATAGCCGACTATAGGCCTCATCATGTGACATATTATGGAATGACCTTCAAGTTACATCTCTACTTTGACAATAATCCCTTTATAAAGCATCTCTTCTGTAGACCAGGGACTTAGAATTTAGAGGCTATCTATAATTTGACAGTAATTTTGCTGTTGTCATCTGCTCTGCTTGTGTTCCGCTGCTCTGTATGGGTTCTCCTGCTCTGTGTGTGTTCTGCTGCTCACGACCTGCTCATGTTCGGTCATTCACATCTTCATCCCCACACTTCTCTTCATGTGTGTTTGCCTCCTCAACCCTCAACTTTATTTGCATCTTCCTCTCTTCACCTTGTTCCTCCCTTCACGTGTTCTTTCCCTCTAAACCCTTGACGCGTCCTTTGCTGCAAGCATGCCACTCACCTGATAATATATGGTCCTTCAACCATTGTTGTTTCTGCTCATTCAAGGGTTTTAGACTATGTTGCCAGGACACGGGTATGTGGGTTCGGGTACGGGTTTGATACGCCGATACGTCAATTTTAAAAACCATTGGGTACGATACGTCTTGGATATGTCCATACATATATATTGAAATATATATATATATATATATATATATATACTCATTTTTTAGTCCATAAAAAACTGAAATAGTAATACAAAACGTGAATCAATGTTCAAAAACTTCAAAACATTCAATATACTTAAGACTTTACATTTTCATTGATCATGTGGCCTGCCATACATATGATGATATATGAATCTCATGTCAACATGAATACAATCAAAACTTGAAAAATATACTAGGATGAATGTTCAAATTTTCAAAATATACAATGTTAATGGGTAAGCACAGGTCAAATATTAATGGGTAAGCATAGGTCAAATATTAATGGGATGTTTCTTGGCATCCCTGTGTCAAAGATGTCCAATAATATGGGTCAATGATCAAACAGACCTCCCTGCAAAATATTAGATTCCCAAAAGCACTCATCAAACCAGTCAACACCAACTAAGAACTCGTCTGATAATTCGACTATAGAAAGAGGTCCCCATCTTCTGTTAGTCCAAATGTTGTCTTTTCTTCCAAGTTCACAATGGCATTTAAATCCTGTGCAACCACCCATGAGCCATTGTTTGCATTTTCTCCTAAACTCAAAAGGGGGCACACAGATTATAATCTAAAAAGATCATACCGGGAAGCTGCTTTTTGTTTGGCCTGCTGTGCAACTTACTCAAATGTCCTCAATGGATCTCCTACACTCGCTGAAATAAATACTTCCATTCCAAATCCAACTCTACGTGCCATTGCAAGAGCTCAATGGTTATATTTATGCATACATTGAATCTCCAATAACAACAGACCAAGTAAAAATAAAAAGTGTTTTTAATGCCTTAAAAGGCGTATTTAACCTTGGGTGTCCCGCGGGTACGTTCGGGTACGTCTGGACGTACCCATGGCGTACCCGGGAAGAACCCGAACGTACCCATCACGTACCCGTACCCGTACCCCTGACATATCCATACCAGATACGTATCAAGCAAGGTATGGGGGGGCTGGGGGACGTATCCTGGCAACGTAGGTTTTAGATAATCCCAACAGTTTATAGCATCCCATCTTCATCTTAGACCATTTCAAACACATTTTGGGGCCATTTCTTGGACGACTGTCAACTGTTTTGACAAAATACATTAGCAATTTTTGGCCATCTGAACAATGCATGTGACCAGTGCCACGTGGAGTTTCCTCTAAGTAGGTAAACAAATTGACCAGATTAAAGGCAATTTGCAGTGGTAAATGGACGTCTAGGTCACGGGAGGAGACTTTGCAGAACTATGTAGTAACAATTTCCAGTATCAATTTTTTAGGGCACATACCAAGGCCAATGAGTTGCATGAAAGTTGTAATTCCCAGACCTGCAGGCTTATACAAACAAACATAATGGAGCTCTCTCTTATGTAGAAGTTTAAAACTTCTCCCCATTACAAGGTTTTGAACCCCAAATTTAAATACTCTGGCATTTGCATCCGGATATCTGGAATTGAGACTAAAGGTTCTTTGCTTCGAGATCCTTTGTCCACTGTTCCAGACACTGTTGCAGGAGAAAGATGGTATTATTGCTGATTTGAAAGCAAGAATCATTGAGCTCTCGACTAGATCCAAGCCACCCCTGCTGCTTCCCCATGCCTTCAGCAACTTAGTGAAGTGGTTTTAGAAATTAAGAATAAACAATCAAAGATAATCGGTCAGCATGAGCACCTTAAAAAAGAAACCATAGCCCAGCAACAATCTATCCAAAAAATGGGTTGAACAAAATTTGTGGGTACATGTGGTTGAGGGGAATAAAGCACCTCAAGTGGTCGAAATGACTATTTAAGCAAAGTTTGAAGGAGAAAAGGCACATCAAACCAAGGCACTCAATCTTTGTGTTAACAGCCTCCCTAAACCAGCTGATCCCTTACAGGTAGGCCATGGCCTCTTGCGTGAATCTTTGGAATTGAAAGCTATCTCCCTTAACAAAGCTTGGACATTGCCAAACAACACCCTTATTATCCAATTCTGAACAACAAAAGAGTGTTTGCAAGCTCTTAAAGAAAAAAAACAAACTGTTTTCCCTTTGTAGAAAGTATATGTAGATG
Organism: Taxus chinensis; assembly: GCA_019776745.2. NCBI lineage: Eukaryota > Viridiplantae > Streptophyta > Pinopsida > Cupressales > Taxaceae > Taxus > Taxus chinensis. Next base: position 649,754,512 of record CM034152.1, read on the forward strand.
CAAATCTCACAAGACTCTAGGTGGAGGAGCTTCAGAAATCTCGTATCCAGGTTGTAGCTGCCCGGACAGCAAACAAGTGTGTTGTTATCAAAGATTGTAGGGAAACCATTTATGATTCCCCCCCACCTAGGTGCACATACCCTAGACCATCATCATGACGACTACCTATGGTCTCGGTAGGTGGTGGTGGTATACCCATTGCTTTTGGAAATTGCAATGGTATTATTTGGTCTTCTCCAAATAACTTCTAGGATGTTATTGCTTCCTAGGATTTCATCTTCTTCACTGAGACCCATGAGACCCCCAAGCAAGCCCTCCTTCTAGTCACAAGGTACTCGTGGATTTTGGAATCTTGTCATGAGACTCGTAGATCATATGGTGTTTGTGGTTCAGCTGGTATGGCTTTCCTTATTTAGGATAGCCACTAGTCCATAGTTTCACTTATGGCTTTTGATGTCCACTCTAGATACATGTGATTGCAGATTTAGAGGGGTCCATCTTCTTTTTAGGATATCTTCGTAATTATGTGTTACTTCTTTCTCACCACATCTCCATTCATCATTCACATTGATGGGGAACCATACCTTGACCTCTATCCATAGATCTCCCAGTACTTCACTGTTGATGTAATGTCCCCTAAAGGACATATGGGTGCATACAATGGATTTCCCCAAATACCCAACTTGAAATCTATCACATAAATTTTATATAATGCAGATCTGGAATTCATTTTAGAAAATGCGACTTGCTAGGAAAATATAAACCCTCCAAAAATGTAGCAAAACTAATATTTTAATATCAGAAATTAATGAGTTGAATTTAGAAAAATATTGCAGATTTAAAATACCAGCCATGATTAGCTCCAAACTCTGCATGATTTCCATTTAATATAAATCTGCAAAAACCTGATCTGCAGTTACGGCTGGAAAATTGAGGGTTTGGACCCTAGAAAATATTCCAAAAATAGCAGCAAAGATGTCTGACAATCAGCTCCAAACCGCAGGCAATCAGATTTGATTATAATGTCTTTCCTTCATGCAAAAAACAATTTATAGACTGGGTCGTTCCAACCAGAAAATATATAATACTTCAGCAAACAAATCTCCCTTGAATATTCAACACACTAGTAGATGAATCCAAAGGAAGAGTTTTTGTTCTTCCTTACACTTTTCATGCGGGTTTTTGTCCTCAGAGAACGCAGATGCAAACACTCAGTTCACAAGCAAAATTTCAAAATATTATGATGATAGTAGAATGGTCCCAAAACAAGTCGACTTGCCCCTTTAGGAAAAGAAAGTTACCCAAAGATGACCACCCACCACAACCAATCAACATTCTTAGATTTTTTAAATTCCTTTTTCAATCATTTCCCACCCCAAGGCTAGTCGCATTTTTTCCCTAGAGGGAATAAAAATTATAATGTGCCTTGTTCCCTTTTCTAATTTTGCTATTTTATTAAGTCATAAAATGAATATAAGTGCTTTATATTTTTTCCTTTCTTTTTATGGCACTTTACAATAATTTTAAATGACTTAAGTCACCCTTATTGTAATGTCCCCAAATGGGACACTTTGAGCCCAAGTACGATCTTTGGCCAATCCAAATCACCAAAACAAATTTACAAAAGTTATAAAAAATATTATTAGGGCAGATCATATTTATTTAGGAGAAATGCGACTAGGGTTTATTAAGAAACCCATATAAACCAGCCATATTACTCAACTCTTTTTACTCCAAACTGAAATAGTGATTTGTCAAGACCAAAATCTAAAAGGAACATGCAGATAAAAAGTGCAAAACAGATCTGAAATAATTTATAAAATCTGTAGAATAAAGTACCAGTTTTATGAGCTCCACAAAAGTGACTTTATTTAATAAATTTCTTCAAAAATGGGTCTGCAAGCAAAACTGTCAAACCTTTCTGTCAAACATTTGTTGAATTCTTCAAGGGAGGTGATAGAGCCATGCCCTTGGGTGATGATGCCATGGTACCACCACTCATGTGCAACTCCATCCGAATGCAAGGTTGCAAAACTTAAGTTCCTCTTCTTCATACATAGGGTTCAAAGAAAGATATGTATCTAGTTTTTGTAACCAAGCCCTAACAGAGCACCTATTTGAACCATCAAATGAAGGAAGATTGATCTTACCCAATCTGTGTTGAATGTCCTTCCTTGGTTCTTGCTACTGTATACTCAATTGGCAAAAATCCCTGAATGAAAGCAATTTCCTTGTGGTGGGATTCAAGGATGCATACTCATCTCCAAAAAGATTGACTTCTTTTGTAAATCTGTGTGTAGGTGGCTTGCTCCTCCTCTTGTGGCTCATTCCTTTGAAGGAAACTAGCACGAAAGAACTTGGAAGGAGTGTTGTTTGAAACCCTTCCCACATGATGGCTAGAAGAGCTTCCCTCACCATGATGGCCTTGATTTCCTTGATTGTTAGACAATATCCCTTGCAAAGATTTGCCCAAATCAGCAATGGCTCCTACGACGGAGTCTCTGAGATCTCTTTGTGACTCTAGCAATTTTTTTTGCAGCTCTTAGTTGCCCTTGGTAAATACCTCATTTATGTATCTCAACTCATCATTGGGGGGTATTTCTTCATCATCCATCCCTCCTCTTCTCGGAGTTCTTCTTTGGTAATGATATCTGAAATGCTCTTCGTCTCTATCCATACAATTCTGAAATTAGAATCTTTCTCTCATAGGATGGGAGGAAAATCTGGCTCTGATACCACTGCAATGTCCCGGAATGGAACACTTTGAGCCCCAAGTAGGATTTTTGGCCAATCCAAATCACCAAAACAAATTTACAAAAGTTATAGAAATTTTTTTTTAGGGCAGATCATAATTATTTAGGAGAAATGCGACTAGGGTTTTATTAAAAAACCCATATAAACCAGCCATATTACTCAACTCTTTTTACTCCAAACTGAAATAGCGATTTTTCAAAAACCAAAAATCTGAAAAGGAACATGTAGATAAAAGGTGCAAAACAGATTTGAAATAATCTATAAAATCTGTAGAATAAAGTACCAGTTTATGAGCTCCACAAAGGTGACTTTTTTTAATAAAATTCCTCAGAAACAGGTCTGCAAGTACAGCTGAAGTTGAGGGTCTAGAACCTCAGAATACACTCCAATAATGTAGAAAAGATGATTGAAAGTTTAGCTCCAGACAGCAGGTACCAAATCTGAATTTTTAGATCCTTTATCAATGCCCAAACAACCTATAACTAGTTCACTTCGATACTTCTATGAGTAGATATCCCTTTGAATAGTCAACAAAAAGCACCAAAAAGGAAGGGTTTCCGTTCTTCCTTCAATTTCTCATGAGGGTTTTTCATCCTCAGAGAAACCAGCTGCAAATACTCAACTTACACAAGTAATTTTCAGAATTTTTGATAAACATAGCATGCCCATATGGGTAATCTCCAAACGCCTATTCATGACCTTGCGTAGGATGAGTTATGTCTTCACGAGTTGGATTTTGAGGAGTTAGGTTTACAAAGAGCTCGTGCTGACAAAAATTATGTAGCTACCACCTATGGGATATGCCTCTGTTTGGGTGAATCTAAGAGCCTCCACATTCTCAACGAGCTTCCTCACTTCCCTGACTCAAGTAGATTCACTTGTTTTCCCCATGGTGGTGGTGTGAGTGTTGCAGATGATGTTATCACCAACAAATACCTCATCCCCACATCTGTGGCTTCCTAATGTTTCCTCAGCTCCCTCTAGGGAACCATACCTTGAATTTCTATCCATATATCTACTAGTAATCCATTGTTGATGATATCATTCTTTTGGGTGATTTTAATTCCCATACAAGAAACCTCTAGACGCCTTTTCATGACCTTGCATAGGATGAGTTATATCTTCATGAGTTGGATTTTAAGGAGTTTTGGTCTATAAAGATCTTTCGCTAGTAGCAATTATACAGTTTTTGCCTATGGGAGACACCTTCGGTTGGGTGAATCTCAGAGCCTCCACATTCTCAATGGGCTTCCTCACTTCTCTAACTCTGGTAGATTCACTTGTTTTCCCTATGGTGGTGGTGTGAGTGTCGTAGACTATGTTCTCGTCAATAGATAGCTCATCCCTCACGTCTGTGGCACTCCCCCTGTTGACCATGCCATCTTGATGTTCACCCTCCACACTGATTCTCCCACTCAACCCCACTATCATCCCATCTCGGCCCCCAACATTAGACATACCACAATCCACTTTGATGATGAGTAAATCGTTGACTATGATCCATGTTTGTTGCTACTTATGTCAAGGTTATACTCCCTCCTTCCCACCACCGACTTTGTGTGTAGGTTATTATAACAAATCCTTTGGGATGCCACCCTTGAATCTTGTCCCAACACCATACATTACTCCAAATCCCCTTCCCACCACAATCCTATCCCATGAATTGGTGGTATGATGATGAGTGTAAATATATTCGTTGGAAACTCTGGTTTTCCCTAGCCCATGATCCTCCCTCCATAGTTGCCTTCCATGGGAAGTACCGTTGTCTTCTCTAATGTAAGACATCTAGATGGCTCGCACTCCTTGCTGATCTCCACCACTCACTAAAGACTTTTTGGCGTACTCTTCTCCCGAGAAAAAACACAGTTTTTGACATCAACCCGATGCATGGGACTCCTATGCTAGTTCCTGCTACGATATTCCAGTGCATCTTGTTGTCATTGCTCCCACTCTTCCACCATCCTCTTCTACATTCTCCTCTTCTTCCGTTAACAGAGCTATTTTGAAGTTGTGTACCAACAACGCAACAGATTGCGAAGGTCTTTAAGCTGAATTCATCAAATATGTTGTGGATTCCTTGACTTTCCTCCTGCTACGCTCTTTAATAAGATGATATGTTCAAGTTATCCTTATTCGTAGTCCCAACACATCATTCACCCTATATATATAGCTAGAAATATATCTTCCCCTAGATTGCAGTTTGTGAATGTAATGTCCCCTTTTTCAAATTAATCTGAAATAAAGAATTCTTTGGCAAGCAATGGTTGGACTATGGAAAATTATGGATTATATTTCAGTTTTTTTTTTTTTGCTTGAGTTACCTAGGGAGAGGGCCCTAGCCCTTGTGGTATCACTAGCCCACACCAGTCGTGGAACCATCCAAGGATGGTAGTTTAAGCCCTCAGCGAGCCCACAGATTAAACCACATTATCGTGGCACCCTATCACCAGGTTATCCCAACCGTTGGTAGTAGGCTGCCTTAAAACGGAGTTGAGATTTGAACCTTGGACCACCCAATTACAAGGAGACCCAAAAACCGTTACACCACTACCCATTGGATGATTATATTTCAGTTTTAATTATCCATATTCGTGATTTATTTTGTATTATCCATTCTTAGTTGGTCGGTTGGGTTTAGTGCCTATAATGAGGCTTAATAAAAGATTATAATGACTTTAAGAGGTCGGCCTTACTATTCCAAGCCTTGGCGCCAAAACGAGGTTACAAAAGAAGATTAGAGGGTTCATTTGGAGCAGTTAGATTTGGTGCATTTTCTATTATTGGGCATTGAGAGCTTGTTGCTCCATGTTCTTCCACTTGAGGACGAAAACCCTCTTGTGTGGCTTCTTAGAAGGATGAAAACCCTTCTAGCGGTTTTGTTGAAGGATGAAACCCTTCAACATTGCATGGTATTAAAGATTATTACAGATGTGAGGAGAATACTTAATGTTCAGATTTTTTATTGGCATTGGGCAGCCTTCCCTAGGTGGAGCGACCTACCTTGGTGTGTACAGTTTGGTGCCCTAGAGGGCATAGAGTTGAGATCTCACATCATATTCTGATTTGGCATATTTTATAAAGCTGGAATCTCCATTTTGGTGATTTTTGGAAAGGGTTTACTATTTTTCCTTGCCCTCGATTTTGGCTAGTATGCTGCTGATTTTAAATAATTAATTCCAGTCGTGAAATCAGATATTCTTTCAATCTTTTGATGTGTTTATGATTAATAAATGTTGTCGTGGCTAGAATAATTGTTTTGTGGCATCATTCATTGATTTTCTTGGTGAAAAGTGGATTTGAATTTCATAAACAGTTCGCTGCCCTTGAATATTGCTAAATTCAGATTTAATTTCAGTTTGCTGATTTTAAAATCAGACTTGCTAATTTTGGTGTTTGAGCTAATTTCCGTAATTTTCAGTTTTGTCCCCAAAAGGGATATTACAATGAACATCATTGTTGGGCATTACCGATTCTTAAGCCTTTTGTAAAATCCAAGTCTCACGACTCATTTGATTGACATAAATATGATATATTTTGGTTCTAAAGCATCATAATCTGGGTCCACAATGCGTGTCCATACATAGAACTGAAAAGAAATGCAATTTTTTTAGCTCTTTAAGTTACTTAATGAAGCTTAGGCATCACGGATTGTAGAGTGGTATCCAAGTCTGCTGATTCTATTTGCTATCTTGGTGCCATTTACACTTTTGGTTTGCATCTCAAATCTTGTTTTCTTCTAGAAAGCTTTGTAGTAGACCCTGCATGAAACTTACGCTTTCCAAGTTTTCAGGCACTTGCTCAGTTTAGTTTAGGGGCTTCTATGCCCTACTAATAAACCTGTTGGATAGAATAATCACATAATGATATTGACTTGTTAGTCCTTTTCAATTTCCCTCTTTCTGTCACGGATGGAGAAAAAGCTTTCAAGGAAGATGGCTAGATGTTATTGGCCTGCATATCAAATGATTCAATGAAGACAAAAAAATCAATTTGTCTCCACAAACAAATAGCAGTATATGTCTCTGATTTTCTCATACATTGGCTTTGAAGATGAAATGCTCCTCTTTGGCTACCTGGAATGATAATTGCTAAATAGTAAATGTGCTTGGTTTCCACCTGAGGAAGGAAAGGAAGACAAGGGTATTGCATGGAAATGAGTTCCTAGTCTTTCAGTTATTTTCTCAATTATTGACTATGTTAAGCTTCTATAAGCCATTCACTATTTCAATTTTACTTAAGGGGTAAATATCACTGAGGCTTTTTGTAATGGGACTACTGACAAAACCTGAGATACTCCAGATGGTCAAAATATATAATTCCAAATGGAAAAGTTTGCAAGCTCCAAACTCCAACAAATGGAAAGTACTGAAGGGGGCAACAAATATAACATGATACAATAAATCTATAATATTGAGCAAAAAGGTCGTTATTTAGGACCTCCTTGGCCTTCACATGGCTTTTCAGAAGCTGCCACTACATATCAGTCTTTCTGTTTTGTGTGTTCAGGGTCATTATTATATTTAATATATTGATAATTGTATAACAGTTTGTATTTTAATGATGTTAAGCATACAACACACAGTTTTGGTAGATTAAAGAGATGGATATTTTTGGCATTTATTGCAGGTATAAGAGAAGGCAGTATTGTGTAGGCTTAAGTGCCAGAGGCCGTGATGCAGTCAGTCATGTAGGTAATCTATGGGAAGCAGTGCAGGAAAAAGGTGTTCCTGCCTCTCAGTTTGTAGTGCATACTGGCTCTAGAAGCATTGCCTTGAAGCGCAATCCTGACAAACCATCTCTCCTAATAAATCAAAGAGCACTAGCTGGTACTCTTATCTCTGAGTTGAGGAAACGATATCCAAAGGATCAATTGGAGGTAACGATATCTTTGTCCGAGTCAAATTTTGAATATCATACATCATGGTATCTCTTTCCTTCAAATCAGTTAACTTAGCTGATGCAAGAATGATAATTATTTCGGTGAAAGTGTACTTTTTGCAGCTTGTACAAGGTTCAAATGACAAGGATTCTATGTATTTGACAGATTCACTTTGAGAAGCGTTGTGTATGGGCAGACTTTGATGCCCACACTGTGACATTTGGCAACAGAAATGAGGAACCTACCCAGTACAATTTGCTTGTTGGAGCTGATGGAGTCAGATCTGCTGTTAGAGAAGAATTCATCAGGCAGAGGGGTTTTGGCTATCAGCAAATCAACACACCTTACACATTCAAAGTTCTAAATGTGTCAAGGCCGCCAGATTTGTCTCCAAATGCAGCGCATGCATTTAGACGATCAAAACAAGAAGTAGAGGGACAACAGAGCTGGTTTAGCTTTCTTAATTTTTTGGGTCCTGCTAAGGGTTCATCACTTAGATATGGCTGTTTTCCTGCACCGGATAATGAAATGTCTGTGCTGATTGAGTGGACACCATCGTCAACTCCAGAAGATCTGTTAAAAATAACTTCTCCGTCAAAGGTTCTCTCTCCTACTTAAGGACTATTTGTTTCTTGGTATGATAGATCCAGGTCACATTAACATATGGCAATGGAAAGAGGGAACCATCTCACTTCTTTTGTTTTAGTGTACAATTATTTTGTCCAAGGCTTGTATCTTATATTACATTACAAATCAATAATACATTGAGGACTATGAAGGCTAGCACTTGAACTGTTCGTAGGGGCCCTATTCCAATACAGGCAAGGAGGGATAGCATATATAGAGAATTGACATCTTTCTAAATACATCCATTTTGGCAGCAGCTGAGCCAAATTTTAAAACCTTAATCTCTCCCAGAAAAGGATCTCCGTGAAAAGCTGCTTTACATCTATGCTTGCATTAGGTTGCCAACAGGCCCAAACTGTTCCAAATGTCCTTCTCATATTGTTAAACTTAAATATATGAGGTCCCATCGAGCAACATATCTTTCCACCAAAGGGGTTGAACAAAAAGGTTATGTCAGTTTAAGATAATCCAATCTAATGATGTGCTTGCCACCCTACACTAAGAGAATGCACTGCATCGTTTCTTCCTTCCGGAAAAATGCACAAGCTACATTATTCAGCTTATATTTTCTAACTTTAACAGAATAACTTTGATGAATTACTAACCAACTAAGAATTTTCAGTTTGGGTGCCACCCATGCTTTCCAAATGCCCTGGCATTTCTTCACACACCAAGCTTAAGTGTCATGTAATCCTAATCTGCTGTTCAGTTGGGGGGCTTTGGAGGTTTAGATCAGAATTTATCATATATTGTTCTAGAACTATAGCTGATAAAGGGGAAACAGAAATTCCATGTATAGTCTTTCCAAATGGGCTCTGTGTTTTTAAACAGGCTAACCGGGATAATACTAGTACAAAGTTTAAGGTACTCGAATTGCAATGAACCACAGATTTATTAGTTGCAATTTTCGCACAAATATAAACATAAATTTATGATTGTGAATGATAATAATAAGGGAGCACAGCTCCAAGGAAGTAAAAGCACTACTTCCTACTTAAAATGAACAATGACCTCTTCAAGATTGTCAATCTCCACACTACTATCTTTATATGTATATCCACAATATCCAATCTCATTCATCATGAAGATTTTCAATAACTAGATGCCTCATATTCATAACTAAGTGGGAACATTACATTGTTTGTACACTTTCAGTGAAGCTGCGGGAGCAATGATGAGGGAGGAGAAAACATATTTTTTTCTTATAGGGAACAACAAACTCTTGTTATGGCTTGGTAAAATGTGGAGGTTCATTAAACCTTTTGAGATCATTCATTATTTGGGTTTTTCTTTTGGAATTCTAGTTTCCATAGCTGATTAACAGCAATGGGTAACGAAAAGTTTGAAAAGAAGCTACGATTATTGGTCTTCCCTTGCTGATAAGATTATAAATGTTGACAAAATACTAGCATCGGGTCACATGCTCTATTCATCGACTCTTTCCCTCCTAATCAGCATATAGAATGCTAGAAATAACAATTAGATTTTTTTATATTTTTTTTTGTTGGTGTAAACAAAGAGGAAAGATGAGAATCCGTTAGGTAGCATGGGATGTCTGTACTATTCTAAAGGATCAAGGAGGGTCAGAAATTCCAGATAAATGGATTGTTAGAGTAGTTGAGGGTGAGTCTCCTTAGCAAGTTCTTCCTCGACATTCACTTCTTGCTGCTCATCATGTACAAAAAATCAAGGATTGATTTCTACTGTGTTGTTGGTAGTGCTAAAGCATTTATGGGCACTGTATTTTCCATATTGGCAATTTTTGTCAGGTGAGGATTTAAATTGCAAGAGAAAGTTTGACAGGATGAAATGGATGGGAAACTAGACATGAAGAAAATATTCAATGAAGCTCTTGTGTATTCAATAAAGCTCTAGATGATGCACATATGCATATAAGCATAAATAGCCACTGTTAAAATGACGATGCTTATATAGCATATTAAACAGTTATACGGTTGTTAACTGTGCAACCAATTGTAACTACCTCTTACAATAAATACACCTTACTTGTGTCATTTAGACAGTGCAGTTTGCTCTCTTGTCTCCATCTGCATTTTATTCTTCTCTCTGTATTTTCTAACATTGGTATCAGAGCGACTTGCCCGAGGAAGCTCTTGGACGAGCACGGGAGTGTTGCATGAGGTTCGAGGAAGCCCCGACATGGGTACGAACTGTAGAGAAGAAGTTTGAAGTCCAGTCATTTTTCGTGAAACCCGAAAATGTGATTGGTGAGAGGAGAGGTCGACAAGAGGTACGGTCGACGCAAGGCAGAAGAAGGGAGTTGGCATCACTGGATGAAATCGTTGAAGCAACTTGAAAGCAAAACATGGAAGCTTGAATCGTGGAAATCATCGTTCGAAGGTGTAGCCACTAGCAAAGTTGTGGCAGTCGCAAAACCTCAGAGGAAAACGAAAACGTGAAGGGAAAAACGTGGGCCAGCAGAAGGCAAAACGTGGGTCTCAGAAGCCTGCGTGGGGAGAAAGAAACAACTCCTGCAAAAACGTGGGTTGCAAAAATGTGGGTCGCGAAGGCAAATCGGTGGTGCTGTGTTGAGTCGCAAAAGCAAATCGGTGGTGCTGTGTTGGGTCGCAAAAGCAAATCGGTGGTGCTGTGTAATTGCAACGTCAGTGAAATTATTTTTATTTACTTGTTTTTGCGTGATTAAATTTGGAGGCATAAGTAATAATATTTGTTTTATTATTACTTATATTTGCTGGAAAATTGGATATTTTATTATTTTATTATTTTCCATTACTTTGGAATAATAAAATGGCAAACATTGCAAATTTAATTTTGCTGGATACACAAAAATTAACGGGCATGAATTTTAATGTGTGGAGCCATAAGATCTTGACACTGGTAGAATTTCGTGGTTTTGAGAAAATAATCACGGGTGTCAAGAGTAGACCTGCAGCGAATTTCGATGATTATGACAAACGTCATCGGGAGGCTCTTCTACTATTAAAATTGTCGGTATCGGATGAATTGATACCTGAGGTCCGGAATGCCACTGAGGTGAGTAAATTGTGGGTCAGTCTGAGGGACAAATATCAGATGTCGAAGAAGAGTCGGGTTCTATACCTAAAAAATATGCTTTTTTCTGCAAAATTACAAGAAGGTGGATCACTGTCTGAGCACCTACTTCGGATGAAAGATCTCCGAGATTAGCTTGCTTCCATCAACAAGCCGGTTGATGATGATGATATGGTGGCTCTCATTTTAAATAGTTTGCCCTTCTCGTATGACTCGTTCGTGGAGGCTCTTTATTTAATGGGCGAGAGTCAAACTCTTACGTTTGACAAGGTGAGTTCTTACCTGTTGCAGAAGGAATGGAGACAGACACAATTTCAAGAGTCCAATTCTGGACAATTTGAGAGTGCATTTGCTGCACAGTTCAAAGGAAAGTGGAAGCGACAGGCTGATGCGTCGCCTTCCTCTCCTAAATTTCCGGTAAAGTGTTACTATTGTCACAAACTTGGTCATGTGAAGAAGGATTGTCGGAAGCGACTAAGTGCCCTGAAGAAGCGGAAGGGGCAAGCACATGTGGCAACAGTTGAGCAACACGAGTCAGAAGATGAGTATGCCCTCATGGCATCTTGCTCGGATGGTGGCAGCCCTACACGGTGCTGGTTTTTTGATTCCGGCGCATCACGACACTTCACGTGTCAACGAGATTGGTATGTTACTTTTCATGCTAATTCATGTTCTTCTGATTCAGTTACTTTAGGGGATGGGAGATCACATGTTGTGGAAGGGATTGGGGATGTTCGTATCATGTTAAATAATAACACTAAATTGCTTGTGAAGAGTGTTAGATACGTGCCTAACATGAATAAGAACCTGTTATCCATCAGTCAGTTAACTGATAATCCTCGTATCTCTGTAAACTTTTCTGGTAAACAATGTATTGTGTCTGATGTCAAGCATAATAAGGAGGTTGCCCTAGGAATTGGGCATGGAGGTTTGTACAGACTAGTTGATCCTGCCACGGTCAACTTGCATGCCTTAGTTGTGGTAGAAATACCAGTGTTTTGTGGCATGAAAGATATGGGCATCTCAATCTTCCGTATTTGGCCCGTCTTCATAAAGACAACATGGTTGTTGGTTTGCCTCCTATCTAGGAAAAGCAGGATATGTGTGTTGGATGTTTTGCAGGCAAACAAAAGCAGAAACCTTTTCCTCATGAAGGTGCTTGGCGTGCAAAGGGGCTCTTAGATCTTGTCCATGCAGATCTATGTGAACCATCGTGGAAGACTCCCATAGTCCTTGGTGCGCGTTATTTTCTCTTGTTGGTGGATGATCACTCTCGGCGGATGTGGTTCTATCTCTTGAAAAAGAAGTCTGATTGCTTTGCTTCTTTTGTCAAGTTCAAGGCATTGGTGGAGAACCAGACCAGCCGGCGGATAAAGACGTTGAGATCCAATAATGGAGGTGAATTCACTTCTAAACAGTTCGCTGTTTTTTTGTGAGAAAGAAGGGATTCAGTGTTAGTTGACAGCACCATATACTCCCCAACAGAATGGGGTGGTTGAGAGGCGGAATAGAACCATCATGGAGATGGCCCGGTGTATGATGCACAGTCGTGGAGTGCCATACACATACTGGGGAGAAGCTGTTAATACAGTAGTCTATATCCTCAATCGCAGTCCTTGCAAAGCCTTGTAAGAGATCACACCAGAGGAGGCATGGTCCAAAATCAAACCAGAGGTATCAACTTTTCGTATTTTTGGTTCAGCTGCTTATACTTTGGTTCCTGATCGTAAGAGGAGGTAAACTAGATTCCAAAAGTTTTAGATATTTCTTTGCTAGTTATAGTGATCATTCTAAAGCATATAGATTGATTGATACTTCCACTAATAAAATCATTATTAGTTGTGATGTTGATGTAAAAGAAACAGAGTCTTTCTTTGGCTGTAATCAGTAAATAGACCAGCAACATGGCAGTGATCAGCAAGGGGTGGTCACAGAGATTGGTACTCTTTCCTTGCCTGATGATGAGTCTGGTCATTCTCATACTCCTACACAGACTCCAGTACAGTCTATGCTCTCTCCTACTGAGTCTTTTCCGTCTCCTGGAAATCAACTTGTGTTGGTTTCACCTCCGGAAGGCACACCACTAGCTTCCGCATCCTCAGTTCAGCGACGACCCAAGTGGTATTATTCCACTATTCAAGATCTGACACGAGACAATTTGTCTCCACTCTTAGATGGCCGGTCTCGTAGACCTGGCAAGAGGATTGATTACTCTGAGCAAGCTCAATTTGCTCTTGCTTCTGATCTTCTCCATATTCGCAAGCCACAAAAATACTCTGACGCACAAGGCATACTAGAATGGGAAACTGCCATGCAAATCGAGTATGATGCCTTGATTAAGAATGATACCTGGAAGTTGGTGCATTACCTCTAGGTAAACACCCTATTGGTTGTAAATGGGTGTACAAAATCAAGTGTAAAGCAGATGGTACTTTGGATAAGTACAAGGCTTGACTTGTTGCAAAAGGATTTTTGCAACAGGAGGTGATAGATTATGAGGAGACTTTTGCTCCTACTGCAAAGATGGTCACTTTTCAGTTACTTCTTGCCTTTGCCGCTCAATTTGGTTGGAAAATGTATCAGATGGATGTGAAAAGTGCATTCTTGAATGGCGATTTGGAGGAAGAAGTGTATATGACTCAACCTGAGGGTTTTCAGGCATGTGGTCGTGAGCATCTGGTATGCAGGTTGATTAAGTCCTTGTACGGGCTTAAGCAGGCTCCTCGAGCCTAGTACATTAAGATCGATACACAACTCAGAGATTCGGGCTTCAAACGAAGTCATTCTGATCCGAATCTCTATGTCAAAAGCACAAATGATGACATTGTGATTCTTATTGTTTATGTTGATGACCTTGCCATCACAGGCAGTGGAGATGCTGTGATTCATAAGGTAAAATCAGATTTGTGCACTACTTTTGACATGACTGATTTAGGCCTCCTTCATTATTGTCTTGGTGTAGAATTCTAGGCAACAAGATCACTTGATTTTCATTTCTCAAGTTAAATATGCCACGAATCTTTTGCAAAAAATTTAAGATGTATGATTGTAATTCATCATCTACACCTGTGGAGGTCGGGCTGAAACTTTCAGCTCATGATGATTCACCACCGGTCGATGAAACATTGTATAGACAGTGGGTAGGTAGTTTGATCTATCTCACCACTACATGACCGGGATTTTTGTTTTGCTGTGAGTTATCTTTCTCGGTTTTTGTCTAAACTGAAACTCATTCACTGGGGAGCAACAAAACGTGTCTTAAGGTATGTTAAAGGAACTCTTGACTTTATCAGAGAGTTTGCAGATTTCACGTTGATTGGCTACACAGACTCTGATTGGGGAGGTTTAGTGGATACTCAGAGATCTACCACTAGATATATCTTCTCTCTTGGTTTAGGAGTTGTTTCTTGGCAGAGTAAGCTTCAGCCCACTGTAGCTATCTCTTCCACAGAAGCAGAATACAAGGCTGCTGTTAGTGTTGGTTGCGAAGCGGTATGGCTTCGTCAGATTTTGGTTGATTTTCAGTTTTTACAGGGCCACTACTACACCTCTTTCAATTTTTTGTGATAATCAAGGTGTGTTGAAGATGGTCAAAAATCCTATCTATCATGCCCGCACTAAACATATTGAGATTCATCATCACTAGATGCGTCAATTGGTTAACTTAGGTGAAATCTCTCTTCATTTCTGTCCTTCTTAGGAGCAGTCTACTGATGTAATGACTAAACCTCTTGGTGCTTTCTTGTTTGTCAAGTTTCGGGATAAACTTGGTATAGTTACTAGATTAGTCATTAAGGGGGGGTGTTAAAATGACAATGCTTATATAGCATATTAAACAGTTATACGGTTGTTAACTGTGCAACCAATTGTAACTACCTCTTACAATAAATACACCCTACCTGTGTCATTTAGACAGTGCAGTTTGCTCTTTTGTCTCCATCTGCATTTTATTCTTCTCTCTGTATTTTCTAACAGCTACAAAGGGAGACTCTTCGGTTCTTCTTCTGGATGACAGTTCAACTTCCCTTGTGTGTGAATTATTTACAATGAATTACAACCATTAATACTAAACTGGTGAATATTAGACTTGGTATTAGGATATAATTTCTAACAGCCCCCTGTAAGACTAAGTCTAATGTGTTGTTTGTCCTCTGCAATTCTCATGATGCAGATGATGCTCAAAATAAACCATGTGCCAAAGAGAGTGAAAACTAGAGAACCCAAGCTAATTGCACCTGTGAGTAGTCCAATTGTATTGTAGCCAGATTGTATTGCTCGAAAACTAGATAACCCTAGCTGATTGTGCCCATGAGTAACCCAAAAGTGTGTTGAAGCATACACTGAAAGGCCCAACTGCCTGTCAAGCTGAAAAAGTAAACTAATTGATGTCCACAAATCTCTCAAAATGAAGGCACATGTCGACACAAAAAATTGCTCCTGAGGCAGAAAAAATGCTTTGAAATCAAACGAACTATCTCCTTGCATAGTCATTTGAATGAAGTGTAATCTCTGATGTATCATATCTTGGTCTGATTAGCACTCACTGTAGTGCACAAGCTATGGTGCACGATATGTGGCAATATGTTATAATCTGCAATATAATGCAATAGATGACATATCATTTCGAAGTACTTGAACTATGCACAAATTGTGGTGCATGATATGCAACAATATCCTATAATCTGCAATATGTTACAATATATGAAGTATCAGCTCAAAGAATTTGAAATGTGACTTGATGTTCCCCCTGGTAAGATGAGAGTGGAGAGATGCTACATAGGCCCCTGGAATGCAAACAACACATCTTCTTGTAATGAAATGCCTCAACTCAATGACACCCTCTCAGGATATATCACGAGTCTTCATTAAGCCACCATTTTTGGTTTTCAACTTCCAACTCAAGTGCAACATTATAATCAATGTGTAATCCATATTGAACTTCATATCCTACAGTATCTGATCTGTAAACTAGGTGGATATTACACACTAAGTTTCACCAACACAGATCATATACATTCCTCACAATTCCCATCATTCATCAATATACTATTTGCTTTCAATTTGCATAAATAGCCATTAAATGTGCTTTAGAAATGAACTAGGAGTGTTGCATAATCAAAAAAATACTTGGTAATGAAAGAGAGCAAAATGGAATAAAAGAGACGCAAGATTACCCTGGAGAAACTCAAATCAAGAAAACTCCAGCAAGAGTGAAGCAATGTTTCCTCATCTCACTATCATGTCTTTGTAATGACCCTTTTAAGGATTTAGACCAATAGCAAGGGAATTTAGACCAAACACCAATTTGTTCAAATCTGATTTTTATTGCAGCAAACTAAAAATAGGAAATCAGCAAACTGTACCCTTCACAAATATATGCCAAACACCAACAAATACTTCAAATCAACTTGCCAAAATTTAGATATATATTTTATGCATCCACACTAACCAAGAACAATGAAAAATCTCAAGTAACACACTGTTGGAAATTAATAAATGTCCAGCGAATAGTAGCCACAATAAAATTATAGATTGTGGGTCTAGAAACCTCCAAAAATCATGAAATTTCAGATTCCGGCCTTAGAAATTATGACAAATCAGATTATCAACTGAAAATGCAAATGTAAGTTCACCAAACCCTCAGAACCCTACACAAGGTAGGTCGCTCCATATGAAAGAAGCCAATAATAATCTGAAAATGATAAATATCTCCTTAAATTTGCCTAATACTTCAATACCAAGTCAATATGAAGGGTTTTCATCCTTCACTCAACCTCTAGAAGGGTTTTTGTCTTCCTAGGCAAGCCACACATGAGAGTTTTCGTCCTCAAGTGGAAGAACAAGGAGCCACTAGCTCACAATGCACAAGATAAGATAAAATGCGCCAAAGTCTAGATGTCAAATGATGCCTTAAGTCTCCTTTTATATTCCTCCATTGGTGCCAAAGCATGAAAAGGTAAGGCCGACCTCCTAGAGATGATCTTTTCTTCTTTAACTTCCTTTAATTGATTAAAAACCCATCTGACCTACTGTACGAGGGAAAACACTAAAAAGAAAATATAAAATATTAGAAAAAACAATGCAAATGGAAGCTCAATGTTCTCCTCCATCTTCTTTACTTCTTAGCCATGGAGTAGGAATGGAAAGAAGTCCAAATTATGCTCTCGAATTGTAGAAAAGGGACATTACAATCCTCCCTTCCCAAAATTGTTTGTCCTCAAGCAATTGCAAGTGCCCGGATCCCAAACAAGTTTCAGCTGCTCTCTTTTTGTATAATCACCATCCAAGCATTGTGACCCACCATCCCTTTCTCACAGTTCCAATCACCAATATAATCTTCCTCTTCTTCTTCAAAATTCAGGATAAGGGGAACGAGAATCCCACCTTCAATTGTACAAAATAGTGCAAGTGTGTCATTGTGTAGAAAATACAATCTCCGGCTATAAAAATGTCTTTCTATGAACCAAGACTTCAAGAAGAACAAACTTAAAATGAATAAATCAGTAGACCCCTTTGGTGGAACCATCATCAATTTGACCCTTAGGTCAAGGTTTTTGCCATCCCATCTTTCTCCCATGTTTACGCCATTGATTCCTTGAGAGAAATAGCACCATAGTGACTGAATGAGGGCTCTATAGTGACTACACCAGCCATGAAGTGCTCGGTACTCTTTCAACCATGTGATTGGAAGATCCTTTCTCGGTGCCTTATAAGTAAACAAAAAGCTAGAAAATTTGTGAACAGTAGAAAGGAGAGCACAACAGATGTAATCATGACATACCTTCAAAGATTTCCGTTCTATCCATTTTATGGGGTCTGGCCACAAGATTACAACTGATAAAAACTTGGAGAAAGGGCTGGAAATGCTTACATGAAAGCTGATGGCAGCGTACTTGGAATCCAAAAATATGGTAGACTTACTACCCTCCTTCAAGCCAACAACCTCAAGATCATTACCCCATGATTTAGTAACTTCAAAAGGAACATTCTTATCATTGTTCAGAATTGTAAATAACTCATAATCCAAATGAAACCAAACTAGCAGCTTAATTTTTCTTCTAAACTCATGGGGTGGTTGAATTTGTACTTGCCAAACCAAAAATAAGTCTTTCTAAAGGGCTGATATGTGAAGAAGAGTATCATAATAATATTTTCTCAAAACTTGGAGCCATTGCATTCCCCAAGCAACATGAACTTCAGCTGGCTTAATTTCAAGAAAAACATTACATACCTTGTGCCCTTCCATGGAATTTGACAACATGAAGATGTTGTTGGTGACCTTGAAGCTTCTAAGGTTGATTATGCTCAGCCCCCGTGAGAGTTGGCATGTATGAGAGCTAATCCATAAAGCAAAGATGTGAGTCATCCTTAAACACTCAAAGATGGAATTGCCAATCAATGTGACTGTGGAATCAGACCTTCTTCCCTTTTTAAGGCTCATCATAGTACCAACCATACATGTGCTAAAATAATTTAGGTGTTGTTCCCAAGTATCCTTGCACCCTTGGCTACACCATTCACTTCTTATCTTCCTTTTGCTTGGCATAGGCTAATCATTAGAGTAAAAACTCAGCAATAACATGGAGTAGAGCAATGCAATATAGTTATCATACCTCTTTGAAGATGCAAACTATTTTGGCATGTTGGTGAACAATGAATTTGAAACCCTCTTGAGCCATGAGCTTCCCTTAACCTTCCTTAAACTTAGAATTTCTGAGTTAGAACCAACACTCAGAAAATATTTCAAAAACACTTTACCTCCATGAATGTTTTGCTTTCCGAGTGTCATTCTTGAGGCCCCTTTGCAAAACAGATTGGCCTTGTGGATGGTGGAAGGTGAGAACATTCCAACAACATAAGAAAGAGTACATAGTCCTCCTTCCTTCCCCTTTGTTCATGATGTCCATCATTTTGGTATAGCAACATGTTGGACAATAAATCTGAGTTGTTTCTAGGTCCAGGGCTGCTTACCTTCACTATATCTTTTAGCCTCTTCATGCTAGCAATGGTATTTATGCATGAAAACCTTTTCAACATCCTTTTCATTCTCTTGCTCCTCATGCTTCTTTCCATCTTTTTGCTTATGCCTCCAAGATCCTTTAGTATCTTGCCACATGCAACCATTAAAAAGCAAAGGAATATCATGAACAACCAAAAGACTTTTACCTTCTTCTTTGCTTGATGATTGCTTGACAATTTCCCCATGTTCTTGAGCTTTCGTAGGGCTGAGATTTTCCTCAAATGACCTTCTTTTTACCACTGTTAGGTACAGACCAGTAGCTTCACCTATTGAGATCCTCGGTTTCCCATGGAGAAATTCTTCCTCTCTTCTTGACCTTATCAATTTGGGTGAGTTATCTTTAATGCATTCATCATTGTGACCCCAAAATTCCTTTCTAGGCACATGCATAACAACTGAGATATGAATCAAATGGAAAAAGGAATTGGTTATCTTTACAAACATACCATGGTCTTTGGAAGGGGGAAAGCTTCTCACCAATTCTGTCTTGGCCCATGCACATAAAGCGGTCTTCATTCGGTTTGGATGTTGCATGAGAGAGTGTATGTGCCCTTTACCATCAAGGTGTTCCCACTCTTTGGTCCATGTTTCTCCAATCAAATGATCTTCCTCTTTTTGAACTATCTCCATATCTTGATTGCTTGAGCTTGTGGTTGCCTTTGTGGCCTTTACCAAGATTCAATTCTTCATCATTATGCTTCCTTTTGACCATTGTTATAAAAAGTCCAACAAGCTTGTTGTCCTCATATCTATTCAAACAAAGGTTCCCTTCTTCTTTTCCCACTTGCTCAAGCCTAAATTCATCATGAGCTAAAAGAAAATTAGTATTAACCAAACCATGATCCAAAATTACCTCATATTGTTGAATATCCGGAATAGGAATGGAAGTAAGGGCTGCAACTTCATCCTTCCTTGGCTCGTGCTTCATTATGTCATCAAACCCTTGTGTCACCAAGGTGTTGTTAGGAGGCCCATCCAAGAGATCAATTGTGGCAAGAGGATTGGAGGTTTCTAACCCTCCCAAGGGCTGCCCCTTCTCAATAACCAGCTACTGCAATTTATCATCCATTTTTCTTGTCCTTAGGGCAATAAGCATGCCCATTATCTCCCAGCAAACTTGGGGTTTTGGTCCCTTCTTCAACAAGCTCCATAGCCACTCCTTGCTTTTCCAACAAGATGGGGCTCTCTTCCCACTAGGGTAGGGGTAGTTTCCCCAAAACCCTTGTGCATGCCTCGAGGCTTGGACCGAGTTCTTAATGCCCACTCTTTCTGTTTCCAAATTTATGAATTCTGAAAAAGTTAAGGCATCATAGATCTTCTCTGGAAGGGCTTGATACTCTTCAAAGCAAGTTACCACCTTGTTGACCTTTGAAACCCTAGGCTCTTCCTTGAATGTCCTTCCTCCTTGTAGGCTTTGCATGGTGGAGGCAAGAGAGTCCGTGGTACCCTAGTCTAGTCTTTCTTGCACCTTCATCAATCTTTCCATTGAAACCCTAGGCCTTTGAGAATCTGTGCTCTGATACCATTGTAATGACCCTTTCAAGGGTTTAGACCAATAGCAAGGGAATTTAGACCAAACACCAAATTATTCAAATCTGATTTTTATTGCAATAGACTGAAAATTAGAAATCAACGAACTGTACACCTTCAAAAATGTATGTCAACACACAAATAATTAAAATAAACTTGCCAAATATTATATATATATATGCCACAATTTAGAGATATCTTTTATGCATCCAATAGAACCAAGAACAATGATAAATTCTAAAATAACACACTGTTGGAAATTAATAAATGTCCAGCAAATAGCAGCCACAAAAAAATTATAGATTATGGGTCTAGAAACCCCAAAAATCATGAAATTGTCAGATTTCGGCCTTAAAAATTATGACAAATCAGATTATAAACTGAAAAATGCAAATATAAGTTCACCGAACCCTCAAAACCCTACACAAGGTAGGTCACTCCACATGAAAGAAGCCAATAACAATCTGAAAATGATAAATATTTCCTTCAAATTTGTCCTTATACTTCAATACCAAGCCAAGATGAAGGGGTTTTCAGTCCTTCACCCAACCATCTAGAAGGGTTTTCGTCCTTCTAGGAAAGCCACACATGAGGGCTTTTGATCCTCAAGTGGAAGAACAAGGAGCCACAAGCTCACAATGCTCAAGATAAGATAAAATGTGCCAAAATCTAGGTGTCAAATGATGTCTTAAGTCTCCTTTTATATTCCTCCATTGGCACCAAAGCATGAAAAGGTAAGGCCGACCTCCTAGAGATGATCTTTTCCTTCATTAGCTTCCTTTAATTGATTAAAAACCCAGCCGTCCTGCTATAAGCAGGGAAAACACTAAAAGAAAATATAAAATATTAGAAAAAACAATGCAATGGAAGCTCAATGTTCTCCTCTGTCTTCTTTACTTCTTTGCCATGGAGAAGGATTCGCAAGAAGTCCAAATTATGCTTTCAAATTGGAGGAAAAGGGACATTACATTTTTTAAGTACAAGCTTATTGCCTTGTTAAGGCCTCCATGAGCACTATGATGTTCAAACACTCATACAATCTTTGCAACTCACTCACTTACACCTTCTCGCACACTCCAATTCAAAAAACCACATATGACCAAGAATTAAAAAATAGCTTGAAATGTCTTTCTTGCCTTACAAAGACTTTCCCACGTATATATACAAGTTTGACACCAAGGAGAGCTTGAATCAGAAGCCCAAAAAACTCATAAGTTGAAGAGGAACCGTCTGCAGCTCTTTACTCTTCCCCGACTTTCCCGCGTGATAGAACCCCCACTTTTTACAGACCGGTGTTTGCAAAACCGCCGTAGCGATTGCGAAACTGCCACTGACGGCTGTGCAACCACCACTCTGTCTTAAGGGGCGGTTCCATCACCATACAAAGTCCACTACCTTCTGGAGGTCATAACTTTTGCATACGAACTCGAAATTGGGTGTCGTTTTTCTTGAACTTGCATTATTTTTTTAGAGGAACACAAATATGCAATCAAGTTTTGATTTTGATGACATCTTCATAGTGTTTAATCCTTTGCACCAAAACCTATCTTCTTTGAGGTTTCACGGTTTTGCAACTTCATCTTGAATCCTATTATGTGGTTACATCCAACAAGAGCCATAGAAATAGTGTTAAGTGATAAAAAGTTACATAATCACAATGGTGATTTTGTTATCTCATGATGCTAACATTATTGATCCAAAATTCGGACAAGTCTCAGTGTGATCATCATCAATATCCCAATCAAAATGGGAAATAAAAATAAAAATATGTCCATGTTATGGTCAATATCAATAGTATTGAGTGCATAATTATGCATGGTGAGAATAGGGTGCAACTTTACAAATTTCTTAGCAGGTTGTCGCTCAATAGAATTTGCACTTGCATAACCAAGCTCAACAATATCTGCGAGGTTGAACTCATCATCTGATATAGTGAAGTGTACTCACTTGTAAGACTTTGACAATAAACAAGCCTTTGATTTCTATCTTGAGTGATCTATCCATCCAAAATGCACATGCCTCATAGATTTGGTAGGCAGATCTTTAAGATAGCATTGTTTAGCAGAATGTGCACGATGACTACATGATAGACAAAGATGTAGGTCAAAACAATCACTAGAGGTATGACCACGACATCCACAATGACAACATTTTTGGACTTGATGGGTTTTGGTGCAAGTTGGTTTTGCTTGACTTGAAAAATTGGCAATTTCACTAAAGTGACCAACATGTGAAGACTCAACTTGACTTTTGTTCAAAATACCTCCGAACACAAATTCGATAGGTTTGGTATTCTGGTTTATGAAAATTCACAAAACCTATAAAACCTAGACCAATATGATGTTTGTTGTGTTTCATTGTCTCCAACACTCGCACAACATGTGTAGATTCAACAACAGGGGACTAATAGGTATTGTATCAACAATAGTTTTGGATTGAACATTACCTTAGGTTTTGAGACAACATGATTGGACTCAATAACTTTGGCTTTTTCCTTGCTAAAATTGGTAGAAGGATTACAATGTTTTACTATAGGAATTGTTAACAATGTTATCATATTGATCAAGAGGATGTGCCTTGTGAGAATCTGATCCGATTCTATAGATGAACTATCTCTTGTTTCAACAAACTGTGTTGATTGCAAAATTGCATGAACATTGGTTTGAACAGTCTCCAACATTCTGAAATCAAATCTGCTTCCTGATTTGTGCTCACATGAAGTTGTAAAGATAGAATGTGATCTGAGTATAATGTGCTTGTATATTTAGTGTGTTGGAGTATGTAGACGAACTTGTGTGTTGGAGTATGTAGACTAACAAGTTCTAAGTTGGATAACACTGAAAGTGCTCAAAAAATACAAAACATTTCTTGGTTAGATGAGTATTTGCATTTTGACTTCATTCAAATAAGTTTGTACACCCTTATTTCTCCAAAACACATTTTAGAAGCTAAAAAATCAAAATTGATATGTGGGAGTGATTTTAGAATCCCTATGACATGAAAAATGAGTGGTCATAAGCCAATTTTGGCCACCATATGCGAAAGTTATGCTGTTTTGAAAGTTTTGACTGGTTTTAGGCAAGACAGACCCCTCTCCAATGCAATTTCAGCAAACTGTCCTGATTTATGAGGATTAAAATATACTAGGTGGACAAGTTGGACACGTAAGTATTTGTACTCACTTAGAATCGTGGACAAGACTAGTTTCCAAAAAAGTAAGTTTCGGAGAACAAATTTGACCTAATGACCTGGATTTGATGACAAACACAGTCAAAGGTAGCTAGTTTTCCTGGTTTTGCCAAATAATTCAAAATTGCAAATTTGAACAAAATAAAAGGGGGCAAGTTTTGAACTTCAAACCTCTTGGAAATGAAGGGGCTTACAAAATGAAACTAGTCCAGGCACCCTATGACAATTTATTTCACATATCTCTTCAAAAATTTTTAAAACTTGACTATTGAAAGCTTCTTTAAAAAACAATATTCAAGTAACTTATGTAGAATTTTCAAAGACTTATCTTTTGATGTGGATGGTGGAAGAGGTCCCATGGAAGCAGTCTAATGGATTTTCTTCCAAGCCACTGTTGAAGGACACAGTTGTGAAATGGCACCTGGTAAATGGTTACTGAGAAAGTGACAAAAAATCATCTTCAGACCGGACAATGAGCTAAGAGGAAGACCAAAAGATTGCTTCAATATTTAGGCCTGCAAATTATGTATAGTAAAAATTGCTGCGAATTTCCATTGCTTCCAGGTTTGGACTATTCCAAATATTTATTAGACTCGATATTAGAACGCCGCCTCCAAACAACAACTTCAACCACAATATCACAAACTAACCGAATCTGTCACCTAAAACAACAAGATTGTCATAGCGTTGTTTAACAAACTCCAATTATTCTTGAAAACTGCTTGGCTTAAATATGCACTCCAATCTATCATGGTCAGTAATACCATCTCGTTCCTCTATTAGAGTATTAGTTGGAGAAGATATGTCTCTTCTATAAGAAGAAATTGCAGGAAGAGGAAGGTCTTTCACATAATAGGCTTGAATGATTGTCAAATAGTAGTATGATTGGAATGACTCCTAGCAGGTCTGAACTCCAGTCACATTCCAGTAAATAAGGGCAAGAAAAAATCCACAATCTGTCGCACAGCTTGTGGATAATCTTCAAACATATCCAATAAGCTCAATAACCCTAATGCTATGCAAGTCTAAATGTCTTTCCCATAGGCAACATGTCAGATGACAAGGTAGTAAATGACTGACACCAATCTCTCCTCCGATCGACCACGATAAATTGTGCTAGCTTTTGTCAGGCTTCAATACTCAGCGCGAATGCTTCAACTACAGCCAATGCTTCAATGATGCAGGTCTCAGGTCATACGTTTTTTTATCGCCCTTCTACTATGCAAAAATTCCGATGCAGGTAGAACAATTGGAAACTAGAGTGCAAGGATTAAAAAATGAAATCCTATGCATAGGAATGGAAATAAATTTGCAATGGGAAAGGATAATGGAGGAAGAGTCAAATGAATGGAATAAACTCTGATACCAATGTCAGGCCAGGAATTAAAATTGCAAGAGAAAGACTGACAAAATGAAATGGATCGGAAACTAGACAAGAAGAAAATATTCAATGAAGAAAATATTCATGTATTCAATAAAGCTCTACATGCTTGATGCACATATGCATACAAGCATAAATAGCCACAAAGGGAGACTCTTCGGTTCATCTTTTAGATTGAACGTTCAACTTTCCTTGTGTGTGCATTATTTACAATAAGTTACAACCACTAATATTAAAGTGGAGAACTTGGACTTAGTATTAGGTTATTATTTCTAACGATTTTGGGGGTCCATGCAGTGTTTGGGACCTACCTTCACAGCCTATGTGGATCATCCATGAGTTGTAGGGAAATCATTGTCTTTTTGCCCGTTTGTTGGAAAGCATTCGGAAAAGGAGAGGATTAGGGGAGAAGGGCCAGTAGTGGTACACCCTAAGTTAAGGGGTCCACAAAATCAATTATTTATGATATGGGAATGTGATTTTTTCACTAAGATGTAGTTTAGATTTGTGTTAACTTATATTTTTTGTTTGGAATGTTCAATTGGAGGGAAAACCATATTTTGAATTGATTTAAAATAATATATGTGAAAATGCTACAACCATGGTGGAAACCAATACTTGAATATAAGTGAAATTGCTTGAACATTGACTTTTTTGTACTTGTACATGGGTGAAAACTCTTACATGTCATGATGTGATTGGCTACTTGTACAAATTTTTGAACTTCAATAATCAAAATTTTGGTTTTTATTCCATCAAGTATTGGATATTTTAAATGCAAAATACTGTTCAGGTATTGGGACGTGTTCACATACTGGCCCTTCTCCCCTATTTTGTTAAAGAGTTATGTGGAGTCAAGAACTTCAATTATCGAATACTTCTTGTGCTCTAAATAGGGCCCAAGTGTTAACTACAGTTTATAAAGATACTTATCAAAAGCTTTGCAAAATTATCCCTAAAAATTATCTTTTCAACTTACTATTACAAGAGTCGCATTCGTATGGGAGATAGGAACTGGTACCATGGGAATTTTTTTTAATAATTATATGACAGTCACCTTGTATAATTAACTCAAGCATATCGAAAATCTTGCCCCACGTTTGAATAAGTGGTGACGGGTCAAGGATCTAGAAGTTTGATGGCAAAGGCGATGCCAATATATTTGGTCTAAAAGGATGTCTTTTAAGAACAATATTTTGGGATGGCTTGCGAATAATCAAGGTTTGGATAGGTGGGAGTCAAAGTATTCTTCCATCCTTGGTGGGAGTGGGAAGAATGTTGATCACACGTTTTGGAGGTGCTAAATAACTAAGTTGTTTTGGGCTTTGCTTCAAGCTGAATTTCATTTCTTTTTTATTGCTGCCTTGTGTTGGCCATGAGCTTTGTTGGGAGAAACTATAATATGATTAGGCGCTGCACCAAAAGTGTTTGGCATAGAGTTCATTTGGCTTCTTTGAGCTTCTTGAAGAAACAAGATGCAAAGCTACCTTTCGGGAGGATTATTCTCTTCCCTCAAGGGAGAAGCTGATACTCTTCAAGCAAGAGTTACTCTGATTGTTAAAGCTAACTAGCAATGGCTCCGTAAAGATGTTGATTCTTTACCCATTGGGGCACAGACACATGTTCTTTTTCGGAATCATACTCTTCTTGCATCCTCTGTGGGAGAGAGGAAACAATTGATCACAACTTTTGGAGGTGCTCCATAGCTAAGTTGTTTTGGGATTTGCTTCACGCTGAATTTTATTTCCCTATTATTGTTCATTTGTATTAGAGAGGAGCTTTGTTGGGAGACACAGATGATTAGGTGCTGCACCAGAATGTTCGGTATACCATTCATTTGTCTTCTTTGAGCTTCTTGGGGGAAATGTGATGCAAAGCTACCATTCATGAGGATTATTCTCTACTCACAAGAGAAAAGTTGACTCTTCGAGAAAGAGTTAGCTATGATCGATAAAGTTAATAGGAAATGAAATCGTAAAGATGTTGAATCTTTACTCATTGGGGCATAGGCACACGTGTTGCATGGGAACCATAGACTCTTCTTGCATCCTTTGTGGGATAGAGGAGAAAGTTGATTGCATCTTTTGGAGATGCTTCGTAGCTTAAGTAATTTTTGGCATGGCATCATGTTGAATTTAGTTTCCTTTTTATTGCCCTTTTTTCTTGGTTAGCCACTTTGTTGGGAGACATGTAGATGATTAGGTCATTCACCAAAGTGTTTGGCATACTAATAGTTTGGATTTTTTGAGCCTCTTCGGGAAATGTGATGCAAAGCTACCTTTTAGGAGTATTATTCTCTACTTACAAGGGCAAAGTTGAGACTCTTTAAGCAAGTTAGCTCTGATTGTTAAAGCTACCTGGCCCTGGTTTTGTAAAGATGTTGTCTTTACCAATTGGGGCACAGGCGCAAGTTCTTTGTGGGAATCATAGACTCTTTTTGGGAGGGGTCCCATGGAGGTGGCTGCTGCTCCAAAATTTACTCTGCAGCAGGTCCCATGAGAATTTACAAACTCTGCTGCAAGATAAAAAGGAATCTGCCCCTGGAAATTCAGAGCCCCTGATTTTTAGGAAGCGGGTGGAAAAAAGGGGGGGCTAGAGCTTTCCCTCACCTGCTTAAATGCTTTTTTGCCAAATGGCAATTTCCATGCCATTAAAAATTCATTGGCAGAAATAATTTTGGAGGGAGAGTTTTTATGGAGGGAGAGGCAACTCAGCAGCTAATATTCAGAAAAATTAAAAAGCCCATGGGACCATAATATGCTAAAATATCCCTGAACTATCTCTGCAGCACCAGCTGAATTAATTTAGGAGCGGCAACCCCATGGTACCACTAGGTTTGCATCCTTTTTGAAGAGAGAACATAATTGATCATATCTTTTGGACGTGCTCCACAACTAAGTCATTTCAGGCTTGGCTTCAGGGTGAATTTTATTTGTTGGGAGACACTCAGATGATAAGTTGCTGCACCAAAAGTGTTTGACGTATCATTCATTTGGCTTCTTTGAACTTCATAGGTAAAACATGATGCGAAGCTACCTTTCAAGAGGATTCTTCTCCACTCACAAGGGAGAAGTTTACACTCTTCAAGAAAGATTTAGCTTTGATTGTTAATGCTAACTTGCAATGATTCCGTAAATATGTTGACTCTTTCCTGTTGGGGCACAAGTGCAGGTGCTTTCTTTCCTTGCCTTTATAAGGAGAGATTATCCTTCAAACTCTTTTTCTCCTTTGATGTAAAATTCTTGTTCATTTTTGTAATACGAGATGCATTTTTTTCTGTAAAACGGCGCATATGCATGAATTATATTTTGCAGTGGTACATCAGATTACTTCTCCATTTTAAAATGCTTCAACCTGAACCATTTGATGAAACCAATTCGTAATCTGTCTTGATTTCGCATCCACATGTTCCCATGCTTGAGCATTCATCCCTTCATAATTGACCTTGATTGGTGTTGAGTTCTTGTTCTTCCTATTCATGTATTTTTATATCTTTGCTATTTTGGTGCCATTGTTGGTTTTTGTTTTTCTTTTCACAATACTGGTTTATTGATCTGTCATTTCTGTTCCTATGGTTTTGCTGAAAATTTTGATGTCAATACATATTTTGTTTTCATGATTGTTGACCTTTATAGTAGTAAGGGCGCTGATATAAGTCCTGTTTGAATTGTTTGTCGACTTTATGATAATTAGGATGTCAAAATGTTCGACCTTTTCAGGTATTGCTTCTGGAACTTTATCTTTGAAATTAGCTTCCCTCTTTTCAAACTTGTTTCCGATGTTTCACTTCAACATCATATGAGGTAGCTTTTCATGTGCATGTTCCTTCCTTCATCTCATCCTAGAGAGTATGTTTTCAATATTCTTGTGATCCTTGAGTTCTAACTTCTGGTTGATCTTCTCAAGGTAATATCAACTTTTTCAAACAATTTCTTTCTGCACTGATTCCTCAAATCTTTTAATTGCATAGTTCTTTGCTTAATCACCTGCTATTGAATTCTCTTTTTCTCTTCCAAGATTTTTACACTGTTGAGTAGATGTTGATTGTGATTCCTTAGTCTTGTAATCTCGTCTCATTACATGACTAAGCCTAAATAGGACATGTCTAAGGCTTTTATACTCCCACAGCTATTCAATTAAGTAATCATAACATCCATTCATGCGATGGGAAAGGTAAGAGAAAGAAATAGAACTAAGTAGCCAGATACATCTCAGCGAGTACAGTACCTGTACTGGGGATCTGTGTATCTGAACATACATCTGGTTACGGATTTGCCTAGATCTGCTTGTGGTGGATCCTAATACGTATCCAACCTGCTGGATCCGTCTGCAGTTGTGGACAACCAAAAAATTAAAAAAGACTACCTACCCCATTTTCTAATCTCTCTCCCCAACTTAACTCAAACACCCCCAGAAACCCACCACCTAACTGAACAAAACAAAAGACAATGCTTAATTTCTAGTCTCCATTTCACATACTGTTTTTTCTGTTTCATTGCACATAAAGAATGTGAAACCCAAGAGGAAAACTTCATATGCAGTTGACTGTAGTCACAGATCAACAACATATGCTTATGCATAAATATGTGACCTGGATATTATAAACGTACAAGAAATGAATACTATATTACACAAAATTAGACATAATGTATTCTGCTAGAGACTTTGAGATGATGCCAGTCATCTCAGCATAGCCAATAAAGCAAACATATTCGGCAAGTACTTAAAATAGCTTTTCCTAGCTTGAAATTACGTTGTTCGATTTTATTTTTTGTAATATTTTGGAAAAACAATGTGTGCTTTTGAATAATTTTTATGTATATTTAGAGATGTATCTGTGCCATTCCGTATCCAGAGTTCTCTAAATTTGGCAAATCTCAACCTGTATCAGTATACATATCTTGGTAACTTTGAAATAAAACATTATAATTTTCGATATATCAAATACATAAGTTAGGAGATACAAAGCATCTAAGTTCCCTTACAAATTTTAGCCCTTTTATATGACTGATTACTACAGGAGAAGAATCAAATCAAGGCTCCAGCAGCAACACAAAGGGTGAATGTTTACCTTTGGGAGTGGCTCTTCAACTTCCTTGAATACATTTTTTATACTTCAATTTTGTTGGATGCTATGGTATCTTTCAAGATTCCCAGAATGTCCAGGAATCGAGTCTGCAGCCTGTAAGACTTATCATCTTCTTTGAATACATATTGGAGTGTCTTCTTCATGATCTCTGATCATGTCTCCATTAATGAATAGTGTTTCGTCATCTAATGCAGTATATCCTTGAATCACGCCTATTTTCAAATGAGGTTTGAGGGGGTGTATCTATAATGAGCTCTTGCATCTTTTGGCTGTTAGAGTGAGGGAAAACATATTTCCTGTGTCTGTTGAATGTCTTTTTGACTTTTTGAATTTCTACAAGAAGGGGGTCACTCTTTTATCTTATTTGAGCCCACTTTATAACTTTACAATCTTCATTATCATTTTAATCTCCATTTCGACCATTACAGGTCTTAGGATGTTTTGGCCCCATGCTTTTGCATGCAAATTGTGCTTCTTGACCATAAACACATGGCATGTTAACTGAGAGTCCATGTAAGTCACCTTTAACTTGTTAATGCTAGAAACTAGGGCTGTAACACTTTTTCAAACGTTTAGAAGAAAAGAATGATCCAGGTTTTAGGTTTTAACTGTCAAATTGTATTTGACAGAGTAGAAGATACTCAACTTTTCTCAAGCATATGCCACCATATAGATCTATATAGGGCGACCTCCCTTGACTATAGAGAGTTGTCACCATATAGATCTATATAGGGCGACCTATATATAGATAGGGGGTCGTCATATCTATCGGAGCTGAGAGCTGAGCTACAATCACGTATGGCTGCCCCATATCATACATGCCACCAATCGTCACTGTTATGATCTTCCATCCATCAACCTGGATAGTCCATCTGTTCTATACGTAACATGAATCCAGCGCACATATGTATGTGTGTGTGTGTGTCTGTGTGTGTATACATATATGTATACACACACACACACACACACACACACACACATATATGTATGTATGTATGTATACAAAGGATAAGCAGATGCTGCAGTAGCACAAGAGTAATTATGAATACAAATTAATATATCGATATTTCATATCATCATATTTAAGGATAGATTTACATTACTATATTGGTACCGTTTCCCTGAAGTAACTAAAATAACTGCATACCTTGGGAGGGAATTCTAGCCAGTCACTATCACTCGTGTTCAATTTATCAAACACTTACCATCTATAATATATCCTTATTGTTGACTGTCTTTAGCAATTAATAATACATTGTACCTTCTTAAGGTAATTATCAAATAACTAGGTATCTCTTACATGGATAGTTCTGATGTAACACATTCTAAGTCCTTTCCCAAAATACAAGTATACACACTTTCCTTATTTTCAGAAAGAATAGGGATGATGATATTTCTTCCTTTTTTCAAATTGTCTTTGTAGACACTTCTTAAATGTTTATTAAGAAGCACATGGTGTTTTTATGAATTCATAGATCCATTACGATTATAAGCAAACTTAATTTCATTCTCTAGTAGGGTTCATTTTTATTAGAGGCATAGGTCTATGTGTGTCTTTAGTATGACTTTCTTTTAATTCTTCAGTAACATAGTCATTTGATGATATGCTTTTTCTGTTACATTTTCTGCGTGCAGCTTAAAGAATTTATTGAGAAGTAACATGCCACCCTGAAAGTTACTTTGGAAGCAGCTGAAGCTTTCATTGAACGAGGCCAACGTCTTCCATGAAGGGATTATGCAGAATGCTTACTTCTGTTTCAGGATTTTGGATCCATTTCAAATGTAGATACCCCCTTACAGGGGGATGAGTGTGGGGACTACATTTCTCAGTTGGAAGCAAGGAGTCATTCACTTTGTTCTCTCTCACTTTTTGTTATTTAGGTTGACAAATATTCTTTCTGAAAATACATAACCAGTTTAATAGCATTTTCTCAGTTCATAAATTAGAATGATTAATATAATTTGAACGTGGGAATACATGCAATTTAAAAACATTGTGAGAGATAATTACTATTTTTGTGTATGCAATTTTGTGGCAAAGTGTTTTGACATTTTCCTTTAATTGTAAATGGCCCTTTTTTATCACATGGGGCCTCATTTGGCTAAGATGCCACAAACGAGGGGTATCCATTCTGTCAAAATCACCCATGACTCCCGGCTCAGTTATTTAATTACACAACACTCATACTTGGATGTGCTATCTTACTTAAACATATGTTTCTCAGGATTTGAACTTGAGGGTTTTGCAATGGAAAAACCCAATGATTTATAACTCCAGCACAACCAATTTGACAAAGTGTTTTTGTTACTGTTCTCTATTAGCAAAAATCAAACAATAATTTGCAGTTGTCAATGGCTGTGTTTGAACTACCAATTTGAAAAGAGATAATTTATTATTTCGTATTTAGTTTTTTGCATAATGTAAGTACAATTTTCACTGCTATTTTGCCCTAAAAGTATCAATTGTTTGCAATATAATAACTTGCACTTCATATTCTTTGAAAAACACATTACATCATTGTCCTTGTATTTATTTCCAGTAAATTAATCATTTCAGGTACTATCAAATATTCCTACACAACCACCCTCAGTTTCTATACCTTCTAAATTCTGCTTGCTTTTCAAAGCATGAAGCATGTTCCTAAGTTTCAGCTGTTATATTTCTTCCCCAAGTATGTTCCAAAATGTAAGCATCTCAATGAAAATCAAAATAAAATCCTATAGTGTTGATTGGCAGTGCAGGAAAAGGACCATGAGAAAAGTTGTGAACAATGACAATAGGAAGGCAAGAAACATGCAAAAGGAATTCAAACTGATGTAGAATGGATCACAATATTTAGTTATTCTCAATGTTCTAGTGGAGAGAACAAAAAAAAAAAAACATCTGTGTATGCATTTAATTCTTACTTGAAAGCTTTTCTTTTGCAGGGTGAAGTGCAGTAGATTTCATGATGCTAATGGTAAAGTCTGGCTTAGTAGGTGACGCTGCACATCCAATGTCAAATGCCCTTGGCCAAGGCTGTAATTCCTCTTTGCAGGTTGCTGATTCTTGTTAGAATATCATCATATTAAGATATTCATTGACTGTACGTTACCCTTTTTAAGAGGAATAGTAATGGTTTAACCAATTCATAGAATGTCGTCATGTGACTCTCTGTGATCTATGCTTTTTTATATGCAGGATGTATTGGTCCTTGGTAGAATGCTCGAGGAGAGAAATATTTTAGATGCCATTGAGAATATTCTGAAAGTGCAGGTTAAGGAAGGTCATGCAGCTGCATACTTGTCAGACATGCATTTCCACAAGCGCAATGGCTTTTCCTTTCTCTTGTTTGGGAATATAGTTATCTTCGGTTTGTAAGCAAGACACTTCCACCTTCAATAATCAAGCCTTCTATCCAAAAAATTTGTGTTCTGAGACACTCATTCCTTATTCTGAGGTATGCATTTGTGAGTTTCTCGTTCAAAAATATGTACGTTTTATAAGTTGGTGTTCACGTGTGCAAGTGTGTTTATAGAGCGATAAACATCATTTGCGAATCACATATCTTTTTGATGTGTATTATAGGCTAGGTGTTAGCTTTCTCCTCAGGGGTGTTGACGGTACTCTCTTCTTCCTGTGAATGGTTTTACAACAGTAGCAATCAGGTCTGATTGCAGAGAAAAAAATTAGAGAAGCTTTCGTTTTAGTTTATACTTCTGTTCATATGATACAAACTGAAACCTAAGTAATGCCAAAGACCGTTTGTGATTACTAAATGTGTGGTGGGGCGATAGAGGGGTTTAAAACCTCACCATTTTTGGTCTTGAATGGGGTTACTTAACTTTAAATGCCCTAAATCTAGGCTAAACATGTTTTTTGATTCACTTGAACGCAACTACTAACTCCTAAAAATACAAAGTGGATATAGAGACGAACAAATGATGATCCATTTTAACATCGTGGAGCAGGCATTAATATTGTGAGAGGTAAATAAACCAAATACTTAAACCAAAAGACCCAAGTCTATGCCACCTATAGATCTATATAGGGCGACCTCCCTGACTTAGAGAGTTGTCCCACCATATAGATCTATATAGGGCGAACCTAGATATAATAGGGGGTCGTCATATCTATCGGAGCTGAGGAGCTGAGCTACAATCACGTATGGCTGCCCCATATCATACATGCCAACCAATCGTCACTGTTATGAATCTTCCATCCATCAACTGTATATTCCATCTGTTCTATACGTAACATGAATCCAAGCGCCACATATGTAGATGTGTGTGTGTGTCTGTGTGTGTATACATATATGTATACACACACACACACACACAACACACACACACATATATGTATGTATGTATGTATACAAAGGATTAAGCAGTGCTGCAGTAGCACAAGAGTAATTATGAATACAAATTATATCGATATTTCATATCATCATATTTAGGATAAGATTACATTACTATATTGTACCGTTTCCCTGAAGTAACTAAATAACTGCATACCTTGGGAGTGAATTCTAGCCAGTCACTATCACTCCTTGTTCAATTATCAAAACCACTTACCATCTATAAATATATCCTTATGTTGAACTGTCTTTTAGCAATTAATATACATTGTACCTTCTTAAGGTAATTATCAAATAACTAGGTATCTCTTACATGGATAGTTCTGATGTAACACATTCTAAGTCCTTTCCCAAAATACAAGTATACACACTTCCTTATTTCAGAAAGAATAGGATGATGATATTTCTTCCTTTTTCAAATTGTCTTTGTAGACAACTTCTTAAATGTTTATTAAGAAGCACATGGTGTTTTATGAATTCATAGATCCATTACGATTATAAGCAAACTAATTTCATTCTCTAGTAGGGTTCATTTTTATTAGAGGCATAGTCTATGTTTTCTTTAGTATGACTTTCTTTTAATTCTTCAGTAACAATAGGCATTTGATGATATGCTTTTTCTGTTACATTTTCTGCGTGCAGCTTAAAGAATTTATTGAGAAGTACATGCCACCCCTGAAAGTTACTTTGGAAGCAGCTGAAGCTTTCATTGAACAGAGGCCAACGTCTTCCATGAAGGTATTATGCAGAATGCTTACTTCTGTTTCAGGATTTTGGATCCATTTCAAATGTAGATACCCCCTTACAGGGGATGAGTGTGGGACTCATTTCTCAGTTGAAGCAAGGAGTCATTCACTTTGTTCTCTCTCACTTTTTGTTATTTAGGTTGACAAATATTCTTTCTGAAAATACATAACAGTTTAAATAGCAGTTTTCTCAGTTCATAAATTAGAATGATTAATATAATTTGAACGTGGGAATACATGCAATTTAAAAACATTGTGAGAGATAATTACTAGTTTTGTGTATGCAATTTGTGTGCAA
Source organism: Taxus chinensis (assembly GCA_019776745.2). Classification (NCBI taxonomy): domain Eukaryota; kingdom Viridiplantae; phylum Streptophyta; class Pinopsida; order Cupressales; family Taxaceae; genus Taxus; species Taxus chinensis. Next base: position 649,790,395 of record CM034152.1, read on the forward strand.
AGTGTTTTGACATTTCCTTTAATTGGTAAATGGCCCTTTTTTATCACATTGGGGCCTCATTTGGCTAAGATGCCACAAACGAGGGGTATCCATTCTGTCAAAATCACCCATGACTCCCAGGCTCAGTTATTTAATTACACAACACTCATACTTGGATGTGCTATCTTACTTAAACAATATGTTTCTCAGGGATTTGAACTTGAGGTTTTGCAATGGAAAACCCAATGATTTATAACTCCAGCACAACCAATTTGACAAAGTGTTTTTGTTACTGTTCTCTATTAGCAGAAAATCAAACAATATTTGCAGTTGTCAATGGCTGTGTTTGAACTACCAATTTGAAAAAGATAATTTATTATTTCGTATTTAGTTTTTTGCATAATGTAAGTACAATTTTCACTGGCTATTTGCCCTACAAGTATCAATTGTTGCAATATAATAACTTGCACTTCATATTCTTTGAAAAACACATTACATCATTGTCTTGTATTTATTTCCAGTAAATTATCATTTCAGTACTATCAGAATATTCCTAACAAAACCACCCTCAGTTTCTATACCTTCTAAATTCTGCATTGCTTTTCAAAGCATGAGCATGTTCCTAAGTTTCAGCTGTTATATTTCTTCCCCAAGTATGTTTCCAAAATGTAAGCATCTCAATGAAAATCAAAATAAAATCCTATAGTGTTGATTGCAGTGCAGGAAAAGGACCATGAGAAAAGTTGTGAACAATGACAATAGGAAGGCAAGAAACATGCAAAAGGAATTCAAACTGATGTAGAATGGATCACAATATTTATGTTATTCTCAATGTTCTAGTGGAGAGAAACAAAAAAAAAAACATCTGTGTATGCATTTAATTCTTACTTGAAAGCTTTTCTTTTGCAGGTGAAGTGCAGTAGATTTCATGATGCTAATGGTAAAGCTGTCTTAGTAGGTGACGCTGCACATGCCATGTCAAATGCCCTTGGCCAAGGCTGTAATTCCTCTTTGCAGGTTAGCTGATTTCTTGTTATAATATCATCATATTAAGATATTCATTGACTGTAACTTTACCCTTTTTAAGAGGAATTTATGGTTTAACCAATTCATAATAATGTCGTCATGTGACATCTCTGTGATCTATGCTTTTTTATATGCAGGATGTATTGGTCCTTGGTAGAATGCTCGAGGAGAGAAATATTTTAGATGCCATTGAGAAATATTCTGAAATGCAGGTTAAGGAAGGTCATGCAGCTGCATACTTGTCAGAGCATGCATTTCCACAAGCGCAATGGCTTTTTCCTTTCTACTTGTTTGGGAATATATTATCTTCTGTTTTAAGCAAGACACTTCCACCTTCAATAATCAAGCCTTCTATCCAAAATTTGTGTTCTGAGACACTCATTCCTTATTCTGAGGTATGCATTTGTGAGTTTCTCTTTCAAAAATATGTACGTTTTATAAGTTGGTGTTCACGTGCAAGTGTGTTTATAGAGCGATAAACATCATTTGCGAATCACATATCTTTTTGATGTGTATTATAGGCTAGTGTTAGCTTTCTCTCAGGGGTGGTTGACGGTACTCTCTTTTCTTCCCTGTGAAATGGTTTTCACAGTTAGCAATCATGTCTGCTTGCTAGAGAAAAATTAGAGAGGCTTTCGTTTTTAGTTTCACTTTTGTTCATATGATACAAACTGAAACCTAAGTAATGCAAAAGACGTTTGTTGATTTACTAAATGTGTGGGGCGATAGTAAGGGGTTTAAAACCTCCCATTTTTGGTCTTGAAATGGGGTTACTTAACTTTAAATGCCTAAATCTAGGCTAAACCTGAGATTTCAACTTGAAAAGCAAACTACTAACTCTAAATATTAACAAAGTGGATATAGAGACGAACAAATTATTGATCCATTTTAAACATCAATGGAGCATGGCAAATATTGTGAGAGTTAAATTCAACCAACTACGTAACCAAAATGACCCCAAGTCTAGATCATTCACAACTTCAAAATTTTAATGTGAATACCAAATTTACCCCTGAATAAAATGAGTCTAGACGAAGGCAATGCCAATAATCCATATGGGATTTCCTGATACTTCTTTGTAAATAGCAAAAGCACAGATGCAAAGATCACTAAGAAAACCTAAAATCAAATAGGGTACAAGAATTTAAATCGGTGTTACGTGGGGATGCATCCCCTAGATTTTGGTAATGTACCAGACGTCCTGAATGTTACGGGGACTAGGGAACTTGTAGGGGATGTACCCTATTCTTTGAATTTAATGAAAACTCTTTTAATGTTTTTACTTTTAAAAAGCTTTTATTTTTACCAAAAATATTGAATTCTAATCTCAAAAGTACATAAAATACAATTTAAATTCCTAAATTTCATTGAATAAAGTTAAAACGTATAAATATTAATTTAAATATATTATTTTAATACTCGTCCCCCTGCTGTCCCCAAACTTTGGGAAATTTTTCGCCTTCCCCAAAATTTGAGAAATTTTTCGCCATCCTGGAAACCCCGTCCCTCCATCCACTGTCCCCTTGTCCCCGAGACTTATAGCTATGATTTAAATCCAATGAACTCCAATTGTGAAATTATAAATAAATCTCAATATACAAATATCATGAGCACATATCTTACATTTGAATTAGAAATAGAAGCATGATAGAATAACTGTTTGCTTGAAATATATGCAGAAATGGATTTTTCTCCTCCTTAACAAAGATTGAAAGTATTTTACTTTGTTTCTGTGACCTATTCCAAACCTAAAAATGGAATAAAAAATCTAGTTTAATGCCTTTCAAAGTTACTTACTCAAGCTTAACTGCCCCCTAGCAGACTATCTATATATGGCTTAACACCATCATAAGCACGGTCAATATAATTGAAATCAACCAAGAAACAACTAAAATCCGAGGACTTAATTCATTTAGTTTATGAGTTGGTTCGATATTTTTCTTCTTTATTTTCTCTACGAATATACTTGTCCTTTTGTTCTTCTACATGGGGTCTATAATGTAATCTCTGAATAAGTCTTGGTATTTTGTCTGCAAGTCCATTACTCTGTTCCTTTGTGGTGCAATCATGTTATTGACCAAATCCCTGAATTGTAATTTTGAGATCCATCTGCCATCAGGTCCTTGTATGCTATTGATTCCATGTGCTTGTAGTTTCTCTGTGGCTCTGATAACCTAGGCTTGTACTCGAACAAAGATCTGGTGTCCCTAGATTTCACCCTAAAATCTGAGACTACCCCCATGTTAAAAAATTTGTACTTTTAAAATAACGGGTCGTTTTGTGTTTTTATTGCCAGAAGATGCTTGTATTGCATTCAAGATATTCCCAGTGAATCATAGGAGCCAATTTCGACAAATACCCAGATGCCGAAAATCGTTTTATCCCTTCGTCAAGTTTTGTATGTGCGGGAAAATTTTATTTAATTATTTAGAGCCCCGTTTGAAGTAAATTGTGCTCCGGTTTAGCCCTGTTGAAGTTTTGCATGTCAATATTCACATATACCAGTAGGGTTTTCACCAGGAATGGATCCTGGGCTTTGTCTGTGACTTCTGGCAACGTTTTTTGTTTTTTTTTTTTTATTTTTTCTCTGTGAAATTCCCCTAGGTCAATTCCTTCGCCAGTACAGTCTGTTTTCTTGCCTAGAGTATCTGGAGATCATCTACGGCCGCCATGCCAGAAGGAATCAGCTTTAGGAAGTCAGTCTTCTCTTTAAAAAGACGAAGTCATGCACAAAAAAGCCTCTTCTGGACAAGTCACATTTTTGGGAATGGATGGATTTAAGCTGCAGTGGGATTTTTGGTCGCAGCAGGCAAGTGGGATTTTTGTACCTGCCTTGCAGGGTACTTTTTCCCATGAAGGAAAAGTCACTTAAGTTACGATGGGAAAATTAGAGGCAATAGGCATGCGGGAATTTCTTACCTGCCTTGCAGGGTGAAAATTCCCATTATAAAATAAAGAAAAATCACTTAAGGCATTGATGGGAATTTCTTACCTGCCTTGCAGGGTAAAAATTCCCATTATGGAAGTCAAACAACTTAAGTGGATGAAGGGATTTTTGGAGCTGCCATGCAAGGTGAATAATCCCATCAAAGATGACTTTTAAATATAGAAATCAGCCTTATTCAAAAAGTGCGACCCCTTTTGGAATTAAAGAATAACTTTAATTGCATTTATTAATAGTCTTCCTTCCTAATTTTGGCGCCCAGGGATGATGGAAAGTCAATGCATGATAAGAGGTCAAAGAAGACTGAAGGAAGAAGGCTAAAAATAAATTAAATTAATTTATTTAATGCAGCCTTGAAGCATGCTAAAAAGTGCGACCCATTTGGTGAATAAATAATGTTTTTTGAAGCATTTATTAATAGTTTTTATTCCTAATTTTGGCGCCATGGAGAAATAGAAGGTCAATGCATGATGTGAAGTCAAAGAGAACTGAAGAAGGAGGCTAAAAATAAATTAAATTAATTTATTTAATGGCTGTCATGAGCATGCAAGTTTAGGTGCCCAAGTTGAAAGAAAAACATGTTTATTTATTAATTAATTGCCAGGAATAGGAGGGGCAATTATTAAAAATAGAATGTTGAAGGTTATATAAGCAGGGGCTGCCATAATGATGGATTAATTAATTCTTTTAGCAAAGGAGTGCAGCCCAGACAGTTTTGGCGCCCAAAGGAGAAGGATTTTTGCATAAAAAAGTGTTTTTCACTGCCGGAAAGCTTCAAAGTTTGGCGCCTAGGATTGGAGGAGCTTGTTTTATGCCTGTGTAATTATCTGCATATTGGTACAGGTGCCTAGGTGAAGTTGAAAATATTTATGCTTGCTTTGCATGCAAGCAAAGCCTCAAATTTTAGGGCAGCGGGCTTTATATGCATATTTTTATGATAAAAATCAAGTGTTCATGTTCCGGTTGCCGTCTTTGTCTGAATTAATTGCAGGTATTCATTACAGGTGCTTATATAATTGAAAGGGAGCTTAAATCAATGTCAGATACATTGAATATATCCTCCGAATCTGAAGAAATTCCCAGATCTGCACCAGTTGTAAAGAATTCCGGCCGAATAAAAAGAAAAAGAATTACTCAGACAAAGATTGCTCCAACTATGGCAAAGCGGGATGAACGAGAAGGCTCAGCGGAATCATGCATTACTTCTAGATTTGTCTGATATCGGTGATACGGATCTAGGCCCAGAACCTCTTTCCGAGTTGATTGACAGATCCAGAGCTGGAAAGACATCTCTCATGCGGGCAGTCAAGAGCAGCGGAATCATTCGAGCTTCAGCATTCCCATTCACAGCTCAGTTGCCAGAATTCATCATGGAGTGTGCAAGGTCGTACCATCCACTATCCAGATCAATCCGGGATGCTGCAGGGAAGACAATAATCTGGCTGGACACACAGTTTATCAATTATTGTCTGAAGATTCCAACACGACAGGTGGTGACTACCATCAGCATGCTGGATGCTGGCAACAGATGGGAGAAGCATAAAGTCGACTGTGTGGGCATAATGAACAACAGGTATATGAAGAAGCCCAGATCTCCATCAAAGTTCCCGAGGACTCTTCCACGATCCAATCTGGTGCAGGAGGTGGATGACATTACCAAATTGCTATGCAGGATAAATGGCGAAGCTAACGCTCACAACTTCGCTCATGGATGTATGCCTTCATCAGGACCATTGAGATCAACAAAGCAAGATTCTATAATCAATTGGTCGGAGATCATCAGTGACAACATCGGTGAGCAGCTCCGGAGTGTGAGGCGGACTTACAACTTCAAGATGACTTCATATTTGGTATATGTAGTAGCCTCGCAGGGTATCTTCTCCAAGCTGGATAGACGGGGCGTACTCTCGAAGGATCCTATTTTTGAGTGCTATCCTGCAGCTTACTTGTGCCTGAATGCAATAAAGATTACAAGGTGGTCAACGATGGATTCTTCTACGGATTCATTTGCAGGTTGAACGGTGATCTGAAGACCAACAGGGTAAGCAAGGAAGCTTGGGAAGCTGTATCCCAGCATGGCTGTATCTTCATCCAGTTCGCTGACTTCACATACATCAGGGTAACCGGATTTTCAGGGGAACCAGTCAAACTGCCCAGATATCCAAGTGACAGATTGGTCGTCATGGAATTATGCAGACAACTCGTGGAGATGCATGACCTACAGTCGAAATGGCACAAGTCTACAGGCTTCTTTCCGATCACAGTGGGCTATTACAGCTGCCAGAGCATTCACAGAGCCAGAGGAATTGAAGCGGAGATGTTCTCTGAGTATGAGCATGAGTTCTTCCCAGCACGGCTGAACTTCGATCCATATGGGGTAGCAAGAAAGACAATCTCCCAGGAATACGCGCATGTGCCTTCGTTAGAAGATTTCTGGATGAAGTGCAGAAGCGAGTATGAAGTTAGGAAGAAAGACTTCAGCAGGTTATCAAGCGCGACAAGTGTTTGATTATGGATTAGCACGGATACCTGCGGATCTTATAGACGATGGGCCTGTGTTACTTGACACATACCATCAGATGGGAGGGGATAGAGCTGCACTTCAGGAGAACATTGGTGGCTGCCACACGATCGAGGAGAGGTCTGCCGCTGTTCTGGTCAACACTTCGAACTGGTTGCTGACAAAGGGGTATTGCCTTGATGAAGCTTTGATGAATCAGATCACAGGAAACCTCAGCACAGGAGATTCCATCAAAAGGAAGCACGAGGGAGAAAGCAGCAGAAGGCCTGAAAAGCTTAAAGTGCACAAGAAGTCTCATTCAAGGGAAAAGGTCACTTCTACGGCTATGGTGCTAGTTCCGACTTCTCCAGCGTCAAGTACTTCACCAACTTTGGCACCTCAACAGGATACTGCCGTTCCTCCGTTGAATCCAACAACATTTGTGTTTTCTCCTCAGCCACTCCGATCTTCACCTCTTCCTGAAGAAACGCTAAAGTTACAGATGGTAGAATTTGAAAGAGCTTTGTCTTTGGACAATACAGAGGATGGTAGCCACGACACTGTAGCAATTTCAGATGGAGAGGAACCAGAGCACGAGATGGTGGTACATTCGAAACTTCTCATTCTCCGAGAAGAAATTTCTCAAAGTGGTTGGCTTCACAGTCAGTCCCAGAGGCTAGAGAGGAGATCAACTTGGAGGAACATGACTTGCAGCTTGCTCCTGAGTTTGGGCAGAAAAGACAAAAGACCTAAAGTTGCTAAGGTGACTTCGAGGTTGATTATTGAGGAGTCAGGGCAGAAGTTCGCTGAGGTATCAGTTCCAGCAGAAGGAAAGAAGAAGGGCGAGCTCACGACAGCGGATATAACAGTGACCAAAGTACCGATAGGTCAAACCACTACTGAAGGATTAAAGCAAGACACGCAGACATTGATAAATGCTTTATTCCTTAGGCTTGACAAAGAAAAGGTGGAAAAAGTTGAACTTCAAAAGCAGGTGTCTCAGTTGTGTGAGATTATTGCCAAAGTTGCCAAATCTTCCACTCAGCCAATTTCAACACATAAGCAGGTGAGTGATCATCTGATGCAGGAAGTGGAAGATGCAGGTAACCAAGTTAAAGCTATCGACGAATGGAAGAATCTAATCATTCGCCAAGCTTCTGTACAACTCAGGGAGGTGCCGCCCGTCTAAAGGTTATGAAGGATGCATTGGTTCAGCTGAAACAACTAGTGATGAGCACGATGGACATGAACACAGTAGCTGAAAGTAACCTGAGTACTTTGGTGAGATAAATAAGCTGCCGAGGGAGGTTTTGACTGCAGAACGAATTGTGCCCGATGGATCGGTTGAAAAGGGGAAGCAACTTGAGTTTGCAGTTTCTTTCCGCTTGGAGATCTTTAGAATCATGCTGAAAAGAATGCGGGCGCTCGAGAGTATGGCATCATCACTATCAGACAATGTCATTGCTTTCACCAATGAGGAAGTGGTCGGGAACGTTTCTTCATACAAAAGGACCATTCCTAACAAAGTGCCTGATTCCCTGGAAGGATCTCTTCTGATGGTGCAAGAGAGGATTGATGGAGCTGTTAGGCCTTTCACGATGGATTCCATCAACAAGCTGGTAACGCTGCAGTCAGACATTAAGAAGTTCGGGCCTAGCTTGAAGGATGTGGAAGCGTGCATCGAGGTTCTGAAAGAAGGATTGCTGCAATTCAGGACAGAAAAAGAAGTTGTGGCTAAAACAGATGGGAAGTTGTTGAATTACATGTTCGACAAGTATATTCAGTATCAAAGCAAAAAGAAGATGTAGGGGTTACAGCTGGCAGATCTTTCTTCTTTCTCTTTCTTCTTCTATTTCTACGTTCCCGGATGTAATTGTAAAACTTAAAAGTTATTGGTTTGAAAACCATTACTTTAAGTTGTGTGGAACGATTCTATAAGTTAAGTGACAGATGTGCATAATTTTGACTAGAACTCCCGATGCATGTCACTTAGAGAGGAATTAAAGGAAGATGATTTCCAGATGTTATCTTTACTTCTTGTTTATGTTCTAGTTTAGTTAAGTTTCCCATTGTAATTTCCCTTCTACATTCTATAAGTAGAGGAAGAACCTTCAGGTTAATGATCAGAATTTGTAAGCAACATTCTTGTGTTCCAGACTTTGTGCTGAAACCCCTGATAGCTATTTGAAGCAGAGGAATAGAAAGGAGCATATTTCCGGAGAACTTTGTGTCAACGGTGCATTTTGTTTCTAACTTTCTGTCTTAGATCTATTCATAAACTTTGCGTTATTCTAGATCTAGATCTGAAAGTTCCCTTTGCTTATAATTTTGTATGTTAATATCTATATGTTCTATCTATGTGCATGCAATCAACTCTGTAATCTATTGATTGGGTTGCACATCTTCCCTCTTTCTTTCTTGTTTTCTGCTATTTTCTTCTTCATCAGATATTTCCTTTCTTTAACAGCTGCTTACTTGCTGCAAAACTATACAACTATGGTTCATGAGCTGCATGGTTAAAGTAATACCCACAAATAGATACTAGCATATTTAACTGACAAATCTTACACGGGAGCCTCACCGGTAAATGAGGGAGATTTATCTCATGATTGCCTAGGTTTTCAGCTATGCATCCGCCAAATTGGAATTGATTAACATGTCACTAAACCTTCCCTCCCCTCAATCCCAAATTAGAACTCTATCTAATGGCGGGTGGATCTGATATAAAGAAAATTCAGAGGCGATAAACATGGTTTAAATATGAGTGCCACATGGTGTTGGATCGCAACTCAAAGGAGAAAAAAAGACTTTTCAATCTTATAAATTTTCCCAAGTTATCGATCTTCCATAAGCTTGGGGCGCCCAATATATAAAAGTAATAAAGCGTTTGCCGCTAGAACATCTGATAATTGTGGTGCTTCCTAAGAAACACATGGACAACAATCGTAAAGCAGAGGGGGATGTTAAGTTTGACACCTCCATAAATTTCCCAAAAGATCAATAGTATGTGACATATAGAAGGCCTTAGTATAAGGTTTCATGGGGCTAGGCCCCTTGAAATATTAAAGGAATGCCCATATGGTGGAAAGGCACTTCTCTAAAGTAAATTTGATACTCGTTAGTTTCCCAAGTTGCCCCCACCGTCGATCTTATGTGATCCTATGACAGGTGGGTCCATATGAAGGAATATTCCTTAAGAGGCAATGATCATCATTCGTCTTTGCTATGGTCCCTATTGTCAAATTTTATGTCATGTAACTTGTGCAAATAATTCTTAAATGGATTTTATCCCAAATGGTTGAATTTCGACATTATTTTCCTAAAACAAAGTGTTTCTAGGGCGAAGCACCATACTTATCCTTTTCTAAGATTAGTTCAAGAGCATAAGATGCGGAGTCAGCTATATATAGCGTAATGTGGGGTGTTGAATGAAGGAGGAGATGATTATCGAACTCAAGTTAGTTTAATTCACTCACAGGCCAGTAGTTGTCCCACGATTGTAAAGTTGTGCGGTGTGGATTAGCGCATGCAACACACTATGATTCTACTACTATTAGTTTAGACTATATAAATTGAATTGTAAGCTCTGTATAGAGTTGTTTTGCCCTTAAAACTTTCATGTCTTTAAGAGTGTTCCAGTGTGAAAGTTTAACCTTAGATTTTACCTATCACTTTGATGTTAGTTTATCTCGAAACTATATGCGACTATGTATACTTAAAGATCTTAGTAAGAATTTTGTGGATATTTCTCTAACCCTAATTGGATTTATATGTGGATGTTTCATCAGTCTACAACATTGAAATCCTTACTTCTTGGATGTGGTTATAAATGATTGCTACACTTTATTTTAATTTGAGTAATGCTTTCGTGTTTTCATCCCTATGGGAGAGAATTACATCACAATATTTTGGCACATTGAGACATTTACTTGTGCATTTAGCACTCTTTTAACCATAGTTACCAGGTTCGGCCGGATTTGTATGAAATCCGGTTCGAACCGTATTTTTTGAAGTCAACCGAATAAATCCGGTTCGGTTCAGCCTTGTTTTTGCAGGAAATTTTTTTTTTTCCCCTTTTTTGGCATATTTTTATTTTGTGGTGAAAAAAATCGCGAGTGTGGAAAAAAATTTGCCATTTTTGGAAAGGGTCCGGGAAGATGTAGCAGCAAAAACTTGCATGTGCCATAACTTTCATTCTGTGGCTCCGTTTTAGGTGTCGTCTTCTCTAAAAGTATATATTTTCTCGAGCTCTACGCATTGATGGCAATATTTTTCTTATTTTCATAAAATCCATTTTTGTACCTTTTTGGACCAAGCAACTTCTTGCAATCTTTTGAAAGAATCATTATGATGATGATGATTATGGTAGATGGATGCTTTTTTGTATGATTTGTCTATATATAATGATATAAGTATACAATAATATAAATTTATAATAATATAAGTATATATATTCCGAACCGGATTTTTCCGTATTTTTTCGGATTTTTTCGAGAACTCCGAATTTTTGGATTTTTTTGCCCTTCCGAATTTAATTGGATTTCCGAACGTGGTAACTATGCTTTTAACCTTCACTTTCACTTTATCAGTTTGAGGTTAGATTATCTTAAAAGTATATGCAACTACATATACATAAAGCAATGTTACGTGGGGACGCGCACCCCTTCTTTTCCAGTTGTCCCAGAACGTCCCCGAGACTTGGGGACAGGGACAGGACGTTCACCTAACGTCCCCAAAATTTTTAAAAAAAGAGGGGATGTCCCCTAAGGTTAGGGGACACACCTGGGATGCCCCGGGTGCTTCGGGGATGAGGGGACGACATAGGGGACGTCTTGACATCCCCGGGGACATATGAGAGACGTCCCGAGGATGTCACGATGCCCACTACGTCTTCCCTTATATAGGTAAATGTTATCCATTTTTGCCTCCAGGCAAAATGGACAACATGGAAAAATTGGACCTGAGCATCAGACAGGGCATTCAAAGAAGAATCTAAGGTTTATAGGTGAAATTCTAGGCTCTAGGACATTTGCAGTGTTTTTGGGAAGTTTGGGGTCATTCAGTGCATTTTTTCCTCTTTTCGGTTTCAAAGAGGTTCAGAACAATTATGGAGAAAAAGTGGGCCCTCGGGGCCCACACTCGGCCCAAAAAATAGACACAATGGGAAAAGGTTGAAAAAATCAGCCTCAGAGCATCCCATTACACTCCCTTGACCTTTCTGGTTCTAAGAAAATTCAAGAAAAATAAGAAAAATAGAGCAAATTGAGGAAAAGTGCAAAAAGGTGGCAGAGTGCCCAAAACAACTCGCCGAGCTATTGTGCAAGTTGTGCCTAGGCATTGCAGAGGTGGCGAGTCAAATAGCAAGCAACTCGGCTGCTCGGCGTGGGTACCAAAGTGGCTCGGGTGGAATGCAGCTCATGTCGGCGAAGAGCTTCGGCACATAGAATAGGACGGCTCGAGTGGGTGTCGAATCGCCAATCACATCGGTGAGGTAGGAAGCGGCATCGAGGAGAAGATGAGGCCAGGGCGAGTAGGCTCACCAAGTTGGACGATGTCGGGTCCCAGGATCGGAGAACAAGACACATGAGACATGGTTGGGGCGAGTAGGTGTTGCATGCATGTGGGTTCCGCAACCCGCATGCATCGACGAATGGCTTGGGGTCAAATCTTGAGGTCAACGTTGTCAGGGTTTAGCATCGGGAAAGCATGTAAGACGAACACCTCGATAGGTCGACGTGTTGGGTGTCGGTCGGAACCCAAACCCAACTAACATGCATCAGAGGTTGGCGAACCCGACATACATGAGACAAAGTGCGAGCCAAGGTGGAGTCGAAAGTGGGAAAACATTAGCATGGTACATGGTACGCAGCGAGTCGGTGCAAATGCAAGGTGGAATCCACCCCCACAACACAAGGTTTGATGGCGAGTTGTGCGGTGAGTCAACAGCGAGTTGTCGCATCAAATGGCGAGCGACCAACATTCAATGCAAATGGCAAGTTGGTGGCGAGTTGGTGGGGAGTTGGTAGGAGATGACCCAAATAGTGACCTATATTAAAACTGTGATAACTTCCTCCATACTCCACTGATCTTCACAAAATTATAGTTGATGGAAAGGTCATTCAGAGCCCTATGACATGGAATCATTAAAATTTGGAGGTTGGTGGGTTAGGTGAAATAAAAATGAGGAAGTTCCAGGACAAAAATGGCCATACCCAAGTACCAAAAATGGCGTAAATGAAGGCATGGAGGCCCATTTCTTCTCCCACAAGCCAGATTACAATGGGGTATGGGTTTTGCAGGTCACTCCATCCCTTTTGCAGGTGCAATGATGATTTTGGAGGGTGGTTGAAGCAATATTTCGAGTTTCTCTCCCTCTCTCTCATCCATTCTTCTTATATATTGTAAAGTCGGGTATTTTTTAAAGAGTTGGACTTTTTTTGGTGTTGCCCTCCCTTCTTCTTTGTGAGGTAATTTGTGGAGCTTCAAGCCTCTGTTTTTGGGCTCTGTAATGGTGAATCTTGCCTCTCCCCTTTGTAATGATGTATTGTGCAAACTATTGGACCAATAAAAATCAATGTTTGTGATTATCTCTCTAACCTTGCATTGTCTTTTGTTGTCTCTTGTCTTTCTTCATGCTTTTAGGTGTACTGTGCATTCTATTGTTCTCATTGCATGCTTGGAGGTGGTTGTGCTTAATGAAAATGGTGTATTGTGTGTATCTCGGTCTGTGATGCTTGTCCATCGTCTCCACTCTCACCTTTCTCCGTTTTCATGCATTAAGGATTGTCCAACACCCCTTTTTTTGGTGCTATCACCACCCTTAGTGTAGGATTTTCTTTCTTTCATGCAATCTCCCTGTCTCCTTGGCATTACTAGGATAGGATTAGTTAGGTGTTTTCTTGCATTTAGGAGCAGTTGTATCATAGGATTAGGAAGAGCAAGCTGGCCTTCTCCGAAGAGTTGTCTCGACTGCAAGGTCCCACACTTTGAGACAACTCCATGTTTCCCAATCACACCGGTGGCTCATGCACACACACATGACAAATCGGAGGGTGTTGTGAATCGGTGATAACAATAAACAAGGGAAGGCATTGCTTTTTTTTTTTTAAGTGTATTCATTGTTTTTTTTGTTTTCTATTTGGATTAGCAATGGAGGGAATGAGATAAACAAGGGATGACATTTCATTGCTTGTTTTTTTTAATTTCTAAGTGTATTCATTGTTGTTTGTTTTCTAAATTTCCAAATGAAAAAATAGGTTAAACAAGGGCATTTTCCATTTGTGCATTGCTGGAGTTTTTTTTTCAAATGCAAGCATGGTTAAAATTAAAAAACTTAAACAAGGATGTTGTTTTTATTTTTTTTAATTCTAAATTCAAAGTGTGTTAAAAATTTATAATATATAATTATATTATTTTATTTTTTAATTATTGCAGCCCTAAAATGAGTTCAGACAGTGATTATGAAGTTGAATGTGAGGTGGAAATGGGTAATGAGATAGGTGTGCAAGGAGAAAGAAGAACAAAAACACCTAATAGTTCACATGGGAGTGTTGACAAGTTTAGTTGCCCCTCCACAATGTTGAACAAGTATGCTAGAGGACCTTTTAAAAAGAAAAAACCTTCGAAACAATTTGGTCAAATTATTGAGGGTCCTCGATCAATCAAACATTTCAGTGGGACTAAAACATGGAAGTGCAACATATGCTCATTCTCTTGATCAGGTAGCATTACTAGGTTGAATGCACATTTATTGCACATCCCAGTGAAAGGTATAGGAATATGTGGAAAGTTATCACTTGAAGAGAGGGCAAAAATGTTAAGGCTATATAATGGAGATATGATAAAAATAGTTCCAAAAGTTTGTGTGTTGGCTAGATTTTATGCACAACATAAAACCTAGGCAGTCATGAGATAAATCTCCCTCATTTAACAATGAGGCTCTCGTGTAAGATGTTTATCAATTTGGCAAGGGTTAATCCTAATAACTATTTTTGGGGGTTTTACTTTAATTCCCACAGCTCGTGAACTACAATTGAGCAATTTTGCAGCAAGTAAGCAGCTATTTTGGAATATTTTGCAGAAAGGGGAAATAATAGAAGGAAAGAAGAAAGGAGGATGTGCTGAATCAACCAATAGTTGTCAGAGTTGGTCTCATCCACACAAATTAAATAAACAGATAGATCTCACAATAATCGCAAGTAAAGGAAATGAATAACTTCTAACCTAAATCTTAGATAACACAAAGTTTGTCTAAAAATTAAAATAGAAGAAAGAAGCAAAGCACTGTAGACAAAAAGTTCGTCGGAAATCCACCTTTTATTTTATTCCCCAGCTTTCACAGAAATAACAACACAAATTCTGAAGACTCCTGAATGCTCTAGTAGAATTGTGATCCTTTAACCCGTATGCTCTTCCTCCATTTATATTGCATAGAGGGCAATTACAAATAGGAAGCTTTCAATGAATTGCCGCAGGTGGAAGCCGTAAAGGAAAAAGTTGGCAGTATTTCCCCTAGAATTCCTCTTTGCATGACATGCATGCCTTACAACTGAAAATAAAACCTTCTATTTTGCATGTCTACCACCTATTTCCAAGTAATTGACTTCTTCCAGTAACTTGAAGTAACGGCTTTTAAAGCCAATTACCTAAGTTTACAATTTTAATTGATTACTCAATTACTTTGTCGGAGAAAATAAGTGAAAGAAGAAGAAAGAAAAGAAGAAATTAGAAGAAAGTTGCAACACTCCCAGTCTTGTTCTTCTTCCATATTCTGCATGCTGATCCAACCTGTATTGCACTTCCACCTCATGAATGATTTGGATGATATTTCTGCTTCGAACCTAAGATGCTTTTTTCTCCTGCATGCGGTTGACTCTTTGCCTTCGATTCTCACCAAGTTGGATCTGGAAGCAGCTGACTGTGATTTTGCTTGCAGGTGTTGCCCTTGACCTATCTTCCCCTTTTATCCCTGAAGCTTTTGCAATTCTTCTCCAGTACATGCACTAGTAAAATGATTTGTGTAAACAATTCAGACAAAACTCTCACCTTTTATTTTTAATTGCATATGAGCAATTTTGAATTTTGGAAAGCACTCCGCGTGAAGGCAAATATAAATAAATTCAATGAAAGCTTCAACTGGAAGATTGGGAGCACATGCATGTTCTCTTGAAGGGATTTTGCATGCAATGACTTCCTCCCTAACTTTGGCACCAACCCTTGCTAAAAATAATTAAAAGAAATCAGCTTTTAGGCATGAAGTTATGCCAGAAGGTCGCACTTTTTGGCTAGGAATTGTGGAAAAAACATGAGGGCAAGGAAGTGGGAATTTTCAACCTTCCAGGCAGCCCCAAAATTTTCACTTTTCACTTGGGTGAATTAACTTGCTTTTGTGTGAAAAACATGAGGGCAAAGAAGTGGAAAAATTCACCCTTCCAGGAAGCGGAAAAATTCACCCTTCTAGGAAGCCCCAAAATTTCCACTTTTCACTTAAGTGATTTAACTTGCTTTTGTGTGAAAAACATGAGGGCAAGGAAGTGGAAAAATTCACCCTTCCAGACAGCCCCAAAATTCCCACTTTTCACTTAAGTGATTTACCTTAATTTTGTGTGAAAAACATGAGGGCAAGGAAGTGGAAAAATTCACTCTTCCAGGCAGCCCCAAAATTCCCGCTTTTCACTTAAGTGATTTAACTTATATATTGTGCGTGGAAATTCAAGTGAAAGGCATCTTAGAATAATTACGACTGACACTAGGAATTGCTCTTATGTTTTGCGTGTAAAATAGAAAGTGCCGGCAGCTTGCACTTTTATGTTTTGGTGTAAGAAGCATTTCTTTCCATTTTGGATTTTTGGTGAAGAAAACACAAGCATAGAATAAAATTTCCATTTTTGGAAAGGGTCTGGGAAGATGTAGCAGCAAAAGCTTGCAAGTGCCATATCTTTCACTCTGTGGCTCCGTTTTAGGTGCCATTTTTTCTAAAAGTGCATATTCTCTCGATCTCTACACATTGGTGGCAGTATTTTTCTTATTTTCATACAATCTGTTATTGCACCTTTTTGGACCAAGCAACCTCTTGCAATCTCCTGAAGGAATCCTGAGCTCTGGTCACCTTTAGACAGATTAATTGGCAATTAAAAACACTGGATAGATTTTCAAAACCCTAGGCCCGGGAAAAGGTCTGGGAGGAAGAATGAATAGGCTATGGGGATTGCTGGATGGAAAATGGAGAAAGACAAAAAGAAATAAAAATAAAACCCGAAAGAAGTTGCGGGCAATTGCTCAAAAAATTTCTCCAATTAGCTAATCTGCAAAAATTCTTCCTCCCGGGTGAATGTTCTGTGGTAATAATGATGATGGGGTGAAGTGATTTATATAACCTAAATCCTCCAATTTTAGCTCAATCTATTTTTAAAAGAACTTTATTCATTTAATAAAAATAAATAAAACGCTTGCAGACAAGGTCTGGCGAAGGAATTGAGTGAGCTTCAGCATGTGGGTACTTGGCAAATTTGGCTTTTATGACTCTCTAGGGATACCTTAAAGCAATGCAAGCAACTGCAGGCAAAACAAAACACAACACATGACCCGTTACTTGAAAAGAACGAATTTTTTAAAAGGGGCGGTCCTAGATTTCAGGGTGAAATCTTGTGGACACCATTGTGTCCATTGTGTTAGTGGCACACCTTCTAGTTCTCACTCTTTGAGAACTAATACTGGTTTCTCAAATACTGCAGGTGTAACATCTTATGAGGTGACTGAAGTGGATGCTTTTGGTAGTTGGGGGAAGAGGATGGTCGTGACCTCCAATCCAGTTGTGCACATGTATGATACAAAGGCTAGGGAAGAGGTTGATGATGCCATTGGAAAATTCTTTTTTTCCACTGGCATCCCATTTCATGTTGCTCGCTCTCCTTATTACAAGGAGGCTATGGCTAAGGTAGCCAAAGCAGGTGTAAGTTATGTGGCCCCAGGAGACACGAAGTTGAGAACCACAATCTTGGATAGGAACTATTCCAAGGTTAACTTACTAATGGAGGAAATGAGATGCACATGGGTCTCTCACGGTTGTAACATCATCATGGATGGGTGGATGGATATCAGACACCACCCACTCATAAATATCATTGTTTCATGTAGAGGGGATCCTTACTTTTTTAAGATAGTTGATTGTTCACGAAAAAAGAAGGATGCAGAGTTCCAATTCATCATTTTGCGAAATGCCATTGAGGAAGTTAGCCCCGCCAACATTGTGTGAGTTGTCACATATGCAGCTTACATGTGCAGGGCAGCAGGTAAGCTTGTTGAGGCTCATTACTTGCATATATTTTGGATCCCATGTTATGTGCATGCCATGAACAATGCACTAAAAGACATAGGAAAAATTGATTGGGTCAAAAATGTAGTGTTTGATGCTAGAGATGTGTAGATGTTCATTTGCAACTATCATACGTCATTGGCACTCTTCCATAGCTTTTCGAGGAAGGAATTCCTCAAACCAACAGACACACATTTTGCATCATGCTTTATTTTGCTGGATAGCATGGTTGGGTTGCAAGAGTCATTACATTGTATGGTCATGACATCAGAGTGTTCTAGGTGGGATGGGTCCAAGACAGAGCAAGGGAAGAAGGTGAAAGCAATTGTGGTGAAAGAAACATTTTGGACAAATGTGAGATATATCACATCCATAGTATCTCCGGTTTTCAATGTGATATAATATGGGGATTCTGAGAGTCCTAACCTTGGTGAGATATATGAATGTATTGATAGTATGCTAGGCTAGATGAAGGTTGTTATTCGGGCAAGAGACCCCACCTTGGAGTTTTACCATCACCATATTGAACCCATCATTGAGCGGAGATGGGAGAAGTTGAACACCCCTTTACACATGGTTGCATATGCACTAAATCCGAAGTGGTATACTGAGAGGCCTGACAGATTTGTCCCTGTAGATGATGAGGAGGTGAGGAAGGGTTTCTGGAAAGCCCTAAAAATGTATAATGTAGAGGATGGTTCACGAGTCAGAACCAATTGGCTCAAGTTTACTTATCTGGAAGGCTACAAAAAATCGGCAAAGATAAACATGAACACATTGGCACAAGAGAATCCAATTGGTGGAAATTGTATGGACTTGCAGGATTTCTATGTACACTTGTTATTTGTCTTCTTTCTCAGGTTTCTAGTTCCTCTACTTCTGAAAGGAACTAGTCAACATATGGGTGGATCCACCCTCTTAAGAGGAAGACACTTACCTCTAAGAGAACAAAGAAACTTGTTGATGTACATAATTCCTTGCGTCTCATGGATCACAAGACACCAACGTACAAGAAGATCCTAGCATTACGGTGGGAGGTGGATCCCGAGTATTCACGGCAGATTGATGAAGATCAGGAATAATGAGGATTTTTTGATATCTCCTTTACAGATGTAGATGATGTTGATACAAATACTTCTAGCAAAGAGGAGCGGTTCACAAGTGTTCCTTTAGAGGACTCTGATAGTGATTATTGAGTTGCCATTTTGGTTATGTAATATCATATATGTACTTTTGAGTTATGACTATGAGTCTAAGACATAATATTTCATAACATATGTAGTTGTACTCTTCTCATGTTGATTATTGAAGACTTGTTTTTTATTTTGGGCCTTGGTTGATGTGATGAATAATTGGATTAATAATTAATGGTTTCAATCTTCAAACTTTCAGTTTTAAGTCTTAGTTTATTGAATTATTCATGTTATATTTGTAAAATTAATAAATTATACATTTTTTATCAGTCATCCTCTTGTCGTCCCCCCCGTCATCCCTGAAATGTGAAAAAAAATTGCCATCCTAGAAACCCCGTCCCTACGTCTTGTTGTCCCGCCGTCTTATGCAACTATGACGTAAAGCACTTAATAAGGATTTTGTGGCTATTTCTCTACCCCTAATTATTATTTCTGTGCAGATGTTTGATTTGTCTACAATGTTAAAATACTTCTCTCATATGGTTATGAATGCTGGCTACAAGTAGATTAAATTGGGTAATTCTTTCGTGTTTTCATCCTTGTGGGAGAGCATTACATCACATTGTTTTGGCTTAGTGCAAGATTTACTTGTGCATTTATCACTTTTCTCGCACTCTTTTCAACCCAAGCAATTTTAGATGGCGTTAAAATGGGGGATCTAGCCTGATCTAGAGGTTGTTTTGGCCTAAAACTGCCAGGACTTACCATTGTGACACTTTGACTATGAGTACTTATTGTGTCATTACAGTTGGGGAATTTAAAAGTGTCAACAATTTTTGGCATGTCCCGGTGGGGTTTTAAGGTTTAAAATCTTTTAGTTTGAAAGATTCAATCCACTATATGCTAATTTTTTTATTACTGGGATATTCATAACAATCTGCAGTCTTAAATCATAAATCCCGTCATAAAGGAGATACATTACTTTGGAAATATGTTTTGAAAGAACATTATATTCGTTCACCTGGTGAATCTTCTTATCAACAAGCCAAGTGGCATATGAGAAGGATTCAAACAAGGTCCTAAAAAAAAAAATAGTCGACAAGGTCGTGTTAGTTTTCTAAAGCTATCCTAATGAAGAAGATATAGACCTGTTGTTAGATCTTCAACTTTAGTGCTTAGAACACACTGTTTTCCCCTTGGGCAAGGATTTCAGTCTATAACAGTCATGACAGATCAAAGAGCTGAACTTTTTGCTCCCTGAAATTCTGGTAGCCCTTTAAATTTGTAGGAGTGGAATGACATCCCTGTGTTTTCATTAAAGGCACTTACCCTACTCTGTAGGAGAGAATTCCACTAACCCCATAGACCACAATCAAGATGTGGCTAACATGTGTTGTACACCATATTACAATACCCAATGTAGCAATCAAACTACTTGCGGCATATTTCTAAGTGTTTAGAGTAAATCACTTATAAGGAAATTGCAAAGAAAGCTGCAGATTAAGGGAAGGGAAGGGTTTCAAAGCAATCAGAGAAGCGTTTCAAAATAATTACGGAAGGGTTTCAGACATAACCATAGTGACCTGAGTCTCAGGGACGGTGGGATGGAGGGATGGGGTTTCCGGGATGGCAAAAAAATTTCCCAAATTTTGGGACATAAGGGGGATGGCTATTAAAATAATATTTAAATATTTTAACTTTATTCAATTTACATATTTAAACCATGTTTAATGTGTTTTAGGAACTTTCAAGATTACAATTTAATGTTCTTGGTAAAAATAACGTCTTTTTAAAAGTAAAAAACATCATAATTTTTTTGAAAGACTTTAAAAACTAGGGGACATCCCCTCCAAGTCCCCAAGTCCCTGAAATGTTTGGGACATCACCAAAATCTAATGGAGGCGTCCTTGTGTAACATTGGACATAAAATAGAAGGGTTTCACATGCAAAATGAACACATATGGGTTTCATGCAGAATGCGAAGGGTTTTAGACAGGGAATGTATGTTATTTTCAGGGAATATCTTGATTTTGTTGTATTAACACTAGACAACAATTGCAGAGAAGCTCAATTTTGCAGTAATGTGGACTAGGACATATACAAAGGGTCACCTAATAGAACACAAAAAGAGCCTATAGAATAGCAACAAAGCATGTCCCAATAGCCTTGACCATGTAGGTATCTATTCGATTTTATAATATAGCAGTCCTAAGTATGGGACACAGTTAAAAGTAATTTGAAAATGTAGAAAAACTCCTATCGTCTTTGGAACACAGGCTAAATATCTATTTCAAACATCAAAAATATATTTTGCAATGGACAGTTTTCAATGGGGGAACAACTTTGTTGTCACCCAACACACCCAATTTCACTAAATGAAATGGGGACCCTCTTTTATCCTGAACAGATAAGCTCAATTTCTAGTCTTGGTTCACTTGGTTCTCTGATTTAAGTATAGGGTTCCACTTAATTAAATTAGATACCTCATACCTTAGTTTTAAAAATGCCCCCTTAGGTTTTATAAACCTAATTCTTAGGTCCCTTAAGTATTAGTTGTGATCCTTTTATTATTAATTAAGATTTGGACCCCGGAAACTTTAAACTATAGAATAGGAGATCCTTATACGACATTTGTGGCCCTCTAGACATTAATGAGTTCAAGGTTCCATGCCTATCCTAAGTCTAATGAGGCCCCTTCATGCTCGTTTATATTTTAAAAGCAAGCCTTTTATATTAAAGATTTGCAAGTGCTTTATCTCTTGATATTTTAGTGTGACCCCCTTATGTGATTGAGCTCCAGACCCAACAAAATATCAAATGCAGCATATAAACTCATGGGCCTTAACTTACTCTCCATGATCCCTTTGTGGCCTGAGTGATTTGTGATATCGCCACGTGGCACATCTACGAACCGTAGATGCTTTACTTATTTGGGCGCTGTTTATTATGTATTTAATCGTGACCCTCTATGTGCAAGACACTTGGCGCACTCGAACACAATCAAAGATTTGGTGATCCCATGAGCTCCGTCAGCTTGTGAATGCAAAGACAAATTTGACATCCCTGTGACCATCATTAATACAAGGAAAGAGCTCAAACATTGTGATTAACCCATGATCACACCATGTGGAAGGTTGGGACCCTCTATGAACGCAAAGAAAAATTTGAAGGGCACATGAAGTCATAAGACGGGCATGTTGACATCACGGTGATCAATGAAAACAAAATACTCAGGAGCCCATCACAAAGCTCATATCGCAACAAAAGGGGACTTGTTGGAAAGCTATTCAAGAGCTCTTTCCAATGATGCGGGTCATAGACCATTCATTGGCACATGTTAAGAGCAACAAGAGTTCAAAGATCCCAAGAGACGTTTTGTTACACAGGAGACAAAGTTTGAACTTGGGGCTACTGCCTTGGGCCAAAAACTCATTAAATGATCAAGACACTTTACACAATGTTTTGGTTCCATTTTAGAACTCTAATTATTGATCTTGAGTTCATTATTGAGCTTGAATTTCTATTTAAGGGGAAATTGGACACGTGTAATTGATAAGGTAGAGATAATATTAGATTAGGAATGATAAATTGGGCACTGGTAACTGTAGCAATTATTATTTCCTGCTAAAATTAAATAAGCATGAGACTGCAAAGGCACGTAGTGACCCATAAAGACTCTTATATGTAATTTTTATTGCGATTATTTTTTATGGAAAGAATTTGGGAGACTTTGCATGCAAAGAATCTCTGTGGATGTTTTGCGAGTTTGTCATTCTTTCTCACTCTTTCCACCGATTCAGATTAATGCTGCGTGCTTCTTGAGTTTTATGTGATCACTGAATGAGATTTGTGTGCTTCATGATTTGGTTAGAACGAGACTTTGCTAGTCTGATCCTTTTTAATGGTTAATCTATGATCTCTGATTTCTGTAGATGGATGTGCAATTGCTATTTTCTGCTGTGGGATTTGATTTGTTTTATAAAATTATTGCGGATGAATGTTTTGTTGCTATTCACTATGTTTAATTTGTCTTGCAAAGAGATGCCATTGAAATGTGCTCATAGAATTTTGATCCTTAAGACTCTTGCACCACATTTTAACCAAATTTGAGTTAATGCTGGATTTGGTTGATGTTGGTTATTTTGAAGTGATTCTCAAAAAGTATTTGCTCAAGTGAAAGGTCACAAAGCTGAAATCTGAAACCTTCTTTTCTGCCCTATCCTTCCCTCTCTTTTTAAAGTTCTTTTTTATGATGATTTGACACTTGTAAATATACCATTCCGAATATCCATTTTTGGATGAGTATTGAGACACTACAACGAATTTCCATTGATAGGTTGTGGGACACACACTGTTATTCCACCATTTGGTTATTGTAAAACCGCACAACTCATCCTTTGGACAACATCCAGCTCAGTCCTAAAACTAGAGGGTGGAAACCCATACTCTATTGGGGGCATAAAATCTACATCAACAGTTTTTTGGCACTAGTAGAAGGGCATCCTAGTGATCAATTTTCATTCAATGTATGTTTTCATTCCAATTTTTGTCAAATATGTCAAAAATCTGTAAAAATTAGAAAATCTAGCAAAAGAAAAAGTAAAAGAGAAAGCATGTCTTGGCTTGGTGAAACTTCCTTAGCCATCCTTGGTATTCAACATGATCTCCCTACAAAAGCTTCCAAGTTTCTTGTCAAGTTTTAAATTGATAGAACTTGATGCAAACGTGGTTAGGGTTCCCAAATGAAGGGATTGCTTAGACCACACAACCCTTTTCAAAGTAGATCTCACTGAAGCAAGACCTTAAGCACATCTCTTAAACAAGAAACAATGAAAATTTCTTTTATTAACATAAGCAAAGAGGTTACATATTCAGGCATATCGCCATTACACTCCAACTGCAATCTGTAACAAGACTCGACAAGACTTCTAAGATCCTAGAGCTAACTTAAGCTTGCATACTCTGCTAAGCTTCTTTAGAACCACACTTAGCTTGCACTCTCAAGGACTCCAAAATCAAACGTTCAAGATCCATAACATCTAAGATTATATAGATTAGATAGATGCCTTTACAAGATCACAGATCCCTTCTACTAATAGAAGTCATGGTTACTCAAGCGGGAGAGTAAATATACCAATGCGGGTAAAGATACCATAAATGAATATTCCCTTTGGTGTCCTTGGTTTTGTCATTGATCTACACAGGAATGTTCCCCTTTGTTGGATCAAGCTTAAAACCAAATGGTTCTTTTGATCCCTGGTTGTGAAGCACAGATCAAGGCCCGCCTGTGCCTTCTACAACTGCATTGATGTTGACAGATGCTCCAAGCGGTTGTAGTTATAATTATTTGAATGGCTAAAAGTGATCTTATAGAGATGCATGACTTGGCGGCTTCGTTTGGTGTCTAATGGTGTGAAATCGAAATTTGTGGATTAAGAATTGTATTGGCGGCTAGATATCTTATGGGCAAGTGTTTTGTGGCAAGACTTAATGGTTCACAGCTTGGGATAAGCTTACGCAGATAAGTCTAGTATTCCACGGGTTGGTTAGTGTTACACGGCTTCGGGTAAGCTTGCACCGCATTCTTAGTTTTGCATAGCTTCGAACAGGCTTTCATGGCTTCCGCAAAATAACTGAGGCAAAGGATTTTTGTGCAGCTTGCTTAAGAGTGGCACGACATTGCACAAATCTTTATTTTCTTACTCTAAGATGTTTTTGGGTGACATAGGATTGCTTATGAATCGGAATTCTCCTGCATCATACACGTCGGGCAAGAAGAAACTTGAGCCCCTGCTCAAGTGGTATTCTAAAGGTTTGAAATGGAATGACAAGTCTTGTGTTCTCCTTCTCTGTAAGCCAATATGCATCTTCGACTGCTCGGCCTCTCCATTTTACTAGAAATTCCTTTTGCTCCTTTTTTCATGTCGTTTTTGTGACATGGTCTTCCACAATGCATTCAATATTTTGCGCGCTTCTATTCTGGTACTTTGTGTCTCCAATCTACTTCTAAGCGACTCTCTTCTCCGCTTGTCTGCCCCTCATAATACAAGTATATATCTGCTATGTTGAAGATATATGAAATCGCTATCCCTTCTGGCAGCTCCAATTGATATGGGTTCTCTGCAAATTTCCATAAGACTCTGCATGGTCCAATCTTCTTCCACTTGAGTTTATCATATGTTCCTCGTGGGAACCTTTCTTTGCGTAAGTGCACAAGAACCAAATCTTTAAGCTCAAGCTCTAAGTGTCTCCTCTGCAAATCTATGCATTCCTTGTATTATGCATTGCTCTTCTCCAACTGTTTGCTTACTTGATCATGCACTTCCTTAATGTATTGTGCAAAGTCTTTGGCTTTCACACTTTTCTCCTCTTCTTTCAGTAACTCCCTCAGCTTCACAATTTCAAAAATCTTATGTCAGACCTTAGGTCCAATCATAATACCTAACAAGGGATAAGGATAACACCTCCAAGGCCCAAACCACTTCAAATCAAGCACCACCTAGTGCCCAAGTAACACCTGCAGCTACAAAACAAGGAGCATCTCCTAAAGAATATCGAGGTAAAACTTCCCAAATAGAACTAAAGCAGTCTAAACAAACTCCTAATAGAACTTGGCCCTCAAAGATCTTGGGATTTACTATACTTGGTACATTCATTGGTTATATCGTGTTCATACAAGGGCATAAATCCGACGAGGGAAGGGACTAGATATTCCTCGCAACAAAAGCTACAATCAGTTGGACCATTCTACATTGTTGAACAAATGAAGAAGGTCCAGGCAAATATCACACTACAATATGCTTTACAAACCTAGACAATTAGACTTGCTGCAAGAAATACTGAAACAAGTTAACACATATTAAAGGACAACCCAAAGCAAAGAAGGCTGATCTTGAAGAGAAGACACAAACTAAACAATCAAATGTGTGTCAAGTAAACAGTTCAAAGGTAAGTAAAAACAAACCTCCTCCCGGTAACCTTAATTGTATGATCAATTTTGGGGCTAGTAGCACCATAATGCCCAAGAAAATTGTTGATGCCTTTATAATCAATTGTATTACATCTGAGAAAGGTGTTAACCAGCTTGTTGGGACCCCCACTTAAAATAATTGGGGTGATTAAGGATTTTTTTCCGCACCCTTCATACTTGTGCAAGTATTAGTGTGCCTCTGTAGATGGTTCTGATAGACTTGCCAGCCATGTTTGGGATATGTCTATTAACAGACTTTACAACTAAGATAGATGGATACTTGTCTCTGGGGTGGTCTCACATGAGAGTGAGGACAGGGCAGGGAGCTGAAGTTGAAATTACTGCATAACCAATTGTAGCTTATAATGTGGAGCCTTATGAGGTGTTAGAAAAGCAGGCCAATTGCATCGCCTTGATGAAGGAAGACTTAGAGCTTCCCAGCCAAGAAACAAATGAAGACCCAAAGGATTGGATTAATGCCCAGGTAGATCAATGGGAATAGATGTCCACGGTGACTTTGAAGAAACTGAGATGGGTAGATACAGCATTTATGATTAAAAAATTCAGTCTCCCAAGGTTCTTAAAGAGGATGATGAACTGAGAAGAATGTGGAGCTTGTGTTTTGATGGTGCCAACTGCTAAGTATAAAAATGGAGTTGGCATTGGCGTTGCTTTGTTTTCTCCTCTACTCATACCAGTTGCAATTTAACTGCACAAACATTGTCACTGAATACAAGGCCCTTGTTTTTGGTCTCTAGTCAGCCGAAAAGAAAGGGTTTAATTTTCTGCAGATATTTGGAGACACCAAAGCAACACAAAGAAAAATCTAGATAGATCTTAGAAACATAGAATATGGACTTTCTAGAAAGCTTTGATGTTGTAAATCTGCAAGCAATCCTAGACAAAGAAATACAGAGGCAGAGCACATGGTAGTGGTGGTGTCACATTTTGATCCTTCCAAGGGTCTCTTTGAAGGAAAAAGCATGTTAAGCTCATAATCCAGCCTGCAGTTCCAGGCAATGCCATGCATTGGAGTTTTATTTTATAACAAGGAGCAGATTGTGAGGTTTATTCAGCAGGGGGCTGAATTTTATAATGAATTAAAATCATGGTTAGAAAAAGCCTATGATGATCAGATCATTCAGCTGAAAACAAACAAGATTTTGAAAGGGTTAATGACCCTAGAAAGCATGTTTGGTGTTGATAAAAGTGTAAAAATCTTGGATAGGCGCAAGCTCCGATGCATAGATGCAATCTTGAAACTTGCACCCACTTTGCATGCATACCTGTAAACCATTCGAGACAATGAAAAGACACATATATGTTTCTGATATAATATATATTCAAGACAATGAAAAGACACATATGTTTTTGATATAATATATATTTCTTTTTAATAAAGCTCGGATTTGCAGGAGGGCCAGTGGCCCTCCTCACTGTATGGATACAATACCAATGCAATCAAGGATCAGTAAATCTAACCTTCATGGCCTAAAATGCTTCCCGAATGGAGATAAACTAATGTTTTCTATTAAAATCATAGTCTGACCATCTAGCTTCAGCTGATCGATGTGCAACTCCTCATGTAGCAACAACTCTTAACCACCTAGCTTTCAAGAGTGATAATAACAAATGATGGAACTCACTTCGCCAAACCCTAGAAATCCTGTCTGTATAGAAAGCTCATGCACAAGACAAAGCCTTCAATGGAGGTGATGCCAATTGTTAGCTTTGAGAGTTGCAACAGAATATGTGAGAAAATAAAATTTCCAGCAAATAATCCATCAGAGATTAATGCAGAAAAATAAAACACAATATAAGATAGACACCAAAGATATGTCAAGTCATAAAGATGACGACAATGTTTATTTTATTGCCATTTTATGTACAACACTGGATTACAGTATATAATATAGCATTCCATGCATATGTTTCCTACACCATATGCTACCCACCTACCCATGTGCATATCCAATTAGATAGGCATCCCAACTACCTACCTTCCCATGTGCATTTCCAATGAGATAGACATGCCAACTAGGCATCCACCCACATACAATCTGTGAGAACATTAGGTGCGTATGGATACATCTACCACATGCTGCCTCATTATGCATTAGCTGGAAAAGAAAGTGGGACAATTTCCAACACATAAAATACACTCATTGATACTAGCAGAAAACTTCCTCAAATTTCTCTCATCCCAAGTTCCTCACTAATCCTCAGGCATTATAAATGTTTTCTACAGTATCATCAATACTGCTGATGTGGCACTAGTTGGAACAATAAAAAATTAATGTTTTTGAAGTAAGGATAATTGTAGTTGTTAATTGAAATTTAATGTGTCTGATGTGGCACTGATTCGCACAATCAACAATTAATGCATATTTGATGCAATGATTATGCCATGACAGTGAGGAAAGATAAAATAGCTGCCTCCTTTCTAATCCACGCTCTGCCCAATGAGAGAAGACTAATTTGGTTTGGATGGACCAGGAACTAGCTAGACTAGGAATAGAAGCAAACAAGGCTCAATTCAAGCTGAATAAGGTTGTGAGCATCATCCAAATGCTTCAGTAATAAGAGCAATTCAAGAGCAGCTGGTTTGTTTTATCATCCTGGATGAGACACACAAAGAAGGCCCTTGAAAGCCCTCTTTCTCAAAATGTTCAAGGAAGGAGATTTTTTCGTGGTTGCAAAGCACAAAAACACAATCACTTTTGGCCATCTTCCTTAGTCCATATGGCCTTCCAAACTTCACTTTAGTCTTTTACTAACTTCTTATAGTGATCCTTGACAGACTAAAGACCATCATTTTAGCTGATCCAACTCTAAGATTCAGCAGCTGGACATATGGGGTGATTTTTTTTGAATTTCTCTATTTTCTTGTGCATATTCTGTCTCATGCAATTAGAAGTTTCCCCAATCCTCACCTTGCTCCATCTTGACGTATTTCAGAGTTGATTTCTAAGTGTTCATCTAGATTTAGCTCAAGTGTTTTAGATAATATACAATAATGCCCTCCTTTAAAAGTATATGAGCTTGTATCACCTTTAGAATATCTCGTTGGCGGTTGTTGAAATTTCTAGTTTTGTTTCTTTTATCTATATATATATATATATCTATATATATATATATATATATATATATATATATGCTTGCATGTTTTTCAATAAAATAAAATAAAATCTTGTTTCTTGAAGGTGATTTTTTTTTTTCATCTACAATTGTCTTCAAATAAGACACCATTTCTTAGGCTTATTTTGATGGACAGAATTGTTTATGTGCTAGCAGATAGTCCAGATGCATAAAACTTGGTTATCATTTGTGGAGCTCACAAACAAACTAGCAAGAGCTGAAGTGCCTTCCAGCTGATAGAGATATATCTGGTCTCTGTGGTTACTGAAGTCACTTCAGCGAATAGAGTGGATGTTTGGAAATGACTTAGGTCCTCTCACATCAGATTTTCTTAAATTATCAGGTTTCAGGTGAAACAAGCCTATTACATAAAACTATGTAAGCCAATTCTGAATCAATTAACAGTGAAATGGGACAGCATTTTTATGTGGCCCAATGAAAAGGTGAGAGTGTTCTGTCAACAAATACAAAGTTTTTTTTGTACTTTCTTTTCACTCTTCCCTTTTCACTTAAGGAAATGAGTGAAAGGATTTTTAAATTAATAGTCACATAACCAAATCAGAATGTTTTGATTGGTTCTGTTTTATGCTTGAGTCAAATATCTGAAATATCTCAAAAGAAAATATCATTTCTTACCATTTTATGGGTTTGTTGCTTCACTAGTTGCTTGTATAACCACAGGAATGTGTTTACTCTCTGTTTTGGATGGTAGACGACTAGCAAAGTATGAAGGGTATTCATTTGTAAAAAACACTCAACTTCCTATATTTTAGTAATATTGCCCCTACTTAGTTTCCATTGGTAGTAGTGAAGTTGATTTCTATTCTTGCAATGGTTGAAGACAATTAGTTTTCATGCAAATGGTTACAGCATACCCCAATGGCCACCAAAAACTTTCAAATGTCATCCTCACAATTTTTTCTCTGAGTTTGCGACAATGCGAAAGAAAGGGTGATATACTTGTCATTTGACAGATGTATAGCATTCTTTATCTTCAGTTGTGTTTTATATTTTATCCAACTTAAAGACCTGCAGGCATAATTCTTTATTAACCTCAAATTCTCAATTTCTAAAATTAGGGATGATATAGCACCTCTTAGGATGCTGTCAACTTGGTGGTCTTTGTCGTATAGGTAACTAGTACCACTTTTTGCATTGTGCAGTGGTTGGGCTCTACCTTCCTGAGGAATTAAAGTTTCTCAGACCTGAATCTTGCTATTTCACTTAGCACAAGCCATTGGAAGAATTTAAAGAGGAAGACGTTAAGACATGTTGGAAAATTCCTAATCGAGATGAGCTGTAACCTCGCTGGGACACACTGGATGATAACCAAGATCCTCTGCCCAATTTAGGCATAATGGTTTCCTGTGCATACCAAAGTGCTATTATAATATAATAAACAGTATTGAATCTTTTGATCAAATTTAGCACATTGACAAGATGTGCATTTTCAAATACCATTTTTTATATGTAAGATATGCAAATCAAGATCAAATTCTGTCTTCAACAACTCATAATAATTAATGGTAACTTGTTTGAACCTGGCATTTGGAACTCAACAATATAGTCGTCACATGATCTCATCACCAGCACTTTAGAAAGAAATATTCCACAAAATTGTAATTTGAAAGGAATCCTCTCTATTAGAAAGCATACTGAAGTATTTTTTGTTCTTTTTAAAAAATGCATCATATATTACTTCACGGAACAGATAATTACATCAATCTAACAACATGCATACAAGAAAAGTCCTTCCTCAAACAGTCCAAAAAAGATAACACAAGAGCGGCTTCCACAAGAGGCAAAGACTCTGCATCATTGTGAATTTACCTTTAATTTTAACCAACAAAGCCGACTCCAGCTTGAAAAGTAGCCTTGTATATTGACTTCAATAGCAAAGCAATTGCAATTGGCCAAAACATGGCCTATACAAGTTTGCTGCTTTTCTTAATCAGCCAAATGTCCCCGAGGAGAGGTATTCAATGAATAATCATTAGATTTGAGCTATCGTTAATATATAGGTTATCTGCTTATGCTTTTATTAGCGTAGGTTGTTTATCTAGTGTGAGCTTGTTCCACAAATATAGGTGCTTATGGTTTTTTTGTGTGGCTATATAATCAGCCCATTTTTCTTGTAATTTTTACAGCTTATAATCAATATAATATGGTATTAGAGCCAAGTTGTTGACTCGGTTGACTGAATTTGATATGCAAAGAGCAACACATATGTGTGTTAGTCATAGTGAGCAGTCAAAAGCGTACAAGTTACTAAATCTCTTTACGAACAAAATTGTTGTTCATAGAGATGTTGTCAATGAGAAGATAACTTTCTTTCTTTTTGGATAGTAGTAAAACTACAAATATCAATGTATGGGTAGTAGCTGTTGATAATTATGGACCAAGTTCTAGTTTGAAATTAAACAAGGGCTCAAAGCAAGAAGCATTAGAGGAGTTGAGTTCTAAGTGGGATTTGGTGAAGAACAAAGTGATCTCAATGTTCACTACTAGATTAGGAGGGCAACCAAAGTGGTATTATACCATGATGAAGGATGTTTGGGATGGTAAATTGCCACAGGCAATGGAAAATCGATATACAAGATTGGGAGAGCAAATGATGTAAGGGGGCAAGTAGGTAAATATGTCTCTTACTTTTATTGTTTCACAAGTATTTGAGCCTAGCACAATTGAGGAGGCCAAAGGAAAGCCTTGTGAGAAGTTTCCAAAGGTGGAATTTGATGCCCAAACGAAAAATAAGTCTTGGTTGTAAATGGATTTATAAGGTCAATTTAATTCAAAGGGTTCTTTGAACATACAAAGCTCATCTTGTTGTCAAAGGGTATGCACAAGTGGAAGGGGTTGACTATGAAGAAACATTTGCCTCTAATGTAAGTATGGAAACTTTTCAACTAATTATCTATATTTTTACTCATTTTCGATGTAAGGAATATCAAACGGATGTTAAAATTGCCTTCTTGAATGGAGACTTGGAGGAGGAGGTTTGCATGGTTCATTTGCAAGGGTTCCAGGTTAATGAGAGATTACATTTGGTTTGTCCGTTGGCTAAGTCTTTGTATGGACTTAAGAAGGCTTCTTGAGCTTGAGACTTTAAAATTGATCAGTAACTTAAAGATTACATATTCAAAAAAAGTTATTTTGTACCCACGGTCTTTTTAAAAATCAGTGGTGATGACATAGTAATTCTAGTTATCTATGTCGATGATCTTGCCATCACTAAAAGCAGTGTGGCGATACTATACAACACACGAAATTTGATCTTTGTTCAATTTTAAAATGACAAATCTAGCCCTGCTTTAATATTAATTAGGTGTAGAAATTTGGCAATGTGATCATACATTTCTTGTATCACAAACTATGTATGTGAAATCACTTTGATAAAAACTTCGAATGATTGAATGTAATCCAACATCTACACCTATGGAAGTTGCGATAAACTCTCAACTAACACTAAGTCACCACCAGTCAATTAATTAGTGTATCGGCAATTGGTAGGTAGTTTGATTTATCTTACAACTACCCGAATGGACTTATGTTTTGTAGTAAGTTGTTTTTCTCAATTCATGTCCAAGCCACAAAAGGAACATTGGAAAGTTGCAAAATGATTCCTTCAATGAGTCAACGGGTCCTTCGACTTTGGCATTTTATATCAGAGTTTTGTTGACTTCATGCTAGCAAGATATATTGATTTTGATCGAGATGGATCAATTGATATGAGAAAGTCCACAATAGGTTATGTTTTCACTCTTGGCTCAAAAGTAATTTCCTGACAAAGCGAGCTCCAACATACAATTGTCTTATCTTCCATTGAAGTGGAATACAAGGCAGCCATCTGTGTAGGTTGTGGAGCAATGTCGTTACGAAGGATATTGGTTGATCTTTAACTTGACCAAACAACATTGACCACAAAATTATGTGACAACCAGTGTGTTCTCAAGATGGTGAATAACCCAATCTATCATGTAAGCATATTGAAGTTCATCATCATTTGTAATATCCCTTTCAAGTGCTGAAACTGAAAAAGAAGGAAACCACACAAACCCGAGTGAAGTAAAATCTGATTTTTATAACAGCAGCTATAATATTCTTTAAAACCCTAGCAGCGAACTGTATAGGGACTCAAATGCACCATAAAACCATGCAAATAGCTTAAAATTACTTCTGAATAATTACTTCAACTATGACAACCAATATCCATCCAATTTGCAACAAATAAATGGAGAAAACCAGTGATGATACAATGGTGTAATTAAATTTGTGACAGCAGCAGAACAACCTCACACAAAGGTTGAAAACAATAGATAAATTTCTCCAAAAATAGCCAAATTATGGACTGCATCCTTATAAATTATGGAGAATCATAATATCATATAATATATGAATTATGTGCCCTAGAAGGCACCGAACCGCCACCAAATCCTAGTCGTTCCCCTAGGGAAGAGCTCCAAAAATCATGCAAAGCTTTTGTAATTCTTCTCCTTGATGTCCTTGATCCAAATCAACAAAGAGTCTTCAATAGAGATCTTCAGTCCACCCAAAATGGAGAGTTTTCGTTCTCCACCAAGCCACAAGGAAGATTTCCATCCTCCTTGGATGCCACACAAGAGGGTTTTTGTCCTCAAGTGGAAAGTTATTGAGAAACTTGCTCACCAAACCAATTGCAGATGTAAATGCACCAAAGATGATCTCCAAATGAGGCCATACAACCTCATTTATACCCCTTGCTTGGCGCCAAATTCCAAATAGATGAGGACAAACCTCTTAAGCTTCACTTTATCTTTTAATTTTCCTTTTTAATTCTTCCAACCTAGCCGACCTGCCTCATAAAGGAAAAACACTAAAATAAAACATTAAAACTAGTAAAAGAAACTGAAATGAAGTGCAATTCCTTCCCTTATTCACTTATTCTTCTTTGCCACGGGAAGGAAGTGGCAAAAATTCTTCATTTGGCCTCAATTCGAAGACACTACATCATTACATTCGCCAATTGGTTGATAATGAAGACATAATTTTCCCAAGTTTAGGAGTAAACTTGGGATGTTATGAGGAATATTCATGAAGGGGGTATTAGAGTAATGAGCTAACAGTGAGCTAAAAAAAGTATGTAGATGCTTTTGGTTTGTGATGTCTTTAATATATAGGTTAATGTCGGCTTATGCTTTTGTTAACGTAGGATGTTTAACCGGTGTGAGCTTATTCCATAGATATAGGAGCTTATAGTTTATGGTGTGGCTATAAAATCAACCACTTTGCTTGTAATGTTTATGGCATGTAATCAATCTTATAATAATTATATTCATCCTAGAATCAGGCCAAAAGGTCTTGGTAGAAGTACATCTCCAAAAACCATGATCAATGGTTTACTTTCTAACACAAATCTCGCATAAAGAATTGACACTAACTTTGTGAAGCTGTTCCTTGATTGCCAAACCTTAGTGGAGAAATAAACATCCAAAACATTTGTGCCTGAAAGAAGATCAGGATTTTCAAATATGAAATAAACTGATACCATTGTTTCCACTGGATCTCTAAATTAAATGTGGAGCAAGATCAGATATGTGTCTCACTTCAACACATATATCATCATTTGTCACATAATTATAGAAAGATTTTCCATTTCCCAATCTCGATTCCTTCCATTAAGTACCAAACCCCCAGAGCTGCATTTTGGAAAGACAACGTACAGGGATCATTTTATAGAATTCCCGATATGCATATTTGTAGGCTTTGTTTGAACTTCTGCTATATTATTGTAAAAAGGCCTTGAAGCTAAATTCCAAGCATCCCAAGGTCCCTCAAATTGCAAATGAATACATTCATAAACAAGCTGCCAATCAATCCACACTGTTTTGAATGGATCTGAACATGATACCAAGATACCAAGGTTTGCATTTCAGATTTT
The DNA here is from genome assembly GCA_019776745.2 of Taxus chinensis. Taxonomy (NCBI): domain Eukaryota; kingdom Viridiplantae; phylum Streptophyta; class Pinopsida; order Cupressales; family Taxaceae; genus Taxus; species Taxus chinensis. The sequence continues at coordinate 649,825,316 of CM034152.1, forward strand.
TCCCAAAAGAGAATTTTTGAGCACTTTCTCTAACATTTTATAAGCAAACAATGAAGGCAAAAGGAAAGAGAAGTAGATGTACCCTGCTGGTAGGATTTTGTAATGTCCCTAAATGGACATATTTTTCCCTAAATGGATTTTAGGCAAACCCCAACCACTAAATGCACCTTGTAGACAAAATACCAATAAAGTATCATGCAGATCTGAATTAAACATGGGAAGTGCGACTAGGGTATGAAAGGAAACTCACAACAACCAGCACTTAACACTTTGATATTTCCACTCCAACCTGATCCTTCAATTTTATAAATCCAAAATATGAAGAAAAATACATATTTTAATGCACAAGAAGGCTGAAATTAATTTATTTTGAAACCCCAGTCTACAGAAAATTATGGCAACTTCTTAAATTTCATAACTCACTCAAAAATGCTCTAATTCACACTAATAAACTATGCACAGACTCAAAAAAATAGGGAGAAAGCAATGATGTTACCCATTCATACAACTAACCACCACCAGTTCCCTAAACAGCTAAAACACCAATTCGCCCTAGGGTTTTGGGCTGGAAATTGCAGCAAAACATATAGAAAAGAGTGGGAAATATAGCAACAAACTTCTCTTCCAAACCCTTGAAAAAAACTGCAACCTATATTCCTTCAACTACTGAAAAGATACTGAAAATTACGGCTAACTCAATGATGCTCAACGAAATCCCTTGTGTAGAGAATCCTCACAAACTAGAGGAAGGGTTTTCATCCTTCTGTAAGGATATTGGAGAGTTTTTGTCCTCAAGATAATATTGCCAAGCTACAAGCTTCAGACATAAAAATCAAAATTTATAAAATAGACAAGTGATGATCTCTCACAAGCAATTCAACTTGCTTTTATAAAAGAACTTGGCCAAATAGCCACCCTCAACTTCCAATCAGCTTTCACCTTCTTCATTTAATTCTTTTTTTGTCTTGTACTTATCCCCACATGGGTCACATTTTTCCCTAGTGGAAATAAAAACATAAAGTGATCCCTTTTTCTTTTTATAATTTTACTTTATCTTTTTCTCTTTTATTTTTTATTTAGTCTATAATAAATTATTATAAGTGTTTTATAAGATTTCTTTCTCTTATGCACTTTATAATAATTTCTTATAACTAAAGTTCCCCTTTTATTCATTCCTTTTCCGTCGGGAAATGAAATGGGCTAAGGCTCTTCGACTAGGAAGGGGATATTACAGATATACCTCTCTCAAGAGAATCATATACACAAAGTTGCATCAAAGGTATTACATAGTTTATATGGCAGAATTCTCCTCTAATTCAACATTTTTCTCGAGAGGAAAATAAATCTGAATATGCATCAATAAATATGACCTTATCTCACTCATTCTATACCTTTCAATGCCATCAATATGCTCCAAGTGTTCAAGATAGACATATGTTGAGCTGCCCCCAACACTATTGTCTATGTGCCTGTTAAATGTATCTGAAAGCTGATCAAAGGCTGTTGGTTTGGAAATTGCAGCAGGCTGCAATTTCACATAAGTTTCCATGGGAGGCTCCTCATGTGCAAGTTGTCTTTGACTTCTTCACTTTGGTGTGGATTTGATTTGTCTTTCTTCGTGGGTGTGGAATCCCTTGCAACATTTGACCACATATTTGCTCTGATGCCACTGTAATGTCCCCAAATGGATTTAAGGCAAATCCCAAAGCCCAAGTGATGATTATAGACAAGATATCAAATTTTATTATGCAAATACAGATTTTATTTATAAATGGCGACTAGGGATAGGAATAAAAATGCAACAAATATGACCCTAACTCACTTAAACTTTCAACCAAATAATTCAACAACTTTTATAAAGATGGAATCATGAAGAAAATACTGAATTTGAGCTCCAAAACACGCTAGAATAATTTTGTAAAATCTGCAAACAGGTTGCCTTCAGACATAGCTGAAAATGATATTTCCTTGACTCCAAAAATCCTGAAAATGAAGATTCTTATATATAAAAATTAGAAGCACAATCAGCAACTGAAAACAACCCCTAAACAACCTAAATCAATTCAATAGGTGGTAGCTCAAGCTGGAATAAGGGCATAGAAAAATGACAACAATTTTCTCTTCAAACCCTTGCCAAAAATCTGCAACTTATTTGCCTTCTACTACTAGAAAATACTAAAAATATACTGAAAATCCAATGATGCACAATGGAAACCCCAATGGTGGAGAATCCCCTTGAACTCTTGGAGGGTTTTTGTCCTCAAGAGATTATCTCTAAGGGTTTTCGTCCTTAGAAATTTTTTTGTAAAGCCCTTGGCTCAGACAAATATCAGAAATTGATAAAATAAATTGATAAAATAACAAGTGATGATCTCTCACAAGCAATTCAACTTGCTTTTATAGAAGAACTTGGCCAAATAGCCACCCTCAACTTCCAATCAGCTTTCACCTTCTTCATTCAATTCTTTTTTTGTCTTGTACTTATCCCCACATGGGTCACATTTTTCCCTAGGGTAAATAAATACATAAAGTGGTCCCTTTTTCTTTTTATAATTTCACTTTATCTTTTTCTCTTTTATTTTTTATTTAGTCTATAATAAATTAATATAAGTGCTATATAATATTTCTTTTTCTTATGCACTTTATAATAATTTATTATAACTAAAGTTCCCCTTTTATTCATTCCTTAGCCGTCGGGAAATGAAATGGGATAAGGGTCTTCAACTGGGAAGGGAATATTACAAATTTTCTTAACAGTTGCAACTTTTAAAGTGTTGAGGTGGCGTGTTCACAGTGTTGCATAATAGGTATTCGAATTTATGGATTCCATTGCGTAAGAGTAGAATTGTAACCTTTCTGGCTAGAGGGCAAGCTTACTCCAAACTTGACAAAAAGAAATAGAAGTACATGTACCATGCTGCTAGGATTTTCTAAACAGTTAAAACTTTTAAAGTGTTGAGGCTGTGTGTTCACAGTGTTGTATAATAGATATTCAAATTTCTGGATTCCATTACGTAAGAGCAGAATTGTAACCTTTATGGCGAGAGGGAGACCAAGGTTACTCCAAACTTGAATCTTCTTTCATATCTAGCTAGATCCACTTCCATTGATGAGCAATAAAAAGTTAACTATTGACTACCAAAAGAGATGCCCAACTAGCAGACATGTTCTGTCATTTGGTTTTACTATGCACAATTTTTCATTCTCTCTACCTAATCCACAATTTCTTTGATTGTAAAGTGAGATCTTATGTCTGCTTCCTTCTGTAATACTATCAAATTTCTCATATATCGAAGTTGATATCTTGATATGATGTAATTTCTTATCAATCACTTCAATAGATTGTGGGTTTAGAAGAACTCATATTGCTCAATTTCAATTTATTCTACTTGTGAAAAGTTCTGTAAAGTCTCTACATGCAAATAATTCTTAGATTGTATCAGAAAAGCCTTCGGAAAAATACAAGTTACATAGCACTATTCATATTATCTTCAGAGTATGATAATTTAGATTATTGTTCTTATGGATTGTTTGTTTTCTATCCACAAATTCTAAGTTATTTATCCTATTCTATGAGAACTAGCACAAATTTTACCTCCTATTTCAACTTAAAGTTATAAAATGGCTTCAAAGTCTAGTTTTACTAGAAATAGACAGTAGCATCAATTACTTGACAGTTTTGTTTAGTTCTTTTGTTGGCTTATGATATTTATCATTTGCCAAATCTTTAGCTCTCAATTGGTGTTTGGTTTCAGTTGGTTGGTTGTGATTTAAATTGCTTTTTAATGTCATGGTGCTTTGTGGGTTATTATCCTTCGTTATGTGCCCTTATGGGCCTTTTTATATGTGCAGACAGTCTTTGTGAATCATCTACATGGTACAGGTCCTCACATTGCCAATAAAAATCTTTGTTGGGGCCTTACATCTAATGTTCTTGATATATGTTTTATCAAAATGTTTCCTTCTACTGCAAGCATTCAGATACCTTTATTTTGCCTTCTTCGTGGAGGGTCTCTGATGTTGCTAGTCATGACTCCAAAGAGGTTGATAAATTATCAAATTGACACTCACATAGCTCAATTAGAATTGTGAATTGTGCACGAAAACATGATGGGTTAGAAAGGGGCCTTACTGTTGTGAAGAAGCCCCACAGGAGGTCCAAATTACCAGTCAACAGAACACATAAGAAAATTGATACATATGGTAGTGAATTTTATTCAAATTGATTGGACACATGTACTAGGTAAGCCAACATAGAACCCCCTTCACAAGCTGATTGGAGGTATAAGAGGATGAGGCATTGATTCCAATCAAAACATGATCAATTTTTCTCTCACATGTGCATATTAATAGTAGCAGCTCAATGATATTCCAGACCCCACTACATCATTGTCTTGCATATATGTGGAGACCTTGCTTCCAGAGATTTTTTCTATCATCTTTTACACAGATTCCAATCAGTTACTGCAGATTTCAGGTTAGATATGCTTGCTTTTATATTTGTAAGGCATTTTTGAGGATAACATATTGCATTTGTAGATGTTTATTTTAAACAATGACAAAATGAAGGGCAATCTGCAGAGACCTACGATGCTATTGTGTTTTACCAAAATCTAATTATTTTAACCTATTTATTGTTGTAATAGTCTTTTACTCCATTACTATGCATGCTTGCCACCTGATTCAAATTTGTTATAACAAAATAGATGAATGGTCTGCTTTTTCCCTCTTCCTTCGTCTAGGGACCTTTTCAGACCTAAAATCTCCGAAAAGATTGATCAACCCATGTTATTTCCTGGTACGAGGAGGCTATGACCTCCTGTAAATTCTCTTCTCGTTCCTACTAAACAACTAGAAGTCAAAAACTGAGCAGATTTTTGGATATGATTGTACTGGCACCTTGATCACTATCAAGTTAAGTCACCAAAGATTGAATCATTTCGATATGGACTAAACTTTTTCTTTGAAACATGGTGCAACTATGATCAACACATAACAATTGGTCATTTCATACCCATGCATCTCTAAGGGACATCTCCCTTCTATCATTAACCACAGTTAAAAGTGGAGTATACAATGAAAACACAGTGAACCACCATTTTGATATACCTATCCAAGGAGGTCGCAGTGACCAGGCCCGGGTGACTGTTTACCAAAAACACAGGTCTCCGCAAAGTTGTAAGACCATGTATGGGGACTGAAGCCTGACCAGTGCCGAAAGGTTAAGGAAGTTGGTGACCTGATGACAGGTAAGCTAGCGACCGAAGCCTTGGTGAACGATGGTCGTAACTATAACGGTCATAAGGTAGCAAAATTCATTGTCGGGTAAGTTCCAACCCACATGAAAGGCGTAACGATCTGGGCACTGTCTCGGAGAGAGATGCGGTGAAATAGACATGTTTGTGAAGATGAGGACTACCCACACCTAGACAAAAAGACCCTATGAAGCTTTATTATTCCCTGGGATTGAATTTGGGCTCTGCTTGCACAACTTATGTGGAAGGCGAAGAAGGCCCCCTTCCGGGGGGGCCTGAGCTATCATTGAGATACCACTCTAGAAGAGCTAGAATTCTAACCTTGCGTCAGAACCTACTATCCAAGAGACAGTCTCAGGTAGACAGTTTCTATGGGGCATAGGCCTCCCAAAAGGTAACAGAGGTGTGCATTGTACTTTACCATTCAACTACAGTCTAGGTTCCAGTACAACCTTATAATCTTCTTCAAGCATCGACGTGTAGTTATGACACAAGAAATATACTTTAGCTAACCGTCTACAACAATGTCATAGACGAAGAACATATGCTTACTAGACTACCTTATTGAAGATACTCCATTCATAATCATTAATATCTCGATCATCATACGCATCCACATCCATCTCCCTCAAGAGTATACAAGAGAAGAAAAAGACATAACTTCTTTAATTCCATCAAGAGCTTAGAGTACAAATTCAAGAGAAAATATATGACATACAAGATATGGTTGGGGTCCATGCCTAGTACTACAATCATTAATTAGAACATTAATGAATACTAATGGGGTTGTCAGATATTAGTCAAATAGAGCATTGATGAGAATGATACATAAGGTTCTCCAAGTCCCAGGAGTTCTACAATACAATTCTCAATAATTCTACATTGGCATGCTACATTGATGTGGGCTTTCCCTACCTGCTTCTGCCACCTCTCCAGGAAGGCGTTCCCAATTTTAGTCATGTTGCCTGTTTTGCAGTGAATGCTGCTAACCCTACTACCGGCATGAACTCACAACCATCCTCCTGCTCTTGCCATGTTGCCCATATTGAGAATTGACGTTTTTCCATCCCACTTCACGGCCCTCCCTGTCCTGGCATAACTAGGCTCACCCCCATTGTTGGCTTTCCCTATCCCGCTCATGCTTCCACGGTCTCCTCGAGCAAGTTGGTCAAACACCCTTGATGCTTCAGTGGTATGACCGCTTTCAAATGGATCAAATTGGGCAAAGGCCCAAGAGACATCAATGAAATTCATGACAACCCAACACTCCCTATGGAACAACTTTAGACATGCCATCTTCAAATAAATTACCTTCTAAGTAGATAGATGTACGGGTACTCATCCACCATCCCACCATTTTTTATATTGGCTACTTCATTAAATGGAGTACCTGCACTAAATAGCAATCAATGTAAGCCTAAAAAAAAAACTGAAGCAAAATTTCAAATAATCAAAGAAAGATAGATTCAAAATTGATTTCAAATCTGGCCATTGGATTAAAAATCTCCCAAATATTGATCCATACATTTCAACCAATCACAAACAAGCACAAGAATCAAGCACCAACAACACTACAATCTATACTATAAATTCACGTGACCATTTAACTGAGCAAATTAGTAAAGAGTTCTGCATGAAGTATTTAGCTGCATATTGCCACAATGTAAGTTTATGTTTAGCTGCATCCTACCACATTGT